>CM053581.1:7610134-7632708 GCA_028627135.1 Pseudochirops cupreus | reverse complement strand
TCCCCCTGCTGTCTGCAGGCTGTGGGCGTGGAAGCTGCAACACAGAGGTGGGTGCAAAACCTCTGCCTTTTTGCTTTTCCGCTCTGGAGGCCTTCCGGCCAGACTGCTTAACTCTCTGAGATTTGCAATCCCCACTGAGCTAGTTCTGAACGCTGCTGGCAGCTGCTGCTAATCTGCTCACCTGAAGCTCCTCCTCTCCTCCCGTCCAGCCACACCCGGGCACAGCCGCGGATTCAGGGCAGGCTGGTTTCGGTTCGCAGTGCTTATATGGTTCCTTGTAGCTGAGCTGACTTTAGTGGGAAGTATCTTTGTGTGCGTTTTGGAGTTCTAGGATTGGTTTAGAATCCTATTTCATGGGTATTTTGGGGTGGCTATGTGAGAGCTGCGATACATTGCTACTGCTACGCCGCCATCTTGCCTCCGCCCCCCACCTGTGATTTCTCAATTGCCCAATCTGATAGTCTTCACCCAGTCATCATCCTACTTGTTCTCTTTGTACTCCTGAAACCTTAAACTACCCTCTTCTGAATATTTCCTCTTGCTAGATTTCAGTGTCGTTTCTCCACTGTTTTTTCTCCTGCTTATTTGATGCTCCTTCTCTATCTCTGTTACTGGACCTTCATCCAGGTTATAAATATTAACTGTGGGTTTTCCCCAAGCCTTTATCCTAGGCTTTCTTCCTCTGCAATTTTTTTTTCTTGGAACTCTCATAAACTCACATATTTTGTATTATTATCACAATGCATATAATCCTGATATCTATTTATCCATCCAAAACCTCTCTCCTCTCTTGCAAAACCAGCTAGATATCTCAGAGACTTCTACATCTTATCACATCTAAAAAGGAGCTTATCTTCTTTCCTTTACCCAAACCCTCCCATCTTTCAAAATGCCCTGTTTTGTGAACCATACTGCTATCTTTCTCAACTCCCAGGCAACCTTAGTGTTATTCTGAACTTCTCTCTCACACTTGCCCTCCATATCCAAGCTGTTTCCAAGTTTAGTGGTTTCCATCATCCAAACACATATATTTCATATCCAAACCACTACTCCCACAGCTACGAACCTGGCTTAGGTTCTCATCACCTCTGCCCTGGATTATTGAAATATACCTCTGGTTCATCTCCCTGGATCAAGTCTCTGTCCACTCAAGTCAATTTTCTACTCATCTATCAAAAGCATCTTCCAAGAGTACAGATTGGCCATATCAGTCCACTACTCAGTAATTCCAAGTAGTTCGCTGTTTCATCAAGGATCAAATATAAAACCCTCTTTTTGGCATTTCAGGCCCTCCATAACCTGATGCCTCTTGCCCTTTCAGTCTCCCTATACTTTACCCCATCTATAATATGGTAACACTGGTCTGTTTGCTGTTCTTTAAAAAAGATATGCTGTCTCATAATCAGGAGCATTTTTACTCCTTTGCCTTGAAGTCTCTACTGTCTCATCTCCATTTCTTGGTTTTTTTTTCTGAGTTTCTTTAAGTACCATCTAAAGTCTCACCTTCAACAGAAATATTTTCCTGATCCCCCCTTAATTCCTATGTTTTCTCTCTAATGGAAATCTCTTCCCATTTTATCCTATCTGTAACTATCCTAATTGTTTGTGTGTTTTCTCCCCCATTAGTTGAGTGTCAAGAAATTAAAAGTTAATAATTTAATACTTGTCAGATATCACATTATGTTATCAATCTGTAATTGAAATTCAGTCATATATATATATATATATATATATATATATGGATAGATAGATAGATAGATAGATAGATAGATACTTCAATGGATCTGTAATCTCCTATGTTGTTTCTCCTGTAACTCAAAAAAATGAAAAACAGATCAATGGGTAGAGAATATACACTCAACATAGTCCAGTATTCTGTAAACTCAAGATCACAAGCTATGTAGTGATGAGCTAACTCCTTGACAACTGCTGCTAACTCTGGAAACTAGATTGGTGTTTATCTATCCCAAGATATCATAATGGAAGATGTTATGATAATATATTCATATTAGCTGTATCTCCTAATAGATAATAGATGTTCACTTTTCACAATGTGTCATAATAATGTAAAGGTAGATAGAAATCCTACATACAAAAAGTCTTCAATGACAGGAATAGAGGTGTATAGAAAAAACAAGAGACAGCCAGAGAGAAAGAACAATGGACACGCACAGAGAGAAACAGAGAAAAGGCTGTCTGTCTTTGAGGGTTATCATTTCTATCAAACATCTCTAGTGGAAGCATTGCATTCACAATGCACTTACGCATACATAAGTGACCAAAAGTGATTCCCTGCTAGATGCTATAAAAAGAAGGAAAAATTTCCAAAAGTAGGTAAAATATATCAATAAATCTAAAAAGAGTTTCCTGCCATTAATAACAACAATTATAAATTAAATGAGTTTATTTTACTTGACATTCAGCAAACTAGCAAAGATGATAAACAATTGAAATAGAAAGTTCTGGAAGAGTTAGGGGAAGACAGATAGATATTGGTGAAACTGCGAATGAGTTCAACCAATCTGGAACTGAATTTAGAATTATGTAGCGGGAAAATGTTACACAGCTGTTTATGTTCTTTGACCTTCAGATTGCATTTCAGAGTAAATATAGCCTAGATGCCAATGATAAAAACATAATTCTTCCAAAATACCCAGTATTCATGTGGAAGGAGGAAAAATACAGGGCAATCTGAAAATAAAGGGGGAATGAAAAATTACCATTGTTCTAGTGGTTTGTGATATAATTGGGTATTAATAAATGGTGAGAAAAGACACAAAAGATTGTTAATGCAATACTTTTACTAGGAAGTAATTCCAACAAAAATGGGAAAGTATGAAATCAAAAAGAGTGAAGAAAAAATCCCAGAAAGAAAGGGTGAGAGTGCGAGCAAAAAAATACTAAAGATTTTTACATAAAATAAATGAAGGCAAAGCCAAAGAGTAACAGAACTCAGTTGAAATATAATGCTAAATGATAGCTCTGTGCGCTCTTTGAGGAACTAGGTGACTCAGTGGCTACAATGCTGGACTTGGAGTGAGGAAGATCTGAGTTCAGATCACCCAAAAACACACACACACATGTGCACATACACACACACACACCCCACACACACACACACACACACACACACACACAGAGTTATAGCTTTGTGGCTCTTGACAGATCACTTAAGGTGTGTCTTCCTCAGTTTCCTTGTTTATATAATTGTGATGATGATAGCTTCTCTCCAATATGGTCAGAAAAAATGAGATAATATTCGGAAAGTTATTTCCCAATGTTAAAGCATGATATAAATGCTCACTCTTATTATTCTCAATAGAAAGGTGGCAGACTATCCTTGAAAATTACTATGTAATCTCCCAGTACTGGCTGTTGTTTTATTTCATTTTGCTTAAATAGATTTTGTTTATATTCTAGTTTAGAGGGGATTATAGACGTGAGGTAATATTGGCAAGTATATATGGCATAAGAATCAAAATGAACTCATTAAAACATGTTTTAAAATAAAAAATACACACAATTGAGGCAGCTAGGTGGCACCATGGATAGAGTGCTAGGTGCAGATTCAAAAAGATGAGTCCAACTCCAGTTGTGTGAACTTAGGGAAATCAACTAAATTCTGGTTTGCTTCAATTTTCTCAACTGAAAAGTCTACCTAATAATAGCGCCTACGTCATAGGATTATTTTGAGGATTAAATAAGGCAATATTTGTAAGTATTTACCATAGTACTTGGCACACACTGCTGTAGTTCTTGATGTATAAATGCTATTATTATCATCATTATTAATTATTATTATCATTATCCTATATGATAATGGAAATATGTAAAATTTATTTAAAATTTATATTTAATTTATTATTTTTTTTTCCTTGTTTTAGAGGGGGAAAGGCAGGGCAATTGGGATTAAGTGACTTGCCCAAGGTCACATGGCTAGTAAGTGTTAAGTGTCTGAGGCCAGATTTGAACTCAGGTCCTCCTGACTCCAGGGTCAGTACTTTTTTCACTGTGCCACCTAGCCTCCCCTTAATTTAATTTATTGTATGTAATTAGTTAAATTTAAAATTTAGTATTTAAAAATTGAGTATTAAAGTGGGAAGAATTGGGAGTTTTACTAACACGTTTTTGGAGATTTGGTCATTGGCTTTTTTGGTAAATAGAAAGACCAAAGTTCAGATGTGATAAGAAACGAGCCAAGACAGGAATAATTTAAAATTCTGGCCTTAGCCCCCTCTTCTTTCTGTGGTGGGTTAGAGGTAGATTGGACTAAAACCAGATGGAACTCAAATAGACCCACTTCAGGTCTTCCAAAAGTCAGATCTAAGAGAGAAAAATGACAGCTTAGATTTGGGCATAGACTGTTATTGAACATCTAAGCCATATTGTTCCTGAGCTTTTTATTCAGTAAATGTTAAACAGTCACATAAGCAAGTGAAGTTATTTGGAAATAAGATGCTATGGTAAGAAAGAATAGGAGCCACAAAAATATGAGATCAGAATCAATTTCTGATTTTGCCAGAAATTTACTGTGTGACCCTTGCCCAGTTCCCTTTCCTCTCAGAATATATGATTCTTCATTATTAGAAAGATGAAATGGGTCAACAGGGGATATCCACAGTCCTTTACAGGTTCAAATTTTGTAATTTCTGGACTTCTGATAATAATATCAATAATAGCAAAAATAATACCCAAAAGTATCTTTGTTACAACACCTTCTTCTACAAAGACAGACTAATCCATCATTTTAGAGTAACAGAATTTACCTGAATTGCTCATTCTCACACAGCTGATACATGTGAGAAATTGACACTGAACTCTTGTATCCATTGCTACAAGTCCAGCAGGCTGATCACTATGCAACAGCCTACATATCAGAGATAAGGCTCAAATATCAGTGATGACTATTAAGGTAATAACCTTAAAAAAGGTGAGATTGTGAAGAGAAAGTCTGATATTTCCAAAGTAAGAAGGCCCCATTGGTCAGGGGTAGAGACAATTGAAAGGGCAAATAAATACTTACCTGCTCTGTTGCTCTGCCAATGCACTATGGGGACCTCAAATACTGATGACAGAGCTGCTCAGAATGCAGTGACAAACAAGTGGTTTTCTCTTCCTTGTGAGGGCTTTTCTGCTGAAAAAGAACTAGTGGCCTTCACTTCAGGACCCTCTGAAAGTGAGCAAAATGGAGCAGACAGCAATTTTCCAAATGGAACAAAGTCATTCTGGGTGATCTGTGGGCTGCTCCATTTTTTTTTTTGTTTTTGAGATTAGAATGAGAAACTGTCTCTTTGCTTCCATTGCTATTATATGAATCCATAACAGTGTAAGTCTAGAAGAATCCTTACTATTAGTTATTTCTGCTCTAAGGAGACAATGTGATTTACCAGATTAAATATATTCCTAAGCATATACTAATAAAGAGAAAGGTAAATAAACTTTGAACTCGGACGGGTCACTTTTCCAACCCTGGCCTCAGGCTTCTTATCTGTAAAATGAAGATTTTGGGTAATATTATCTCCATGATTGCCAAAATTTCTAAAGATCTCAAAAGAAGGAAATATTTTCTAAATTTATGGTATTTGAATCTGCGTCAATAAAAGCAGAAAAGGGAAAAAAATGATATAAGATAGAAAGTCTGATAGAATAACAAGATAGAATTAAATCCTCACTCTTTTAAATACATACCCACATCCAATCAATTCCCAAGATCTGTAAATTTTATCTTCATAACATTCCTCAGGCATATCCCCTTTTCTGTCTCTGATTGCCACATCCCTAGATCAGACCCTAATCACTTAATTACAGGATTATTGGAACATCCTGCTGTCTGGTTGGACTCCCTGCCCCAAATCTCTCTCCACTCCACTGTACGTTCCACTGAACTGTCAATCTGCTCTTCCTAAAGCACAAGTATAACTATGTTATACTCCCACTTACATTCAATAGTCTTTTTATCTGTCTCTCCCCATGTGTATAAATAGAAACATATATATATATATAATGTATATACACATATTCATATACATATATACACACATACACATATATACACAAACATATACATATATGCATACTTATATATATTTGTGTTATATGTGGTGTAATAGATGTACTATAGCACATCTACATACATACATACATATATACATATGTACATATATATATATATAATCACATATATATATATATATAATCACTTCCAGCATGAAATATTACAATTATTCATAACTGGCCTCCAAAAACCTTTCCATTTTTCTTATACCTTCCCATTGAATCCTCCCCACAAACACAGTGATATTGACTTTCCTGCTCCTCCCCACACATGATACCTCACCTCTCTGGGCATTTGCTCTGACTGTCCCTCAAGCCTGGGAACACTTTCCCTTTCATCTCCACCTCTTATCTTTGCTTTGCTCCTTCAAGTCCTAGCTGAAATCTCATCTTTTTTCCCCCCTTTTTTAAATTTAAGTTTTCAACATTCATTTCCACAAGATTTTGAGTTACAAATTTTCTTCCTCTCTCTCCGCTAGCCCCCACCACAAAATAGCGAACCTACTGAAAACCCTTTTCCCTAGTCTCTTCTCTCTTTTATCCTCCTGTACCCTCCCCTCCCCAAAACTTTATTATATGAGAATATGGATTTCTATACCCCACTGCCTGTATATCTTATTTCCTGGTTGCATGAACAAATTTTTTTTTTCATTTACTGTTAAAACTTGAGTTCCAGATTCTTTCCCTTCTTCCCTCCTTACCCACCCTCACCCATTTGGAAGAGAAGCAATTTAGTATAGATTGGACATATGTAGTAATGCAAAATATTTCCATAGTAGTTATATTGTGAAAGACAAACTATATTTCCCTCCATACTATGCTGCCTCCCACTTATTCTATTTTCTCCTTTGACCCTGCCCCTTTTCACAAGTGTTTGCTTCTAACTACCCTCTCTCCCAATCTGCCCTCCTTTCTGTTAGTGCCCTCCCCTCCTTATCCCTTTCACCAAGACTTTCCTGTAGGGTAAGATACCCAATTAAGTGTGTATTGAATTCCCTCCTTAAGCCAAATTCAATGAAAGTAAGGTTGATTCATTCTCTTTCACCTTCCTGTTCTTCACCTCCATTGTAACAGTTTTCTCTTGCCTCTTTTATATGAGATAATTTATCCAATTCTATCTCTCCATTTCTCCTTCTCCCAGTATATTCCTCTCTCACTTCTTAATTTTATTTTTAGATATCATCCCTTTATATTCAACTCATCTTATGCTGTCTATGTATACATGTACACATATACACAAACATACACCCTCCTAGGCATATATATGTATGTACACACACACACACACATATTCCCTTCAACTATCCTCACACTGAGAAAAGTTGCATGAGTTAAAATTACCATTTTTCCAAAGAGGAATGTAAAGAGTGCAACTTTAATAGGTTCCTTATGATGTCCTTTTTCTGTTTACCTCCTTATATTTCTCATGCTTTTTATATTTGAAAATCAAATTTCCTGTACGGCTCCGATTTTTTCATCAAGAATTATTGAAAGTCCTCTATTTCATTGAATGTCAATATTTTCCACCAAAGTACTATATTAAGTTTTGCTGGGTAGGTGATTCTTAGTTTTAATCCTAGCTCCTTTGACTTTTGTAACACCATATCCCAGCCCCTTTGATCTCTTTATGTAGAAGCTGCTGGATCTTGTGTTATCCTTATTGTGTTTCCATAATACTCAAATTGTTTCTTCCTGAATGCTTGTAATATTTTCTCTTTGACCTGGGAACTCTGGAATATGGCTATAATATTCTTAAGAGTTATCTATTTGGCATCTTTTTTTAGGAGGCATTCAGTGAATTCTTTCAATTTCTATTTTGTCCTCTGGTTCTGCAATATCATGGCAATTTTCCTTCATAATTTCTTGAAGAATGATTTCTAGGTTCTTTTTCTGATCATTGCTTTTAGGTAATCCAATAATTTTTAAATTATCTCTCTTGGATCTATTTTCCAGGTCAGTTGTTTTTCCAATGAGATATTTCATATTGTCTTCTATTTTTTTCATTTGATTTGTAGGATCTTGATTTCTAATACAGGTGTTACCTTCCATTTTCTCCAATCAATTTTAAAGGAATTATTGTCTTCATTCAGTTTTTGAAATTCCTTTTCCATCTGGCCAATTCAAGTTTTTAAGACATTCACTTTACTGGCATTTTGGGTCACTTTTGCCATTTGAGTTGTTTTTTTTTTTTTTTTTTTTTTTTTTTTGCTTTTTGGAGGTGGGATGCAGGGCAATTGGACTTAAGTTACTTCCCCAAGGTCACATGGCTAATAAGTGTTAAGTGTTGGAGGCCAGATTTGGACTCTGGTCCTCCTGACTCCAGGGCTGGTGCTCTATTCACTGCACCACCTTGCCTGCAAAGAGTTTGTCTATTTTTTAGGTATTATTTTCTTCTGTATTTTTCAGCATCTCCTTTACCAGGCTGTTGACTTCCTTTTCATAATTTTCTCACATCATTCTCATTTCTCTTCCCAATTTTTCCTCTACTTTTCTTACGTGATTTTCAAAATCCTTCTTGAACTCCTTCATGGCCTGTGATGAGTTCATATTTTTCTTGCAGGCTTTTGATGCAGGAGTTTTAATTTTATTGTCTTCTTCTGGTTCCATGCTTTGATCTTCTTTGACTCCCTCAAAAGATTCTATGGTCTGATTGTGCTTCCCCTGTTTCCTCATCTTGCTGGCCAATTACTTGACTTTTAAGCTCTTTGCCACAGTAGAACTCTGCTTCCGGAGTGAAGAGTGATGTGTCCTAAATTTCTGTGGTTTTGTGCAATTCTTATCACATCTATGAGGAGTGCACCCTCTCTACAGCCACCACAAGCTCTGGAATGCTAGCCTTCCTTAACCCAGGACCACCACCCAAAACTGCAACCAAGATCAAAGCAGGACAAAGCAAGAGCACTTACCCTCTCAATGGTTGCTTGATCCCCTTCTGATCTGATCTGTAGGCCAGGATTTCCAGAGGGAGTTTGTGGCAACATTTGCAGCCACTGAACTCATCACCTCTACCACAGAGGGTTCCTGGGGCTGGATGGTGCTCTTCTGTCACCCAGTTCCAACAGAGTTCTCTCCTGATCTTTTACTTTCTCTTTGGCAAGTATGGGTTGAGAAGTCTGGAAACCTCCACAGTTGCTGGTGATTCACTCTCCTAAAGTATTCTCTGGCCAGTCTGGGCCTTGTTCTGGGCTTTTTCAGCTCACACAGGACTATGCTCAGCTCCCAGCCCAGGTGTTATAGACCCTTCCTGCCCACCTGCTAGGCTGCCTTCAGTGGGAGATTTGTTCCTCTCTGTAACTTTGTGGGTTATGTAGCTCTAAAATTTGTTTAGAGTCCTTTTTTTTTTATAGGTATTGGAGGTTTTTGAAGTAGTAGCTCAAGCAAGTCCCTGCTTTCACTCTGCTATCTTAGCTCCACCCTGTGAAATCTCGCCTTTTTACGGAGTCTTTCCTGATCTCCCTTAACTCTAGTGCCTTACCTCTGATGATTTTCTCCATTAATCATTGTTCATACATCTTTATTTGCATGTTGTATCCCCCATTAGTCTCTAATCTCCTAGAGCATTATCTTTGGCCTCTGTTTGTATGCGCAGGGCTTAGCACAGTGTCTGCATGTAGAAGGTGCTTAATAAAGTTTTACCTATTGTTTTCCAACTAATAAGTTAAAATTGTCACTTATGATACCCAACCAACTGAGCCCATCCCACACACAGCCAAACAGGAACTTGTGTTCAACAGTTCAGCGCAGTACATAGAGTGCTGCACTGAGCACCAGGTAGATTGCATTCTGAGTCCTGCCTTGTGCACTTACTAGTTGTATGACCAAGTTACCTACCATCTACCAATTACAGTTCTTCATCTCTTAGAAGGGAATAATAATAGTGCTTCCCTGAGATAGCTATTGTGAGAATCCAAGGAGGTAATTTTTGGAAAGTACTTTGAAAACCTTAAAAGGCTATATCCATGCTAGTTCTTATTTCAGCTTCTATCTTAGGGGGCTAGTCTGAGAAGTTTACATGAAAGTCAATGATAAAAGGGACAAAATAGATATAAGGGACCAAAAAGAGAATGGAAGTTAAAGATTTCAAAGGCATGAAATGTGCAATGACCATGCTATGGGCTGCAGCCAATGGTCTCCTACATTTAATAACTACATTTTATTTAAGAGAGATTTGGGAGTTTCAGTGGAACACAAGCTCAATCTGAGTCAGAGTGGGTTGTTGCAGCCACAAAAGCCTATGAGGTCCTGGGCTACATTGAGAGGAGCATAGGCAAGGGGAATAGGAATGTTAGGAGGTCTTTGACAAAGAGCTGCATTTTTCAAGACTCATCCTTTCACAGTATAGAGTATATGCTTCTTCTAAGTCTATCCCACACTCAATGTAATAGGGGGCAACAAAAATTCAGAAATATTATGTCCCTATCAAAGGATTGAGAGCTAATGACAAGGAAAAAGCCTCTCAACACTCCACTGCCTCCTTCTTGAGTTGATATAGCTAGAAGTTAGGCAGACTAAAAGAAAACCTCTAGGTACAGGGAGAGGGCATAGCTATAGTATAAACAGAAAGAAAGGATGGGATGAGACCTACAAGGACATTAATAGAGAATTGGGATGGAGGAGGGAATTCAGATCCTTAATTCCATATAAGAGAAATATGAAGGGAAAGGGGCAATGTTGTTTGTTGTTCAATGTTTTTAGCTGTGTCTGACTCTTTGTGACCCAATATGGGATTTTCTGAGCAAAGATACTGGAGTGGTTTGCCATTTCCTTTGACATCACATTTTATACATGAGAAAACTGAGGCAAACAGGGTTAAATGGCTTTTGCAGGTTCACATAGCTACTAAGATTTGAACTCAGGTCTTCCTGACTCCAAGCTTGGAGCTTTACCCACCCTGCCACTTAAGTGCCCAAATGGGGGAATATGTAAAATGAAGGAAATAAATGGATTCTAGAATTAACAGTCTCCCATATGTACAGTTGGAAAAGAGCTTGGAGGTCAGTGATTCCCACTCCTTCTTTTTATAGATGAGGAAAATGAGCATAAGGTAGCAGAAGTGACATTACTGAATTATAAGTGGCAGATCTGGACTCTGCTCAGGTCTCCTGCTTTGAGCTGCACTTCAGCAAGTCATGGAGGGAGATACCAGTGAGCACCACTTCTGTCACAGAAGAGACTGATGCATCACTAAGAGCTCACGACTTTGTGTCAAAGTCGAGCACCTATATGATGGTCCTCTGTGAGCAGGGAACCACCAGCCTGCCCAAAGAGGAACAAAGCAGCCCAAGTCAGAAATGGAGCAAGTCAAAGCTTTCATGTTGACCAATGCCTGTGAATGGGCATTGTACTTCCAGGCTCTCAAAAATGTTTGCAATGAAAGGAATGAAATTCAAAATAGATTGGACAGAAAAAGAATACATGCATATGTATACTCATAGATACATATCCACATGCCTACATGACTATGTATATGTGCATATACTATGTATTTGTGCATATACATATGAATATGTGTGTAGATAGACATATGTGTTTAGTCATATGCATTTCTGTAGCAATTCTGTTCATTGTTTTCTTTATTTATCATTCTACTAGACCTGTGATTTCATCACTGACAGAGCTTGCAATAAAGAAACTCCCTCTAGTCGTGAAATACCAGGGACCATTCAACAAATTGCATACACAAACATATGTAGACCATTGAGAATTTAAATGAATTCTCAAGGATCAAACAGTCAGTATATGTCAGAGGTAACACTTGAAGCCAGGTCATTACAACTGCTGATTTAACATTCCATTTACTCCTTTAAAATACTTTTCCTATACATACATACTCTTTACACACATGCATGCATGATTTTCATAAAGTAAAAAGAAAAGAATATAGAATGAAACTGTAATCTAATGAATCTTTGTCTTGGATAAGAAATGAGGAAATATATTTATTTTCTCCAGATTTTCCTTTTTAGTCCCCAGAGAAGGGGCCCAGGAAGAATAATCTCCCCCATCTCAGTCAGGTGGGGAGCTCCCAGATAAAGCTGAGTTGCATAGTTAGCAACATGGAGCAGGGCTTCTCAATTATTTCATGAAGCTTTACAAGTAGTCTTGTCTTACTGGTAAGACAACAATTTGGGATTCTGTTAGGAAGTGCTTCACAAAGTCCTATCTTATCTGAATGATACCCAAAAGCTTGGTTAGAGCTCTTTCACACCAGAAGAACTTTCCGTCTCTTGGGTCCTTCCTCTCATTAGGAAGGTCCTCCAAGAATTTTCATTTTGAAGTAGTGTCCAGTCCAGCCACACCCCCTCATTCACATCTATCCTGCTTCTACTCCTGATTATCTGCATTTCTCTTCCATATCCCAACAACCTTTTTCATTCTGAAAGATATCTCCACTTGTATAGCCTCCTGCCTCCACACCTTAAACTTCCTCCTTAAATTGGTCAATTTCTTCCTGAATTTTCATTTTGATGAAGTCCTGGGCCCAATAGAATGGAATCTATTATTCCTCTACTCAATGTGATCCTCATTCACAACAATGCACCAAGCCCTCCATTGGACACTATCATCCCCACTCCATTCTCATGTTTGGCATGTGCTATCTTCTAATGTAAGCTCATTGAGATTAGGGACTGTCAATGTGTATTAAAGTTTTATTGGCTTGATGTCCTTTTTCCTTCGAGAATTTAGAGCCTGGGTATGGATAATGCAACATATATGTAGTTAGGTTTACTCATGTCATTTGGTTTTGTTTATGTTATCTTGCTTTATATATTTTTTGTTGGATGTCAAAGAGCACAGGAACTCTTCAGCTCTAAAGTTCTATGTTCTCACTTCTAGAGTCTAGAATCTAGAGACTCTAGTCTCTAGGGACTTGGTCTCTAGAATCTAGAGACTATGCTCTAACTCACCTTTCCCCCATAACATCCCATGATTTATATTCTGACCTCCATCTTAACTCTACTATGAAATTCTTCTCTCTCTCCCAATTTAACACTTCAACCTTTCTGCATAAAATTGTTATTATGATATATGATGATGGTGTGAATATGACCATGGATTTTCATAAGGGGAAATATAAATTTGAGAGGTGGAAGACACCTTCAAGGTTACTGAGGCTATTCTTATTTTACAGGTGAGGAAATTAATACTCAAGGAGGTTATATGAATTGCTGAAAATGCCACTAGAAAGCATCTGAGGTTTGATTTAAACCCAGATCTTCTGATACCAAGTCCAGGCATACTGCTTCTCTATAATTCTCTGATAGTAGAACACTGGTTCAAAAATAAAATGTCCATAATGAAATAACTTCAAGAACAGGGCTAATTATTGTTTGGTGACCAGTGTACCCTCGTTCATACATAATGCCTGCAGAGAGAGTAATTCTCCACCAATAGCAAATGTTCAAGAAAAATACTGAGTTACAGTGGAATTGTGATATATGGTGTTGAAGAGAGCACATAGAGTCATAAGCTTCTAGGTCTTTGAAGTATTGCTTCTTCATTATCAATCAATCAATAAACATTTATTAATCACTTACTACATGCCAGGAACTATGCCAACTACTGAGGACAGAAATAGAAAAAAATAGCCCTGACCTCAAGGAGCTTATAACTCTAATGGGGAAAGAACATGAAAAACGAAGTTGGAGAGAAGAGTGGCAGGGTAGGAACCCAACTGTGGGTATGGTAGAAAAGTGGCACAGTAGTAAAGTCAGGTGATGAATGAGGAGATCTGAGCTGAGATCCCTCCTTAAATAGACATTTTCAAGTTTATACCCCAATCTCCAACCAGATGGACAGAGGCTAGTACTGAGGTGGATTACCAAGGCTGACAGAATCTTAGGGGATGATGAGATCATCCCTATGATGAGATTCCTGTTCAGTGGTAGAGAGATCAGTCAGGGGAGTCCTATATTAGTGAAGCCAGGTGAGAGGAGATGTCTCTCCTTAAATGGAGGTTTGCAGTTAGTTACTCTACCCTCCAATAAGAGAGGTAGGAAATAGTGAGGAAGTTAGAGTTAGGAAGCTGGTGGGATCTCATAATGAATTTTTCTCAATAATGAGCTTCCTAGAGCATGGTGGGAAAATGGGCCTTGTGTTGAAGGGAAAGCACTCAACCGAAAATGAGGATACTGAGGTCCTTAGTCTTACTCCATCTATATGCCTGGTCCCTTCACTGACCTATGACAGTTTTACTAACTGTATAATGATGGATTTAGGGTAGATTATCTTCAAAGTAGCTCTGAACTCTGACAATCTGGGGTTATCATATTACTATTATTATTATTATTATTATTATTATTATTATTAATAATACTATAAGTAAACAGAATTATCATTTATAGGATGTTCTCAGGTTTGCAGACTGTTTTATATACATTATATAATTTGAACCAATATTAAATGCCTCTATCTTAGAAAATTCTGAGAATCCTTTGTTGAGTTTCTCCCTCAGATGTTGATGAATATAGTAGATCTGAAACCTAAAAGAATAAGAGAAATTGAATTAAGTCACTGATCACAGTAAAGATTTCTTTCAGACTGTCCATGGATGATCACGACTTGGGTATTTTCCCCACACAAACTTTTAGAACAATCAGTGTTCAAAAAATTACTATCTAATTCAATATAATAATCATTTAAATGTACTTACTCTGTGCAAGAAAGCATGTCATACTGGAGATCGCAGCACACCTTGTGGCCATGAGGAAGTTTGTGTCTCCTCCTCCTCCTCCTCCTCCTCCTCCTCTTCCTCCTCCTCCTCCTCCTCCTCTTCCCTGAAACTTAGTATGAACTCATTTTAATTCCTTTGCATTCAGCACTCTTCAATAAATATGAACAACAATGAAAGTCCCTATGTGCTTACTGGGGGACTGTGAAGGAAAGGGGAAGAGGTGGGATTCAAAGGTAAATGAAAGTATTCCTTGCCATTATGTGCCATGTGTGCCAATACCCCAATCTGTAAAAAGCAGATAGTACAAATTATTTGGAATAACTTAATAAAAGTTATCATATTACAATTGCTTAATAAAAGAAGTTATCATTACCCAGGTGACACATGAACTGGGCTAAGAAGGGAAGAGATGGATTGAATTGATGGAAAGCATTTTGGGCACAGTAGATGCAAAGGTAGAAAGCTGAAAAAATGAAAAATGAACAAAAGAAACCAGTTAATTGTTTGATTGATATGTTTGGAACAGACAGTGTATGAAGAGGAGATAAAGTTTTGTTTGTTTGGTTTTTTTTAAGAACTAGTTAGAGTCAGATTCTGGACAATTAAATGTCAAGGATAATAAAATTATAGATTGAGAACTGGAAGGAGCCTTCTGGACCATCTACTAGAATCCCACCACTATTTAGGTGATAAGATTGAGATTCAGAGATGGCAAGTACCCCCCCCCCCACCCAGGTTAGTAGGTAATAGGGAGACATAAAAATCTCTTGAGAAGGACATTCCCATATCACAATAAGAACTAGGCATAAGGAAGATAATGAGGTAAACTTATGTGAGACATATTGACAGTGAAGGGAAAGTAGAGGCAGGAAGGATAGTTAGGACGTCATTGAAGTAAGCAAGTTAAGAGGAAATGAGGCTTCACAGTAAAGTCATGGTTGCATGACTGGAGAGAATGGGACAGAGTTGGGAAATGTATTAGGACACTTGGAGATCAATGGATCTTGAAGAGTGAATGCAGTCATTTCTGAAAAATGAAAATTTTGAGGTTGTGTTCATTTGAAAGACTTTGTTAATATTCAAAGTACACAAAGGATCTGTGTTTGGAGCTCATTCTGATTTACATGAGCTAAGACTTTTATATGACTTTCTATTGTTTCTTTACCTTGTCTTAGAGGAAAGAGCAAGGAAAGGAAGATCTTTATCCTCATTCTTAAATCCAATAATAAAAAAATTCAAATAAGTGAGTAAAATCCTCTAAGTGTCCAGTAATAGTGCAAACAACCATGCATTTAAGATTTATCTAGGAAAAAGAAGTAATAATATGAAAATTCACCAAAGGTGGGAGAGGTTTTCTCTATCTCTTCCTATCCTGTGAAGAAAAAGGAAGGTTAAATTTAGTTTCACATGTCTCCTCTATAGTTTCCTCCAAGAAACAAAGATTATTTGAGGCATAAGCATGCCAGAATCAGTAGTTGGCAATCTTTGGTTCTGTCACATGATAATAAGAGCAATATCCCCACATCTGTGGGATGTGGTATGAATAAGGATGATCACAGCCATGTTCACCACACTCCTGTGAGGGATAAACCTGATTTCCCTTGTCAGGCAACAGTGTTACGACAGAGTAACTTACCTTTATGGTACAGATTGAGGATATCCCCATTTTCAAACTCATCCTGCACTTAACTATCAATTTTTTTTCCTAAGACATAGGTCTGATCCAGTCTCCCTTGATCAAATACCATTAGTGACTCCCAAATTCCTATAGGATAAAGAGCATACTGGAATTCAAGGGACCCATCCTGATATGACCTCCCTTTACTTTTCTGGCCTCATTACATACTTTCTTCTGTCAGAAATTCTATACTCCAGTTAAAGTGGGACTATATGTTGCACTTAAATTCAGACTTCTTCACTTTCTTCCTTCCTTTGAATAGACTGTCTTACATGTCTGCCATTTTATCCTTCCTTTCCTCTTCCCCTCAGAATCCTTGCTGTCTTCAAGACTCAGACACTATTCTGGATCCTCTGGAAAGTCTTACAAGTTCTTGATGTGTCAATGTGCACTTGCCTATTATATTTCCTTCTTCGAGTCTTATTTCTGTGCAGGTTGCACATACATATACCTATTCCTATACCCTGACATTAGATGCCCTGTCTTTATGTCTCCATGCCTAGCATGATGACTGACACAATGCCAGTAGCATTGGATAAGTTTGTTTAATGTAATTCAATCCTCATATTGAAAATTATGTAACTGATATTCCTAATGGAATTAATATACTGAAAGATTACACAGAATCAGAGTTGGAAGACTTTCTCTGAACATATATCATCAGAGATGGGAGGAACATTGGAAAATAAAGACTAAAATATAAAAGTTGAGAGGAAACTTGAAATATAAAAAATTCCAGAATTGTGAGAACATAGAATGTCAGTATTTGGAATGCTCTTAGAAGAGAGAACATGGAATGTCTGACATACAGAATGAGCCAGCTGTCGTGGCACCTGTCTATAATCCTAGCTACTGGGGAAGCTGAGATTGAAAAATCACTTGAGATCAGGAGTTCTGGATTACAGTGGGCCAAACTTATTCAATACCCTCACTAAATTCAGTATTAATATACTGAGCTCACTGCAGCAGGGTTAGAAATCAGAACAATTAAAAGTTTTTGACCAATCATCATGGGATTAGTCTATGAGGTCATCTAACCCTGAATTTTTAGCCTGGGTGACATAGGAAGACATAACAAAAATTAAAAAAACAAATAAGTAAAGGAAACACAGAACAAATATATAAACAATCAAATGAATAAATTAAAAAAGAAAAAGAGGTGAAGAAAGGAAGAAAGGAAGGAAGAAAAAAGGAAGGAAGGAAGGAAGAAAAAAAGGAAGGAAGGAAGGAAGAAAAATGGAGAATGTGTCAGAGGTAGAAGGGACCTTAGAATATAAAATCTCAGCTCTAGGAGTAGCTTTTAAGCATAGAATTTTAGAGGAATCTAGAACATAGAGCACAGGATGTCAGAGTTTTTACTTCAGTGTTTCTAGTACTAGTTCTAGATTCATCAGGGTAATCACTGTTCCAGCAATGATTGTGTATTGATTGACAGGAGAGCATCTCATGATTAGTAACCACTTTCCATAAGTACAAATGTCACTAGACTCTTCTGACATTTGAATATGCCATATGTTATGTCTAAACACATCACAGCAAAGCAAACGATGAGATATTTGATTGGTAAGGTGCCTTTAATTCACCTGAGCAGAAAGCAAAACATTGGGATATTATCCAGCCTGCAGATCTATGACACTAGAAAGGATAAAACACTGTTACTTCCGTAATTTTTGAATCTGTTTATGACAGCTCATCACTTGGAGAACTTTAAATGGCATAAATTTAGTCAATGGAATACACCTGTGGAAGAAGACATTTTGGCTCATGAGGAACTTCATCTACTTTGAAGAATGAAAAGGAGAGAGCAAGAGAGAAACACCTGGAGAATGCAACACTCTCACTTATATTTTCCCCCACTGGATAATGTCACGGAGGGGTCTATGAAGAATGCAAGCAAGCAGCAAAACATAGCAAGAGTTATTAAAAAAAAACACAGAGCAAAGCATTTTAACAGAGAAATGTATGACTGAAAAATGACTGCTCATAGGTGCTGGTCAAAGAGGCAGAGAAGGATATGACGGGGTCCTTTCCTCGTTTCCTCATAACATCCCAAAAACCTGAGGAAAGCTTCCAGTATCCAGTGGGCAGCCTCTGTGGGCAGCTTTTGGGGACTTGAATGAGAGTCTGATAGAATGAAAACATGCAGATAGGCCATGTTCTGCAGCACTTAAGGGACAACGAAAACAAAGAGGTCAGAGATGCATTTGCATATCAGAGTATGAACTGACTTTTATGTCAATTAAAGACATTTAAAGATTATCTTAGAAACATGAGATACGGTATGAGAATTTTTGGACTGAAAGGATCTGTACTGGCTGTCACAGATGGGATCCTAGCTTCAGAGTTATGACTGGGGAACTTCAAAAGGACCTCAAAATGAAGAGGAAAACCAGATCATTTACATCATATCTCCAACACTGGATTGTTCCTAAATGTGAGAGCTGGGGTTTAAATTCACAGTCTCTGGCTTAAAACCTAGATCTGTCTGTTGTTTTTTTCCCCTGTACCAAACTGCTACTTTAAAAATATGAAACAATCCAAAGGATTTTATTTATTCTATGTGTTCACACTATCTGGGTACATTACTTAATTTCATCATGCTAAAAGCTGGTGCTTATGTAGACTTTTGCAAAGTGCCCATTTCAGGCCAAGAGTATTAGAGTAAGAACAAAGCTCAGAGGTCATTTTGTTGAACTGTCTCATTGCCTGTTTGATGTGGATGTCTTTCTCCATTTTACAAATGATGATATTAAGAACAAGAGAGTTGAAGTTCCTTGAATCACACAACTGTATAAGAAACAAGTTTTACTGTTCCTTTTTACACATGGGGTAACAGGCTCAAAGTGGAAAGCAGGGGCACCCAGAGAATACATAAGCAATGGATCCAGAACTCACATCCAAACCTCACTGTACTATAAGGTGATACTTTATGTCAACAGTCATTTTAATGATTCTCCTTTCCAACACACTTACTTTACTACTTGAAAGATGAAGAAAAAATAAATATATGCAACTTTTTATCTATGTAAAAGGAGTAGCAAATTACACATAACAGACCTGCCGTTTCATGTACAATCATCTTTTCAACAGTTCTCCTGTTATGGAAATGCTTATTTTATTTCAAAAATTAAAAACAAAGTGAATAAAGTTTTAAAAAGAAACATGATGACTGTGATACAGATATTTGTGGTTTTCCAAAATTTATGCATGTGACCTCATTGAAACCTAAAAGAATCCTGATTGAGGTATTACAAATTTTATAATAATCACCTTCCAGATGAGGAGGTAGAGGCTTGGACAACTAAGAAAAAACAAAACAAAACTTTCCTTAGTCAAGAAGCTTCCTAGTATCAGAAATGAAAGTGACCCCTGCCTCCTAACATAAGCCTCATCCCACTATGGCCAGTCCACAGTAGCAGAAGCCAAAGCTTTATTCTCTATAAGTCTTTCTCGATTAAAGTAGTTTTCAAATGAGATTCAAAAGATTTTCTCTCATTTATAAAAATGACAAAGGTAGACAGTCAGAGATCAAGGGGCAATTGATTCCATTGAAGAAATACTGAATCCAGAATTGGAGGGCCAGGGTTCATATCTCAGCTCTGCCAAAGACAGGACCAGAGACAAGTCCCTTGACCTCTCTAGGTTTCAGCTTGTCTATGAGAACATGTCCAGGCACACATGTGATCTTGGGGTTGGGGGATGAGTGAAGATGCTAATTGTGGAGGATATTACTGGCTGTTATCCTTTATTCTCAAAGAGGATCAAAATGGCATTACTATGTTAGAACAGAGCTGCAGTGTGTTAGACTGTGGCCAATCAGATCAATACAGGCTCACAATGCTCTATTCCAGGTTGGGCACAAATGGTCCACGTGAACATTTGGACTGGATTCTCTACATGTGCCCACCTCGTTTCCTTTGAACTTCTTCAATTCTGTTTTGCTCATAAAGCATAGTGTCTTCTTTGATATGAGTACATCATGCTGAGTGGACCTTTGCTAGTATCTCCCATGTCACATAATCAATTCCAAAGTTTGGCAGGGAGAACCTCAGAGTGTCGTTGTCTTACTTCATTTGACTCCATGTGAGTGCTTGCCTTATGTGAGTTCCCCATAAAATAGTCTTTTAGGCAATCATATGTTTGGAATTCAAACTATAATGTATGTGATGAATATTTTGGTTGCTGATTTATAATGTGATGTAAAGTTTTGAACATGGTCTATTTGTTCCATAGCGTTCAAGTTATTTAAGATTTGTAGTGATGAACTTATATGATATCTGTATCTGGAGTAACCATCATTATCATTGCCATCATGACAATAACAGTAAGTTGCATTTCCAGCACTTTAAGGTTTACCAAGGGCTTTATATATGATTTCCTTTGATCCCTACAACAACTTTGTGAAGTAAATGCTGTCACTATAGCACTTTACCAAAGAGGAAAGGGAGGTTAATAGATGGAAAATTACTTTCACAGCATCAAACAGGTAGTAAGTATCTAGTTAATTATGAAAAACAACAACAACAACAACAACAACATATCTTTACAAACTTGAGTCCAGGACTCCATTGGCTACATTGAGCTGCCTATTTTCAAGGAAGGCAGGTTTGCTTTTTTTTTTAAAACAAATTTGGAATGTAGGGGAGAGCATAAAACCGGAATTGACCTGAAGGTGGTACGTAGGTGCTGATCCAAGGGAAAGAACACTACCCAGATACCTCAAAAAAAAAAACAAAAAACAAAAAACAAACTGTTGCTTCTTAAATAAAACTTGTGGGTCAAATAGAAAAAGAATGAAAGGGACTTTTGTAAGCAATTTATTCACCCCCAAAATACTAATGGCATCTAAGGCTTTTGAAGTGCCCCAGTTATGTTTTGCTTTTGTTTATTGTTGACATGGAGTAAACATTAAGCTGAGAAGGAGACTTTCTTTTTACTAGCTAGCTATCCCTGTCTGCCTGACTAACAGAAGAGATGAAAATATATTGCTGACTAATCTTTGTTATGTTTTAGTCATGTGAACATACAAGGGATGTCATTTCTTTTAAGGAAGAACAAGGCATACAGGGTTTAATAAAGATCAATGAGTGAGTCTTGTAAGTTTAGACAATTCCAGGAAGAAGCTAGCTAATAGAAAAAAAAAAGATAAATTGGATGGCTCATGAGGTAGCCTCTCCCTGCCACACACACACATTCTTCAGTCCAAAAGTGAATGACCACTTTGTAGTCAAACTGCAGTGAGAATTTCTCTTCAGTTACAAGTTGGACTGGATGACTTCTGTGATTACTTTCCTGAGATTCTCTGACTTTGACAATAGCTCCTCATTGCCATACAGAATAGAGAGAAGTCTTCATATTCTCACTGGGGAGACAAATAAGACCTTAGTGATTCAATAATAGTTAATAGCTGTCCTTTCTCAGTACTTTATCTCACTGTGTAGAAAAGAGATCCTTTGTTCAATAGCCAAGAAGATAAAATGATTTTCCTGGGAGCCAAAAAAGATATCAAAGATATTATCACCAAGTCTGAGACTTTTCTAGAGCTTTCATTTTTCTCAGCAGCAAAAAGCTGAAATCTTTCCTGAAGGTGATAATCATGGTCAATACAGGATGGCAATTCTGATGTCTGGGCTGACTGGTGGGGGGGGAGGGGGAGTTTCAGGTAAGTGATTCTTCTTTACACTCACTTAGAAGAACAGTTTGCATTTTCACATCACCCTGGCACATGAGGGGGGACAGATTTTTTACCCATTGACAATTTATGCAGGAAAGAAAAGATTTCAGTTGAAAATATCAAGCCACTATTACCAAAGAAGCAAAGTGGAGAGAGAGTATGACTCAGAAGGCCTCAATACAAGACCCATCTCTGCCCCTTACGGACTGTCACAAGACAATTCCGTATCTTGGCTTTAGTTTCTGTAGTGATAAAATTGTGATAACAATAATCTGAGATCATCTCTGTTTAACACAGGTAAATTGATCTACTTGGATTCATCAGCCACCTTAGATTTTAAGTGAACAGGTACAGAGGATGAAGTAAGGGCAGGCAACATTGGATGGAAATGATCAGCAGGCTAAGGGCACTGCAATTAAGAAGTTGTAAAAAAGGCTTCATGTATCTCCACCTTGAAGGAAGTGAGGAAACCAGTGTGTAAAGATTAGGATGGG
>CM053581.1:7596781-7609634 GCA_028627135.1 Pseudochirops cupreus | reverse complement strand
AAGCTAAATAGTCTCTACTCCCAAGGAGCTTACATTCCACTGGGGCAATAACGTGGATAGTGCTCTTCTTTCTGCTCCTCCTCTCCCTCCTATTACCATTACCATTTCTATAGCACTTCAAGATTTACAATGTACCTTTAAATACTATAAAATTTGATTAAATATATGGAATATTACATAAATAGTAATTATAAAATAAATATAAATGTAGAAGGGCACAGCATGGAGAACCGAGGTAGTCATGAAAAAAATCATGTAGCATATGATAACTTAAGTGGAAAGATGTAGAGAGTATGGTAACATTTGAGGCAGAGAGAAGGAGGAGTACATTCCAGGTATGAGAAATGGGGTAGTAAGGACAATGACATAAAGCCGAAAGATTGAGTAATATTTGTGAAGAATAGAGACATTAGTCATTCTTGACTCTTCCATGTGGAAAGGAAAAAATGTAGGAGGAAGCAGAAAAGATAGGTTAGATGCAGGTTATGCAGATTTTTATAAACTACAGAGAGTGTAAATTTTGTCTAAGAGGCGATATAAAGACATTGGAGTTTATGTAGTAGTATGACTGATTTCAAACCATGCTTCCATGACAACCAGGTTTTTACTCTTTAATGATCCCTTTGGCATCTTTGTGAAGCATAGATTGAAGTGAGGGAGGTACTTGAGTTATGGAGGCAAGGTGAAGACCACTCTAGTTCTGGGTGTCTGGTTGTTGGTATGGGTAGAAAGGAGAGAGATGTGAGAGATGTAAAGGGAGAAAAGCAAGATTTGGTAACTGTTACATGAAGGAAAGGGAGGTTTTAAGGGTAACATCAGTGAATGGAAAGTTAGTGGTGCTTCAGACAAAAACTGGGAATTTCAGTAGAGTAGATTTTGGGGATAGGGCTATGTATTCAGTTTGGGATATGTTGAGTGATCAGATGATCAGTAGTCCAATAGCTAGTTGGTGATGCAGAAATAGAGCTTAAGAGAGAAAGTGTGTGTGTGTGTGTGTGTGTGTGTGTGTGTGTGTGTGTGTGTGTCTGTGTGCCTGTGATTGTTTGAGCCTTGAGTATACTTAATCTATCTAACATGGAACCTGCTTCATTCCCTACAATATGAGTTAGAAGCAATTAAGATCCAGTGAGAGGTCTTCCATTCTCCTGCTTGCCCCTCCTTCGCCTTATCTCGGAGGAACGGATCTGGAGGTATTTGTTCTTTGGAGTTTGTCCTTAGTTTCAGGTGTTGGAAGTGATTATTATTGGGCCCAGGTGTTTGAGTCATAATGACCTTGGAGTCAAGATTTCAGGAAGAATGGTGCAGCCACCAGGATGGAATGGAAATTCTGAGGAGCAACAGCACCTGAGACTGGTGTGAAAGAGGTGTTTGGGATTTGTAATTGGGACTGTTTTCTATGGGAACTGAGCTAAGCCATGAAACTTACCCCATTTCCCTTCCCAGAGACTGAAGTAATATAGAGGGAGGGTAATTATGCCTCCCACATAGTGGGGGAGGAAATTTGTACATGTGTGGTTATATAATTGGAAGTAAATATTCTTTACAAGAGGTCCTATGTTATGTATGTGTATATTTATGCATATACATATGAATATGTGTATATATGTATACACACACAGACACAGACAGACAGACACACACACATATATTCTATGTATAATCTGTTAGTCATCAACAGTGGAAAAACAACAAATAATAATTAAATGTATGAAAAAAGAAGAGGTTAGGAAGAAATAGTACTGGAAAAAGAGAGATTTGGGGTATGATAATAGGGAAAATTAGGATATCTATGAAGAAGTCAGTCAAACAATAAAAAGCTGTTATTAAGCAAATACTATGTGCCTGGCCCTATACTATTCACTGGGAATGAAAAAGAAAGGCAAAAGAAAGTCCCTGCCCTTCAGGCGTTCACAGTCTAATGGGAGAGTCAACATGTCAGTGAATATATACAAATAAGCTATGTAGAGGATGAAAAGGAATCAATGGAGGAAAAGCATCAAAATTAATGAGGATGGAGAAAGGTTAAAAAAAATAAAAACAAAGAAGATGGGATTTGAAGGAAGTCTGAGAAGCTGGGAGACAAAGACAAAGAGAGAGGACGTTCTGATAATGGAGGACAACTGGAGAAAATGCTTGGACTCAAGAGATGTAGAGTCTTGTTTGTAGAACAGAAGGGAAGTCAAGGTTACTGGAAGGAGAACTAAATGGGCATAGTAAAGGAATAAAGTTTGAGAATATTGGAAAAGTATAGGGGGTGAGAATGTTGGTTATGAAGGGCGTTAAAATTCCAAAACAGTATTTTGTTTTGTGATCATGAAGGTGGTCAGATAGATATAAAAGGAACCAGGAAACAATACTCTAATGAAAACTGAGAGAACAGAAAGTATCCAAGAGTCAAATATGGTTAATATTTTTAAATGCAATAGAGAGGTAGAGAAGGATAAAGACTAAGAAAGAAGACCTAACCTGATGATTATGAGATAATCTGAAATAAAACAAAATTCCTTCAATGTCAAATCATTAAAGGTTAACTAGCTGTTGTCTCACATCCATTCTAACTCTAAGTTTATGATTCTAAAAGAATCTAAGAGAAGGAAATTGGTATGATGTAATAATAATAAAGTATCAGAACTACAGAGAATGGGTTTAAAGAAAATCTCTCTCCTTATCTTTTGTTTCTATCTTGAATCTTCTTTGTCTGTATCCCATTACACCTTATATTATGCTTATTTGGGAAAATGATTCTCTCTACCCCTATTAAACAAGGTGTGCGACAATCATTGTGATGGCTTTCATGATTACTTTCATCATAACATTTACTATTACTATTAGTACCAGTGCTATTGCCGTAATCTTCTTTGCCACCATCATCATTGTAGTCATTCTCATCAGCACCATCATAGGTAATTTGATGGTCTTCATCATCATCATCATTGTTCTCATGACATAATGACCATCATAGAATCCTAGAGTGCCTGAATTAGAAAGGACGACAAAGAGCTTTGAACCTAACTGCCAATAGAAAAAAAAATACTCCTACTAGAAAATACTTGTGAAATGATCAGTTAGCTCTGCTTGAAAATCTGCCTTAAGGACACCTTTCTACTTTCTAAGAAATCCCATTCTACTTTGGTATAATTCTAATTCTTAGTCAGTTGTTTTCCCCCAACATTAATTATATATTTTTTTTCTTAATTCTCACTAATTGCTGGTAATTCTTTTCCTGAGGAGGAAAAAGCATAACCACAAAATAACCTCAATAAAACAATGACCACCTGGGACTGTGAATGGTACCGACCATTTTGGAGAGGTATCTGGAATTTTGCCCAAAGGGTTATTAAGCTACCTATACACTGTGGACCAGTAATACCGCTACTAAGTCTGTTTCTAAGGTTGGCTAGGAAAAAACATGTTCTAAAATATTTATAGCAGCTCTTTGTGGTGGCAAAGAATTGGAAATTGCAGGAATGCACACTAATTAGGAATGACTGAACGAGTTTTGGTATCTGAGTGCGGTTGAATACTACTGTGTTATAAGAAATGATCAATTCAATAATTTTAGAAAAAATAGGAATACACTTGTATGAAATAAAGAAGAGCGAAATTAGCAGAACCAAGTGAATGTCGTGTAGAGTTAACAACAATATTATAAAAATAAATTACAACAGATAAATAACAAGACAACTTGGAGTGACAAAGTCATTTTGACTGTTATAAATTACCAAATTAACTACAAAGAACATGTGAAGGAAGACACTATCTGCATCCAGAGAAAGAACTGGTAAATGCAGCTATGTATGGAATGTAAGTGGAATAGCAAGTTGCACATAATAGATTTGCATTTTCATGCACAATAATTTTTTTTGGAGGGGTGAAGGCAGGACAATTGGGGTTAAGTGACTTGTCCAAGGTCACACAGTTAGTAAGTATTAAGAGTATGACACCCAATTTGAAGTCAGGTCCTCCTGAATCTAGGGCTGGTGTTCTATTCACTGTGTCACCTAGCTGCCATAATCATTTTTTCTTCTGTTCTACATTACAGAAATGCTTGTTTTGTTAAAGTTCAGAATAAAATTAATAAAATGGAAAAAAAAACACCTAAACAAAATGTGTCCATCTTCCTGAATGACAGCCCTTCAAATACTTAAAATCATAGATTCAAGTATGGAGAGGAACTTAAATTTCTACTAGGAGCTTTCCTTTATAGATAAGGAAGGAGAAGTCCAGAGAGGTTGCCTTCCTTACCCACTGTGGTACATGGTATAAGCCACAGAACCATGCACAGTTTCTAAGTTACCTCCTGGAACTACCCATTTCCTGTTGTATATTTTTCAAACCAAACAACCACAATTCCCTTATCTAAACTTTATATAACTCCTTTTATCCAGACCTTTCATAACTTTATCTTGCAGTGTTTTACCAACCATCTTTTTTTTTTTTCCTTCTGGGGTACCTATGTGGTACAGTGGATAAACTGCAAGGCCTAGAATCAAGAGGACATCTTCCTGACTTCAAATGTGACCTCAGACACTTAGCAGCTGTATGACCTCTGGCAAGCCACTTAACACTCTTTGCCTCAGTTTCCTTATCTATAAAATGAGCTGGAGAAGGAAAGGGCAAAATACTCCAGTATCTTGTTCAAGAAAACCACAAAGGAGGTCATGAAGAGACAAACATTATCAAAACAACTAAACAAAATTAATTCTTTCCGATAAAGATGTCTGGAAGCGCAGCCTCCTAGGGGCAGTGCTGGACCGGCACAGGAGCCAGTGTCAGGAATTAAGTCCTGGCCTCCTGGTATTAAGCTGGCCTTCTCTGTCTCTACCTGCAAACACACTTCCAGTCCTCCTCCCAGGGCTCAGGACCTGGGGTCTAGCCCTGGAAAATCTGAGTTGACCCCACCTTTGTTGCTGCCAGAAGATATTTGGGGAGCCATACCATTTCCTATGTGGGGAAAGGAGGCAGTTAGTCAAACCCTAGCCATCATTTTTTTCAGTCTTCCACAACCTGAACAGCCCCTGACACTTCACCCTCACCTATTGCGGTACAAGTCCAAGTATGGTTCCTTGGAATAGGGTGAAAGATGATAAAATCTCCTAGAGTTTCAGCAGTCAAAGCTAGTAGATTATAGGAATCATGCCAGCAGATTGGTGGAAGATGAATGGCCAGGGTTGGATAATGAGGAGAGGAGGAATTGGAAGGGATAGACATTGACACTGGAAAGAAGCTGTCAAGTCATTATGCTCACCAGATGGTGCTTTCTGAGTGGCTGGCTGATGTCCCTTCAAATGGAGTAGGATTGTGGCAGTGTGTTCCCTGGAGAAAAGATCCCTTCTGGTGGCCTCCAAGTATTCCAAAACAATTTAAGCAAGGGGGAGTGCTATGTCACCAGGTTTCCTTTCATTCATCCTGGAGTGCCACTCAACCCCAGGAAAGACTACACAAAGCTGTATTGCATCTAGAGTCCAATTAACTGGACCTACTCTTTACTAGATGATATGGCTGGAGGGGATATTCTTTCTATGACTGCCAGGCACATTTTAGATTCTACTGGATACATTCAAAGTTAACAGTTAGTAGAGACTTGGAGAGAAAACCAGGCTCAATCCTTTTAAGTTCTAGGATATAAAGAATTTCCCATGTACCCCTGACAGCCCATGTAAGGTTTTATCCACTGTCTTCTCTTTTGAGGTACATGACCTTTTTCTTTCTAGCATGTGCAAACACACCATAGCCCAGGCAGTACTACATCAGTTGGTTGACTGCTACCATGCATGGCATGTATGGCATGATGGTGCCAGTTGAGCCTCTGACCATCAAGCCAGACTATGTGCATTAGTTCTAGCAGACCACTGGATATAAGAGAATTAAAAAGGAAGCAAATGAAATGAGTCTGAATGAGGCTTCTGATAATAGGCACTATGAAGTGAGAAGCTCCACTTTCTGCTCTTTCATTCCCATTTTCCTCTCCAAGCCTAAGTTGGCTCTTGCTCTCAGGAATCAGAATGAAGCCACAAGCCTCATGCAATAGTGATGGGCTCCTTTCTCCAACAGACCAAGAACAGCCACATACCCATCGTTTTTTTGTGAAATGACCCCTGCCATTGCCTATTGCTCATGTGAATGGATAAGGTTGAGGCCTGAAGAAGAGACTCTCTATAAAGTCAGACACACCCAAGTACCCAAAGCCCCATTCCCTAGCAAGAAGCTGAGCTGTTCCAGGGTGGAGATTGTCACCCAGTAAGACTGCATTGTAGCTTCCACATTTGGATGGTTCAGGTAGAGTTAAGGAATTCTAAATGCTAAAATTATAACTTTGATATGCCATAGAAATGTATGGAATTTCTAAGAACTAGGTTGCTTGTGATATCATGCCTCTGGATAGTTGTGAACCTTCTCCATCCAGTCAGAAGTCCTTCGGTTGGTCATTTGCCCTGAAGAGCTATGCCTTATTGTCTTGTTTCAGTATGAATATCTTACCATACTAGGTCTTAAGGAGGTGCATTTGGTAACACATGTTTCTGTGAGGAAGAGATGTTGAAACCTTTATAAGGCTTGGATTCTTGGTCTCTGTATTGGTTCTACCTTATGAGGAGGAAATAAAGATTTTTTTTTCCAGTTTGGAAATTGCCATAAGATAAAGTATCTTTTTATTAGCTGGAAACTTATGAAACTGAACAGATAATCATTTATTTGTGTTGGGGAGAATGAGCTCCACTTTCTGCCATTTTGTTCCTGTCTTCTAAAGCTTCCTCCACCTCTGTGCTACTCTAACCCAGTGAACCTCTATCTTTTTCTTCCATTTCCCATAGTATTGTTAATAACACTATTAATAATTCTTAAAGGGTCATAGGTCAGATCTTGTCTATTTAAGGCCATGGAACTCCCACCAAATGTGTCTAATTCTGGGAGTGGTAGTGGGGAAGAAGTTGGAGTTAAGTGGAACACAGTTACACCCATTCGACATATCTGCTGAAAGTAGCAAGAGTGGTTGGAGCTTAGATGGACATTGGAGCTGACTAGATAATACTTGAGAAAGAATCTTGCAATCGTGCTGGTGACTGCAGATTCCGGAGTTTTAGTTTGGTTACCTGCTGAATTATAAAATAACTTGATGACCGTATCTTTAGAAGATGCTTTAGCTTCTTGCTCCCCTCTGTGAACCCATCCTAGTATCATTTCCCTGTCTCAAAATACTCTTAACTGACTACAAGAAAAAAAAAAGTTTGAACTTACAGCTCCCACCTGTCTTCCTCTACCCTAGATGAGACTGACAAATTCATGTCTAAACTCTGCAAAACAGGATACCCAGGAATGAAATCGGTATGTTAGCCCAATACCAAACATTCCTTGAAGTAAAAGGGAATTGTTGACCCTTTTGAGCATAAGAACCACTTCAACTGGCATTAATACTTTTTTGTGACATTTAACATTTGACTTGAAAAAGCCATATAGATGTAATTTTAAAATTAAAAAAAAAATTACAAATCACGTGAATGAACAACACCCATACCAAATGACTGTGAGTTTTCTGCTCTCCTTCCAAAAGGCTAAGGTCCAGGCAGGATTTTGGAAGCCAGAAAACAGAACTCTGCTTATTTTGGATGTGTCTTCAGTTACTTGCTTCAGCAGCTCTTTAGGATTTATTTCTCTTGAAGCCTCAGTTTCCTCATTTGTAAAATTAGGAGGCTGGACTCAGGTGATTTCCTAGGTGCCTTTCAGCTCTTAAATAAATGATCAAATGTGGTTTGTGGACTGAAAATGTTTCTTGTGGGATCCTGCCCATGCTTTGTGGTCAGAGAAGTGGACTTGTCCAAGAAGTTTGACTATATGTGTGGTCACTGATGGTGACTTGTGTTTGCTACAGCTTTATAAAAAAACTATTGCTACTTTTTAGCACTATGAAAGCAATGAAGAGGAATAACTAAAATACTTTTCTATGTATATAATTAACATTAGGGAGAGGGGAAGAAAGACCTTCAGGTGTGTAAGAACATAGAGCTACTAAGTATTAATGTTCTCTATATCTGTTTCAATATCTATATAGTGGCAGAGAAATAGAGGTAGATAACTATTATTCAAATAATTTGTTGTCTTTTTATTCCTATGTATTTATTTTATTACTTGCATTTAAAAACACATTATTATGAGAAAGTGGTCCCTACACTTCCCAGTTTACCAAAAGGATGCATCACACACACAAACACACATATGTGTGCACACACGTGCATGTATTTTTTTAAGAACCACTGAGCTAAAGATAATGAATACCCCTACTCAAATCTGAAAAAAGTACTGAATAAGACATTTCAGATATGGCAGAGTACAGCAGAACTACTACAGTATTCCAGAATCTTCATGTTGGAAGAGTCCTCTGAGATGATTCATTCTGACCCATATTGGAACAAGAATCCTATGACACCCCCACAAGCAGTTATCCAATGTCTTCTTGAAGACTTCTACAACCCTATTCCTCTTTGAAATAGCTCAACTTGTTAGAAAATTGACTTATTTATTTATAACCAAATGTTTAAGTTAAATCATCGCCTTCCAGCCTAACATCTTATATAAGATTTCCCTCCTTAGTTACACTTAGTTGAGACCCTTTGTCTGCCACTGTCACTAATTCTCAAAGCCTATCAGAGATTATTCTCCACTGATGTATCCTGAAGATTTCAGGGTCCTGTCCGCACAATCGTGAAACATTGAGAAAAGACTAAATAAAAGCAATGGACCAAATGACCATGATGAAAACGTGACTTCCCCTTATGCATAGAAAATTTCCATATATTGAACTCTTTTTTTGCCTCTTACTGTACAATCCATAAAGTACCTCTAACTTCTATTTGACACAGTCCTAGACTAGTGAAAAGGTCTTGACCTCTCTGTGTATGAGCATTGTTCAGATGCTGAGATATTTAGGGGGGAAAGATGCATTAGGCACTGTTTGGCTATCACTTTTATGAGTCTTGCTCATTAGCTTTAAGCTCCAGGCAAACCCCTGAGTACTTTCTCTGTTCATCAGCGGTTTGAGATAGTCACAGTCCCTCCTACACCTCACACAGATGCATGGCAGAAAGAACAAAGGTGGGAGGCTGTCAGTTGCCTTTGTAAGCAATCCCACCATCCCCCCTTCACCCTTGACTGTCTTTTTTACCATATCATTTATTGCAGATCTCTCTCCCAAACCCAGACATGTTAGACGTTAAAAAAATAATCATGGCACCTTGAAGGAAGGACTTTATGTCTTACCCTGATGTTGGAAGCTAAAACCATCTGGACACCTGAAGGGGTACTTTGATATTATCTCCCCTACCTCCTTTTATTTCTTGATAGACAGACAACTTTTAGGTCCAGGAAGGCTAGGGGATTACAAGAGCAAGGTAACAAAAGTAGTGAATAACCAAGAATAGAAAGGAGCTCTTCTCATTTCCAGTCTAGTGCTGTAAAGGGAGAATTCTTATAATCATAGAATTGGGGCATTTAGATCTCAAAGGGACCTTAGATGCCTTGTCACATCCCTCCATTTTTAAATGAGAAAATTTAATTCTGTAGAGGTTATCTGAATAGCCAAACATCCTTAAACTAGAAAGTACAAGAGTTGAGATTCCAACTTCATATCTCTGCCTCCAAATACATTTATCTCAAATGTGTGAACTGACAAATCTTGAATTCACCTCCCTTTTTTCCCTCAAAGCTTCTAAGAAGTCAAAATTCCATGTGTGGATACTTTCTCTACCAAAGTGGGTCACAATTTTTTTCTGTACATGCTGGGATAGTTTGGTTTATGTAAGTAATGAGGAAAAATAAGTGTTTCAAGCAAAGTCAAAAATCTTCTCTCCCTGATTCCAGCTAGAGCCAGTGCTTGAATGGAACACACACACACACACACACACACACACACACACACACACACACACACACACACATTCCCTCCATTGCTCATCCATAGTCAAAGTTTTTCTAGCTTGGAACAGTCTGCTAGAATTTACAATCTTCTGTCATTGGCTTCATAGATCAGTCTCATGTCACAGTCAATAGAGCAGTGGAATTGGAATCCAGAACAGCAGTTTTCTCTTCTGCCTCTAGCTCTTACTACTAACACATTAAACTGGATAAGTCATTTCATCTCCCTGAGACTCAGTTTCCTCATCTATAAAACAACAACATTAGACTTGAGAGTCTTTGACACCCCTTCCAATTCTGAGATTCGTTGAAGTAGTAACACACACACACACACACACACACACACATTCTCCTACTTTATCCTCCCCAACATATATACATACACACACCCATGCAAACACACCCTTTTAGGGTTAACAACCTTATCTTCCACCTTTATTCTCTTCTCTCCTAAGAAATGTACCATTTCTGCTGCTGTCAGTGTTCTTCCTGCTCTCATACCATCCCTGAAGATCTGTTGTATTTCTTTTGCATCTGCTTTGTGTTTTCCTATCATGTGTATGATGCATCTTGCCAATACAATGGAAGTTCCATGAAGGCAAGTCTGTACTATTTTTGTTTTTACATCTCCATACCCTAGCTCTTAACCCAGAGTTGGACACATGATAGGCTCTCAATGTGCTACTGACATTGAAATAAACTATTAAGTACTGATTCAGCAGTTTCCAGTTTCCCCAATGGAACTTCCATTTCTCTCTCTTATTATTGTCCAACAAAGAGAGATGCAGAAGTTCATGCAGTTCTCAGGTGCCACTGTAGCATGTTGTGAATGCAAGAGAACAACCAAAAAAATATTAGGCCATCTTTCCAGTACTGTCATTGTCTTTGTTCTCATGGACATTATGGTCTATGTCTAAACCTTCCCACTGGATTTCCTTGGAGCTGATTATAGAAGGTAAGAAGTGTCATACATTATTATTACATTAGTGGGATGCTACAGTCTAGGACAGTAACAGAGAGTTATATAAATATACCTGATGTAAAATTATAGGTGATAGGCATGTTTAAGAAACTTAGGAAAATATTTTTTTGACAAAGCAGCATGGAAATGATATTATTTCTGGTGCCAGGGGGTCAAGACATACCTCTAATATCACTTTTTGGATCATGGGCAAATGATTTAGCCACCCTGGACCTTGAATTATTTATTTATAAAATCAAGGGCCAAGATAGATATCATTTGAGTTCCCTTCTAATTCTCAATCTATGAACCTAGATAATTCATGAAGAAAGCAACATTCCTCATAGCAGCCATTAAGGGATGCTTTATGAAAGAGGTAGCTTCTAATTTAGGCATTGAAAGATAGGTGGGAAAGATGTTTATGAAACTATGAACAAAGGTAAAAAGGGAGGAAATATGCGGGTAATGCAGTTTGGCTGAAGGAGAGATCACACGCAGGCAGGGAACAGTTTGAAATGATAGAAAAGCAGATTGAATCTAGGGTTCTGGAGGATACTAAATGCTTCATTAAGTAGTTTGAATTATACTATTTATACAAAGTGGAGTTATTGAACAATTTGGAGCAGGAGAAGGATAGGACAAGATCTGTGGTAAAAGACTATTGGTCTGTCAGGAGATGAAGGAGAGAACAGAGGGTGGGGACAGCATCATTCTAAATAACATGACATATTAAGAAGTTATTTGATTAGTCCAAATAGTGATAATGAGACCCTGTAGTTATATAGTATATATAGAAAAGGAGAGGAGAGAATGACCATGACCGATTTGGCCAAGATAAATTATCCAGAAAGTAGCAATTAACTTTAAAATAGTCATGGAATTAAGAGCTGGCATATGGCATTTAAAGATACAGGATGTGTTTTATACAGTTAGCCTTGGCACAGTGTCCAGAAAAGAGTTTATTGTAAGTGTTGACAGATTGAACAATTAATACTATTTCATCTTTACCACAACCCTGTGAGTGCATATTTTAGGTATCATTGTCCATACATCAGAGAACAGGTTTAGTTAATTTCTCTGGGTCATGGACAAAGCATGTGTCAGATGTAGGATTTAAAACCAGATTTTCTTGATTTTAGTCCAAGGTAAAATCCAAAGACAAAACACTTAGTTGTACTGACTATCAAGGGACTCATGTATTTCATTCTGAACTGAGATTTGGGATATGCTCAGCCTAGTAGACATAGGAAATTTTTTGTTTTATTGGCAATGCCTTCTACAATGCAAAGTTAGTTGCATGCCATGATGAGTTATGAAAAGGCAAAATTATTGGAAGAATAGTCTTGTTAATCATTAGGATGATTCATATTAACACATTATATTTACACAGATTTTACAATGTCCCTGGCACTATTGATAAATGTTAATTTATTGATTGTTTGATTGTCTAGTGCTATGACATGGGACAGCTTCATCACTGCATTTTGTTCTTTCAAAAACCTTGGCAGTTGGGAGATACCATAAGCATCCTTTCTTATCATGACCTAAGCACAAGATTCTTCATGCTGATGATAGAGGTACCCTCATTGGGCAGAAGAAGAAAACAAGACCCAAGAAAAGAAATGGTTTGCCTGTCACTCTAGTAGCATGTAGGAGAGCTGGGAAAGAAGCCCATGCCCCATTACTCCTGTGATTTTCCATTACATCTCTTTCATCATCCCTGACATGAAGAAGGCCCACAACCTGCAGCAGAAGTCCTACCATGTTGGACACTCTGAAATGTTAAAAAAACAACAACAACAACAAGGATTACTCAGCACCAAGAAAGAGAAAACCAATGGGCTGGCATTTCAACTAAACTGAATTCAAATGAACAAATATTTGCTCAGCGTTTGAAGCATTTTATTTTTTTAAAGGTTAGTGAAATAATCTCAGAGGTAAGAATACTTAGTTGTATGTCCTACTACTGAAACTTACGGACTCTAA
>CM053581.1:7574281-7591781 GCA_028627135.1 Pseudochirops cupreus | reverse complement strand
AGAATTACACTTGTGCCCTAAAAGTAATTTGATAGAACTCTTTTAGCTACTTTTTTTCCCCCAAATAGTTTATACAGCATTGGAATTCATTGTTCCCTAAATGTTTGGGACAATTTATTTGTGAATCCATCTGCTCCTTCAGATTTTTTTTCCTTAGGTAGATTATGTATGTTTATTTTTTTTTCCCAGAGCAACTAAGTGTTCTATTTATTATTCTACCAGTGAGCTTTTGGTTTTTTTTGTTTGCTTGTTTTTGTTTTTGTAAATGTTCATCCATCTCTCTTAGATCATCACATTTATTGCCAAAGAATTGGGTAAAATCGTTACCAATCATAACTTTAATTTCATCTTCATTGGCGGGGCACTCTTCCTTTTATTTTTCATGCTGGTAAATCTTTTATTTAATCAAAATAACTGCTGACATGATTTTTTTTTTATAAAACCAACTCCTAATTTTATTTGCATTTTCAATGTTTTTGCTTTGCTTTCAATTTTATTAATCTCCCTTTTGATTTTCAGATTCTGTTTAATTGGGGATCTTTTTCTAATATAATAGCCAGAGCGCCCCTGCACTGTTTATGCTGGTGATCTGACAATGAAATGAATGTTGGAATCTTTTGCCTTAAATTTTAGATTTAAATGCTAAAACTTAAATATAGAATACAAAAAGAAAAAAATTATGAATTTAAATATTAACATTTAAATATAAAATAAGAAAAGAAAAAAAAACATGTGCTCAGAAGAATGTGTGAGAGGATTCAAAATATATAGCAATAAACTTGCATTTCAAGAAAAAACTTTCTAATAGATACTACACCTTGTATTGAGCGCTGTCTATCTTTTCTTCGCTTCCTTGTAGGTTTTCTTTTGTTCTCTGCTGTACACTTTTTACTTTGTTCTTGTTTGCCCCTTCCCCTCCTCCCAGGCTACAATTAAGTATAATATATTTATATATAAATATATACATACAAGCATACATATATACATCTACATACATACATGTATAAACACATACTCTCCTTAACAGAGTCTACTCCTAATCTTTATTTTTGTCTGTGTATATCTCTCATTTCCTATAGCTCTTGACCCTTCTACTTTACTTCAACCCTCTACATTGTCTTCCTATTACTTAACCAATCTCCCGATGGTTCCTCCTTTTTCCTCCCATTCTCATAAATCTAAAAACCCTTCTATACACCCTTTAACCTATTCCTCCACCCTTCCTCTTTAAAGATCCCTCCCATATCCTTAGCATTTAATTTTTTTCTTAATTTAGAAGACTTTTATATTCCTCCAGATCAGTGGTTCTCAGTCTGTGGTTTGAGACTCCTTTGGTCAAATGACCCTTTCACAAGGGTCACAGGGGTCACCTAAGACCATCAGAAAACACATATTTCTGATGGTTTTAGGAACCAAGACACCACTCCTCTATCCGTCTTCAGGTGGGTCTGCCCACATGCAGATACGCCCACATACGAAAGGGTAGCAGCATTAGGAAGGTTTAGAACCACTGTTCTAGATGTATATGTATTGTTCCCTCTGCAACCTATTCCCAATGAGAGTAGGTTTCTAGAACTAACAGCCCTCCTCTGCTATCTAATTCTTCTCTATTGTTTTTTCCTCTTGCACCTCATTTGGATAAGATAATTACTCTTTTTAGCTGTTCCTGAAAAAATTTGCTTTTTGAAGTCATATTATGCTCAGGAGTACCCCAGTCTTTCTTATGAACTACCCAATTACTAATAACAATCTCAGACATATCTTTCACATTTTATATGCATAAAAAGTCAACAATCAGTCCTTTTTGAGTCTCTTGGGTGTGGTTTTTTGTACATATTTTATTTCTTTTGACTCCTATGTGTATGAAATTCAGGGGTTTTTTTGTTTTTTTTTTTAAACAAACTACCAAAAATCCAACAATTTATTAAACAAACTAAAAAAAAAAATAGAATTGTGCTTAGCTTTACCAGTATGATATTTCCATCTAGCAGTCCAGTTCTCTTGTTCTTCAATATATACTACATATACTATAATAATAGTATGTATTGTATAGTATTCCAAGACCTGTAGTCTTTTAGTGTTGCCACTGCTATGTCTTGTGTGATCCTAATTGTGACATCACCATATTTAAATTGTGAGGTTTTTTTTTTTTGATCATAATATTTTATCGTTGAGCTTGAAGTTTTGAAATTTCGCTATGATATTCCTGTGGGTTTTATTCAAATGATTTCTTTGAGGTTGTGATAGGTGGACTTTTTTTTTAATTTCTACTTTCCACTCTTTTTCCAATGCTTCACTGCATTTTTCTTTACTTATTTCTTGTGTTATTTTATTAAAATCTTTTTTTTATCAATTACTCAGTTTTCTTACGTTTTCTGTTCTTTCTCTGTTTTCCAGATCAGTTTTTTTTTTGCTTATGTGATGTTTCACATTCTCTTCTATTTTTAATTACTTATCTTTCATTTTATTATTTCCCTATCTCTTACAACTTCACTTGCTTCCCTTTGCCCAATTCTGATTTTCATTTTTTTTCCCTTCAGTATTTCCTCTTCTAATTGTTTCACTTTCTTTTCATAATCTTCTTGTTCTTTATACATTTTTCCTATTTTTTAGGGTTTCTCCCATCTTTCTCATTTGATTTTTAAAGTCTTTATTAAATTCTTCTATGAATTATTATTTTTTTTGGATATACAGCCTTTTGACATCACTCTTTGCAGTAGAAGAGTGTTTCTTTGCTTCAGCATCTTCCTCTGAAGATGAATCTCAGTCTTCTTTATCCCCATAGTACCTTGAATTCTTTCTCCTATGTATGTTCATTTTTTTTGTTGCTGTTGTTGTAGTAGCTTATGTTTTAATCACCTCTAATCCTGGGGTGTGAAGGATGGTACCTCTGGCCTCAGATCTTCAGTTTTCCCCTGTAGTCTGGAACCAAAGCCAATCCTCCAGCCTCCTGGAAGTGCTCATAAACAATGGCATAGCCTCCCCACTGCTCCTGTACTCACTGAACATGTCCTGGTTCCTTCTAACCCTGACAATATCTCTGCAGCACAGCTGGGTCTGGTGTTCCTTGTCAGTGGAGTTTACCTTGATCTTCTCTGGCTCAAATGCCCAAATCCTTTCACTCTCCCAGGGATGTAGGGAAGTTTTATAGCTGAGCCTGAGGGAACTTCCCAACCCAGCTAACCTCAAGGTTTGAAATGCAGTCCCTGGTCTGGAAGTGTTTATTCTTCATAGAGATAAAAACTATTCTTAGGATTTTTTCTCCAGCTCTTCTCTAATTGTCTCAGGGGGACCACTGTTCTGCTACTATACTTATTTTATTTATTTTCAATATTCCGTATTTGTCCTAAGGTGCTATTTTATCTCTTTTGTGGAGGAAAATCTTGAGAGCTTGGACTTTTCTCACTTGCTCCATGATCTTCCCAGAATCTTCTCCTGGTTTGTCTTTTCTAAAGGGTGATGGTAAATGCAATCCAGAAAGCTCATCTTTCACATTTGTTCTAAGCTCAGCTCAATGAGTAGTCTCTCTTTTTCTCCTGCACACAAAGTGGAATTCATATTGTATTTATGGGGCAGTTAGGTGGCACAGGGAATTCAGTGCTAGTCCCAGAGTCAAGAGAACCTGAGTTCAACTCCATCCTCAGAAAATTTACTACCTGTGTGGCACTGGACAAATAATTTAAGCATGTTTGCCTAGTTTCCTCCTCTGTAAAATGAGCTGGAGAAGGAAATGGCAAGGCACTCCAATATCTTTGCCAAAGGGGAAAAAATAAATGAACATAAATTGCGTCATGGAGAGTCAGACATGAATGAAACAAGTAAACAATGGAAATTGTATTTATATCATATGTACTGTGTATACATATTGCCTCCTCTGGTAAAATAGAATATCTTTTGGGGCTAGAATTATTTCCACTCATCTTGTCATCACCAGTGTCTTATGCTACTCCTGGCATAAAAACAGGTGCTTAATAAATACTTATTGATTTTCTTAAAATTATTATTAAAATTTTAGAACATTTTTAGACCACATTCTTCTGGGAATTCAGCATTACTGTGCATAGAATGTTGGATCTGAAAACCAGGAAGACTCATCTTCAAGTTCAAGCCTGGCCTCATAGACTTACTAGCTGTGTGACCCTGGGCAATTCACTTAATTCTGTTCATTTAAGTTCCTCATCTCTAAAATGAGCTGCAAAAGAAAAAGGCAAACCACTCCAGGATATTTTTCAAGAAACACCCCAAAACATCTCCAAGAGTCAGATACAACTGAAATTGCTCAATGACAACCATAGAGTCTTCTTTCAAAGTCATCATATTTTGCTTAATGGTTGGGGAGTGATGGAGAAAATGATGCAATTCTCTAGCATTTGATAGTATGAGATGTAGAATCAAGAACATTTGAATTCTAACATCATTCTTTCATATATTAATACTACATGACAATTGTCAGATTGTTTATCTTCTTTAATTCTCAGTTTCCTCATACATAAAATGGGTATAGTAATATTAACTATAGTAACCATCTGAAACAGATACAGACATGATTTATTTTACATAAAAGCTTTTATTTATGTAAGAAATATACAACTAGTACATATTAGACATTTGAAACTGGCAAAGAATCTAAATTCATGTTTTCTCTTAGGAAAACATTAGTCTCTTTATCCCTTGGGAGGAACATAAAGCTCATAATAGAAAAAAGTATGATTTTTAACATGTAGGAATGCATTCAGTTCTCTCTGGGTTTGATAGTGTGCAGAATTGCTCTGACAACAAAGATTCTGAATTCTGTTTGCCTTAGAATGTAAGGCTTAGATTGTAAAATAATTGATCCCCTTGTGACCAGACTTCTAGTACTGATGTTCTTTGTCCTTGGTGCACTTGGTCCTCAGACTCCAGGCATCCTCTGGCCCCAGGCTCTAACTCCAATTCCTTCCAACTTGATAGTAACTGATAACGCTGAGATCCCCTAGGGAAAAAAAAAAGATAAAGAAATAGAATGAAAATGGATGAATGAAAAGACATGTATTAAATCATGGCTATGTGTCAGGTACTGTGCTAAGATATGAAGAGAAAGGGGAGATACATTTATTCTGTGTTTATGGAACTTGAATTATCTTTGATTATAGGGTTGTAATCCATAAAGGAGAGTGATGACTATGTGTTATTATGGCCTAGACAATTACATGGGTTGCAAGAAATCCACAGGACAATGAATGAATTTTTCCTTCTTAAAAGAAATGGAATTGTTGATTTGATCACTGAGTCCACAGAAAGAGGTGCAGTGTGTGTGTGTGTATGTGTGTGTGTGTGTGTGTGTGTTAGTTTGTGTGCGCGTGTGTGTGAGAGACAGAGAAAGAGAAAGAGAGAGAGAGAGAGAGAGAGAGAGAGAGAGAGAGAGAGAGATTGAGAGAGGAGTAAAAAGCAAAGGAGGTAATACATTAGGACAATAGATTAAATGGGAATATGACCCTGGTGAATGGCTGAATAGGATGAGAAGCACTGCCTGGGGGCTGTATAGAATTAGAAAGAGAAGTAAGTGTGAGTAGACCCCAACCACCTGAATGGGGACCCAGCTACTTGGGTAATTCAGTTTATCCTCTCTCTCTCCCACTTTCTCTCCTTCTCCTCTCCAAAGGAAAGTACATTCTGATGGCCAGAACCTGCCCACTTACTGACTAGATTTCTTTCTTCCTTCATTCCTTCGTTCCTTCATTCCTTTGTTTGTTCATTTGTTCCTTCGTTCCTTCCTTCCTTCCTTCCTTCTTTCCTTCCTTCCTTCCTTCCTTCCTTTCTCCCTTCCTTCCTTCTTCCGAAGGACAAGCAAAACAACAAGTTAGATTGTACTCATTAATTCTCAGTCAAGGCATCTCAGTCACAGGGCTGGAAATCCAAAGTTGAATGGGAATAGCATCTGTAGAAGCTACTGTATAAATTCTGGAGGTCATAGGGTGCTGACCTCAATGGGGAAAAGCAGGGCAACTACAGGGCCAAGGTCTAGATGGTCCAAATGGATGATTGGACCACTATTTGCTACACCAAGCATAGACTCTGAGTCATGAAGAGGACTGGAAGTGGACTTTGGTAGGAAAAAAGAAACCATGATGGATGAGTTTTAAAAATCTTATTTTTTGCTTTCTCAGAATTCTTATAATGTTTCTGAGTCAGACCCAAGAATCTTTTCCATTTCTTTATCTCACACCTTTACAAAATACTTCTGCACTGATGATCTCATTTTTCTCACAAAGCCTTAATCCCCACCCTGAAGTGCATGGGCCAGGTACAATTCTCATTTGAAACTTGAGAAGACAGAGTCCCAAGGAAAATAAGGGGCTTTCCAAAGATTACCTAGGGTATGAGAACAGGGTGAAAAGAGTGGAAGGAGGGGGAAATTCAGGCCACAGAAAAAAATCTGATTTTGTGCTGAGGTACTCTCCAGTTTTTATTAAAAATCAATAAAATTCTTTACTCATCAAAATGGGTTTACCAGATACTTTCTACTTTCTAAAAGGACAAAAACTCTTGTATTTAGATAGTGCTTGCATTGATTAATATACTTGACGACCAAGTTAGAATGCACAAAGCTCTTTGTAGAAGAGAATGTTGTGTTGAATCAGACACTACGAAGCAGATTCAGGATATACAACTTATTCTTCAGGCCAAAAACGACCTTAATGGAAATAAATTAGGCAATGACAGCTAGACCGAAACTCCTCTGAAAAATATCTGGGAGCTTTATTACAGCTCCATATGATTCAGCAACATGCTGAGAGAGTTGTTGGATCTTAAGTTGCAAATGGCTTCCAGGAATGAGGAAATGATAGATCCTTTGTACATGTTCCAGAGTATACTTCACCTGTAGCAGAGTGCTAACTTTTGAGTATCACATAATAGCAAGGATTTGGAGAAGTTGGAGGGTAGAGGATGAAAACAAAGGATGGCAAATATCCAAGACCTCCTGAAGGAATGGGGAATGTATGGTTCAGAAAAGAGAAGTCTGAAAGAAGTCCTGGTGGCTGTCTTCTTCAAGTATCTAAGTGATGCTTTTTGTGAAGGAGGGATTACATTGGCCTGTGAGGGTAAATTAAGAGGAATGGGTGCAAGATGTAAAGAGACCAATTTACATCTGATATCTGGAAAATATTTTCTAAAAGTACAAGCTGTCCTAAAGTGGAACCAAGTGCCTCAAAGGCACACACCCCAATTGGAAGAATTGAAGCAAAACCTGGATAATTGTTGATTAGGTTCTGTTTGATACAGAGTGATCTAAATTTTGACTAGGTGTACATATAAATGCTGAGAGATTCTATGATGTACAATATTTTAAGTATTTAATAAATGTTAGTTGTATTAGATATGTGTGTATGGGTGGGGGTGAATACATACATATATTCATATGAATACACACAAAATGAATTCCATGAGCTTTGGAGAGTAACACTAACCCTAGTAATTGGACAGACTGAGGAATTTACCCCATAAAGAATTTTTATTCTGAGTTGAACTTTGTAGGAAACCAGCTATTCTGAAAATAGACTATACTGAAGACCTAGAAGAGAGACAGTGTAAAGGAGAAGAGTGAAGAATAAGACTTGAAGGGGAGGTTGTAAAGGGCTAGGTTGTGAAGTCCGTTATCATTTCAGCTCTCTGAAGCTCAGTTTCTCCATCTATATAACGTTAACTGGCCTACCTGTGGCGCATGGTCCATAACAACTCAAAAGCAAAAAACAAAACAGAACAAAACCCAAAACAACTTTCTCCATCAATGTTTGTGGACATCTGTCCCTGCTGCTTCATGGGCACTTTTTATCTGAGGGAGGTCACAAAGGTTTATTTTGCTAATATTCATATGCTATAATCAGTGGAGAATGCAATATCCTTAATTAAATCAGGCAGTTATCATTTCTTCTGAACAGAGCCATTTTAGTGGGTAGGGCCAGGGAGATAAACTCTCAACAACTCTCTTGGAGGACAGAATGCCATCTGCAAGAAGGAAATCAACTTTATTGTGCTTTTAATTATTCACACTATTAACTGTGACAGTGTGCCTTTAAAATGGCTTCATTATTCATTGTAATTAAACAGTGCCTCCAAACACATAATATGGGGACGTGCATTTGAAGGGGCCACGCTGTGAGCCATGATGTGCACACTATATATAGACAAAACATTTGAGAAGAGCTTAATTGTTCTCACATCACTTAGCAGGATGCTTCACCTGTTGCCTTTTTTAAGTCATTTGGACTTTTCAGATGAGAAGGATGCAAATGTGTGGCCTCATTTTAGCATTCCACAGTTTGGAATTTGTGAGACTACGCAGAGGTCAGTTAGCAGAGTGAGGAGAATGTAGCAGTTCCTGAGAGCTTCTCTTATGGGCCTACAATTTAATAGCATTTTACATCCATTGTCTTGTTTTCTAAGATTGAGAGCTGGAGGGAACCTTGATCTCACAGTTGAAGAATCAGGGAATTTCAAGTTGGAAGTGACTCAGTGTTTATGTGGAGCACTGAAGCTGTTGAAATGTAGCTTAGGGTCCAGTACCAATCCCCACATTTCATTTCCTATTCTAGCTCCCACATTTTTTTTTAATTCTCTGACCTCAGTTTACTCAACTGTAAAAAAAGATAAATGTCATAAGACTAGATGCCTTCAAAGATGATCTTAAGTAACTGTAATGGTTATGAGATTTGAAGATCTTCCATGCTCCTTGAACTTGCTGACATAGCAGGAAGGGGTGGAGCCAGAGGAAACCAGAGCCAAGCTAGAGTCAGTGCGGTGGTGACTGGAAGCAGTGGCTGTGGTTGCAGCACGAACTCCTTTTATTTTTTGAGCCAGCCAGAATTTCTGCTAAGGACTCCTACTGAGGACTGCCAGGGATGGGAACTGTGGGGGGCTGGAGCTGCTGGAAGCAAGCTGCTTGGATGCTGAGCAGTTGCCATGAATGAGGAAAGGAGGATCTTTGCCTGAGGTAACCTGTCCTATTTTGAAGGCTTGAGAATGTGGATGTTTACTACATTAACTACATGTACCAACTTTATAACTACTGTGATGGCTTTGACTTTCTGGTTTTGGGACTCAGTTTTCTGGTATCTAAAAATGTTCTAGCTATAGCTCCCATGTAAAGAGCCTGTTACATTTTGTGATTAAAAACTATATCAGCACATTTATAGTTACTGTAGGCATTGTGAACATGGCATTGCTGATACAATAAGTAAGCATAAATCCAAACTGAACTATCTTGGAAGTCTAAAAATTGGGAATTTCTTCTTTAAAATTTGTTTCATAGCTGATTGGTGGCATCGTCCTGATTAAAAACTCAAGCTTCTGATTTTAGGTCCAATGTCATTGATGGCCACTGAATTGCTTCTTCCGCCACTCCATGTGACACAGGATGATGGAATGTCACAATTCTTTAAAGTAGGTCATTTAAGTAACGTGACACTTATTTTGTAGAGGAAAAGGCTGAGGCCCACGGAATCAAAATTACTTGTCCAAAAGCAAACCCCCCAGTAAATAGTACAACCAGAAGGTGAATTCAGGTGTTCTGATTACAAGTCCAGAGCTCTTCTCACTACACCATTTGGAGATTTTTTTTTAAGTGTGGTAATTACAAAAAAAAATGTCACGGTTCATTAAAATAGAAAAACAATTGGGACGGCTCCATGGCCCAGTGAATAGAGCACTGGCCCTGGAGTCAGGAGGACCTGGGCTCAGATTCAGCCTTAGACACTTAACGCTTACTACCCCTGTGACCTTGGGCAAGTCGTTTAATCCCAATTGTCCTGCCCCCCCTGCAAAAGAAAAAAAAAAAGAAAACCTATTATCTAAATTTTCATGGTACTGGTGAATGCATAGCCACTGAATCTAGGACTTTTGCTTCCTAGAAGTTACAATAAGCATCTGATTATTAAGGGATGACACCATTGCTAATTAATGTCATCACCACTTAAGAACAGTGAAGACTGATATGGCAAACAGCCAGTGGCATTCGAATCTTTACAATTCAATATGTAATGAAGTGCTTAAAATGCACAGGCATCCCCCATGCTCAGTGCTAGAGTGAGAGGGAAAAGTGGTTAGAGAGAAGTTCTAGACAACAGAATAGATCCTATCTTCATGGACTACATAGTCTCCTCACCAAGGAAATAAGATGCAAGCACTTTTACCTAGATAACATTCAACAGGACCTGGAAAATTAATTAGTCTCTAATTCAGTGTTTTATGAGCACTAAAATGAGAAAGGCCATTGTCAATGTCATGGACTCACAGTAGGCCTCTTGGTTACCCTGAGGCACTGAGTTGGGTCAATAAGAATGGTTTAGTGACTTGGAGACCATTGCTCTCCCCTGTACAATTATAGTGTTCATTCTACCATTGGTTAAACATATGCACTTTTAAACATCAACCATGGCTATATAGCAGGAAGTTAGAGCTCCTTGGCAAAGAGACCCAGGAAAAATCGTGCTGCTTACATGCAATATCTATATTATCAGTGATATCAAGCTAGATGTAATCTTTAAGAGCAGAGAAGCACAGAATTGGAGAATTGCAAGGCAGTTCAGTTTCCATCTAGTCAAAACCATATGTGAAGAAATGTCCAGTATGAGATGCTTGACAAAGAACAGTCACTATTCGAAAATCTCCAAAGGGGAAAACCATGTACTTTTGAAGGCAGATGATTCTCTTCTGCTCAGTTCTCAATCTTAGGAACTTTTCTGCCACTAAATGTGCTTCCCTTTCTCCTAATTCTGACTCCTGTGCCTAGTCAACAAGGTAAATCCTCTTCTACAAAATAGCTCTTCAAAATTTGGACACAATTGTCAAATTCCCTTAAAGTCTTCTCTTCGCCCAGCTAAGGATCTCCAATTCCTTTGTCTGATCCTCATGATGTGAACTCATAAGCTAGCATCCTCCTGATTGTCCTCCTTTGGACACAACCCAGATTACCGAAGTCTTTCTGAAACCGAAGTGCCCAAACAAACACAGTATAGCAGATGAGTTTTGACAAGGGCAGAGTACATTGGAACTAACACTTCCCTCTTCCCAGAAACTTTGCCTATCCTAATATGGCTTAATATTGCATTTACTTTCAGGGACTGCCAAATTACCCTGTGGACTCCTCACGAGCTTGCAATCCTCTGAAACAACCATATCCTTCTTGGAACAATTCTGGGCTGTCTATGTATTTTCCAGTTGATTCTTGTGGAGTTGACTTTTTGTATCAAATTTTAAGACTACTTATATCTCTACTGAATTCTATCCTATCAGATTTAGCTCTCTCCTGTTAAGATCCTATTAAATTCTGACTCTGTCATATGTTGTGTTGGCTATTACATCACTTAGCACTAATCTCTCCTTCAAAAATCCTCTACCTCTCTGTCTCTCTCTTTGCTCCTGTTTCTCCCTCTCTCTCTCTCTCTCTCTCTCTCTCTCTCTCTCTCTCTCTCTTACTCTCTCTCTCTCTCTCTCTCTCTCTCTCTCTGTCTCTGTCTCTGTCTCTCTTTCTGTCTCTGTCTCTGTCTCTGTCTTTGTCTCTCTGTCTCTCTCTCTCTTTTTCTCTATCTCTCTCTCTTGGTCTCTCTGTCTCTCTCTGTCTCTGTCTCTCTTCCTTCAACTTTGTGTTTTCTAATGATTTGCTATACAGACTATCTATACTTTTGTTCAAGTAGGTGATAAAAATATTACTTATCACAGGACCAGGAATCGATCCATTGCATACTCTGTTTCACTGACACACAGACATTGAACCATTAACAGTTACTCTTTGAATCCTAAAATCCAACTAATTCTAAATGTATTCATCCTTTCACCACCCATATTATCATATTAGCTCCCAAACATGACAGCACCTGTGCAAAGACACAAATATTAGAGACGGAATGAAATATTTGGAGGACAGCTAGTAGGCCAGTTTGGTTCAAATGGAGAATCTCTCATAACACCAAAACAGCAACAGCAACAACAATAAAAACCAGAGGTCAAAGAGCATATAGATGTTAAATAGTCTAATTTTCCATTTAAAAGATTTAAAAAATCTGAATTTTAGAAAGCTTATCATAATAAAATAGAAGAATAATGATTGCACCCAGGCTTATAATACTGAAATTTAAGTGAGCATTGTTCCTCCAATACCATGTTTATCTTCCTAACTACCCTGTGAGGCAGTTAACATCATTTCTAGTTTGCATATGAGAAAAGTGAGATTGAGAATGGGACACTGGGGGTGGCTAGGTGGCACAGTGAATAGAGCACCAGCCCTAGATTGGAAGTATCTGAATTGAAATTCGGCCTTAGACACTTAACACTTACTAGCCATGTGACCTGGGGCAAGTCACTTAACCTCAATTGCCCTGCCTTTACCCCTCCAAAAGGCAAAAAAGAAAGAAAAGAAAATGCAGCACTTGCATGCTCAAAGTCATTCAGAGAGTGAATGGCCAAGCAGGGATAGGAATTTGAGATTCCATTTCAGATGTGAAGTTTTATGAGGTGTGAGGAATCAGCATCATCAGTGGAAGGCAATCACGTTCAGTCAGTAGAGTGCAGATACAGAAGATAGATCCTCCCTTCGGGGATTTTCTTCCCTTCTTCTTGGGCCAGCTTATCATCATTCAGCTCCAGCAAGTCCTTTCATTTTCTGCAGAAGCCCAAGATGTTGTTGGAATAGGATGACCTGTGGTCATATATGCACAGCGCTGATTCATTTTTATATCCGGCATTAAGAAACTTTAATAAAATTTAGCCTAAAGAGAATGGCTCCATTACTCTTGATATATAAAAGCTGTCATGCAGAGCAAAGTTGCCTTTGTGTAAAGCAAGATGGGCATCTGAGCTTAATGCCATCCTGACAGAGGAAAGGATACTTTGTCAATTGGTTTCTTCCACAGGAAGTTATGTGATGTTGAAAGACTATTGGACTTGGAGTCTGAGGAGATCACAGTTAAACGACATTCAGGTCTCTGACCTTTATAGGATTCTTGACTTTGGATAAATATTTACACAAGTTTAGAATAATAGGACTGGAGCTAGGAAGACCTGGGTACATGTCATACCTCATATGTACTAACTATGAGCAAGACAAAACTCTGCAATATTCATTTAAACACTCTAAATATCACTTTCAACATTGGCAAACCAAAAGAATTCAGTTAGACGGCTGCATTGATCTTATCAGCATTCAAATTTATATGCATATGAGTTGCCTGTTTTCTTGTCTGTAAATTGGAGTTATTAACAAGGTGAGGTAGCCAAAGAGTTGGGCAACTCCAGCAAGGGGAGGACAGGTAGGAACGGGACCCCTTTATATCCTAGTTGTTTAGGTTGATTTCATTTTATAAATAAGGAAACAAATGTCCAGAGATCAGGTAATTTGTTGAAGGTCACTTAACAGTGGGCGGTGGTGCTAAGATATGAATGCAAATACAGTAACCTAGGGCTTTGGCTGCTTCTCACAGAATGCATGAAACTCAGTGCTAGAAGAGTCTCAGAGAGCATCTAGAAATAGAATTACATGAAATGTCAGTGTTTCATCAAACCTCGGGGCCAACTAGTCCAACCCTCCAGTAGCTAACCAAAAGTGACTTCTGTTTCTCTTTGTTTCACAGAGCTGAGATTTATTAAGAATGTCTGGGTTCTTCAATTATTTTTTTTTTCTTTCACTCTTTGTTTCAAAGTCTCTTTTGATTCAGGATTTTTTATTTCATCTACATCAAGATTCTACATAGGAAGCAAATATGAGTTCAATTTGCATACCAGTTGAATAGATTATATGGACATCATGGAAATTTGGAAAGATGCATGCTAGAACATAGGATAATCAGTCAACAAGAAATCATTAAGGTCATCATCAAGCTTTGTGCTAAGGCCCAAGGTTACAAAACATGTGAGAAATATAGATCTTTCCCTGAAGGAGCTCATATTCTAATGAAGGCAAAACGATTTAAATAAGTAGGTACATATAAGACATACAGAATAGATGGGAGGTAACTTCAGAGGCAAGGAACTAGTAGGTGGGAAAAGTAGAAAAGAGTTATGAAGAAGTTCAGCCATTCAGTTTAACAATCATTTATTAATTCCTTATTATATGCCAGGCATCGGTTTAAGCATTGGGGATATATGAAAAAGGCCAAAAACATACAGTCCCTGCCTTCAAGAAGATTACACTATAAAGATGGAGACAACAAGTCAAAAATGCACGTATGTGATGGATGTGGTTTAAATTGAAGGGAACCATTAAAGCCAGAAGGCAGAGAGGAAAAGGGAGAACATTCTATCCCTGGGGAACAGCCAGGACAAAGTGATAAAATCAGCCTATGCATTTCTTTGTTCAAAGAATAGCAGGAAGGCCAGTGTGACTGAATCTTAAGACATGTGAATGGAATTAAAGTATAACAAAATTTAGAAAGAAATATGGAGGCAGGCTGTGAAGGACCAAGTTGAGGATTTTAAATTTGATTCTGGTGATGGGGTTTGAGGATTGGTTGAAAGAATTTGTTCAAAAAGTAATCATTAACAGCTTGATATCAATCTGGAAGCCAATCTTCAGTGGTGTTTCCCAGGGATATGTATTTGTTGTTGTGTCTTTTCACTGACTTAGATAAAGGAATTTATAAATTGGCAGTCATTTCAAGATGACACAAAAGTTAGGAGAAGCAGTTGACATAGTTGCATATAACATAGGGCTAGAATATTTGCTTGAATCTAATAAGATGATATTTAATTAAAAACACATGTGAAGTCTTTCATTAAGGGTCAAAAATAAAATTAATAATTGCAAGATGGGAGATGCATAGTCAGATAACACTCTCCTTGAGGGATTGTGGGAAATGAAAGAGAGAGAGAAAACAACAACAAAAAAGATCTGGTCAGTTTTTGCGGATGGCAATCTCAATACAAATTTACAGGGTGATGTGACAGCCAAAATAGGTAAGTTTATTTTTGTCTTAATTAATAAGAATGGATTCCAGTAAGAAGGAAATAATGATTCAGACATATTGTGTAATGGTAGACTATAGCTTGAATCTTGTGTTTTACTGTGGTTAACATAGTTTAAGGAGGACCTAGAGGGAATGGTAATTATGCAGAGGAGGGCAAAGAAGAAAGTGAAGCAGAGTGAGGGAATGAAGGCCAAAGACAGAAGGAATGGGGAGGGGGAAGAGGGAGGCATCATAGCAGCTGTCTTCACGTGGGTGCATATCTGTTATGAAGAACTGGGTTTAGATGTCGCAGAAGCAGATCCAACAGCAAAGACTAGAAAATGAAATGGCAAATTTATGCTTGAAACAAGGGCAACTATCTCATCAAAAAATAGAATGGCCTGACTTAGGAAGCTGTCATTTTTCCCTTACTAGAAGTCTTCAGCAGAGGCTGGATGACTAGGACCATACTCTAAAGGAAATGCAATATGTATGTTTATATGTATGCATGCATGTGTATATATATGTACGTATGTATGTATGTATGCATGCAGGTATCTAACTATCTATCTATCTATTTCTGGAAAGATTTGGGCTAGATGTCCTCTGAGATGCCTTCCAACTCTAAACTATTGAACAGTGTGTTCATTGGTCAGACTCTTAACCAGAACCTGGGGAATTCTCTACAACTCCCAGAAATTATTTTTGTACATAAACTTTTCCCATCAGCTACAAAGCTGGAAAATCAAACTTCTCAGACTTTCAGGATTTTTTTGTTCATTTATTTCCCTAGATGTTTAAATATAACCCCCTGCATTTGCACACCCTATTCCTGAGACTTGGGAAAGATTACTAGTAGTCACTTACTCAATAACTCCTACTCAATATTTGCATCCTACTACGTATTCGGCACTGGAGATAAAATGTTAGACAAAAGACAATCCCTGCCCTCAAGGAGCTCATAGAATGATGGGGGAGACAACAAGCAAACGACTATGCAAACAAGATGTGTATAGGACAAATATAACATGATGAAAGAGTGAAGACACTATAATTAAGAGAGATTGGTAAAGATTTCCTATAGAAAGTAGGGTTTTAGGTGGGACTTGAAGAGAAGTCTGCATGTGGAGATGATGGAGAGCATGCCTGCAGGTGTGCCAGAGGATAAGTGAAAATGTCTGGAGCTGAAAATGGAGTGTCTTGTTTGAGGAACAGCAAGCCTGCCAGTGCTGTTGAATCAAAGAATACATGGGGATGGGAAACACATAGAAGATGAAAGAAGACCATAAAATGAGGAGGGGGGTTATGGAAGTGCCAAATAATTTTATTTGATGCTGAAGGTGATTGACAGTCACAGGAATTTCTCGGGTAGTGGAGTGACATGGTCAAACCTGTGTTTTAGGAAAAATGTTTTGTTATCTGAATGGAGGATGGAGTGGAGAGAGAATTGTGGGGAGCAGATTGATCAGCAGATTATTGATTAGAGAGATAGGGGCCTACACTAGAGTCCTGACAGTATCAGAGGAAAGAAATGGGAATACTTTTTAAGTGTTGTACAGTTTAAGATGACAAACTTTGGCACCCTTGGGTGTAACAGGTGAGTGAGTGAAAATTCAAGGATAACACCAAGATTCCAAGTCTGGGACACTGGCAAGATGTTGTTACTCTTAAAAGTAATTGAGAAGGTAATATTAAAAAAAATAATTGACAAGTTCAGAAGTAGGGATGTTTGGGGAAGAAAGATTGTGAGTTCAGTTTTATACATGCTGAATTTAAGATATTTTCTGAATATAAAGTTTGAGAGGTCCAATAAGTAGTTGGAGTTTTCAAGGCTGGAGGTCAGTAGATAGGGGGGATATCTTTAAATAGTTCAGAAAATCATAATCATAGATGGAAATTAAATATAAGAGAGCTGCTAAGATTACCAAAAAATAGTTGTGGGAGTGGAAGTTTTAGATAGATCGAAAGAATGTGACAGTCTTGAAAAGATCCTCTCTAATAAATATGTTGTCCCTTAGATAGAGGAAGTTAGTTGCTTTCCTTCATTCTCTGTATTCTCATGTCACTTTTGTTGCTCATCTGTGGAACTTGACAAAGAAAGGCTGAGTGTTAGAAATATTAAATCTCCCATCAGGGGCCTGAGTTTCTATATTGCCTCTGATACATATAATTTGTATAATGTTGTACACAGAAGTTACCCTCTCTAAGACTGAATTTCTTTGGTAAAATGAAAGGATTAAATTAATTGACTTGTAACCTCACTATTATACTCAAATCTTCCACCTTTCTTTAGCAATGATGGTATGTGCCCACTGAAGCTTTTTGAAGATCTGAAAGGAAAGGGGGTGTGTTGTCATTTAGAGAAAGTCTATTTTTAGAATGAATTTTTCATTACATCAGCTAAATTTAACTCTTTCTTTTTTTTTTTCTTTTTCTTTTTTTTTTAAGTTCAATTTGTTTTTTTTTTTTATTAAATTCTTTATTAAATTTTTTTTGAGTTACATCTTTTCTCCCCGTCTTTCCCCCGCCCACCACCCCAAAGCAGCCATCCCAGTATTTCCCTCCTCCCCCAGTCTATTCTCTCC
>CM053581.1:7509168-7573781 GCA_028627135.1 Pseudochirops cupreus | reverse complement strand
GGGGGGGGGGGCAGGATAGGAAGAAAGGACATGTAATCAGACTCTCACAGTGTGCTCATTATGGAGAGGTTCTGCATAATTTCACACGTTCAACCTTTATTTGATTGCTTGTCCTTCCAGTGGGGGTGGATGATGAGGGAGGAAGAGAAAGAATCTAGAATCTAAAGTTCCATAATCAAATGTTATTAATATATATCTATATATATATGCAATTACTATTATTTTAATTAGTAGTACTAGTAGTAGTAACTACATCCAACTAGAAGTTGAGATACACAGGCACTGTGGTAGCGAGATCCATGCTGCCCTACTGAAAAGTCAGAGGGGTGAGGGGGGAAGATGTAGGAGAGAATAGACTGGGGAGGGGGGATACACTGGGATGGCTGTTTGGGGGTGGTGGGTAGGGGAAAGATGGGGAGAAAATATGTAACTAAAAATCTTGTGGAAATGAATGATGCAAACTAAAATAAAATTTAAAAAAAAAGAAAGAAGTGGTGATGGAAAAGTGAAGGAGGAGGAGAAATAGAAGCAGGATGGAGAACAGGTAGAAGGAATATATCAGGGAAGAAGACAATAGCAAATGAAGAGTAAGTGAAACAAGAAGAAAGTGAAGATGGGAAAGTAATTAATATGAGAATGAAAGAGGAAGAGGGGAAGAAAGATGAGCAGAAGAATGACAATAATGATTAGATAGAGAGAATAGGGGAAAAAGGAAACAAAAACATAGACAAAAATGTAGCAAGAGGGAGAGTGAGAAAGAGCCAGATAGAAGAAGACAATGAAAGGAAGAGGAGAAGGAAGAAGATAAGACAAAGAAGGGGAGAAACAAAAAAAGCAGTGAATGAGACAGGAAAAAGGTTAATAGTGAGAATGAAGAAAAGAGGGAGAAAAGAGAATGATAGAGAAGACGGGAAAAAAACAGAAATATGAAAGAGACATAGGAAGAACAAGAAAGGAAGATGAAGATAAGAAGGAGCTGAAAGAGGAGGGAAGAAAAGGATGAGAGGAACAGGAGAAAAGGGAGGGCAGTGAGAGGAAAGTTAGAAGAAAAAAAAAGGGAAAACAAACAAGATAAATAAACCAAAAAAAAAAAAAAATAGGAAAAGATAAGGAAAGAAAGGAACAGGAAAGACAGAAACACCAGAAATATAAAAAAAGAAGATAGAAAAAAAGGGAAGTACAAAAGAAATGGAATAAGGGAAGAATAGAGAAGATGATGGACAGAGATGATAGAGACATGTAGAGAGAAATAACAGAAGAGATTACAAAAGAAAAAAAAAGAGGAACAGAAAAAGGAGGGTCAAATGGAAAGAAATGATAAAGCTCCTCAACATTTATGTAGAAAGTAAAACAAGCAGACAAATGGAGCAGTAAAATCAGAAGAAATATGAAAGTTGATTCTAAAATGCATTTTCTTCTAAAAGATTTGTAGCATATACAACCCAAACGCACGGGCTGACAACCTGACTTATTAGAAATTTGTTTTATCCATGAGGTGCTGTAACTCTACCATGATGACTCATTTGAGAAATACCTTTTGCTTTCAAACTTCAGCTTGTTTAGAGGTCCCTTCCCATTTGTGCTGAATTTCTAAACCGTGTCTACTTTATATAAACTTCTCCATCCATAACCATAAGAGTTTGCATTTACCCAATGATTTCCAGGTTCTGACACTCTTTTCTTACAGTCTAGGGAGAGAGGAAGTAGAAGGATCTTTTTTTAAACATTTTATAAAGGCACAAAATAAATCTCAGAGATGGAAAGTGATCTGCTCATCATCATTAAGGGTGACCTCAACCCTTCCACCTCTGTTGTGGGTGTGAGATGTTGACCTTTTTGTGTGCATTGGATACATTTGATCAATTTAGTGAAGGCCATAGACCTCTTATCAGAATATTTTTGAAACATATAAAATAAAATACATAGGTTAGCAAAAAACAATTATATTAAATGAAATTATACATATATGAGTATGCATTATGAAGAGAGAGAGAGAGAGAGAGAGAGAGAGAGAGAGAGAGAGAGAGAGAGAGAGAGAGAGAGAGAGCCCTCTGGATTCAAAGACTTTAATGAGGACCAAAATTACATCACTATATTGGAGTATAATGTCTCTGACTGTCTGAGCAGACCAACAAAAGCTGGCAAAGCTCTGCCGCTGTTCAGAAACAAATAGTCTTTATGAACATATGGAATGGAGATCTTTTGAACTTTGCACATCTTGGGTTGTTTTTTTTTTTTGGAGTTACCAAAATTCTGCTTTGCTCATAGAACATAGCACATTCTTTGAGGCAAGAACACCATGCTGGGTGGTCCTCTGACACCAATTCCTATGTCTCAAATAGATTCACAAAATCTTCAGAGAGACCTTGAGAGTGTCTTGTGTTGTTTTTTTTAACTTCTGTGTAAGTGCTTGCCTTTTATGAGTGCTTCATAAAATATTCTTTTAGGCTGTAACATACTTTATGTTACAAGGTGATCTTCTGAATCTTTCTAAGACTATTAAAATGATTTTTTTAAACAGAAGTGATTCTGTTTCCTGGCATGGCACTGGTATAATTGTCCAGGTTTCACAGTCATATAAAAATTAGGTCATCATAATGGCTCCATAGACATTTTTTAGCTCTTTTCAGAGTTAAGCTACCAAGGGCATAGAATTTAGAAGTCTCGGTTGAATCTAACACAGAGGGACTCAGAGACAAAAAAAAAAGGGGGGGGCAATAATTCCTTCTCACAAAGAAGGGGATACTCACTTCTACCTTTGGTCCCAAATTCTGCCATAATTTTCTCCTGAGACTCCCTCTCTTTTACTTCCTTGACTCAAATGTTATCTTGATATGAGACATTCTCTTGTATTTACATATCTGTATGGCATGCCTTTGGAGTCCAGTACATGTGATATTTCCTCAAGGAAGACCATTCTTCTTGAAATGCATACACAGATACATATATGCACGCATATATGTGTGCATACATGCATGTGTATGCACAAAATATCAACATTAATGTACACATGGTATAACAAAACATGCCTTCTTTCTCCACAGCAATGCTTAAACACTTTCTTAAAATTATAAAGAGAGCTCTTTCAGTTTTTCAATCTATCTAACTATGGGCATCTCTTTCCTCTACTACTACAATCTGAATTGTCTGGATACCAGAACTATCTTCTACTACTTAGGGCCAGGAATCTACTAGGCTCTGTGCCCATGCCTTTCTCATTGCAGGTTGGGAGTCTAAGCAACAAGCTGTCATGCATTTCATAATGGGGATTCCTTTATCTATATTTTGAACTAAATAGTTTTAGAGATCCATAACAGCTATCCAGTACTAGAGTTCTGGGAAACATTTTTTTTTCCTGATATATATCCCTCCCCCCAGCCCCACCGCCCAAGAATTCAATGTAATGCATCAAGGGTAATGAGAATTATAAATAATAGTTTACTGAATCGAGTATTAGATTTATTGGATGAAATTAAGATTTTTTTCCCCCAGAAGGTGTATAATTTCACTGTATTTTACTTTTAACTCAATTTTTAAAAAGTTATGAAGTTACTACTATGTGCTGGAAACTGTGCTAGACTCTGGGGGTATACACACAAAGAATCATTCCTTATTCTTAAAAAGTTTACAAGTAATCAGCAATCATTTATTAAGCACTACCTGTGTATCTGACACTCTGCTAGGTGGTGGGAGCACATAGAGACAGATAAAACAGTCCCAGCAGACAAATTGTCCCCCCTTACTAGAAGTTTCTCCCTCCCCCCATGTCTCCTGTCTTCAGTTCTCAGCTAAAGTCCCGTCTTCTGCACAAAGATTGTTCTTGTCACCCTCAATGTTGGCACGTTTTCTCTGTCATCACTTCCCATTTCTCCTGTTTATACCTAGTATAATTATAACAGTTTGTGGTTTGCCTTCCCAAACATAACACTAGCTTCTCAAGTTCAGGAGATGTTTCTCCTTTTTTATATCCCTAATTTTTTGCACAATCCCTGGCATATAGCATGCAATTAATATATGCTTACTGATTAACTATCAATTGGCAAGCAAGTGTTAAGATACTACTATGTGCCAACTATGGTACTAAGTGCACAAAGACAAATTTTAAAGTCCTCTCTTTCAAGGGACATATATTCAAATGTGCTATCCACCATAAAGTAAAGGAAAAGCACATATATGATATTACAATGAGACTTCAAGAGGAAGGCATTCACCATTGAGGGGACAAAGAAAGGTTTTATTGAGAATACTATGGCTTTCAAGAAACAGAGATGAAGATGGGAGCAGGGAGAATTCCAGACATTTCTTTTGAGAGCACGAAAGGAATCTATTAACACTATCCATTGCTACTCTTGTCTTCTCTGAGACCTTACCTGCTCCTCCCACCTCTATAAAGTAGAAAACAACAGAGTTAGGGATTTGCTTAGAGATCATCTAATTCAATTGGTACATAAGCAAGAATCTCAAACACAAAACTGGCAATTACAAAATAAAAAGCATAGAATTATATGTTGTAATAGTAATGTAATTTGAATTTGAAGATCCTTTTGTGTTGGCAAAGGTAGCAGGTACTTACAACTTAGTAATTGATCAAGCCTCTGTTGGGGAAACAGAAGGTATGAACTCCTGCCTCCTGTTGCTGATGTAACAGGAAGGGGTTGGCTGAAACAGGAACCTAATGCTGTGTATATATAAGAAACATCGCAGAGAGGAAGTGGGAGATTTTTTTGGAGCAGGCTCAGTGGAGGCTAAAGAGGAGCCAAGGAGGCTAAAGAGGAAAGCTCCTCCCAGGTTTGTGAGAATGGTTTTGAATTTGAAAATCTGGATGGAGTGACTTTGACTTTGGGAACCAGCTGAACCTTCTGATGAGTCCAATGGCCAGCTGGAGTTGCTGAGGCTGCTAACGATTTCTGACAGCCAGCCACAGATGAGGGACAGCCAGAGCTGCTGATGAGTTGTAGAGGATTTCTGAGGGCCAGCCAGAGCTGCCAAAGACTGAAGAAGTAGGATGTGATGCTAGTACTTTGTCTGGGTCTGTTTCTGGATTTGTTAAGCCTTGTCTTCCCAGGCACAGAGACTGAAGGATTTGAGATGGACTGGACACTGTGAGTTCCAATGTGGAGCAGGAACTACACAGAGAGCTGGACAAGGACCTGGGAGCTGTCTGCCTTAGAACCCAGGTGACAGTTTGGTGAATCCAGGAAGGATCTGGGACCGTGGAAGGGGATCCAGGGAATCTGAGAAACCACCTCAAATAAAGCTGAAAAAAAGCTTTACTTGGATACTGTGTACTGAATGAGAAATTATAAATTAACTAGTGACCTGGGGGTGGAGGATCTGTGTATTTTCTAATGATTGAATAGTGAATAATTAAGGATGATTGATTGACTAAATGATTGTACTTAGTGACTGATGACTGGATAAGTAATTGATTTGTAACCTAGTATGCCTTGTGAGTAGAAAACTTTGACTATTGTACTTTGTGAGTGAATTAAGGATTTTGTGAGTGCTTGAGTTACTAAATGATTGTTCTTTGTCCAAAACTTTGTGACCACTGTAGTGGAAACTATATGACCATATTCTGTGATAAGCTGTAACATTGTGAATGCTGTACTTTGATTTACTGTGAATATTTTGTTTTGATTTGTTATGGAATAAATAGAGTGTTCACTATTTTTTGTAATCAGAACCTTAAAAGCTATGCATGGCAGCCATCCTCTGGAAAGCTGCGAAAGCTTGGCTTTACATATTTCTGTGTGTGTATTTACATATACACATGTATTTATACACATGTATGTGTGTGTTTTCTCTATGAAAACAATTATGAATGTTGGAAGCATTTTAGAGGCTACCCTCTATAACGAATAAAAATCATCATGAGCATAATCACAACAAATATTTTCCCATTTGATCTTCACAGCAACCCTGGGAGGTGAATGTTGTTATTATTATTATTACTCAATGATTATGTCAAATTTCAAGTTTCTCAAAATATCAACAATCCATCTTTCCATTCACCATAAGGATTCAACATTTGTCCTAGAATTGTTTGCTGCTATATGATCAAAAGCATGCATGGTAACCCCAATGCTCATCTGCAAACTTTCAACTGAACTCTTACTCCTCTTTTCTCTATAATTTCCTCTGATCATATCTAGCACGAGTCTTATCACATGATGAAGTCATGATGTTTATTCTTGTAACCAAATGTCAGACTGTGTGAAAATTGTAATTTTAAACATGCTCATTACAAACCATCTTGAAACCAAAAATAATGGTTATGCTCTAATATTAATGCTGCTTTCCAATTTAAACTTACCCTCCAGTTAGTTGTATTACTACCTCCTATCTGAAGGGTTTTCAAGTGAACTCAATGGTAAAACCAGCCAGTCACTTACTAGAATTTTTATGAGTGTGTCATGTGTGCCAATGGTCAAGGAGAGGAAAAATCACATCTAAGAAAGTCTTTCTTTAAAAGTTTAGTTTATTTATAGATGTTGTTCAGAATGAAGTAATATATCCAATTACTTTTTTTCATTCAATATAATGCTTATCATTTACCCATATAAAGTCAATATTTATATCATAACTAAGTATTCATTTTAGTTGATTATGTAGTATGCTAAAAAAAAAATCATAAAAGAATTACCTTGTCTCAGCAAAAGGATTTTTACAATTTTCCTAAAAATGCTCACCATATTTGTGTGGGAGATTTTCGACATTATTCCTGTTTAACATCAAAGTAAATGAACATAAATTTACTGAAGAACTAGATTTAAGACGATGTCTGGGGTTGGTCCAATTATTACAAACTTTCGTTCAAATAAAAAATCCAACATTGAAGTTAAATAAATAAGTAAATATAGACAGATAGATAGATGTATACATATATATGTGTGTGTGTGTGTGTGTGTGTATTCTAATATCATATATTACAATTTTATTGAAAAGTTATTTACACTCAACAAATTTGACAAATGGAAGAAATTAAATATGAATTCTTGCAAATAAAAGTAAGATATCAGGTCTTAATAGGTTATGTCTTTGAATACTAACATAATGTCCCAGATAAGTTTATTTATAATCATTTCATAATTAGAGCTGTAAGATTTTATATTCATGATTTCTATTATTATAGGTATAATATAATTTTATCTTTTACAATTATGGAATATAAATTTTAATTTGGAGATTGTTTTCGGCAAACATTATCATTGCAGTTTTATAAACAATTAATGTATAAATCTAAAAAAAAAGTTAAATCACCATAGGAGTTCAAAATAAATTAATTTTGTAACTGTTGTTATTGCTGCTCTTTTTTTTTCTAAATAGTTTCAGAGAACAAACAATATTAGAAACTACTACCCTTACAGCATGTGTGTAGGCAAAAATTGGAGTAAGGGGTGTTGAGTTAATGAAGGCAAAATCTTGCATGTAGAGGCAGCAAAGAAGAATGAGTCTTAAGAGACAGAGAAGTCTATGGAGGTAATGATTGAGATGTTATTGCCATGGCATCCATGAGTAAATGTAGAGGCTACCTCTCTCTGCTGGATGGAAACAGTGACTGATAGGTAGGAATATCAACCAGAAGCACAGAGAGAGTACAGATCTTAGGAAGCATACAGAGGATAGTGGAATGGTTCCAAGAAACTCAAAAGTGCTGATTGAGACAAGGACTTGACTAGTTAGTGCAATGGGTTATTTGGCAATTTTGTGTCTAAACCTGTGAGGAGAAAAAAATTTCTGCTTGGAAGATTGGAACATGATCATCCCCTTACAAGAGAGGCTATTCACCATTTGTTTTGTGCTTTACCTGCTGTTCAATAAAGCTACACTTCAGTGATACCCTGGTAGTGCCATTTGTTTGTGGAGTAATGAATATTGACAGACATGAACCAAATTTTTGTATTGCCAGATGCATTTCTGGATGAAAGAGCATGAGGCTGAAATTGAGACTGCTTCAAGATTAAATTCAATCTGCTTGAGTTCGAAGCTTTGATAATTAGCCATAGGTTACACATTAATTATTTTCTTCAATAATAGCTTGGTGAGATAGGTTTTTAAAAAGTGGTTTTATTATTAATATGCAAATGAGAACTGAGCCTCAGACGAATCAAGTGTTTTTCCATGGATGCCACATCTAGTATGTGGAAGAGCCAAGATTCAAATACAAACTGGTTTTCCTTTAATGATTCCCTTTGTACTACTCAAATCTTATTCTTTTATTGCTATTCATTTCAACCCCATTTCTGCTATGTTCAAAGATAATTCTGCCTTCTTAATAACAACAACCATAAGATCTTGGATTCATGTAGCTTTGCAAATTATTGAAATTACTTTACAAACATTAACTAAAATTAGATATTAACAAATTACTTATCACACAGTCTGACACATAGTAGGTGTGATGCAAATGTATTGTTATTACTATCTTCTTCATTATGTCACCATCATCATCATCATCATCATCATCATTCATACAACCCTGTGAGGTAGGTGTTGTCATTTTCTCTATTTTACAGAAGAAAAACTGAGACAAGAACTTTAAGTGACTTGCCATGGCTATACAACTGATGAGTGCTAGAGGATGAATTTAAATTCAGATTTTCCTGGCTCCAGGTGTAGCACTATATACTTGTTACAACGTCACCATTAGGTTTTTGAGTTCTTTGAGAGCAAGGGCCGCCTTTTAGCTTTTCTTTGTAACCCTGGTGCTCAGCACAGTGCCTCACACATAATAAGCACTTAAGAAATGTCTATTGATAGACTGATTGTTCATTTTGTACTTCTTTTGGCTCTCACAGGGACTTAGCCTGTGCAGAAGATGCTACATCCCTGGCCATCATGTCTAAGAAATTGGTTGAACTTTTCTCCTGGTCCCCATAACCTTTCTGTGGAAAAGGAATTAGTGTCATCTTTTGTCAATTGTCACTCCCAAATCTTCATGCTTCTACCTACACATAGCACCCTGTCCTCTTTTTAATTTTATTCTATCCAAATATAGCTCCTCATCCAGATCAAGTAGAAATTCCCTATTTGAGCTTGTTATTTCTTTTTTCTCAAGGAATTTCTAGTTCTTCTGTCTTCTCCATTCTCTACATTTATAAATTTAAGGTATAAGACTTGTATTTACCAATTCTTCTCCTCAGTTATCCCAAATACCATGGACTATTAAAAAATGCTTTCACTCTGCTATTCTTATTAAGTCCCTGTCCTATCATCTCTCATGCTTTCCTGCATGCCATATTTGATTTAGCATCAATACCTCCCTTATCTACTCTATTCTTAGATGGAGAGGTCCTCACAGAAACAATATTTAAGGAGGGTGCTGAGGCCAGGCAACTCTACATTTCCTTTCTAAGTGGACTCCTCTAGCCTTCTTCATGATAACTCAAAGATCTATTTATCTTGGAAGATGTCATACTTTATGAGCTACTTTTGCCCGGGGGACATCTCTAATTGAAGAATCCTAGGCAGAGCTAGAGCTACACAGCTAGAGTTGGCTCGTACTCTTGCAGGAGCAGCAGTAGTTAAATTCCCAGCATGAGAATTTCCATCTTTAAAATTGATAAAAGCTACAAATAAGGGCTAAATTTAACATTTTGATTATTGTCTAGATTAAAAAGTGATTGTGAAAATGTCAATAAAGATGAAAATAGTATATTTTGAACAGTATTCATACTCCATAATGCCTTCTCTGGATCTGGTTAGTATTTTCCATCACAAGTCTTTTGGAATTGTCTTCAATCACTGCAAAAACTGAGAAGAATTAAGGCTGTTATAGTTGATCATAGCACAATGATGCTATTGTTGTGTACAATGTTTTCCTGATTCTTTTCCTCTCACTCAGCATCAGTTCATGTAAGTCTTTTCAGGTTTTTAGTGTGTTTCCTGAAATCTTCCTGCTCATCATTTCTTATGAAACCACAGTATTCCATTACATTCATTTACCACAACTTATTCAGCCATTCCCAAATTGATGAACATCGACTCAATTTCTAATTTTTGCCACCATGAATAGAGCTGCTTTAGATAGTTTTGTACATGTAGGTCCTTTCCCCCTTTTTATGATCTCTTTGGGATACAGCACTAGTAGTAGCATTGCTAGATTAAAAGGGCTGCACAGTTCAGTCATCCTTTGGGCACAGTTCCAAATTGCTATCCAGAATAATTGGATCCATTCACAACTCTACTAACAATGAATTAGTTTCACAATTTTTCCACATGTCTTCCACCATTTGTCATTTTTCTTTTTGATCATATTAACCAATCTTATAGGTGTGAGGTGATACCTCAGAGTTGTTTTGACTTTCATTTCTCTAATTAGTAGTGATTTAGAACATTTTTATATGACTATAGAGAACTTAAATCCCTTCATCTGAAAATCGCTTGTCTATATGCTTTGAGCATTTATCCATTGGGGAATGACTTGTATCCCTAAATCTAATGTCTTTTGTTGATATGATATTTAATTTGAGGGAGCACTTTGCATAAATATTATTGTTCTACCTTCAGTTTTGAAGAAAACAAATAACATCACAGGATGATGTTTTAACTTGTGCATGAATTGAATTTAAGTGAGGAAAAATCTTTAACTTCACTTTCCTTGAATTTTTGAATTTAGTGGCAAGACAAAAATCAAGATGAATTATGATGTCCCAGGATTCGGTGGATGACCTTGATGTCTTTGATGTGTGACCAAGTTCTAAGCACTTAACAGTGCCTACTTCAGCCACCTTCATGACTGTTGGAACAAATTGTCCTCATTCATGCATTCTGTAGGGGAAGGTCTTCACATGGTTGGGGTAGCCAAATTGCCTAACTCACCATCTACTTTAAGTTCTATCAGTTACCCTCAATCTGGTCTAGCCCATCTGCCAAGATGGTTTTCTTGGGGTTTAGCCACTACCCATGATAGAGTTTCTTGGAGCCACAGAGAGTTGGGTGAAAAATGGACAACAGAAGTAAATGAGGAGTCTTAAAAAGGTCTAAGTATACCCTCACATCAGAGGTACTAGTCCTCCCTGAATACCCCCATTATTCAGGAAGGAAGGTGTAGTGTATCAGATGATTATATGCTTATCAGATCCTAGGAAATTTGGTATTTGGAGGAAAAATGTACAAGAAATCATGCATCCAGTATGCTTCATAATGGAGAAGATAGTGGAGAGGGTTATTCTAGTGGTCGTAGTGGTAGTGATGGAGATGATGAAGATGTTGGTGATGGTGATAGTGGCAGCATTGATGATCACTAAAAATATGAATTATACGATTGTATCAGCAAGCACCCTGGATGGCTGCTAGCACAGGTTCTTAGATCTGCTTTTCTAAAGGAAAGCAACTCAAAAAGAGTTGACAATCTTACTTTAATCAGTCAAAAATACATCATTTACCTAGTTCATGGGAAAAAAAGTCATCACCCTGAACTTCAGATGATACGAACAGAATACAAACAGAAGTAACAAGCATAAGTTACAAGCAGACAAAAAAACAGATCAGCAGACAGGCTTCCAGCCATCTGACCATTACATCCATACCTTGCCAGTTACCAGAGAGGGAAGCATCAACATCTGGGTTTTCAAAGCTAGGGGGCTCAATGGTTTCCCAGAGTCTCATCTGGCCAAATTACACAACTCTTTCCAAAGTGAACCTCAAAGCAAAACCTCATATCAAGATATATATAGCCTTCTCCTGGATCAGAGAATGTCACAGCCCTCTTGACCCACTGCCCAATCACAAAGTAATAAGGCATGAGTATTACTGAAGATCAAGCCTCTCACCAAAGGTTCTATGTGACCACATTCAGCCTATTAGGGGCAGAGTATACTTTCAAATCAGGGAAGGTTCTCAGAGCCACTTAAGCCTATCAAAGGGCCTAGGGGCAGGGAAGATCTTCAAATTCCCATAACAATGATATGCTAAGCTGCTTATTAGATAATAAACATGAGCTGTCACTCTGTAGATATAAGAAAAGACTTATGTGCTTGGGAGAACCTTCTAAAAGTTATGTTACCTTTTCACACAACATGATGAGGCCCTACAGAAGGCCTTTGAACTGAAGAACACAGGAACAACCCAGAGTAAATAGTACTGTTTTTGGAAAAGTTAAATGATGACTTTTAAAAATTGTGTCATTCCACTTTCTAATAATAAATACACATTCACATGCATACATATACATAAACACATGAACATATATGTGTGGGCATGTATTACCTACTAATTTTTGCAACTTTGAGGTTAAAACAGTTAAAATTCTGCATTTTGAATGTGCTGTCAAATTCATGATTGCAATTTTTAAGTGTTATGAATATGCCTGATTTGCTTATTTTATTTCTTCTAAAATGTTGTTTTGCATTATATAATATTCTGGGAACACCCCCACCTCCATGAGTTCTTTAGCTTCAAATGCATAAATTAGGTTATAATTCAGAACTAAACAAAAAATTAGATTGTAACAGCTTTCACAGATTTTTTTTGGAAGCTGATGCTTGAAAGAGGACATGTAGTGAGATTTAAATCAAATATGATTAATAAAAAGAATGGATTGGCTTCCATAGGGTCTTCCTACTGCACTAAATAGTATTCCAAATATAGAACTATGGAATAATAGAATAAATGTAGAATAAATAAATTGATAGAGGATAGATACAGGAAAAAATGCAGTTATCTGGGTGTCTCCTATTACCATTCATTCCCCTTCCCAAGGAAAATGATGCTAACTAATTGTACTCTCTCTGGTCTCTGTCAAACTTCAAAATCTGTAGTATAAATGTACGTAAGACACCTAATCCAACTTTCTCATTTTATAAAAGATGCAATTGGGGACAAGAAAAAGGAAGTGACTTGTTTAAATTAATAGAGATGGTAAGTAGCAGAACTTGGATTTTAATGCACGTCCTCTGACTCCAGTTCCAGGGATGGTTCTGTTATATCATATCTTGATTTAATCCATGTTATCTTTAACAGATCATCATGATGGTTCTGTGACTCTACCTACATGGGACATTTTAAAGGTAGTAATAACCATTCTAATACTGATGATGTTGATGAAAGCTACCTTATTTATATGCATATAAACATACATTCACACATATGTGTCTCTCTGTGTTTGGGTAGAGAGAGAGATCAAATAGAAGGATGAAAAAATTTTTTTTTTTAAATGGAACACTATTGGATTTAGACATCATTATAGACTTGATTTAGTTAATTGTATCAACTACCATCAATAGGTCATTCATCCTCATATCCTTATTTATTTGTTTCTACATACAAATATAAGCATGGATGTATGTACTCTTGTGTGAGTATATAAGTGTGTGTGCATGTCTATGTATACACAAATCATATAAGATATTTATCTAGATACATACATATATATATATATATATATATATATATGTTTTATATGTCTTTCTGTCTTTCCTTTGACATATAGAATTTATATATCCATATATATGTACACACATATATGTATATGCACGTGTGTATGTATGCATATTCCTATTTTTTTCTCTGAACATGTATTTTGCTCAAGTAGAATGTAAACTATTTGAAGATAGAAAATCTTTCACTTTCATCTCTCCCTCCATATTGCCTAGCACATGCCTGGCACAGAATAGTGTGATAGGTGAAATCTGAAATAAATAAAGTAACTGAGATTTGAGCTTCTGAGTTTATCTTTTTTTTTTGTCCTTATCAATGCATTGCAATTGCATAACAAATCATTGCCATGTCTTCTCAGCTTAGCATTGGTCCTCAAATACAGGAGAAGACCAGATTTTATGCATTAAAAAGAAAACAAAGAACAGAATATAAACCAAGATTCGAAATTAAGTAATCTGATTTCTAATTGGAGAAAAGATTAGGGGTTTTCTGAGTTAGGAGAGAGATGAGTAAGTTTTGGGAGTTGGGAGCACTAAGAGCATGTAGGCAGACTTTTCCATATGTGAAATAGGATGTCATTTCCCATGTGATTGGCAAGCACATAGAATTTAATGGAAAATTAAATTTAGATCTCAAAATGGAGTCACTTTTACAACATAAAATTGGTTTGGTTCACACAATTCCAATAATTCCCTCAATTCCCTCTTTTGATTCATAGAGGATGAAACCAGCCCTCTCTGCCAATTGATCATTTATTAAAAAGCCAAATTTATGAGGTTTTGGATATGCTCATGCTCACTATCAACATTATATCTCAAGAAAAGACCATCAGGAAGCATGCTATTTCATTATTCAGCATAATTGCTAACAGATTCTAAGGACAATAACAATGATAGACAAACCTTATTAAATAGATTCTATAGGTAACCTAAGACAGACTACAGATCCAAGTACTTAGAGGGCTCACAATGGTCTAATTTTAAGTGCAGGGATTTACATATCACTAAGGTAATAAAAATCAGCAAGCAAAAACATCTTGAAACAAAAGAACAAGGCAGTACAATAGTGATCAGCAATATTAAATAATATCAAGCCTCCTTCTATCCTAGTAGCCCACTCCCATTAACCATTTAATAACATTCTGTCTTGAGTCCTATATTTTCGATCTGGAAAATCTTCTCTTGATCATTCTGGAATAGGAATCCTTTTCAGGATAGATTTAAAGAGGGTGCTGCTTCTCTAGTTTCAAATCACTTGAAAAATGTGTCAGAAGATTCAATATAATTTAGTACAATCTATAATATTTGAGGTTTTTTAAATTATTTTTTAATTTTTTTTTTGGAGAGGGTATTGTAGGGCAATTGGGGTCAAGTGACTTGCCCAAGGTCACATGGCTAGGGGTGTGTGTGTGTGTGTGTGTGTGTGTGTGTGTGTGTGTGTGTTCAGTGTCTGAGGATGGATTTGAACTCAGGTCCTCCTGACTATAGGGCCAGTGCTCTACTGACTGTGCCACCTCGCCACCCCGTTGGTTGTTTTTTTTTTAAACTAGTTCATGTAGTGAAAACCAGTTCAAGAGTTAGTGTTAGTTAGTTAATGCATTCGGGAAAGATAACAGAATAGGTTAGAAATTTCCGGACTCTACATAATTCATCCACAAACATATAGAAAATCACCATGAAATGAATGTAGAACAGTAAAAAATAAAGGGGCAAGAAGTTGTCCTCCTAAAACATCTCCATAGGACCTGAGAGAAGACTCTAGGAGCTCAGGGTTAGTCTCCATGAATTGCAAACACCTCCAGATTTACTTCACTGCGTCAACAAACAGTAAGCCAAGAACAAAGCAGACTAGGCCTCCAAAAAATTTCACCTCAACTTTCACATTGTTATTGGCCTCAGGCAATTTCACTTCAGAAACTTTTATCTCACAAATTTTCATCTAAAGAACAACAGATAGCTGAGTGAGGGAAGATTTAGGGAACCCCTGTTGTTTCTGAAAGTCAGGCTAACCAGTGTTTACCAGACATAGTCCCTAGCTGCTACTGTTGGCGAGGAGGAACAAGCCCAAGCCTGGTGAATTTAGCACCATGGAGAGAAAGAACTCTTTCAATATAGAATGGCTGGGGCTTAGAGGAAGAAGAGAGGAGTCCCTGAGGTTGAACTCCTGGATAGAATTCAGAAAATAAAAATAAGAAGGATATGAGGACTAGGGCAACATTGCCCAGAACTAGGGATTGAGGCTTGTTAATAAAAATACTATTAAGTTGCTCAAAATAAGATAAGACAAATTTTTAAAAATGAATAAACTAAGGCAAAAGAACCAAACAACTGGTAGTTACTTCAGTGTAAAAGAAAATCTGAATTCATATTCAGAAGAAGATAGTAAGGTTCAAAAGGAGCCACTTCAGGCAGAGTCAAAATGATTGAATAAAAGCAGGAACTTGCTTGAGCTCCTGCTCAAACCACCTCCAATACCTATAAAAATGACTATCCAAATTTTAGAGCTACAGAACCCATGAAGTGACAGAGAGAAACAAATCTATGAATGAAGGAAGCCTGGGAGTTAAACAGCAAGGGTCTATCACACTGAGCTGGGAGAAGAGTACAGTCCTGCTTGGACTCTGCCAGCCCAGACTAGGGGTGACCCAGATCCATGGCACAGACCTGCCAGAGCACAGTTCAGTAGACTGAATCATTGGCAGCTGTGGTGTTTTCAAGACTTCTCAACCCATAAAAGCCAGAGAGAAAGACTAAGGTTAGTGGGGAACTCTATCACCACAAGGGCAGTGGATGTGGCGGCTGCTACTGCCACATGGATGCCTCCCAAGCTCCTGGTATACAGATGATAGGGGGACCAAGCAACCATTCAGAGATTAATAGCTCTTGCTTTGACCTACTTGGGTCTGGGTCTAAGTCTTGGTTGGTGGTCCTGGGGTGCAGTGTGCTGCCATGGCGGAGCTTGTGGTGGCTTTAGAGAAGGTTTCCTCCTCATAGCTCTGACCACATTCTGACAATAGCTGTGCAGAACCTCAGAAATTTGGGACACAACACTCTCCAATCTGGAGACAGAGTTCTACCATGGCAAAGAGCTCTAAAGTGAAGTAATTGGTTTACAAGACAAGCAAACAGAGGAAACACAATCAGACTATAAAGTCATTTTGGGATGACAAAGGGGATCAAGATGTAGAACCAGAAGAAAACAAAGTCAAAACTCCTGCATCGAAATCCTCCAAGAAAAACATGAACTTGTCACAGGCCATGGAAGAGCTCAAAAAGAATTTTGAAAATCAAGTAAGAGAAATAGAGGAAAAATTGGGAAGAGAAATGAGAATGCTAAAAGAAAATCATAAAAAAAAAGAATCAACTGGCTGACTGCAGAAAATAACACCTTAAAATATAGACTGCCTCAAATGGCAAAAGAGTCCAAAAAAACAATGAGGAGAAGAATGCCTTAAACAGCAGAATTGACCAGATGGAAAAGGAATTTCAAAAGCTCACTGAATAAAATAATTACTTCAAAATTTGATTGGAACAAATGGAAGCTAATGACTTTATGAGAAATGTAGCCATCTCTAGAGCAGGTGCAAAGGGAAGGGAAAAAATCTGTTATAATTTTGTTGCAAATCTGAAAGGAATACTAGTTGTGCATGGTAGATTTGCAATTTCATGTACAATCATTTGTTATTGCACTATGTTATGGAAATTATTGCTTTATTCAACAAATCAAAAATTAAATTAAATTGACAGAAACAGTTTAAGACTTATGGTGCTAATTCTATTTACAACAGAGCTATGAGAAGAACATCAAAATAAAAACTGATAACTCACTTCAGGCTTTAGAGAATTTTGGAGACCTCTTGGCTCAGTAATAAGGTAGATGGAATTCAGTTTTATGCTGATAGTAGCAATCCAAAAAGTTTTTATGATGCCCTGAAGCCTATTTCTGGCCAAAGGTCTTATGATCCTTTCAATTATTCAGCATTGGTAGATTCATATTGTTTAATGATAAAGATAAGATCCTAGAGATATAGACTGAATATTTCCACAGTGTTATCAACAAACTATCATTTACCAATGCTGAAGCCACTGATTGTACACTTCAGGTTGAAGTCAATTCATCTCTAGCTGAACTTCCAACTGAAGAAGAGATTTGGAATGTCACTAGGCATCATGTGGCAAAGTGCCTTGTGATGATTCTATTCCATCTAAGATTTGCAAAGCAAGGAATGTATTGCTTATATAACAGCTGGCTGAGATCTTCTGGTTTATATGGCCAAAGGAGATTAGACCCCAGGAGTTCAAAGATGACTCCGTTGTCCATCTCTATTTAAAAAAAAGAAAATAATTATCTTGCTACAATTATGGGGATAGAAGGCGGGGGGGGGGGGTTCTTTCTTAGTCATCTACCAGCCAGCAACACACCATTCATATATGGAGCTACTGGTTAGAGCAACTGAGGAAATATTGAATACTATGGATAAGTTCACTTACCTTGGCAGTATAATTTCCAAGTCTGTCCAAATAGATTAGAAAGTTGATGCGTGCATTGACAGAGTTAGCTCAGCATTTGGAACTTTTGGGAGGAAAGTGTGGGAGAGAAGAGGAATTAGACTGCCTACCAAATTGAATGTCTACAGATACATTTTGCTGACCTCATTGTTGTATGTCTATGAACCTAAAGAGTATAGCAGTGTCATAACAAGAAACTGAAACTCTTCCATTTGAATTGTCTTAGAATATTCTCCAGACACTGAGGTCCTGCCAACTATTCAAACACTACTGCACACAGCATGAATCCAATAGGCTGACTATATTGCTCAAATGTCAAATATTTGATTGCATAAAAGATACTTTTATGGAGAACTCACACAAGGCAAGTACTCACAGAGAGGTCAAAAGAAGTAATACAAGGAAATTCTCAAGGGCTTTCTCAAGATATTTGAAATTAATTGTGAGTTATGGGAGACACTGTCAGAGGACCACTCATCATGATATGTCTGCATTTAAGAATGTGCTTTGCTCGATAAGCAAAGCAGAATTACAATATCTTAAAAGAAATGTGAGATGTGAAAATTTAGAGACATTTACATTCCAAATATTCATTTGAACTCTTTGTTCCTGACCTATGATAGAACTTTCTGAGCTTGTAGTGAGTGGTCTGATCAACCACAGTAAGATATACTTTATCTTGACCAGAACATAGTCATGTCATTTTGTTCATGTTTGAGCAGGAAGGGCAACAACCATATAATTTTGATCCCCACAATCCTAGGAGTTGAATAACAATATTACTTTCTTCATCACAGGTCAGAAAACTGAAGTAAACAGAGATAAGATAATTTACCTAAAATCACACAGTATATATACACATATTGAGAACAGAGTTTAACTCAGGTTTCCCAGCATTTTTCTAGCATTTTTTTCTCATTTGATGCCAAAAGCAATAGGAGAACACATTTCACCTCATTATAATTTAGTTAAAGAATAAATATCAACCAAATCAAATTTACAACTACAAAATCAAAATCTCCATATTCCAGGGATGTTAGAAATCTGTGCGTTTAAATTTATGGGCCAGAGGTAACAATTGGCACATTTTCAAAAGTTTGTGGTAACAATCCAAACTCCTTATAACTTTGTCTTTATTTTCTTTTTTAGTCACCCCAAAAGAAAAACAATTTATTTTTGTGGTCATAAGCTAACCCCAATCCTTTCACATTTCCCCAAAACTTTTCAGTATTAACCATGGGTATAAGATAGGGAGTGGTCCCAAGTAACATCCAATCTCCTGGCTTTGGAGTTCATGAGATTCTAATGATTCCTGGAATGTATTACAAGAATATCTCAGTATCTCAGTATATATCTATCTATAACTATATCTATATCTATATCTATCTATCTAAATATGTATAGATATAGATATATGTATATATATAGATCTATAGATTAATATAGATATACAATCATTCATATGCTTATATTCACATATATACATAAACACACACACATACACATGCATGTTTTCTTCAACTACCTTAATACTAAGAAAAATCTCATGAGTTAAAAATAATGTATTTCCATGTAGTAATGTAAACAGTTTAGATTTTAATAAGTCCCTTATGATTTCTCTTTCCTGTTTACTTTCTCATGCGTCTCTTGATTCTTGTATTTGAAAGTCAAATTTTCTGTTCAGCTCTTGTTTTTTCATCAGGCAAACTAGAAAGTCCTCTATTTCATTGAATATCCATATTTTTCCCCGAAGTATTATACTCAGTTTTGCTGGGTAAGTGATTTTTGGTTTTAATCTTAGCGCCTTTGACCTCCATAATATATTCCAAGCCTTTCAATCCCTTTATGTAGAAGCTGCTAGGTCTTGTGTTATCTTGATTGTGTTTCCACTATACTGAAATTGTTTCTTCCTGACTGCTTGCAGTATTTTCTCCTTGACCTAGGAACTCTGGAATTTGGCTATAATATTCCTAGGAGTTTTCTTTTTGGGATACTTTTCAAGAGGCAATTGGAGGATTCTTTCAATTTCTATTTTGTCCTCTTGTTCTAGAATATCAGGGCACTTGTCCTTGATAATTTCTTGAAAGATAATGCCTAGGTACTTTTTTTTTTTTATCATGGCTTTAAGGTAGTCCAATATTATTTTTAAAAATTATCTCTCCTGGATCTGTTTTCCAGGTCAGTGGCTTTGCCAATGAATAATTTCACATTATCTTCTAATGTATCATTATTTTGGTTCTGTGTTATATTCTCTTGAATTCTCATAAAGTCATTAGTTTCCACTTGCTCCATTCTAATTTTGAAGGAATTATTTTCTTCAGCAAGCTTTTGAATCATGTTTTCCATTTGTTCAATTCTGCTTTTTAAGGCATTCTTCTCCTCACTGGCTTTTTGAACCTCTTTTGCCATTTGGCTTAGTTTATTTTTAAGGTATTATTTTCTTTGCTATTTAGGGGGTAGGGTCTCTTTTAGCAAGCTTTTAACATATTTTTCATAATTTTTTTTCATCACTCTCATTTGTTTGCCAATTTTTCCTCTACTTCTCTTATTTAATTTTCAAAATTCTTTTTTTTTAGCTCCTACGTGGCCTGAGATAAATTCATATTTTTCTTGAAGGCTTTTGATGCAGGAGTTTTGACTTTGTTGTCTTCTTTTGGTTGTATATTTTGATCTTTGTCGTGAAAGTAAGATTCTATAATATGATTTTCCCCTCTATTTGCTTATTTTCCCAGTAAATTACTTAACTTTTGAGCTCTTTGCCAAGGTAGGACTCTGACATCAGAGTAGGGAGTACTCTGTTCTTAATTTCTGGGGTTTTTCCCAGCTGTTCTCAGAGCTGCTTCTAGGTAACTGTAAATTTTCAGTTCTTCTAAGATGATATGATCAAAGGAGAAATGTTTATTCCTCTCCTGGCCTGTGGTCTGGTCTATGAGCGACCAAAAGCATTCTTTTCTGCCTCAGAACTCTGAGGATGACTCCCTCTCCACAGCTGCCCTAAGCTCTGCCATGACAGTGAGCTTCCTCATCCCAGGACTGCCACCCAAGATGGTGACCCAGATCCAAGCAGGTCAAAGCAAGAGAATCCTGTTTGAGTTCCAGCATAGAGACCCCTCCAATTGCCTATACTCATTCACTTGATCTCACCACCATCTCTGGACCTGGAGCTCTGGAAGCAGCTGCTGCAACTGCTGCAACCACCACTACCATCCTGGGCTTGGAGCCAGACCATGCTCTTCCCTTACCCAGGCCCAACAGAGTTTTCTCACTGACTTCTACTTTGTCTTTGGTTTTTGTGGGTTGATAAGTCAGGAAAACCACCACAATTACCAGTGATTCAGTCCCCTGAGTCCTTGTCCAGCCCCATCTGTGCCATCCAGCCCACACAGGACTGTGCTTAATTCTAAACTTGGTGTGATAGAAGCTTCCTGTCTGCCTGCCAGGCTGCCATCAGATGGAGATGTGTTTCACTCTGTCAGTTTGTGAGTTCTGAAGCTCTAGAATTTGTTTAGAGTCATTTTTACAGGTATTTGGAGTGGTTGGTGGGTGATCTCAAACAAGTCCCTGCTTTTACTCCACCATAAGTCTCTGTCCCTCTTTTATTTTATTTTATTTTATTTTTTGCTTCAGATGAAGAATAATATATTCTGCTCCAGCCTTTCACCTTTACTCTGTGTGTATGTCTGCTCAAATGTGTTTCTTAAAAAACAACACATTGCAGCAATATGATTATTTTTCCTCAGTATTTTTGGGGGAGGTCTGCTTTAGCAGGCTGTTGACTTACTTTTCATGATTTTCTCGCATTACTCTCATTTCTCTTCCCAATTTTTCCTCCAATTCTCTTACTTGATTTTCACAATCCTTCTTGAGCTCCTCCATGGCCTACAACCAGTTCATATTTTTCTCAGAAGCTTTTGATGCAGGAGTTTTAACTTTGTTGTCTTCTTCTGGTTCTATGTTTTGATCCTCTTTCTCCCCACAAAAGGATTCCAAAGTCTAATTGAGCTTCTTCAGCTTACTCATTTTGCTAGCCAGTTACTTGACTTTTGAGTTCTTTGCCATGGAAGAACTCTGCTTCCAGAGCAGAGAGAGCTCTGTCTCAAATCACTGGGGTTTTCACAGTTGTCAGAGCTATCAAGAGGGAGCCCTCTCTACATCCCCCACAAGCTCTGGCACACTGGTGTTCCTTACCCCAGGACCACTGCCCAAGACCATGACCCAGATCCAAGCTAATCAAAGCTAGAGCAATAACCTTCTGAATAGGTGCTTGATCCCCCTATGATCTGCTGGCCAGGAGTTCCAAAGGCAACCACACTGTAGCACCTGCCAATGCTGCACCCCTGTCACCTCTTTCCCCAGGGCCAGCGGCTGGATTTTGCTCCTCTGTCACCCAGTTCCAATAGAGCTCCCCACTGACCATTTTATTTCTCTTTGGTGTTTATGGGTTGAGAAGTGTGCAAAGCAGCACGGCTGCTGGTGATTCACTCTCCTGAAGGCTACTCCTGCCAGTCTGGGCCACCAGTTGGGGCCACTTCATTTCCTGGCCTGAAGGACTCACGTGAGACTGTGCTTGGCTCCCAGCATCAGTAAGATAGATCCTTTCTGTCAGCCTGCCAAGCTGTCTTAAGCAGGAGATTTGTTTCTCTCTGTCACTATGTGGGTTCTGTAGCTCTACAATTTGTTTAGAGTCATTTTTTTTTACCAGTATTGGAAGTGGTTAGGGAAGGAGCTGAAGCAAATTCCTGCTTTTACTCCACCATCTTGGCTCCACTCAGGAATATGATTTTTAATTTAGTATGCTATTTGCTTCCTTTTATGGGAAAGTCTATCCTGTTCATATTCTCAGTTATGATTACTAGCTCTGTATTTCCTGCCACACTATTTTTCCTGCTGTTTTTAATTTTCACTCTCCTCTTATTCTGCCCCCCTCACCAGTGTTCTGCTACTGAACACCACCTCCCTCAGTCATCCCTACTTTCTATCTCTTGTCCCTTTTCTATACCCCTTTCCCTGCTATATCCTATAGGGTAAAATAAATTTCTATAACCATCTGAGTGTGTGTTATTCCCTCTTTGAGACAAATCCAATGAGAGTAAGGTTCAAACATTGTTCATTGTCCCTCTTTTTCCTCTTCTGCTGTGGTTCCAGGACTTACATGTTGCCTTCTGGGTGGTGTCCTCACTGATGGTCTGCTGATCCAAGGCTGTGGGGCCTTGGTGGCTGACCTGTGCTGTAGCTCAGAGTCTCTAGCTGTGCTGTTTGTACATCATCTGCACTGGACTGCCCTCCCCTTTTACCCAAGTGAAGCAGACCTTCCCTGTAGTCCTTCTAAATTACCTTAAGCTAAAAATTTTATGACTCCATCTTATTGTGAAGTTCTGTCACTCTAGATTCTGTTAAAAGCTTTATTTAGTGTTCTGTTTTGTTTTCTTTTCTTTTTCCTGAGGAACTCTAGGGAGAGCTCAGACAACTTCCTTGCTTCTCTCCTCCATCTTGCTTCTATCTTCCAGCATTCTTAAACTTTTTATCTGCAGATTTTTACAGTAGTCTTTATGGCTGACTGCATTTTCCCCTTAGAAGTCTTTCAAGTTAGCAGAATTTACCAACATTAAGCTTGACACAAGACAAAGATTTTTCTCAAAGCATTTTACTAAGACATAAAAAAGACAAAATGATAAGACATAAAAAGCTAGTGTGCACAATTTTCTGAAACTTGCAGTAAATGAAAGCCCCCTTTTCAGGACAAACTTGGGATCCATTTGGATTTTTATAAGTTTTAGCATAATTTGAGAGTTCTGACTTTTGGTCACCTCCCTCCACTCCTCCAGGACCTATTTCCAGTTCAATAAGGATTTTTCAAAGGCACTGTCAATTTAATAGCACATTCTTTTCTTTTTCTCATACATACAATTTTTCCTTAGAGGGAAATATATGTGTGTGCATGCATATATAGGTATATGTGTATGTATGCATATATATGCTTATGTATATGTATGTATACATTTGTATATGTATATGTGTGTGAGTGTGTGTATATTTTTTCAAAGGAGAATTCTCTGGTATTTTACTAAAGGAAGTATCTCTGCCCGAGTAAGTTGAGAGTAAACTGTCTGTAGTAGTGTAGAGTTAAATTTTCCCAAGGATTGTGGAAACAAACCTTACTTCAGCTCAGAAGAATTTGAAATCAAAGAGGAAGTTGTGGAGGAATCAAGGGCCATCTTTCACAAAGCTAACATGCTGTCCCAGAGGGTACAGTCTTTTCTTATTCTGCCTGGTTCCAACAAAAACTTGACAGGTAAAATCTGAAATAACTGAGGAAACAAAGGTTCAGGCTTCTAAGCATATCAATTTATTAATCAATGCATGATAATTGCACAGCACATCTAGACAAGGTCTCCTTAACTTGGCATTAGACTTCAAATATAGGAAGAGACATATTTATTCATTAAAGGAAAACAACTTAATATAAATCAGAATACAAGATTAGGTCATCTACTTTCTAACTGGGAGAAAGATTGGTGACTTTTTGAGTTAGTGAGTGAGGTTTGAGAATCAGAAGGGGTAAGATCTACCAGGTAGACTTTACTAGATGTCAAATCTGATGTCACTCAATTGTCTTGAGTAGCAAGTAGTTGGGATTAGCAAGAAAATGAAATGTAGTCCTCAAAATGGAATGAGTTATACAAAATGGAGTCAGTTTGGTTCACTCAATTGCCACAGTTTTCTTGATAGGTATAATTAAAAAATTGAATAATTGTTTCTTGATTTTTTGCTTGATTGGTCAACTGACCCTTAAAAGGAAAGAGATTGTGGAAAAGTTGAAAGTAGAAAGGCAGACAGACAAAAATACAGACAAAGGCAGACAGAGGCAGAGATAGGTGATTTGTGGAGGCAAATCAGTGTTAAGAAAATGACCAGAGAGTTGCGTTTTGTATTATCTGGGGAGAATGGTGGAGGCTTTTCTAAATTTTTGGCTTAGGTTATTAATTTATAAATGCAGGTGGCAGGGAAGACAGCATAGAAATTTTTCCTTAGAGGGAAATATATTATCAAGATTGAAAAAAATGAAATAGGTAGATTTTATACTAAATTCATATTCAGAATATTTTGGGAATAGATACCCTTGGAGGTACCTTCTAGTAAGATGATTCTATGAAGAGAATTGTATAAGAAGAAGAATTAGATTTAGAGCATATTGGTAGTGAGTCACATAGGAGAGATATTAAGGTAAGGATATGAGTTGATAGGAACTAAAAAAATACCAGTTGTCATTAGGAGAGAAATTTATGAGAGATGGGCCTAATGCGTATCACACTGACCAAGGGAGAAATATTTGAAAAGCTTTAAAACTCAGGGAGTAAATTATTAATTAACCTGAAACTGCTGCAAATTGGAGCTTGAGTTTTATTAAGGACAAAAATGGCTGAGGGATTAGGGAAAGCCACTGAAATTGTGAAGCAAAGGTGTGATGTGTACTTTGTTCCAGGAATTATTGTCTTTTACTTCCTTTTTTGAGGAGCCTCCAGCTGGGACTATCTGTAAAGGGTCCTAGATTTGGACCAGAAATGATTTGGATCACCTATTACCCAGTAGGATCGTATTTCTTCTGGAAACAAGACAAATTGTTCTGTGCATGTGTGCATGTGTGTGCGTGTGTGTGTGTGTGTGTGTGTGTGTGTGTGTGCACCCGTGTGTGATGGGGAGGAACTACAAGGGACATTTATCTTAACCTCTAATAGAAGGGAGCATGCAGAATACTCCAAATCCCTAATGTTACAGATAAGGGACCTGAGGCCTCAAGAGGACAATTTATTTTCTGAAGTTGACACATAGAGAGGGGCAGAGCTAGAATTTGAATTCAGAGCCACAAACACTAAATACATGGATTATCCCATTGTAACATGTGATAAATAGATATTTATAGTTGGAGGAAAATATGTATGCATGTGTATGTGTATGTGTTGTGTGTGTTATATATTTTATATATGTATGTGTATGCACACACATATTAATTGCTTCATTCAGTGATTCATAGGAGCTTGATCATTGTAGGAACTCAAAGAAAATGTGTAATGTATATAGATAATAACATTCACCTAGTCTCAGTCTAAGAAGGGCTTGGTCAAAAGTACTAAGACAAGCTTATTCTGGAAAATTAAATTTCTTTAAAATGTCATGCCCAAATGTAAGCTCAGTGCCACTAAACATTGGTTCATTATCTATCTTTGCATCTGCACTGTGCAGAATAAGAACCAGGAACATGATAGGTACTAAATAAATGCTTATTGACTGTTTAATTGAGTTAATGATTATATGAAAACCCTGGGGCAGGACAGTAAGTGTCTCATTTGAGCAAATAAATTTGATTCATCCTTCCCATTCATTGAGGGATATGTCTTCAGCATTAACAAGGTATTAGTTGTATTCCCTTCTGCTCAAGACAAATTCATCTGGGCATGTTAGGACAGACATTAAGATGGAGTAAGTAAATACTGAATACTAGATATGATGATCAAAACTAGGTATACAAAGACATAAACTATAAGAAGCAAAAATAATTAGTTCCCTCAAGGAATAGGGAAGAAATATGTAAATAAATATGTACATATAATATTCATCCAATATAAGCAAAAAGGAATGGAGAAAAAGCATAACAGTGCGTATTGGGCAAACAGCAGCCAGATTTTGAAAGAGGCAAGGAAATTTAGAAGCTAAAAATAAGGAAGGAGAGCACTCTAGGCCCAAAAGACAGCCAAGGAAAGACAAAAAATCAAGAGACAGATTATCCCATGTAAGGAACACCAAGTACAGCAGTGTAACTAGATTATAGGAAACATAGAAGAAAATATATTGTAAGAAGACTGGAAAGCTAAGAAGGGACTAGGTTTTGAAGTGTTTTAGATGCCAAAAAAGAGGAGTTTGCATTTGATCCTATAAGTAATAGTGTAGCAGTGGAATTATTTACCAGAGCATTTTACATGGTCAGATTTGCACTTTAGGGTACTTTTTTTTTTTTTTTTTGGCAAATGAGTGGGAGATGAATTAGAGTGAAGGGAGGCATGAAACCAGGAGCCTGACCAGAAGCCTCTGACAAATCTTCAAGTGTGAGGTGAAGGGCACCTACACTGGGTGATGGCATAGAGGTGGCAATTAATAAATAATTAATGTATATGGAATGGAAATTATCCAGCTGGTAAGTTGAAGTATAATATCATATGCTAATCAGAAGGATGAATCTGCTCCAATTCAAACCAGCAAGTCTATTGACCCAGATAATCCAAATTCACCCAATTCACATAAATCACAATTCTTGATTCTATTGTGCAGTTTCTAATCTATTAGTGGTTTTACAACAAATTACTTCAAAATTTCATGATGGTACAAAGTGATCTTCTTTGCATTTGCTGATGACAGCTAAATGTGACTTATTCTAATGTTATTATAATTCCTGAGTGTTCTCTCTCTGTCCCTCTGTTTCTGTCTTTGTCTCTCTGTCTCTCTCTGTCTCTCTGTCTCTTTGTGTCTCTGTCTGTCTTTTCTGTCTCTGTTTCTCTCTGTCTCTCTGTGTCTCTGTCTCTGTCTCTCTCTGTCTCTCTGTGTCTCTCTCTCTCTCTCTCTCTCTCTCTCTCTCTTTCCTCCCCCCTCTCCCCCTCTCCTTCTCCCTCTCCTCCAGTCAGGGTTGATAAATGTTGCTGATATTGTGTCTTTCACTTTGTCCCAGATTCTGTACTTATCAATGAAAACAACACTTTGCACATTCCAATACAATTTTATTAACCACCCCAATACCAGTCCTGTTTCTGTCCAACTTCTCCATTTTCCAGAAAATCAATCATTCTTATTATGTCTCTATACTTTTCTATAGTGATAGACACTATTAATCAGTGGGTCTCAAGACTAGTAAGTTAAATTCTAGAGAACCCCAACTGTATCTCCTATTTTGTAGAACACGGGAGGCAAAAACACTTTCTTTTCTCACATTTTATATCTTTTCCATGAGCAATTTCTTGTTCTCACACTAATATTCTTCTTCTTCTGCCCTGTCTACTTTCCCCTGTAGTATTTTGATTAGCAATTGTACATGGATAAATTTCTTCCTCCAGGTCTATTTTATTTTTAAATTTTTCACTCAGAATCACTCTCATTAGTGGTCCTTAACCCCTGACAAAGAACCCATTACGTTTCTCTGCTGAGTTATGGGACAGAAATCAACATATCACTCTCAGACAATATATTTTAACTAGCTATTTCCTTTCTCAATCTGTCTTCTTTCAAAGTGCCTATCTCCAAACAACAGCAATAATGGAAATGCAACCTGCATTCTTTTGTTTTCACTTTCTTGAACAGTAATTCCCAATCCCTCTTAATGCCTTTTAACTTCCTTAAGGTAATGTCATCAAATCCCATATGAATCACTAGAAATATATAATAGTATTTTTAGGTTTTAAAAAGTCTTAGAACCCTTCTAAAATGTCATGAATATATAATCTAAAAAGACATTTTTGTTAATTTTAAAAAAGCAGTTACTAAAATCTCTTTTACTCTATTTAAAAAAAAACAAAACATTTGTGTTTTGTGAATTCATTGTTTTTATTTCAGAATACATTTTTCTACTGAATAAGTAATGAAAAAAGGAAAGAAAGAAAGAAAGAGAGGGAGGGAGGGAAGAAGGAAGGAAGGAAGAAAAAAAGAAAAAAGAAAGAAGGATAGAAAGGAGAAAGGAAGAAAAAAGAAAGAAAGAAGAAAGAACAAAGAACAAAGAAAGGAAAGAAAGAAAGAAAGAAAGAAAGAAAGAAAGAAAGAAAGAAAGGAAGAAAGAAAGAAAGAAAGGAAGGAAGAATGGAAGGAAGGAAGGAAAGAAGGAAGGAAGGGGAAAGATCAACAAAACTACTGAATACATCAACCAAATCCAACTATATCTCACGCCTCCTTCATATACCTCTCCTGTGAGAGGAAGGAGGTACATTTTGAAATTCTTTGGGGGAAGCAAATGTAGTGATTATAATTTTCTTTTTTTTTCTTTTAGTTTTGGCTTCTTTTTATTCTTTCCTTTTATTGGTTTATGAATATTTTATAGATTGTTACCATTTATTGTTTATATTACTCTGAATCATTTCATATAAATCTTCCCAATCTTCTCTGAATTTTTCATAGAGATTATTTCTTTTAGATCTGCATTATTTAATGACATTTGCATACCACAATTTATTTAACTATTATCAAATCTATGTCTACCTGCTTTGTTTCCACTTTTTTAACACTCTTGCTCTAAGCTCCTACTATAAGCATTTAATTTATGAATGAATGGGTAAAAATATTTATTAAGCATTATGCAATTAGCACTGTACTAAACAATGGGTATATAAATAGAAACAGAAAGTAATCCCTTTTCTCAAGAAGGACACAAAGGCCCTATCACCCATATTTTCTGATGCCAAATACAGCAATCTTTTTACTCTATCTTTTCTGTTCTTTCTTTGGCCCTTTATTGCCTTCCCCTTTTACTTTTTCCTTTCTCAATGCTTAACCAAGTTGAGTAAATACTAATGCAGAAAATATATCTCTTACCAGAGTATGTTTCAAATGCCTGTCCATGTCCTGTAGGCTGGACCATAACCATAGTCAGTCCAGTGACCAAAATGGACCTTCCCTTTTTCTTCTTTGAGGACTTAGCAGCTGAATTTATAATAGGGTAATTATTTGTCCAAACCTGAAAGTCTCGAAGGGAACAATTTGGGGCCAAAACTGAATAAAAATGGTGTAGGGGAAATAAAAAGTAGTTATTCCAATCCAGGCTTTAAAGTCCATATCACAAATACTTTATTTCACTTCCCTGATGAGGAAAAAGTGTAATGTTTTCCAAGGCTATTAATGGAAACACTTCAAATGATTTTTAAAAGCATTAAGTTTCCCAGGGCTATAACTGAAAATAACATCATTTCATTACACATTCTTTACATACTTGTACTCCATATTTGGATTGCAAATTCCTTGGTGACTTTCATTCCTATTGTTTTACACTGAGAATTAGTATTTACTGGTCAGGTGTGAACTTTAACAGGAAGCTCATCTGTAAAGGACTGGTATGTTTCAATTTGGCCATACTTGGTAATTGTCTTACACAATTTTCCTTTCATCAGTTAGTTTCAGAGAGCTTTCAGTCTCCTAGAATCCCTGTGGGGGTGGGGAGAGCCATAAAATAGACTCATTTAGTTGATGGAATAATGATGTTATTGTGGGGGCTATAGTGCTCCTTGGCAGATTGATGGCAACAACGCAATCATCTTTTTCTTCCTGTGCACACCCTCAGCACTGAAAAATGGACAATATTTCCTTTATATGCTCCATTCTTTAACTACCCATATCATATCCAGCCAAATTTGACAAGTTTTCTAAACTATATGGGAGGTAATGCTAAGAAGACCACAATACCCACGTCTATTTTGTTTTCTCTTTTGTTCGTTTTTGTTTTCTCTCCATGTCTTCTTTTGTTTTTACCTGGGACTCAGACTGCATCTGTAACTTAGAGTCTGATGGTTCACAAACACACTCATTAGAGATGAGACCAATACAGAGCATGTGAATGAAGGAGGATGCTTGGGGTCCAACTATATGATCGTTTATTATAGCTAAAGAGGATGATGACTCCAGAGTTAGAGAATCTGAGTTGAAAGTCTGCCTTTGACACCTCCTAAATGTGAAATGTTGGACAAGCCACTTCCCTTGGTATTTTTTTGTTTCTCATCTATAGATTAAGGGCTTTTGATTAGATATCTTCTGAGGTTCCTTCCAGCTCGAGAACTATAACCAGATGACCACTTTTCCATGTCCTATTTCGAGATGGTGATGACATTGGTCTACAAAGAGGTTAAGAAAACAGAACATGAATTCTAAAAACTGCATTGCTAGAAACAATGCTATAGAGTGGCACAAATATTTCCTCAGGAATCAGAAGCATTGAGTGTAAATTTGAGCTCTGTCACTTTTGGTGTAAGCCACTGGACAACTCTGAGAATCAGTTTCTTCATTAGGAAAAAAGAATAGGTTGGCATAACTACTCTCTAAGGATTGTTTCAGATTTATATCAATACTTCTATAGGCAGAAGGTGGGCTGCCAGGAGATGACATTTTCAGTCAAAGTGGGTCAGAACTGGTTTACTAAGAGGTGAAGGGACTCATATTTATATTATCTGGAGGCAAAGTGAATGCAATGACACACCTATCCTTGATGTACCGGAAAAAAAAGGAGTTATCAGAGCTCTGGAGGTTATTCTTATATAATTATATGTGGGAGAGCTTCAGAAACACTCTCAGAGATCAAATGAATAGATTAGAAAATTCTCTATAAATCAGAAAATGGCGGGGCAGCATCAAGATGGTGGAGTAGAAGCAGAAAAAAAAATGTGGCTTTCCCCATAACCGCCTTAAATACCTATGAAATATGACTCTAAACAAATTTTAGAGCTCCAGAACCCACAAGGTGACAGAGAAACAAAATTCCCACTGAAGACAGCCTGGCAGATGGATAGGAAAGGTTTATCACAGCACACTGGGAGCCAAGCACAGCCCTGCATGAAAACACAATTTTAGCCCCAGGGCAGTCAGAACCAACCTCGGTTGGAGCACTGCTAGAGAGTGGATCAAAAGCAGCTGTGGTGGTTTCCAGAATTAACAAACCATGAATGCTGAAGAAAAAGTAAAAGGTCAGTGGAACTCTGTTGGATTTGCAGGGGGATGGAGGAGCAGATCCAGCTCTCTGCCCCCAGAGCCAAAAGGAGCAGAAATGGCGGCACTGCAGCCACCTCCACATAGCTGCGTCAGAGCTCTCAACATGCAGATTGCAGGGGCGGGGCAAACAAACATTCAGAGGCTAAGTGCTCTTGCCTTAACCTTCCTGGATCTGGATTGTGGTCTTGGGTGGTGGTCCTGCGGTGTGTGACCAGTGAGCCGAAGCTGATGGGGGCTGTAGAGATGGTGGCCTCCTAACAGCTCTGGCAGCTACAAAACCCCAGCAATTTGGGACAAAGCTCTCTCCTCTGGAAACAGAGTTCTACTGTGGCAAAGACTCAAAAGTCAAGTAATTGACTGGCACCATGAGCAGGCAAAGGAAGCAAAGTATGCTCAGCCATCCAACTTTAGATTCTTTTTTGGGGACAAAAAGGATCAAAGCATAGAATGGGAGAAAGACAGCACAGTCAGAACTCAGGCACCAAAAGCTTCAAAGAAAAACATGAACTGGTTACAGGCCATAGAGGAGCTTAGGAAGGATTTTGAAAACCAAATAAGAGAAGTGGAGGGAAAAAATGGGACGAGAAATGAGAACGATGCAAGAAAATGGTGAAAAGAGAGTCAATAACCTGACTGAAGAAAATAACACTTTAAAAAATAGACTAACTCAAATGGCAAAAGAGGCCCAAAAAAGCCAATGAGGAGAAGGAAGCCTTAAAAAGTTGAATTTTGCCAGATGGAAAAAGAATCTCTACAGCTAACTGAAGAGAATGATTCTTTCAGAATTAGATTGGATCAAATGGAAAGTAACTGCTTTATAAGAAATCAAGATACTATTAAACAGATCCAAACAAATGAAAAAATAGAAGGCAATGTGAAATAGCTCATTGAAAAAAACACTGACCTAGAAAATAGGTCCAGGAAAGACAGTTTAAAAATTACTAGACTACCTAAAAGCCATGACCAAAAAAAGAACCTAGAAATCATCCTTCAAGAAATTCTCAAGAAAAATGGCCCTGATATGTTAGAACCAGAGGGCAAAATAGAAATTGAAAGAATTCACCAATTACCTCTGGGAAAAGATCCTAAAAAGGAACCTTCTAGGAATGTTATAGCCAGGTTCTGGAGTTCCCAGTTCAAGGAAAAAATATTACAAGCTGCCAAGAAGAAACAATTTGAAGACTGTGGAAACATAATCAGGATAACACAAGATATAGCACCTTCTACATTATGGGATTGCCGGGCCTGGAACATGATATTCCAGAGATCAAAGGAGCTTGGATTACAACCAAGAATCACCTACCCAGCAAAATTTAGTATAATGGTTCAGGGGAAAATATGGTCATTCAATGAGGTGGAGGACTTTCAAGTTTTCTTTTTTTTTTTAAATAGAAAAACAGTGTCAGTTTATTTTCATTTACATATCTCAGATGGAAAAAGTAGAAAAACATTCATGGTGCATGAAAATATACAAATACCTCTATTTTATAGGGACAGGGAGGCAGGAGCATCAGTGGCAGCAGCTGCAACTCTCGGTCTGGGGGGCTTTGCAGACACAGCCCTGGGCACACTTGGCACATCCTACTGGGCAGCAGGAGCAGCAGCTTTTCTTATAAGAGGTACAGGAGCATGATTTGCATTTGCAGGAGTCACGCCAGGTGCAAGAGCCACCATTTGTGCAGTTACAGTTGGGGTCCATAGCTGGAGGGTCTGGAGCACATCTCTCTGGAGGATGACCTGGAAGGTTAGAAAGATGAGTTGAGTTGTTTCAAGCTTTCTTGATAAAAAAAAAGAGCTGAATAGAAAGTTTGACATTCAAATACAAGAAGCATGAGAAGAGCCCTCCAAACACTGAGCTAGTTTTGAAAATTTGTGCATCAATCTCATCGTGTGTATATGTACTGCAGAGGTATCTGACAACATTGCTGAAACACTAAAAAAGCATGGGAGCAGGCACACATGCTTGTTCCCTTCATTGGTGACTTTGTAAACACAAGAGCATCATCTATTGTCCAGAACCAAGGCAAGCGTGCCAGCATGAAATTGATGCTCAATGCTGATGAACTTCTCCAGGCCATCAAATTTTGCCATTATTTTCCACAAGCCCTCATGACTGACAGTATCAAAGTTCTTAGTCAGATCCATGAATGTTGTGTATAGACTGCTGTTCTGGTGCTGGCATTTCTCCTGGAGTTGTTGGGAAGCAAACACTGACCACTCCTTGACAGATTCTGAAGCCACACTGGCTCTCAGATAGATGACTGTCTTCCAGGTGAAGGATAAGCCTATTAAGGAGAACTCTGGCAAGAATCTTGCCAGCAATGACTAGAAGAAACACCCTCCTGTGATTGTCACAGAACAATCTTTTTTCTTTACCTTTGTACAGATGGACAATAGAAGCATCTTTCAGCTCTGGAGGGTGGAGGGATAACATCTTCTTGACATATAACCCAGAAAAGTTCAGTCAGTCTTTGTATGAACATGAATTCCCTAACTTGTAGATCTCAGCTGGAATGCTTGCTTTGCCACACAAGAGGAGCCTAATGACATTCAAAACCTCTTCTTCAGTTGGAAATTTGGCTAAAAAGGGATTGACTTCAACCTGAAATATGCAGTCAGTAGCTTCTCCATTGGTTGATGATGGTCTGTTGAGAACACTATGGAAGTGTTTAGACCATCTCTCTACAATCATCTCCTTATCACTAATCAATGTGGCTCCATCAGCTGTGAGTAGTTGAGATGCACCATAGATATCTGTCCCATAAATAGCCTTCAGGATATCATAAAAACCCTTTGAATTATTACTATCAGTATAAAACAATTTCATCTGCCTTCTTACTGAGCCAGGAATCTGGCACCTCTCTAACCTTTGCTTGTACTTTACTTTTTTATATAATTAAATGTTGCCTTCTAAGAGATGGATGAATTAAAAAAAATCAGAAAATAACCTGATTCTTTTTCTCTTCTCCCCCTTCCAAATTTAAATAGAAGGAGACTTAACACCAGCAAAGTTAAGTAACTTGCCCATGTTTTCACAAGTAGTAAGTACTTAAGTTATTGGGGTAGGAATTTTGAGGTTAAGATAAGACTTCCAATTCTTTATTTCTTTCTTAGCAGTACTTGTAACTCTTTCCACTTTTTCCATCATGACTTAGATTAGATACCTTTTCATCCTGAAACTTTCCTCAGCACTTGGAAGTTGGAACTTTTCATCTTGGTACATTCCCTTCCCACTGGTGATTTTGTTTTTCCCTGGGGGCCTCCATTTTTGAGGACAAACTCAAACCAGTTCTATTTTATTCTTCGCTTGAATATGATTTTGACCCACTCCAAACATAGATATTATGCTCTCCACCAAGAAACTCTTGCTCAAAACCACTTTTCATTTTATCCCCTCTTTAGAATGTGAGCTATCTGAGGGTGAGTAATTTCCTTTTTTGCTTATTTTTATATTCACAAAACTTACCATAGTACCTGAAATATATGAAGCAATTAATGAATGTTTCTTTCCTGTCTGTCAAATAACAGAACTTGAATTCATTCTCAGGTTATGTCACTCCAAGTTCAGTGTTCTTTTCATAGTGCCACAAATAGTGTCAGGGCAGGTTTCTTAAGGAAACCTTAACCTCTGCATTTCTGACTGCCAACATATTATTTTAATCACACAGAGAAACTCACCAAAAAATAAAGATCTGGAAGGGAAACAAGATAGATTTAGAACTACAAGAAAGTTCAAGTTCATCTTGTCTGGAGCAGTGGTTATACATTTTTAGGCATCTTCCTCCCTTGGATGGAAATCTTTGCACATTTTTCTGTGTCCGTGTTAACTCATGCTTGTCTCTAGTTTATTACTCCCTATCACATTTTAATGTATGTTTTCTCCTTTTGGTTACTTATTTCTGATGATATACTCATTAAAATGGAGAAACTCTCCACTCCCTAAGAATGTTTTTCTCTCACGGTCTTGGATCAAACTGGAATCCTCTACTCCAAAATTCAAATAATTCACCATTTTTGAATGTTGTATGGAGAGAGGGGACAAAAAAAAACAAACAAACAAACAACTAACACATTTTTTTATATGTCAGGCACTGTGGTAAGTGCTTAATAAATATTATCTAATTGAATAGTATTATCTTTATTATCTAAATTTGTCTTCCAATTTATTTATTTATTTTAAGTTATTGACATTCATTTTCCCAAGAATTTTAGTTACAAATTTTTCTCCCCATCTCTCCCCTACTCCACTACAAAATAGTGAGCCTGCTGAATACCCCTTCCCCCAATCTGTTCTCTCTTATATCCACCCCCACCCCACCCCCAACTTTCTGTTAGGGCAAGATGGATTTCTATACCCCAGTAGCTGTATATCTTATCTTATTTCCCAGTTGCATGTAACATCCATTAACATTTGTTTTTTGAAACTTTGAGTTCCAGAGTCTTTCCCTTCTAACCTCATCACCCACCCCCACTGGGAAGATAAGCAATTCAACGTATGTTGTACATGTGTACTTACACAAAACATTTTCATAGTAGCAATATTGTGTAAGAATAACTATATTTCCCTTGATCTTATCCTGCCCCCACTTATTCTATTTTCTATTTTGACCCTGTCCCTTTTCAAAAGTGTTTGCTTCTAACTACCCTGTCCCACAATCTGCCTTCCCTTCTATCACCACCCCCTCCTATCCTCTTCCCACCTACTTTCCTGTAGGGTAAGATACCCAATTGAATGTGTATGTTATTCCTCAATGAGAGTAAGGTTGACCAATTCCCTTTTACCTTCCTGCTCTTCCCCTCCATTGGAAGAATGTTCTCTTGCCTCTTTTATATGAGATAATTTACTCTATTCTATCTCACCCTTTCTCCTCCCAATATATTACTCTCTCACTTCTTAATTTTATTTTTAAGGTATCATTCCTTCATATTCAACCCATTGTGTGCCTTTGGTCTGTGTATACATGTACACACATATGCACACAATCACATATATATTTATACACACATACATCCTCCTATACATACATATATATGTATGTATAAATATATACATATATATTCCCTTCAACTCTCCTCATATTGAGAAAAGTCTCATGAGTTACACTTATCATTTTTCCATGTAGGAATGTAAATACTTCAATTTTAATAAGTTCCTTATGATTTCTTTTTTGTCCTGTTTACCTTCTCATGCTTCTCTTTGCTTCTTGTAACTGAAAGTCAAATTTTCTGTTTAGCTCTGTTTTTTTCCTCAAGAATGACTGAAACAAGGGGTGTCTAGGCAACACAGTGAACAGAGCACTGACCTTGGAGTCAGGAGGACCTGAGTTCAAATCTGGCCCCAGACATTTAACACCTACTATCCATGTGACCTTGGGCAAGTCACTTAACTCCAACTGCCTCTCCAAAAAAAAAAAAAGAATATCTGAAAGTCCTCTATTTCATGGAATGATCATATTTTCCCCTGAAGCATTATACTCAGTTTTGCTGGGTAGGCGATTCTTGCTTTCAATCCAAGCTCCTTTTGCCTCCAGAATATCATATTTCAAGTCCTTTGACCTCTTAAAGTAGAAGTGGCTAGAACTTGTGTTATCCTGATTGTGTTTCCATAATAGTAAAATTGTTCCCTCCTGGCTGCTTATAATATTTTCTCCTTGACCAAGAAACGCTGGAATCTGGCTATGATATTCCTAGGAGTTTTGTTTTGTTTTGTTTTGTTTTGGGGGGGGGGGTATTTTCAAGATGTAATTGGTAAATTCTTTCAATTTTTGTTTTGCTCTCTGGTTTTAGAATATCAGCCCAATTTTCCCGGAGAATTTCTTTTTTTTCTTTCTTTTTTTTTTTTTAACTTTTGTTTAGTTTTGGTTTACATCATTCATTTCCATGAGATTTTGATTTACAGATTTTCCCCCTGTCTTTTCCCTACTCACAACCCCAAAACAGCATTCCCACTGTATATCCCCTACCCCAATCAGTTCTCTCCTCTATCCTCCCCCATCACCCCTCTGATTTTCCAGAAGCACAAGATGGATTTCCCTTACCCAGTGCCTGTATATTTCCCTCCTCCTTATTCCAGCCCCTACTTGTTCTATTCTCTACTCTTTCCCTGTCCCACTACAAAAGTGTGTGCTTCTAAGAACCCTCCATCTTTCCCCCTCTCATCTCCTTCCCCCCTAATCTCTTGTAGGCAAAGATATCAAATTTAGAGTGTAAGTCATTCCGTCCCTAAACCAACTTCAATGAGACTAAGGTTGACCCATTCCCTTTTGCCTTCTTATTCTTCCCTTCCATTGTAACAATTATCTCTTGCCTCTTCTATATGAGAGGATTAATCCATTCTGTCTCTCCCTGTCTCCTCTCATACTATTCCTCTCCCACCTCTTAATTTCACATTTTAAAATATTTTCCCATCCTATTCAATTGATCTTGTGCCCTCTGTCTATGTACACATATATACACACACTCACATATGTATTCATATGCACATATATCCTCCTATATATACATATGTATATATGTATATATATACACATATACACATATGTACATTTATATTCCCTTCAACTATCCTCATAATGAGCAAAGTTTCACAAGTTACAATTATTCTTTTTCCATGTTGGCATGCAAATAGTTCAATTTTGATATGTTCCTTATGAATTCTTTTCCATGTTTACCTTCTCATGCTTCTTGTATTTGAATGTCAAATTTTCTATTCAGTTCTTCTTTTTTTTCCCAACAAGAATGCCTGTAACTCATTGAATGACCATATTTTCCCCTGGAACATTATACTTAGTTTTGCTGGGTAGTTGATTCTTGGTTTTAATCCCAGCTCCCTTGATCTCCAGAATATCATATTCCAGGTCCTTTGATCCCTTACTGTACAAGCTGCTAGGTCCTAGGTTATCCTAATTGTGTTTCCACAGTATTCAAATTGTTTCTTCTTGGCAGCTTGTAATATTTTCTCCTTGATTTGGGAACTCCAGAACCTTGCTATAACATTCCTAGGAATTTTCTTTTGCGGATCTTTTACAAGAAGTGGTCAGTGAATTTTTTCAAGTTCTATTTTTCCCTCTGGTTCTAAAATATCAGAGTAATTTTCCTTGAAAATTTCTTGAAGGATGCTTTCTAGGTTCCCTTTTTGATCATGGCTTTCAGGTAGTCCAATAATTTTCAAATTGTCTCTCCTGGATCTATTTTCCAGATCAGTGGTTTTTGTTACATCGTTTTTAATCTTCCCATCTTTAATCTCTATTAGCAGGATTATTAAATTGAGAGGCCTAGAATCAATAACTAAGAGGAGTTTTTCTGAATACCTCACCAAAATATTTCATGATTTTTGGACTGCCTGAAAACAGGGTTCAAAAGCTGGAAGAATAAGTGAGTCTGGTCAGGTGTTTGTTAGGTATTCCTCCTTCTTCAGATGTTATAGCATTGAATGTCTTGGAAAAGATACACATTATTGCTAAGTGGGTGAGGAAGAGTGTTTTGGGAGGTCATTTTTGTATACCTATGCCCCTCTCAACATATCTATTTCTCCCTAATCTTGTGTTGTCTGTTGTTCTGAAGAAAACATATAAGTCAGAACCTTCACTGTATTTTCTATTCGTCCAAAATGTAAATATGTATCTACAACTCAAGCTAATTATTATTTATCTGATTTTTTTTTCTTATGGGAGAAAGAATTATAAGTGAATGTGAATGGGTAAAATTCACTCTTAAAATGGAAGTGGATAACAGAGAGGATTGGGAACAATAATTGAACAATATTGTTGTTTAAAGAAACACACTTGAAATAGAAAGACACATAAAGTTCAAAAAAGGGAAAAGAGAAAACTTTATTATGCTTCAGCTGAAATAAAAAAGACAATGGTAACAACCACAATCTCAAAAAATGAAAAAGCAAAAAAAAATTTTAAAATATGCTCAGCTGATGCTAAAAGGCACCATGGGGGGCAACAAGTTGGCACAGTGGATAGAGCACTGGCCCTGGAGTCTGGAGGATTCATCCAGAGACCCTTAATGGCTGTGTGATCTTATGTAACTCACTTAACTCAGATTGTCTAAAATAAATAAAAAAATAAAAGACCCCTTAGTCAATGAAGTAATATGAATGTTAAACATATGCATCAAATGGCATAGCATCTAATTCTTAAAGGAAAACTTAAATCAATTACAGGAGAAAATAGAGAGTAAAACTATACTAATGGGGGTGGCTAGGTGGCATATCAAATAGTGTGCTGACCCTGGAGTCAAGAGGACCTGAGTTCCAACCTGGCCTCGGACACTTAACAGTTACTAGATGTGTGACCTTGGACAAGTCACTCAACCTCAATTGCCCTGCCTCTCCCCTTACAAAAAGAAAAAAAAAATCTATATTTATGTGGGACCTCTATTTTGTCTTCTCACGTCTAGATAGTCTAACAATAAAATAAATAATAAAAACTTAAGGAGATAAATAGAATTTTAGAAAAGTTAGATATGATAAACATCTGGAGAAAATCCAATGGGAAAAGAAAAGGGTGTAGGTTTATCTCAGCTGTACATGGCATTTTGACAAAAGTTGAGTGTATTAGAGCAAAAATTTTCACAACCAAGTTCAGAAAAGTAAAAATATTAAGCAAAATATTTCAGACCATAAAGGAATAAAATTGTATTTAATAAGTGGTGGTCTATACATAAATGGAAAAAATGCAATCTAAATCATCTTTTCCTTAAAAAAATGAATGGGTCAAACAATAAATCAGAGAAACAGCCAATAATTTCATAAAAGAGAATGACAAAATACCACAACATACCCTAATTTGTGAGATGCAGTCAAAAATGATGATTAGGGGAAAATTTAGATCTCCAAATGTGTAAATCAATAAAAGAAAGAGCAAACAAAATACAAGGCATCCAGCAACAACAACAACAGAGCTAGCAAAAGAAGAAAATTTAAAATCCACAATTAAACACCAAAATAGAAATCCTGAAAATCAAAGGAGTGATTCCTAAAATTGAAAGTTAATAAATGAACTGATAAATAAAACTAATATCTTGATTTATGAGCGGGGGGGGGGGGCAACAAAACAGATACAATACTGGTGCTTGTCTAAAAAAATAAGAAAACCAACTTACTTGTGTCAGAAATAAAATAAAAAAGTAAATATGCTTTGAATGAAGAGGGATTTAAAACATTTATTAGGAGTTCTATTTTTTTCCAATTATATACCAGTAAAACTAACAGTCTAAAGCAAATGGATGAATATTTATGACATCAACTGTCCATATTAAGAGAATAAGAAACAGAATAAATAAATGTAACTTTCAAAAATAAATTGAACAAGCCATTAATGAGTTTCCTAAGAATATAAGTCCACACAACCAGATGAATTTATACTTGAATTCTGTCAAATATTAAAGAAACAATTAATTCCAATGCTACATAAATATTTTTTAAATATGCAAAGGTTTCTCAGCATACTTTTTTATGGCAAAATATAGTTTGGATACTTAACCCAAGGAGAGTAAAAACACAGAAAAATGATACATCTGACTCAATAACTATCAATGCAAAAATTTTAAATAAAATACAAGCAAGGAAATTACAGCAACATATCACTAAGGGCATATAGCAGGAATGCAGCAGTAGTTCTATATTAGGGAAATCCCAAGCATAATGGATCATAGCAGTAACAATTCATGACATCAACAGATGCAGAAAAAAAAAATTTTGAGAAAATGCAACACTCATTCTTGTTAAAAACAATAGAAAGCATAGGAATGAAAACTTTCCTAAAAATAAGTCATATTTATATAAAATCAAGAGTAAATATTGTCTGCAATTGGGACAAATGAGTGCTTCCCATTAAAATCAGGATTGAGCAGAGATGTCCTTTTTCCCCACTGCTACTCAATAGTGTGTTAGAAATGCTAGTGATAGCAGTAAAACAAGAAAAATAAATTAGCTGAAAAAGGGTAAGGAATGAGGAAACAAAACTATGAATCATTGCAGATTATGGTATACTTAGATAACCCTAGAGAATCAAGTGGAAAAAAAAAACTTGTTGAAATGATAAAAAGTTGCAGGATTTAAAATAAACCCACAACAATCATGAACATTTCTATACTCTACCAACAAAACACAGAAGTGACAGAAATAGAAGTACCACTTAAAATATCTGCAGAGAATATAAAATACATTGTAGTCAAGACCAGAAACTATATGAAGACAATTACAAAACATGTTTTTTTCAAAAAAATACAGATCTAAACTGGATAAATATTAGTTAGTCATGAGTAGTCCAAGCCAAACTATTAAAAAATATATAAATCAAGCTAAAATCTTATACTTATACAGTGTTATATCAATCAAATGACCAAAAATCATTTTCTAGAACTAGGAAAAATAATAACAAAATTAAAATGGAAGGAAAAAAAGGTAAAAATTCTTGGGGGAATTGATGGGGAAACACACACACACACACACACAAAGGATAGCCCAGCAGTACCTGATTTCAAATTATAATACAAAGCAACAATCATTAAAGCAATTTGATACTGACTAAGAAATTGTGGTAGATCATTTGAATAGATCAGGTACACAATATAGAGTAATAAACAAAAACAACAATTGATTAAACCAAAGACTAAAGCTTTTGTGGTAAAAACTCTCCATTTGACAAAAATTTGCTGGGAAAACTGGAAGGCATTTTATAAGATTCTAGATATAGATGAACATTTCACATTATATACCAAGACAAAGTCAAAAAGAGTACATGATTTAAAGAAAAAAGAGAAATCATAAGTAAATTAGAGGATCATTAAAAAATGCACTTGTCCAATCTGTGGAAATGGAAAGATATTTTGATCAAAGCAGACATGTAGAGGATTATGAGAAACAAAATTAAAAAAAAATTGATAAAATTAAAAAGTATTTGCAGAAACAAAAATAATGCAGCTAAAATTAGAAGGAAAACAGAAAATTTATAGCAAGTTTTTCTGAAAATGCCTCATCTCTTAAGCATACAGGAAATTGATCCATATTTATAAAAAGATGAGACATTCCCTAGTTTATAAGTGTTTTAGAAAAAGTAATAAAACTATCAATTGATTGCATGCCACCATGTGGGGAGGGGCAGAGGGAGCAGAGAAAATTTGAAACTCAAGGGATTGTGGAACTGAATCTTATAAACTAAAAGTAAATAAACAAATGAAATTTTAAAAAAATAATTTCTTCCCATAAAAAAAATGCTCTCACTATTGAGTAGTATATCAGCAAGCTCCCTCATACACCCAGGATAGCTGCTAGCACAGGTTCTTAGATCTGCTTTTCTAAAGGAAAGCAACTCAGAATGGGTTAACAATCTCACTTTAATCAATCAAACATATACCATTTACCTAGTTCAGGGGAAAAAGTCAACACCCTTAACTTCAGAGAATACAAACAGAATACAAACAGAAGTTACAAGCAAAAGTTACAAGCAGACAAAGAAACAGATCAGCAGATAGACTTCCAGTTATTTGACCATTACATCCATACCTAGTTAGTTACCAGAGAGGGAAGCATCAACATCTGGGTTTTCAAAGCCAGGGGCTCAATGGCTGTCCAGTCTCATCTGGCCAAATCATATAACTCTTTCCAAAATGAGCCCCAAAGCAAAAATTCACATCATGGGATATATAGCCTTCTCCTGGATCAGAGAATGTCACAACCCTCTTGATACCCTACTCAATCACAGAGTAATAAGGTGTGGGCATTTCTGGAAAACAAGCTTCCCACCACAGGCTTCATGTGACCACATTCAGCCCGTTATGGGGCAGGAGATATTTTCAAATCAGGGAAGATTCTCAGAGTCACTTAATCCTTTTAGAGCCTAGGGGCAGGGAAGACATTCAGATTCCCATAACAAGTATAGAAATGCAAATCAAAACAATTCTGGGGTAGCATCTCATACCTATCAGTTTGTGTAGAGGACCACAGGCCAATGAGACTCTGCTCATAATGGCTCAATAAGCCCTCTCAGGTAACAAACCTGCTGATGGGCCTGGATTGGTTCCCCATACCCCAGAAAAGAGCTCAAAAACACAGGTGTGAGGATTATGTCCTTGAGGCAAGCATAGCAGATACACCCATGGCCTGGGAACAAAGAAGTATACAATATCTGCAGGGGAAAATAATTAATAAGGGGATTTATGGCTCTACAAAGCTTGTGCCTGGAAGAATAAACATTGGCTCTCTATTTTCCATCATTCTGAGAGTCCTGCCTCTTTTTATGCATCCTCTCATAACCTCTGGGTAAGTGATTCTTTCTCATCCCTGCTTGGGGATGACAGGGCTCCCCATACTTTCTCAGCCCTGCTGAGGGATGGCAGGACTCCTCAAAAGTGGCTCCCCACACCTGGTGCCACAACATGGGGCTAACGCAAAGCATAGAAGGGATAGGCACAGAAATGACAGGCTAAGTGAAATTTCACGAGCCCATGTGGGTTGTGCCCAGGAGGTCCCCCTTGAACAATGTAGGATCCTGTAACAAGGTAAGGGGAAGGCTCAGAAGAACCACTCTTGCTGCCCCCAAGCAAGCAAACACACAAATGGCTATGAGACAATTGCAGATTAAGCAGCCCAGCCAAGAGACATAAAAGCATTTTTGGATCTGCTAGAGATCAATTCTCTATGGCTACCTAACAAAGGCACATTAGACCCAGAAAAAATGGAAAATAGTGGCTGAGCAATTAACAGAATATTATTCCATGATAGAGCCAGAGAATTTCCCAGTACATTGTTTCCAGTTATGTAATGTTCTTAAGTTGTGTTTAGCTGAGCCAGATTACTACTGACAGGTTCAGAAGTTTGATGCAGGGACTCAGGTAGAGGAAGAGGATGAAGAACGAGAGCAGGGGAATACACAGGGAGAAAAGGGTTGTTAGGCGATTGGGATGGAGGGCCATTAGTCCACCCCCACTGTCTCCATGCCCCTCTTGTCAGAGCATATGCACCCCTGCTGGGGATATAGTTGAGCGAAAAGATCGCAGTACACTCTCCCCTTTGAAAAAGCTATCCAAAAAGCCAGACATGAAAGAGCTTGAAGAAAGGTGGATCAAAAATGCTTAAATTATGGGAAACCAGGTCATTTGCAAGCCCAGCACATGCAAAAAGGGAAAGATAAGAAGGAGCTTGTTAGAACTAGGCCCTCTAGACTTAAAACTCCATGGCCAAAATGTAGAAGAGGTTTTCATTGGTCATCAGAATGTAAATCAAGAAACAGCTCATGGAGCCCTCTTCCCAGGCCCTGTCAACAATAATAGGGAATGCCCACAGCCTTGAGCAGCAGTACATTCAACAGCAAGTTCAGTGAGACAGGGCTGCTGGGTATTGTGAGCCTCCCTTCTTTTGATAACTATTCCTATTTTTGCTGATCAGGAAGTCATGGTACCTCAGTTTGGTCACATCATTGTCCCAGTGCAGAGCACACCACTGTGGGCATCCTCCTAGCACCCCCTGAGGATGCATATCAGGGTTTTGCAATACACCTGTTTATCTTTCAGCCTTGCTAATCAAGGGCTTGGTGTCCTTGGGCAGGGCTTCCCTCCTACACAACCCAAACAGTCTTTACTTCCTTATCCCATGGCAAAACTCCTCCTCTCCCTTCTTTCTTGCCAGAAAATGAACAAAGTATTCCATTATTTTACAGGTTATCAAATGCTTATGGTAATTCAAAAAGTGTAGGGGCAAAGTCAGGTCAGAATTAGGAAGGAATTTAATTTTAAACAAAGGAGCTGGGTAGAAACTTTAAGATAGGTATACATTAGTAGCATGAAAAGTGTGAAAAGTAATTTTGAGAATTTTAAAACCTCAAAAATCTCTTTCTCTCACTCAACTCTGGCCAAGTTGGGTGTCAACAAGGGGTAGGATGGGGGACTTTTCCCCTCAGATCAAAGAGGCAAATGGATGAGCATTTCACCATTTCTGCCCCTTTGTGAGAGAAAAATTTTGTGTGTTCAGAATGTTACTATAAATATGATCAGAGGATAAACAAGCTTTGTAAAACAGGGATATATGTCTACTATTCAGTTGTAAAGTTCTAGTTAGCAACTTCTTTTGTCTACCAGCTTCCTGAAAATGTGAGCTACTATGTGAGTTATTAATACTCACTTTACTTTTGCTGAAACTGCACCCCTTGATATTGTGTCAGACAGCAAATATTTAGTGTACATATGTGGACATACTGATACTGCAGTTCCTTCAAAAACAAAAGAAAGGGGAGACAAGAGTGGAACACTCTGTAATAGATTGAATGTGGAAAGACTTGGCAACAAACACCTGGAAGGGACCTGGAACAGTAATTACTTGGGGAAAGGGTATGTTTGTATTTCTCCAGGTAATAGAGCCACCTGAAACTGGATCCCACAACAGAGTGCTCCAGTGTTCACAGAGCCTTCAAAGGATGCACCTGATGCCACCAGTGCCCCTCCAGAAGGAAAATACACCCCTGCAACAGACACACTTGAGAATATAGAGCTGCCTACTCCTGCTGACATCACTCACCATGAATAATCACAGCAGAGGGTGATCAAGAACAACAACAAACTCAATAGGACTTGTGAAAAGCTTTGTAATGTCATGCATGAGCATCTTCCCAAAACAATGCTACTGTGAACAGCTTTTAATGTTCTGACTACACAGTATCATGAAAACTCCATTTATTCCATTACAAATCAAGGCAAATATTCACAACAAATCACAATTTAATAATCACAACATTACATCTTATCACAGAAAATCACAATATAGTGTTCGCAACAGCTGAACATTATAATGACCACATGGTTTTCACCAAAGTGGCCACAGTGTAGAGAACAAAGAACAAAAGAATAATCATCTGGTTGCTCTAAGGGGGAAAACCTCCATACTTAATCATTCAGTCATCTCACAATACAATAATCAATCTTCCACTCATGGGGTAATCATAAGCTAACTTAATCAGTCACTTATCAAGATTCACAATTACTAAGTAACATTAATAACTAAATACAATCATTAGAAAATTACACAAACCCTTCACCCCTTGGTGCCTAGTAAAGTTCAATTTTATCACATGTTAAATATCCAAAGAGAGTCCTTTTATTCATCCTGACTTGGGGTGGTCTCTCAGATTCCCTGGATCCCCTTCCATGGTCCCAGCTCCTACTGAATCCACCAAACAGTCATCTGGATTCAGAGGCAGACAGCTCCCAGGTTCTCATCCAGTCCTCCAGGCAGTTCTTACACACTGAAGTTACCAGGGTCCAGCACATCTCAAACCCTTCACAACTTCTGTTTCCGGGAACTCAAGGATCAACAAAGCAACAAAGAAACAAAGGCTTATCCTGGTCTTGGTTTTTCAGTCCTCCAGCAGTTTGGCTGGCCCTAGGACACAGAAGGAATATCAGCCTTCTAGGAGGCAGCAACTTCAGCCTTCACCAGATTCTGGTCTCAAGAAAACTCCAACTTAGTTCTCAGTCAGCTTCCAGATGCTGGGAGAGAAACACTCTCTCTCTCTCTCTCTCTCTCTCTCTCTCTCTCTCTCTCTCTCTCTCTCCCTCTCTCTCTCTCTCTCTCTCTCTCTCTCTCTTTCTCTCTCTCTTTCTCTCTCTCTATCTCTGTCTCTCTTTTTCTGTCTCTGTCTCTCTGTTTCTCTCTCTCTGTCTCTCTCTCTGTCTCTGTCTCTCTCTGTCTCTCTCTTTCTGTCTGTCTGTCTGTCTGTCTCTCTTGGCTCTTTAGTTTGCACAATTTTTTCTCTACCAAGAGCCAGCCATTAGGAAAATTATTGATTCTGATTCTCTGTCCTGGAACTCTTCTTACACACACACACACACACACACACACACACATTGGCTTCCTGTCTCAGCCAAACCCCTCCTGCCATGTCAGTAACAGGAGACAGAGTTCACATCCTCTGTTTCTTTCACAGAAGTACTTAGCCCTTAGTTACTAAGGGCCAAATACCTGCTAAATTAATTACCATTACAAGCTTTTTCAGCTATTGACAATTGTGCATAGCTATAAAGTACATGTGCATATGAACAATATCATTTACACCAATTTGACTGCTTATCTTTTCCATCAATTTGCTCAACTCACCACAGAGAACCAACATTCAGGTATATTTTAGAATATTACTTGCATTCAATGTCAACTTGTGCAGTGTATAAATCACATTCTTCTTGAAAATATGATTGTAATTCAAACCCCTCTTGACCTTTAAATAGAATTGGGTGGTTTGGTAGTCCTTCTGATTGAGGGCTTAAGCAATTGGCCAAAAGGGGATGGCAAAAGAAGTATATTTTGTGTATTGCATTTGCTATTAAAATGCTTCATCTATTATTATGTCTTCTGTGGTTCTTGCAGTGTCTCTCACCTCTTTGCAGACCAAGACAAAGACTGCTGCACTTGTACAACATTTGCAGAGAAACATCTCAATAGCATAGATGAAGATCTATTGCTGTTGACTGAGAATGTGAAAGAGATAGTTACAGCTAAATGGGATATTGATGAAGGGTGGTTATAGATTTCATCCTATTTGTGTAACACCAGTGAAATAATAGGTCTGATTATGATTGAGTATGTGTTGCTTCTCCCCCCTGATTATATTTTGCCTCTTGGCAGTTTGCATTATTCCCTAATGTTGCCAGTGTTAGACTTATACTCTGTGTGAAGTCACCACTGACCTGAATCACCTACTCTTGCAACAAAAGAAAAGGGGAGATGTAGAGGACCACAGGCCAGTGGGACTCTGACCCCAATGGCTGAATAAGCCCTCTCAGGTAAAGAATCTGCTGATGGCCCTTGATTGGTTCCCCATACCCCAGAAAAGAGCTCAAACACACAGATGTGAGAATTATGTCCTCGATAAGTGTAGCAGATACACTCATGGCCTGGGAAAAAATAAGTGAACAATGTCTACAGGGGAAAACAATTATGGAGGAGGAGAGATTAATGGCTCTATAAAGTTTGTGCCTTGAAGAATAAACATTGGCTCTCTATTTTCTACCATCCTGGGAGTCCCATCTCTTTTTATGCACCCACTCACAACCTCTGGGTGAGTGATTCTTTCTCAGCCCTTCTTGGGGATGACAGGGCTCCCCATACTTTCTCAGCCATGCTGATGGATGGTAGGGCTCCCCATAACTGGCTCCCCACAGACTGGATAATATGACAAAAAAAAAGGAGAATGACCAGTGGTGGAAGGGATGTGAAAAAAGTGGAATACAAATGAACTGTTGGTGGAGTTTAGAACAGTACCTAATATTCTGATGTGAAGAAATTAGAAATTGGGGGAATATCCATCAATTTGAGAATGGCTGAATAAGTTGTGGAATTTGATTGTAATGGAATACTATTGTTCTATAAGAAATAACAAGGAAGGTGATTCCAGAAGAAAAAGAAAAACTTTGAAGACTTATATAGATTCCTGCAAAGTGAACACAGCTACAGTAATATTGTGAAGACAATCATTTGCAAAAGACTTAGCTACTCTGATGAAGACAATTCCAAAGAAGTTGTGATGAAAAAATGTTATCTATCTCCAAAGAGGGAGAAAAAGAGTCAATCAATTCTAAGTGCAGACTGAAGCAAATTGTTTTTTACTTACCTTTTTGTCAAAGGTATGTGACTGATTTTTTTCAACATGGCTAGTGTGGAAATTTGATTTGCACATATAAAATAAATATATTATTCTCCTTTTTAAATTGTAAGGGAGGAGCTGGAGTGAGAGAGATGACTTGGAACACATTTTTAAAACTATATATATATATATATATATATATATATATATATATATATATATATATATATCACCTCTAGCTGGGAAATATTCAACAAATTAAATATATTTTAAAAAATAAACTTGGGCTATCAAGTTACCTCTTCCAAAGAGGCCCGTAAATTGTATAGTTATGTTCTTTAATAATGGATTTATGAATTCAAGTGATAAAAGCAATATCAACTGTAGGTAGTACAGGGCAGTGGAATGATGCCTGGATTTGGAATGAGAGAGCCTGAGTTAAAAACCTGTGGCAATCACTCACTTAACATAGAATGATGGTTTTTGAATTCTGTAATATCAAGAGTTTAGACCCAGAGACATTTTAAGTTCCCTTTGAGATATAAACATTTGCTTTTATAATTCTATGAAGTACATGCCAGAAATAATAACTATTAGCCACTTATAACTGATGAAAAATGCATTTGGGGTTTAAATTATTTTTTGGTAGATTGGAGATAATCTCTTTTTTTGTTGGTCTGTCATTTTCTTTACTTTATAAATATATGTTTTATTTTTATCCCCAATTAAATGCTAAAATCAATTTTAAACATTTTTTTTAAAGTTTAGAGTTCCAAATTTTATTTCTTCCTCCCTTCCTCTTGCCCCCCCGCCAAGGGTAAGCAATCAGATATAGGTTATACATGTACAATCAGGTGAAAAAATATCATATTAGTAATTTGTTATGAGAAAACTTGAAGAGAAGAAAGAATGAAAGAAACGAAGTGAAAAATAGCATGCTTCAGTTTATATTTAGACAATATCAGTTTTTTTTTTCCTCTGGAGGCAGATAGCATGCTTCATTAGTTATTTGAGATTTTCTTGAATCATTATATTGATGAGAAAGCTGCCATTCACAATTCTTTATTGCACAATATTGCTAATAACATGTACAATATTCTCTTGGTACTGCTCACTTCACTCACCATCAATTCATGAAGGTTTTTCCAAGTTTTCCTGAAATCATCATGTTTGTCATTTCTTTACATACATATATATATATATGTGTGTGTGTGTGTGTGTGTGTGTGTGTGTGTGTGTGTGTGTGTGTGTGTGTGTGTGTATTTATAGAAATAGTTCCCTTTATCCTTTTTAGATGTTCTTGGCTTATAGATCTAGTAGAGGTATCACTGGATCAAGAGTATGAAAAGTTTTATAGCCTTTTGGCCACAGTTCCAAATTGCTCAGTTGGAGATCATCTTGAGAAACCTTTGGCCTCTGAAGGAATAGGGTGTAGTGGTTATACATTGAAATTAGAGTCAGAAACAACTGATTATAATTCTCAAGCTTGTTCAAAAACAAGTATAAATATCTGTTGAAGGAACTTTGGATGTTTAACTCATAGAAGAGAAGATTATGGTGCATGATTCTACACCTGAGGTTTTTGAAGGGCTGTCACATGGGAGAGAGATTAGACTTGTTTTCTTGTTTTGCTCTTAAACATAGTAATTATCTTTAATTTTCAGCATTCACTTCCACAAGATTTTGAGTTCCTAAGTTTCTCCCCATCTTCCCTTATCCCAAGATGGCATGCATTATGATTACCCCTTTCCCCAATATGCCTTGCCTTCTATCACCTCCCCTCCCCTCTTATCCTCTTTGCTTATATTTTCCTGTAGGGCAAGATAGATTTCTATACCCCATTGCTTGTATATCATATTTTCCCAGTTGCACATAAAAACAATTTTTAACATTTGTTTTTAAAACTTTGACTTCCACATTCTATGCCTTCCTTCCTCCCCACCCACCCTCATTGAGAGGAGAAACAATTAAAAATAGGTTATACATGTGTAGTGATAAGAAACACTTCCATTATAGTCATGTTGTAAAAAACTAACTATATTTCTCTCCATCCTTTTCTGCCCCCCACTTATTCTATTCTTTCATTTGACCCTGTCATTCCTGAAAGTATTTGCTGCTGATTACCTCTTTTCACCATTTCCCCTCCCTTCTATCACCCCCTTCCTTTTATTCCCTCCCCCCCCCTTTTTTTTCCTGTATGGTAAGATAGATTTTCATATTCAACTGAGTATGTATGTCATTCCCTCCTTAGTGCAAATCCAAGGAGAGTAAGGGTCACTCATTGCCTTTCACCTCCCCCCTCTTCCCCTCCGTTATAAAGGCTTTTTCTTGCCTCTTTTTATGTGAGGTGATTTACCCCATTCTATCTCTCCCCTTCTCCTTCTTGCAGTACATTCCTTTATCAACTATTATTTTTATTTTTGTCATATCATCCCTTCATATTCAACTCTCCCTGTGCCCTCTGTATCTATGTATGTGTCTGTTTATACACGCACATGTATATGTATATGTCTTTATGTATACATGCATATGTGTGTGTGTTCATTGTTTTGTACATATATGTGTGGATAGAAAGAAAGAAAGAAAGAAAAATACTTCAACTACTCTAATATTAAGAAGGATCTCATGAGTTACAAATCTCATTTTTCCATGTAAGAATGTAAACAGTTCACCTTTATTAAATCCCGTATAATTTCTCTTTCTGGTTTACTTTTTTTGTGCTTCTGTTGACTCTTGTATTTGAAAATCAAATTTTCTTTTTAGCTCTGGTCTTTTCATTATTAATTTTTGAAAGTCATCCATTTCATTGAATATACATTTTTGCCCCTGAAGGATTATACTCAGTTTCCTAGGTTGGTGACTCTTGGTTTTAATCCTAGATCCCTTGATTTCTGGAATATCATATTCCAAAACATTCAATTCCTTTATGTAGAAACTGCTAAACCTTGTGTCATACTGCTTGTGTTTCCACAATACTCGAATTATTTCTTTTTGGCTGCTTCCAATATTTTTCCTTGACCTGTGAACTCTGAAATTTGACTACAAGCATCCTAGGAATTTTCTTTTTTGGCATCTTTTTTCAGAAGGTGATCAATGGATTCCTTGAATTTCTACTTTTCCCCTCTGATTCTAGAATATCAGGGCAGTATCCCTTGATAATTTCTTGAAAGATGATATCTAGGATCTGTTTTTGTTTTTGTTTTTGTTTTTGTTTTTTTAGCATGACTTACTGGTAGTTGAATATATATAATATTTTAAATTAACTCTCCTGGATATATTTTCCAGGTTACTTGTTTTTCCAATGAGATATTTTGCATTTCCTTCTATTTGTTTTCATTCTTTTGGTTCTATTGTACAATATTTTGTTTTCTCATAAAGTCATTACCTTCTATTTGCTCCATTCTTATTTTTAAGGAATTCTTTCCATTTTAGACATCCTTTTCCATTTGGCCACTTCTGATTTTGTTTTTCAAAATTTATTTATTTATTTTTAGTCTTCAATATTAATTTCCTCAAGATTTTGAGTTACAAAATTTCTCCCTATCTCTCCCCACCCCCACCCCAAGATGGCAAACACATTGATTACTCCTTTCCCCAGTATACCCTCTCATATATAACCCCTCCCCTTACCCTCTCACCTCTCATTTTCTTGTAGAGCAAGATGAATTTCTAAAGCCCATTGCCTATATATCTTTTTTCCCAGCTGCATGTAACAATAATTTTTTAAATTTGTTTTTAAATCTTTGAGTTCCAGATTCTCTCCCTTTTTTCCCTCCTCACCCACTCCCACTGGGAAGGCAAGCAATTCAATGTAGGTTATACATGTGTACTTATGCAAAACATTTCCATAGTAGTCATGTTGTGAAAGATTAATTACCTTTCCCTCCATCCTCTCCTACCCCCTCATTTATTTTATTTTTTTTTCCTTTGACCAGTCCTTTTTCAAAAGTGTTTGCTTCTATCTACCCCTACCCCCAATCTGTCCTCCCTTCTATCATTGCCCTCCTTATCCTCTCCTCCCTCTACTTTCCTATATGGCAAGATACCCAATTGAGTGTGTATGTCATTCCTTCCTTAAGCCAAATCCAATGAGAGTAAGGTTGACTCATTCCCTTTCACATCTCTGCTCTTCCCATCCATTATAATAGCTTTCTCTTGCTCTTTTATATGACATAATTTGCTCTATTCTATCTCTCCCTTTCTCCTTCTCCCAATATATTCTGTTCTCACCTCTTAATTTTATTTTTTAGATATCATCCCTTCATATTCAACTCACCCTGTACACTGTCTATGTAGAAATGTACACAAATATACACCTTCCTACATATATATATATAAACACATATACATATGTAAACACATACACCCACCTTTGCTAACCCATATGTATTTGTGTATATGTGTATATATGTGTATGCATATATGTGTGTGTGTGTGTATACATATGTGTGTATATCTATCAATGCACTTATGTATATATGTGTATATATGTGCATATGTATATATGTGTGTGTGTGTGTGTTCCCTTCAACTATCCTCACACTGAGAAAAATCTTATGAGTTACAAATATCATCTTTCCATTGTAGGAGTGTAAACAGTTCGACTTTAAAAAGTTCCTTATGATTTCTCTTTCCCCTTTCCCTTTTTCATGTTTCCCTTGATTCTTGTATTTGAAAGTCAAATTTTCTCTTCATCTCTGATCTCCACTTCTGCTTTGTAAGGCATTTTTCTCCTCATTGGCTTTTTGGACCTCTTTTGACACTTGGGTTAGTCCATTTTTTTAAGTTATTATTTTCTTCAGCATTTTTTTTTGTCTCTTTTAGCAAGCCGTTGACTAGTTTTTCATGATTTTGTTGCATCAGTCTCATTTCTCTTCCAATTTTTCATCTACTTCTCTTACTTGATTTCCAAAATCCTTTATGAGCTCTTCCACGGCCTGTGACCAATTCAAATTTTTCTTGGAGTCTCTGGATATAGGATATTTTATTTATTCTCTACTTCTGGTCATATATTTTGATCTTCCTTGTTGTCAAAGTAAGACTCTATAGTCTGATTTTATTCTTACTGTTTGCTCATTTTCCCCACCAATTACCTGACTTTTTAGCTCTTTTTTAAAGATAGTTCTCTGCTTCAAGTTTAGAGAGTGAACTGTCCCAAGCTTCAGTGGTTTTGTGCAGCTGTATGCATAAATAATTGTAAGAACTTGTATATTTTCAGTTCTTCCCAGCTGGTATGATGAAATAAGAGGTGTTTACTCTTCTCCCAGTCTGTGCTCTGGTCTGTAAGTGACCACAAGCACTATTTTCTGCTAGGAACTATACATAGGGTTCTCTCTCAAGTACTGCTACAAGTTTCATTGTGTCAGTGCCCCTCCTCATCACAGGAGTGCCTCCCAGCATTGCTATCCAGGTCCAAGCATGAGAAAAGCAAGAGAATCCTGTCTCAGTGCCAGCAAAGAGATCCCTGTATTCATGCTCTGATCAGCCCCTGTATTCCCCACTATCTGTGGACCAGGAGCTCTGGAAGAAGCTGCAGCTGCTGCTGCTACTGTCACCCTCACCCCAGGACTGGGGCTGGGCCATGCCCAGGTCCAACGGACCTTTGCTATTGACCTTCTGAGTTGTTGCTGGTGCTTGTGAGTTGAGAAGTCTGGAAACCACCACAACTGACAGTGATTCTGTGCCCTGAAGCATGCTCTGCCCTGTCTGTGCCAGCACAGTGGCCAACACTGGACTTCACTCTTCCTTCAGAATGGTGCAACAGATATTTCCTGTCAACTTTCCTGGTTGTCTTGGGCTGGAAATTTGTATCCCTTTGTCATTTTGTGGGTTCTGCTGCTCTAGAATTTGTTTAGAGTCATGTTTACAGGCATTCGGTGGGGTTTGGAGGAGATCTCAAGCAAGTCTTTGCTTTTACTCCACCATCTTGACTCTACCCACAACTTCTTTTCTTTAATTACAGATGACAGAAACAAGAACAATGAGTGAAATTTGTCCCTCAAAATGGGCTTCATATCAAGTAGAGAAATAAACAAAATATTATCTAAAAAATAGAGTTGCCTCAAAATGAAATGGAGTGCCTGAAGAGGAATTCCCCACTCTACCCATTCTTCTTAGTGGAGGTTTTTGAGAATATACATATTGACCACTTGCCAGGTTTGTCGTCTTGTTTTTTGTTGATTGCTGCCAGATTTTTCCAACTTAAGAATCTTTTTCAGGTTTCCTATTTGGATCCATTGACAAATCCATGATGAGCTAGAATAAATTTCAGGGGATGGAACAGAGAAATAAACAGAGTTTTAAAACTTAGATTGTTGTAACCAGAGAGTATCCTCAATTTCATCTACTTTAATTCCATCATTTAAAACTTGAGGCTATGAAAATTTGTGTCATTACCAAAGATCACAAAATTAATTAGGCACAAAAATTCCTAGAATCCATATCTTCAGATTCAAAATTCAATGTTTTGCCCATGCTTAGATTCTGTATTCCAGGGATGTTTTCATCACCCTACATTGCATAGAAATCTCTCTCAGTTGTCAATATATTCAAAAATATTCTGCTAGAATTTCCTCCCATTCTCAGATGAATCAAGATCACATGTCATCACTACATAAATTAGGTCACTATTAGGTCAATAATAAAAACAATATTCCTTTGATGTCTTAATTTCCAACTAATTTTCTGATTTTGGCATGTTTTCTTGTTTACATTTTAAGACTTACTTTAATTTGTGTGGTCCCTCATTTAAAAGCATTCACGTTCATTCACCAAGCTCTGACTCTGTTTGTGACTACTGGGTAATGTCTTTGCTCAAGAAGAGATTATAGGTACTCAGAACTATAGCTATTAGAGAATTGATTTCTTCCAATGACAAAACTCTCCTCTCTTTTATATAGCCATGCTCTTAACTAATCTCTTTCTTTTCATGCTTCTCCATCTCTGTCTCTATCTCTCCATTTCTTTCTACGATGTGAATATATACACATGCTTACATGTTTGCATAAGTATGTATACACATATGTGCATATGGTTACACATATATATGTATGCACACATATCTTCATATACACATGTATTAGGAAAAGCAACAATTTTGGGGAGCAGGACACTCGAATTCTTCTTAGAAGATGAATATCAATCTAATTCTTCAGGAGATCAGGGACAGCAAGAGAAAAAGCAAGGAAACATAAGATGGAATTTTTCATTTATGAACAAGTATAGATAATAAAGACTTCTGAGAATAATAAGGTGTAAGATGATTGGAAATGTGGGCAGAGTCAATTTTGTGAAGAGTCTTCAATTTCAAAGTGAAGTCTTTATATTTTTCCCCTAGGGGTAAAAAGGAGTTCCTGAAGCTTATTGATGGTAAGAATAATAACTTGCATTTATAAAGTACTTTAAGGTTATGAAGAAGTGTATGTGTGTTATTCCATTTGATCCTCATAACAATGCTGTGAAGTAGGTGGGATTTCCACCTTGTTAATGTGGATAAAGAGACTGAGGCTCACATAGTTAACAAACGCCTGCTGCCAGATTCCAACTCAGGTCTTCTAGATCTTGAATTTAGCATTTGAGTCACCACCACATAGCTAGGAGATAACATAATCATGCCTTTAGGTAAATCACTTAGAGGCTAAATTATAGTGAGCAGAAATTTGAAAAAGGAATTAGGAGGCTTTTGCACTAGTCTGGGAAGGTATGACACAGTTTGGGATTAAGGTGTTTGATGTGAGTTAAGAGATGGGGACATATGAGAGATACAATGAAGAGAGAAGACACAAGACCTAATAATGCATCACTATGGGTCAAGTGAGAGTTCAGAATCAAGTCTGACAACAATGTTAGGAGAATGGATGTTGTAAAGCAAAGGCAACTTCCAAAGTTTGCAATAGGAGCATAGTAACTCTTTTATTTAGTGATAAATTTAGGCAAAAAAAAATATTCATAAAACAGGGAAAATCAAAATACAGTGTAACTCATTCATTTAGCAAGTAAGTTCTCAATTCAATCTAACTACTACTCCACCCCTGGATAGCACATTCCTTTATTCAGTCAAAGTCTCTATTCTCAAATGGAGAATAGTTTCCAATCATAAACAAAGTACATTCATTTGGTCAGTCACAGAGCACAAAACAAGTCAAAAGTTTTCCACCCCTGGATCACAACTGAATTACAATAACATCCATTAAGACCAAGCACTTTCTCAAATGGGGCAGGAGAGCACAAAAGGTCAAGCTACAACAAGGTTAAGATATCATCACAGCATTGAATATGCAAAGAGAGGTTCTTTCTTCATCTTGACAAGAGGCAATTTCTGTTCCTGGGGAGACAAAGCTTAACAAATCCACAATGTACATTGCCTGTGTCCTCATCAATCCATTGTCTGCCAGCAGAACAGTCCCTGAACCCCTGAAAACATCAGCAAGACCCTCTTCTAGGATTTCTGTTTATGTAAAACAAGAAAATCCTTCTTCAGGGCCTCTGAACCAACAGAAAAGCCCCAGGACCTCTGCAACAATAGCAACGTCCTTCATCAGCAGACAGATCTGGCAAAACAACATCAAAACAGACAGACAAAATACCAGCATCACTGCTATGCTTCCTCAGTCCTCAGCAGCTCCAGGTGACAGTTTTCAACTGGGCAGCTCCAACTGGCACTTAGCAGTCTTCTCTCAGCAACTCTGGCCCCCAGCAATTCTTCTCTCTCTCTCTGCCTCCACGATAATTCTCCCCAAAAATTCTCTCTGCTTGTGCCTCTTTCTGCTTAGGCTTCTCTCTGCTTTGGCTTCTTTCTATATCCATGGCACTGACTCCTCCCAGTTCAGCCCTCTCTCTTCACATCAACAAGTCCAACCCATTAGTGGGATTCACAAACTCTGGGTTTTAACACTTAACTAGAAAACCAAGCCAATACAGGGGCATCTTTAAATTCCATTACCATTATAAATGTTTACAATGATAGTCATGCCTTTGATAGGAATCTCCGGTTTGTCACTTACTAGTATATAGGATTGTGCATAGCATGTGTCCTTTCCATCAGACCTTAGTTTCCTTATGTACAATATAGGAACAGGAATTTCTATTCCTTTTATCACACCAAGCAATTATCATAACCTAGTAAACTAATGAATAAAATATGCCTAATAATTATGATATCTCACAATAATTCACAATGAGTTCCAGGATTATAGACTGGTCCATGGATTTAAAGCATGTTAAGACCATAGAGATCATCCAAAATATTCATTTTATAAACATTGTCTCAGGAGAAGGAACTAGCTCAAATCACAGAGCCAGTAAGAGGGAGATCTTTGATTTGAACCCAAATCCTCTTACTTTTATTACATATTCCCTGACTTTTTGGAAAAATTGTGAATTTCTAGATTCCTTCCTCTATGTATTAATATAAAAGTATTTTCTTATTAGATGATGACTGATTTTTTTAAGAGAGGAAAAAATTCTGAACTGCAAAATAGTTGCTATGTCAAAAATCCACGCATAAACACTAATTATCCATAGGGCAGGATATTTATTTTCCCAAAGGACTGGGCTCCTGCCAGCTTTTTTTTTTTAAACCGTATCCAGCTTTATTAAAGATACTTTTCATAAACAATCATGGCAATTCAGGCAGGACATGGGCTATGATCGGCAGCAACAACTCTCAAACTCCCCTCCTCCATGGACTACCAAAAACATGAAGTCACTATAAAACCCAATGAAGAGTCTTTATTTTATACTTTAAACAGGGAAAGTTTAGAGTGAGGGTGGACACTTTCACATTGAGTATACGTTGTTTAACAACTTTTCATGAGCCTACCCTGACTTTCAGGAAATGAAAACTGCAGAATTCTTAATTGGAAAAGATCCCCAATAAGAAAGGAACTTCGGCTCTTTTGGGGAGGCCTCCTCAGGGCCATAATTCAAGTCCAGGTCACCTGAAAGACTGGTATCCAACACAATTGATTTGGGAGCAGAGGGAAGAAGGGAAACAGGGGCAGGTCCTGATAGGCCCCTGGGTTTTGAGGAGTCAAGTTGATGCTTATGGCAGACAGGGAAGAAGTACAAATTTTTAAAGTTAATCACTCCTACCCTCACCAGACAGGCTGAGGATATCAGTGTTCATATCTATGTATCTGGGGTGTGTATGTGTGTGTGTGTGTGTGTGTGTGTGTGAACCTCCTCTTGGTGTTCAAGAGAAGTCCTCTCAAAAACCAGGAAGGGAAGAAATCCCCGTCCATTTCAACCCAGCTTCTGAGACATCCTATCTGTAACATCTGTCCCATCCCCCCAAAACAACAGCAAAGCGTTCTGTGTGCTAACAACATAGCTTAAAAAAAAAGTAAAACAAAATTCTGCATTTTTATAAAACTTGATAAAAAATAGTATTTCAAACTGTACAGTCACCAGAAGTACACAGTTATCAAAAATTCACACAATTCACTTGGCATCTCCTGCACCTTCAGTTTTCTGTGCCTGGTCTGTTTTGGCATCTACATTCTCTGCAGTGTTGTTCGCATCCTTACCGGAGTCAGCCTTTCCCTTTTTCCCTTTGGGTAACTTCTCTCCTTTCTTTGCAGGTGCCTTTTTGGGTTTGGGTTCTGGCTTCGGAGGAGCAGGTTTAGCAGATAACCGCGCCGATCTCCTCTGTGGTTCGTCCTTCAACTTGGTCTTCTCTCCCTTAGCATCTCCTTCAGCCTTTCTCTTGGGCATGGTGGTGACGGTGGAGGGGCGGGAGCAAAGACAGCAGCGGAATCTAGGTGCGGGTTGCAGCGGCGGCAGCGGTCTGTCGGTCCGGGGGTCGCTCCGGTCTCCTCTTCCTCACACTGCTTGGGCTGGGGGGTGGGGGTGGGGGGTGGAGGAGGGGGAGTTATAAAGTTTTTATAGCGCTGGGAGCCCCGGACCGGTAGAACCGCATTTCACCTCCCGCCGCCGTTCATTGGCCCCTGCGAGCTTTTTCTAGATAAAATTTAAATCAATTTGAAACTTGTATTTTTTTTAAATCACATATTTAAACTATGTCTCAGAAAATTACTCAGAGAATTTGATCTGCAAGGCTCAGAAGGGAACAGCATTGAAAAAATTAAAATGGGAATGAAACCAAATTGAAAACAACAAAGACAAAAAAAAACATTGTACATAAATTATTTTTAACATCTTCACAAAATTTCACTAAGGGCTGTTTTCTTTTTAAAATCATTTACAACATAATTTGTGCTTGGCTCTGACTCATTATAAATATTCCCTCTTCATTCATCCAAACATCCCACTCACAGGTTATTCCTGACAAGAATGGACAAACCTTCTGAAAGGAGGTGGAGGAGGGGATATATATTATTAACACAACAATGTGGTGTAAAGAAATGACCTCTCAATTTGGAGAATCAGTCAATGAACATTTATTAAGCACCTACTGTGTGCCAGAAAATGTGCTAAGTGGTTAGGATACAAATAAGGGTAAAAGACACCCCCTCTCCCCCTTAGTTTACAGTCTAAATAACTAGGTTTTGGATTAAGATAACAGACTAAGAATAGAAAGTGACCTCAGAAATCAGTCTACCAATGTAAACTGTTCCTTTTCCATATGAGGAAATTAAAGTCCAAGGGCATCACCTTGTAACTAAATGGGTTGGAATTCAGATTTTGGCTTTATGACTTCACCTGGAACAGCCTTTCTTCTCCGATTCTCTTGTCCTTGAATATAATAAAGATAACATGGAATTTGATTATTTTAAAGAAATAAGAAGGGATTTTCTCTTAATAACCTTGTGAGGACTTTGATGGTCTATAAACCTTAAAAAAGTGATTGTGTAGTGGTAAAGGCATGAGAGCTGGCTTCCATGCACACCTGGGGTCAAACCGCACCTTTAACATTTTAGAGCTGTGTGAGAACCTGTACAATCATTTCAAATTCTCTAAGTGTTAGTTTGCTCATCAGTAAAATGTTGCTTGTACTCTTCACACCTGTTGCCTTCAAGAGTTTAATTCCATGAAACAAGATGCCCTTCTCATTTCTAAATTTACTACTGAGCTGCTAATTTAAGCCTTGATTGACTCTACTTTCTTTAGGCTCCTCTCCCCTCTGGTTGGAAGGCTAGATGGTGGAAACCAAACTCTTCCAATGCCTTCCTTAAGGGAGGAGAAAACCTGAAATCTCAGATCAGTCCACTTTGCACCTGCTGCCCTCACTGATTTCAACTCTGTGAGACAAGGTGTCCCTAATAAGAAGGGCCCCTGAGTACTAGGTTTTAGTGCCCTTTTCATCTTTAGCATTCTATGAACTCTGGAATCTGAGTTACCTCATCCTGTTTCCCCAGAGATTGAGATTTAAACACATCTATATCTAACCAGTCTCCTCACTGATTGCATGCCAGACAGCATCCCTCTCATATTGCTTTGATCTTCTTGAGTCATTAAGAAACCTGTCTGTGCACATCCTTCCTACTTTTTTATTGTTTAATGATTTTTAATTATGTCCAACTCTTTGTGATGCCATTTGGGGCTTTCTTGGCAAAAATACTGATGTGGTTTGCTATTTCCTTTTTTAGTTTATTTTACAATTGAGGAAACTGAGGCAAACAGGGTTAAGTGTCTTGCCCAGGACCACACAGTAAGTAAACGTCTCAGGCCAGATTTGAATTTAGGAAAGGAGCCATCCTGTCTCCAGGCATTGTACTTGATCCAGTGTTCTGCCTAGCTGCCCCTAATTTCCTAGTAATAGTTCATAAAACTTGTGAACATGCAGCCAACATACAAACTGTGTTTTCATTTATCGTATTCATTTATTCCTATATTTTAAAATATTTCAATATATAAAACACTTGGCATGAAGTAATTTTATTAAATTTAATATGTTCCCCTTCATTCACACAGACTTAGAGCCATGGAATAGAGAAGATTTATACAAGAAATGGATCAAGACCAGTCCTTTCTGTTTCTTTAATGTCTTCCATGTGTGTTCCCTCTTTCTTCCTGTTGTCACCCACTTATTCCAGGCCTCCACTGTCATCCACCTGAGCTATAATAATACCCTCCAAAAGTGCATCTTTCTCTTACCTTGAACTGCAGTTTAACCTATCCTCCATATTTTAGATAGATTATTCTTTCTCATCTGTAGATCAAGAAAAGCTATTTTCTGCTCTAAATCATTAGAGATATTCTCCTGAATAAATCTTGATTTTCTCTATATGGCATCTCAAAGCCTCCCTAATTTTGTGTCACTTGATATTACCAGAATTATTTCATGTTATTTTTAGATTCATATCATCTCTTACCTGGACTACTGAAAAAGTCTCTTCACAAACATCTCTGCCTCTAATCTCTCCCCTCTTCTGACCATCCTCCACTCAGTGACCTAATTAATAATCCAAAAGCAAAGCTCCTTCCTTTGAATATATATTAATATCAGTAGCTCTCTATTGTCTCCAGACTCACATAAAAACTTCTTTGTGGGACATATAAAACTTTGTTCCAACCCATCTTCCTGACTGAATCTTGTTTTCATTATCCTATATACTTGTTGTTCACTCATTTTCAACATGTCTGATTCTTTGTAATCCCATTTAATGTTTTCTTGGCCAAGATAAAACACTGGCTTGCCATTTACTTCTATTGTCTATTTTACAAATGAAAAAATGAAACAATCATGGTTACATGACTTACCCAGGGTTACATTGTTAGTAAGTGTCTAAAACCATATTTTAAATCAGGAACATGCATCTTCCTGACCCTAGACCCAGAGCTCTATCCCCTGCTGCACCTGGTTGTCTTCTGCTATGTCATAGTTCAATTGAAATTTATTGAAAGCAAGGATTGTCTCTTTTTTATATTGAAATTCCTGAACACCTAGCAATATGTGGCATGCAATAGGAGATTAATAAATGGTCCTTTGATATCATGAGTGGAATTCCATAGGAATAAATAGAAAAATCTTCACTTACATTAAAATCAATTTATTTGCAAAAAATTGCAGTTAACCAAAAAAAATTTAAGTTTTAAGTGTCTTGAAAATTCAATATTATTATTTAAAGGGGAATGGAAAACCAAAAAGCTAATGCAACCTTGGACTACATTCAGGGGAAAGGAGCTTTCAGGAATAAGGAGTGATGGCCCCAGTCTACCGTCACCTTCATATTTCTCAAGTACTGTATTTTATTGTTGTTTGCAAACCACAGTTTAAGGAAGGCAATCATAAATTGGAGCCTGACTATAGGTTATCAACAAAGATGGAAGAAGCCTTAGGACGACTGATGAAAGGAACATGAGGTTTATAGCCTAGTGACCAGAAGTCTATGTAGAGTCACAATGTATGTGGGGGTCTATTAACTATCTTTGAAAGTCTGTCATGTGAAAGAAGGAAGAGAGTTTTTTCTATTTAAACCCAAAATGAAAAGTGAGAAAAAATGGGGGAAAACTGGAAAGGGTAATATTGAGGGTTAATGTCAGGAAAAATAAACAATAACCTTCCTAACAATTAGAGCTGTATGTGAATGAAATGGGTTGTCTCATGCATTGAGGCACTGCTCCACAGAAGTCTTCCATCAGGAACTTGTGGGATATGTAGTAGCGGGTGTTTCTTTGGAGATGTGTGTTGGACTGGATGGCTACTGAGGTCATTATCAACTTTAAAACTCTATGATTCTCTGTTTTTGTTCACACATAATACAGTATAGGCAAAGTGTTCCATGAACACAACAAACACTCTGATGCCATATTGCCTTAGTTCATCCCATTCTACAAAAACTGAATACTCTTTCTTCCTCTCATGACCTATTGGATTACTGACATTCTTTAAAAAGTAACTTTCTAGGAAGCCTCTCCTGGTATTTGAGTCAACTATTCTTCTTTTGTATTCACACAATATTATTTCTTATACTTCTCTAATGATAATCTTTCTATAAGATTTAAGCACCATGAAGACAGAATTCTCTTAACTAGGTCTCTTCAAGTGTCCATGAATTTTGAGATTCTATAAAGAGTATATGTTTAACGAATGAACTAGCACTGAGATAAACAAGTTGCTATCTTCTTTGAATTATTACTGGCATTTAAATACTATAACTATCCTCATTTCCCAAGGATTCTAAAGAAGAAAAAAGAAAGAATGGAAGAGAGGAGTAAAAGGATCTCTCTGAGACTTAAGGTCTCAAGAATATAATAAATTTTAAAATTGCTATTGGGAAGGGAGCCAGTGCCTGTCATTTAAAAAATTCACTCTCCTATCATTAACATCTCAATTATATATCAATGATTTTATATACATATATGTGTGTGTGTGTGTGTGTGTGTGTGTGTGTACATATATACATACTAGCACCTCTGGTGTGATTCTCTCTCTCTCTCTCTCTCTCTCTCTCTCTCTTCTTTCTCATGGTTTGTTTCACTGATTCTAATTCTTCTTTACAACATGATTAAT
>CM053581.1:7479406-7508668 GCA_028627135.1 Pseudochirops cupreus | reverse complement strand
ACAATAATTGTATATATACATATATATATATATACACACACATATATATATGTATATATATATATGTGTGTATATATATATATATATATACATATACATATACATATATGTTTTTAACAACTGACCATAGAACTTTAAATTCTAGATTCTTTCTCTTCCTCCCTCGTCACCCACCCCCACTGGATGGACAAGCAATCAAATACAGGCTGAACATGTGTAATTACGCAGAACCTCTCAACAGTGGGCATATTGTGAGAGACTGATTACATGTCCCTCTTTCCTATCCTGCCTGCCCCCCCCCATTCCACTCTCTACCCTGTCCCTGTCCCTCTACAAAAGTGTACACTTTCATCAACTCTCCCCCCCCGCCCTCCCCTCCATCATCCCACCTCTCATCCCCATCCCCCCTACTCTTTTGTGTAGAAAGATACCCAGTTTAGAGTTTATGTCATTCCTTCCCTAAGACAAGTTCAGTGAGAGTAAGGTTGACTCTTTCCCTTTTGCCTTCCTGTTCTCCGCCTCTAGTGTAACAATTATCTTTTCCCTCTTCCATGCGATACTCAATCTCATTCTGTCTCTCCCTGTCTCCTCTCAATCTAATCCTCTCTCATCTCAGGATTTCACCTTTTAGAATATTGTCCCTTCCTATTCAACTGATCTTATGCCCTCTATGTATTCATATGTACACATACTCAGATATGTGCTTGTATGCATATATAAACCCTCTTATATAGATATATGTGTATGTATATGTATATACACATTTTTATTCCCTTCCTCTATCCTCATACTGAGAAAAGTTTCATCAGTTACAATTTTCAGTTTTCCATGTTGGCATGTAAATAGTTCAACATTGATAAGTTCCTTGTGATTTCTTTTCCATGTTTATCTTCTCATGCTTCTTGTGTTGGCATGTCAAACTTTCTTTTCAGTTCTGATTTTTTCAGCAAGAATGTTTGAAAGACCTCCACCTCACTGAATGACTACATTTTCCCCTGGAACACTATACTCAGTTTTGCTGGGTAGGTGACTCTTAGTTTTAATCCTAGTCCTTTGATCTCCAGAATATCATATTCCAGGCCCTTCAATCACTTAGTGCAGAAGCTGCTATATCCTGGGTTATCCTAATTGTTTTTCCACAATATTCAAGTTGTTTCTTCCTGGCAGCTTGCAATACCTTCTCCTTGATCTGGGGATTCCGGAACCTGGCTATAATATTTCCAGAAGTTTTCTTTTAGGGATCTTTTTGAATAGGTTATCAGTGGATTCTTTCAAGTTCTATTCTGCCCCCTGCTTCGAAAATATCTGGGCAATTTTCCTTAAGAATGTCTTGAAGAATGCTTTCTAAGTTCTTTTTTTTGATCATGGCTTTCAGGTAGTCCAATATTTATTAATTTGTCTCTCCTGGATCTGTTTTCCAGGTCAGTGGTTTTTTCAAGGAGATATTTCACATTGCCTTCTATTTTTTCATTTGTTTGGATCTGTTTAATAGTATCTTGATTTCTCATAAAGTCATTTGCTTCCATTTACTCCACTCTAATTCTGAAGGAATTATTCTCTTCAGAATGCTTTTGAGATTCTTTTTCCATCTGGCAAAGTCGACTTTTTAAGGCATTCTTCTCCTCATAGGCTTTTTGGGTCTCTTTTGTCATTTGAGTTAATCTATTTTTTTAAGGTGTTAATTTCTTCAGTCAGGTTGTTGACTCTCTTTTCATGATTTTCTTGCATCATTCTTATTTCTCTTCCCAATTTTTCTTCCACGTCTCTCATTTGATTTTCAAAATCTTTCTTAAGCTGATCTCTAGCTTTTAGGCAATCTTCATGTCTCTTGCAAGCTTTTGGTGTGGGAATTCTGACTCTGTTGTCTTCTTCCCATTCCCTGCTTTGATCCTTCTTTTCCTCAAAGAAGGAATCTAGAGTTTGGTTGCTGTTCTTACTTTGCTTCCTGTGCTTATTCATGGTTTGGTAGTCAGTGATTTTTTTTAGCTCTGTGGTACTCTTCTTCCAGAGGGGAAAGCTCTGTACCAAATCATTGGTGTTTTCCCAGCTGTCGGACCTTTTAGGAGGCTGCTGGAGCCCTCCCCAGCTCTGTCTCACTGAAAAGACACCCCAGGACCACCACTCAAGACCTCAGTCCAGATCCAGGCCACTCAATGAGAGAGCAATTGGCCTCTGAATGATCACTTGTCCCCCCTGCAGGCTGGGAGCTCCAAAGTGGCAATGTGGAAGCGGCTGCAGGACCTCCACTTCTGCCGCTTCCTTGCCCTGGAGGTAATTTGGCCAGACCCGCTTTTCTCCCCTGATTTTTAGCCAAGTTCCACTGACCTTTCACTTAGTCCTTTTTTTTTCTTTATGGCTTGATAATTCTGGAAACTGCCACAGCTGCCACAGATCCACTCTTCTGTTGCTCCAGCTGCAGCTCAGCTCATCCGGCTACCCCCATGGCCAAGCTGCTGTTTCAGGCTGGGCTGGTTTTGGCTTCCAGCTCTGAGATGGTCACTTCTAACCGAGCTGCCTTTAGTGGAAAGTATATTTGTGTGTGTGTTAGAGTTCTAGAATTTGTTTAGAGTCATATTTTATGGGTATTTTGTGGTGGCTATGTGGGAGCTGCGATATGTTGCTGCTCCTATGCCGCCATCTTGGCTCTGCCCCCTTCTCCAAGAGATTTTCAAAAGTCTTCTTTAATATAACAATTTGAAAGCTTCCATTATGGAAGATAGATCATTGCAGGATAATTTAATAATTATTCGACTACCTGAAAATCATTACAACAATTTGAAAGTAACAAGTCTGAAATTTGCGATATGAAGTTCATGATCTGAGTCATAGTGAGCACCTATTCAAATCTTACCTGCCTGTATAGAGCTTCTCTACCTTTGACTGCAAAGTATAAAATAAAACTGATCCCTACATTCACCATCTTTGATACTCATATATAAAGTCATCTTTCGTGTTCTTGAGAAAGAGTCTTTGCTACTTTGACAGAACTCTATTAGTTTCTACCTTGCTTCATTTTGTACTCCAAAGTCAAACTTGCCTATTATTCCAATGGACTTTTGATTTCCTACATTAACATTTCAACTCCCTGGGATGAATGTGACATTTTATATTAGTGTTATTTCTAGAAGATATTTTGAGTTGTCATAGAACTGATCAGCTTTGGCCTCTGAAACATCAGTGGTTGTGGCATAGACTTTTTATTGTGATGTTAAAAAGTTTGGTTAGATTCAGACAGCATACTGTCATCTTCTTAGATAAAACCAATGCTGCTTTTCTTACTCTTTTACTGACTTTTTTTTTTTTTACTTTATTTTAAAGTTGGGCTTTGCTGATGGAGTGGAAAGGGCATGGTCCAAAGTTTCAGGTTTTTGTTCTCTTGTTTTCAGGGCTAGTTGGGGAGGTATCAGTAAGTTTTCGGGGTTTTTGAGGTGGTATGATTTAAGGATGGGTGAATTCATTGTTTCCTTGGTCTCTTGGCCTATACTCTGGTCTGTTAGTGACCACAAGCACTGTTTTGTGCTCTGAACTTGTCACTAGAGTCTCCATTCTTTTGTGGCTGGGAGCTCTAGCATAATAGTGATCTTTTTCAACTGGAACTGCAACATGGATTTCCTTATAGGAAAGGCATTAGAGTCCCATAGCTAGTGCCAGCTAAGGCTCTCCTATAATCTCCTTAAGACCATCTGCCTGACCACCTTACTATCTGTGGTCTGAGAGCTCCAGAAATCACTGCAGCAGTTTCAGTTGCCTCCAAGCCCTGTTCCTGGTTTGCATAGGGAATCCCTGCTCCATATTGCCTTGGACAGGGGCCTGAGACCTTGCTACTGGCTTCTGAGGCACTAGTGTGTGCTGGATGTATTTCGCTTTTGCCTTAGTGAGATGGACCTTTCCTTCTCTTTCCTTCCAATCTTCCAAGTTATCTTGTGCTGGAATACTGCTTCATCCTAGTTTTTTTGTTTGTTTTGTTTTGTTGCTCCAGGAGTCATTTTGAGTCATTATTTTAAAGTTGTTTTCAGAGGAATTCATAAGAGGTCAATTAAGTCCCTACCTTTGCTCTGCCATCCTGGTTTCACTTTCTGAAATGCCTGTAATCTCTTTCTGACAAGTTGTCTGACTCCCTTACTGTCTGTGGGCTGAGAGTTCCAATAGCTGTTGCTTCCACTAAAGCAGCTGCCAAGGCTTGCTGCTATGGCAAGCATGGTACTCTGGGTTCATCCACCACCCTGGTGTGACAGCCCTTCTCCACCAACTTCCTAAGTTGTCTTGTACTGGAAATTGTTTTAGCACAATCTTATGTTCATTCTGATACTCCAGAATTCAATTTGAAGCATTGTTCAAAGTTGTTTTCAAAGGGATTTGCTGGAGTACAGGTAAGTTCCTGCCTCTATTCTGTCATTTTGGTTCTACCCCTATAGGGTTTCTCAAGGTCCATATTTGTAAAAAGTGAAATTTTCATTTGTTATTCCATGAAAAAAGCTCACTTCTCAAGCACATTTCTAGCTATGAAGTCGCTTCTTGCTAGACATTTGATAGGTAGTAAATTTCTTCATTTGGCAATATTCTCTTACACCACCTCATCTATTTCCTTTCTCAGTCTACACTCATCATTAATTCATGCTCCTCGGGGAAAAGGTCTGTAATTTCTAGTAACAATGACCTGATCTTTAACTGCCATCAAAAACCTCTCCAGTTCTATAAACAAATTTACACATTTTCAGCATCTCTTTAATGCTTCTCTTTTGACTTGTCTGACTGCGTTTACGCAGATGTCAACAATAGAAACCCTTTTGACTCCACTCTTAGATCTTAGGACTTTCATAGCCTCCCTCTGGAGGACGATTATTTCTATGTGTATTTGACAAATTCAATGGAATTTATGGAAGGAGGGAAGGAAGGAAATAAAGGAGCAAAGGATGATGGAAAGGAGTTAGGAAGAGAGGGAAGGAGGAAATAAGGGAGGGAAGGGTTGAAGGAAGTAGAGAGGAAGGGAAGAAAGAGAGAAAGAATATTTATTATGTTCTTACAACATGCTCAATGCTGGGAAACAGAAATGAAACTCTACAATTTCAAGAAGTTCATATTATAATTAAGATAAGCATTAAAAAAAAGTTCAACTAAAGACAAAGAGAAATATTCAAAAGTCCTCATGGTCCTATGCCAAGATTGATAGCAATGTCCCCTTTTCGACATTATGATCAAAATATAGATTATATGACAGTTTCTGAAATTATGAAGGCCATAGAAGCAGGGCAACTGAATAACTTACTGATGGGTAAGGCCTGAAGATGTAATGTGATGTAAGCTTTGCTTAGTAGCTAAGAAAGTGCTATCTTTACAAAACTGGAAATTCTAACCCAAAATCCACAAGACAAAAAGTCATGATGAAGCAATCTTTGATTTGAACTCTGTTACTCTCGATGGTCTGTTTTTTCTTAGGCTAGGTATCACAGCTGTTGTTATTGTTACTATTTTTATTACGAATTCTTATTTCAGTTCCCTTTTCCTTCCACTTTCTTATTTTCATTTCTTGTCTTTTCCCTTGCACTTTATTATATTTTAATGCATTTCAATCAAGAGTAAGTTTTCAAAATCCTGTAGTTCTTATCTATGATCTCACTATAAAATAAATAGGTATTAGTGGATTGTAAAACCTTTGAGCAAAGGGCCCTTAAAGTTTTTTTCTTCTTTACATCATTAGTGTCAAGTGTGAAATTATGAGTATTGTACTTAATGAATATTTGTTGAAGTAAAAATGAATAATTTTTGTGTAATAATAACTACCATAATGACTTACAATGTGTGTGGCATGATCTTACTCTTCGAAATGTCAACTCACAATATGAGGTGAGATCCCCAGAGGGCCACTTTTGCCTTCCCCTTCAGAGTTCTCAGGTACTATGATGGACTGGACAGTTTCCCTGTGCTCTAATTAATGAGTTCCCATCAGTGTATTTACACACAAGAATATCTGTGGATAGTAATGCACTAGTCACAATTATTTAGCTTTTAGATGCAGATACTAAGGTGATTTAGGAATAACAGTTGAACCAAAATAAAATTTCCCTACATGGTACACTCTTCTATAAATACATAAAGAGCTCAAGTGAAAGTGAACTCAATCATAGATCGCACGTGACACAAAAGGTAATTTTCAATTCTTTGAATTTTTTTTTTGTCTTCAAGTTGTTTTTTAAACACGGTACATTTTTCTATGTTATTGGTAGAATTCAAAAACTTCTCTTCCTTAGTGTATCTAATTTATATTCAGATTGCTGTTTCCTCAATACCAACAGTCACTACTATTCCTGACACTGCTGGGACAGTGGTGAGAAGTCCAAATTACCTAATTTGCTGAAGTTCCCAAGAAAATTTCTTTTGTCAAGGGGGAGGGGAGTGGAAGATATAGAGGTCTTTTGCATTGTTCCCTCTTCCAGATAACACCATCTTACAGGCTTTGCTGGAACATTTTTCCCTCTAAGCTTCTAGACGTGTTGATGTATGGGAAATTTAACCTAGATCTTAACTGACTTGTCCTTCTATAATATAACCCAAGGGAGCCATTGTAACTTCTTTAGTAAGGAAATGAAATGGTTAAAAAATGTGTTTTACATAAGGGTGTGGAGGATGGACTGAAATGGGGACGACCAGAAGTAGATGTTTTGAACTCATCCAGGCATGAAGTTATCAGTTTCTGAAGGAAATGGATTGATGGATGAATGGTAAATGTGAGTGGAATAGAAGAGATCTTGTGTGGGTTCAAATTTCAAATTCAACAAATGCTAAGCAGACACTTTGTCTCTATTTGCCTCAATTTTCTCATCTGTGAAATGGGGTAATAATAACAAATACTTCACAGGGATATGCTGATGATCAAATGAGATAATAATTATAGAGCTTTTAGAAGAGCATATGGCTCAAAGTAAATTCTATTCAAAATTTGGCTATTAGCATAATTGTTAAGAGCATCACAAAGCAGTAAAGTTACCTACCCATTTCCTGGTACTCTTATATACTTCTGTAAACAATATACAGGCCTGATTGCTATGTACATATCCCTATTAGTCACTTCCACATACTTAGTGGAAATGCTCCTCTGAGTGTCAAGTCAAAGGAAAAACCTATCATTTATTGGTTCTGGACCAGTTCCCTGGCTTGTGACCTTAAAGCTAGTTGAAGACCATGGATTTGTTTTCTACATGTATAAAAAGTCAAGGCCAAGGTCACTGAGAAGAGACAATATGCCAGTTGTGAAAAAGATGAAGATACAGACCATGAATACACAGGGAAGGAAAATAGGAACAGCTTTTAAGTGGCAAATTCAAGGATAATCTACCCAGAAAAACACAGTTAATGCTCATTTCTCTAGTAACTTGAAGTGTAATGAGCCTGGAGAGCTAATGACTGTCCCCACTTTGCCCTGGTCATTGAAACTCTACTGAATCCTTGGCAATAGATTTCTTTGTTTCTGTTCCTCCTGCTCCTGAAAATTCCTAACCCATGTTATTTTATTTTTCATGTTACCCTATGTCAAAATAAGTCAGCCATAACTATATTCATTCTTTGTCTGACTGTTTCTTTTGTGAAACTCCTCTGTGATGTCCATAACTGATGGCCGGGGCTGTGGTAGCCTTAACTTTATGGCCTAACAAAAGGGCAACAGATTCAAATCATAGGATCTAAATTTAAGTCCCAGGTCTGCCACCTCCTGCCTGTGTGCACATTGGGATATCCCTTAAATTTCCTTGGATGCAGTTTCGTGATCTACAGATTAGGCAGTTGCACTATAGAATTACAAAGCTTCTTCCCATCATGTTATCTGTGAAATGAGGTGATTAAACTGACTTCCAAGGCTGCTTCATCCCCCTGAGTCAGAGATTCCTTATGTGGAAAAAATGGGAATTGGATTAGATGATCTTTTAGGTCCCTTCCAGTTTTAAATCTAAGAAAATGAGAAGAAAAAATTAATAGAATATTTTAAAATGAAATATGTAATGTCAAATGCATCTGTACTCTCTTTTTTAAAAATCTTGTTTAATGAGGGAAAAGTCCAAACAACAAATCTGCCCAGCACCACTTTTTTGTCCCTCTTAATTAATCTTAATTAATTAATATTCTGTCCACAAAACAATATCCTATAGATGAAGAAACCATGAAAGAGACGTTGCCTCTCATATTATCATACACACACATGCACACACATACACACACACACATACACACACACAAGAGGTGTGTGAGTATATTTTCTGACTTATTCTAGGTATATTTCTTGTCCTTAATGCAGTATTTTAAGTCTTTTTTTTGGTATTATTTCAAAGATTTCTTTCTTACTACCCCAATGCCTTCTCCTTCTTCATCACCACAAAAGCCATTTATATTAATTACGATGTCTGGGGTCAGAAATGAGGTTGCCACTCCAAGAACCTCTGTCTCTAGGGTATAGATTCACCCAGCTGAAGGCTTTAGCAGCCATTCAAAAATAAAGCAAAAATACGAGAGCTCAACTTTCAAAAACTGATTTAATTTTCTTTTAATGTGCCTGAATCCTTGCCAAGATTTAAATTGAACTCCTGAATTTGATTTTGTTTAAAGAATATGATATTTGCTACCATGGCTTCATTTTTTAAAAGTTTAGGGCATATTCATCAAAATAATGCTCCAGGCAGTGTGGGAGCAGTGAACATTTGAAGCCCAATTCATTAAAAGTAATACCTCAAATAGATGGGTCTATTCATTTACCAAATATATGCATAGGGCCCAGGAGTGAGGATGAGCCAATAAAGTCAACAAAGGAAACCTGTGGGATTTCCTTGTAATTGACAATGTTGTAATAGGCAATGTCCTTATCCAGAGCATCCTGATGATGCCTTTTCTAAATACCTTTCAGGAAATGCTGCCCAGGCTGATTGACCCAAGCTTCTTTATCACTGTTTCCTTTCTAGAAGTTCACCCTTTCAAATGTTTTAAGACCTGGAGCACTGAGCTCTTATTTCTCTCTTGCTGCACCATAACTTCTTGCATCTTATCTCAAACATAAATATAATGGAGCAATGGGGAGTCTTTTTGAAAGCATACCTTGGAATCCATCTTCCAAAAGACAGGTATCATTTTTAAAGAGGCCTCTGAGTCATGTCTTATCCCACACAGATATTGTGCTTTTTGGCAGTAACCTCTGAGAAAGGGACCACCATCCACTGGAGCACAAGCAGTCTTCAGTTCAAAGCTCCATCTCCAGACCCCATGCCTTTTATCTAGTGAAGGATGTGTCCCAAAACGGAGTGCATTTCCTACTCTCTTCTACCTCTTAGAATCCTTAGATTCGTTCAAGGTTCAACTCAAGTTTCACCTTTTCCATGAAGCCTTTCCTTATATTCACAGTCATTATATGCCATATTATATCATATCGTATCATGCCGTGCCATGTTGTGGTGTGTCACATTGTGTTATGTCGTGTCATGCCATGCCATGTCATGTTCTGTGGTATGGTATGGTATGGTATGCTATGTTATACATTAAATTATTGCATACTGTATTATATTATACAATGTTATGCCATATTATATTATATGGTGTGATGTTATATGATATATTAAAATGTGTTTAGTTATTTTTCGGTTGTGTCCAACTCTGTGACACATCTGTGTATAACAGTATACCCATTTATATATGTTCTTATACATGTTAACATATGATATATGTATGTTTAAATAATCTATATTAATATAATATGTGTTTCTATTTACACAGACAAACACATACATAATAAAAATGAAACCTTTCACCTCTTTGGGACATATCTATATTAATACATTTTGCTAGTAGATGGGAAATATTTAATAATAGCTTGAGAATCAGTAGATTGATATGACCTTTCATATTTCCACTCTCTGAAACTGAGGATTGAAAGATGTCACTACAGTGGACTGCATAATTGTCACACCATATTTTTTTTCATTTTAGAGGGGGAAAGCAGGACAGTTGGGGTTAAGTGACATGCCCAAGGTCACACAGCTAGTAAGTGTTAAGTGTCTGAGGCTGGATTTGAACTCAGGTCCTCCTGACGTCAGGGCTAGTGTTCTATTCACTGTGACACCTAACCACCCCTGTCACATCTTTCTTATAAGCACATGAGTAAAGATTTTAGGTTTTAATCCTAACAAACCATAATTCTGGAAGTAGGATTTCCTTTAAATAGATGAATTAATGTATCAGTATAACAAACCTATGAATTTGTACATAAGGACTGGAAGAAAACTTAAAACGGAGAGTGGAAAGTGCTTTCAGAATAACAATATGCTCATTTCTTGAGAGAAACTGATATTATTGGAATATTTATTGGAAAAAAATGAGCAGAAAAGGATCCTAGATTTCATATATATATTTATATATGTATATATATATATATTTCATATATATATATATAAATATGTATATATATTTAAATATCATGAAATAAAACTGCCCAGATCTCTTACAACTCTGGGGAAATGGAAATGGAAAGAATTCATTGGCCAACTGCTGAAATAAATCCTCACATCCCAAAAGAAAGATTATGAGGAAGTTTACAGCCAAAATCTCAAACTTCCAATTCAAGGAAGAAATACAGAAAATAGTCATTTAAAAAAAATAAACATACTGAAATCTTCTAGTTTGGCTCACACATAACTCACCAGGCACATACAGAGAGAAAAAAAATGGAGACTTCCAGGAAGATAGAGACTTCCAAGAATTTCTGAAGAAAAGACAAGTACTTTGTAAAAATATTTAAATAAAAATGAATCAAGAAAATCATGAAAAGGAAAATATGAGTGAGCAATCACAGGAAACTGAAGAAGGCTCAGCTGTGTAGATTCCAGTATGGAGAGGTGATACCTGTGTCCCCTTAGAACTCCATCCAATGTCATTGAGATAATATAATTAATTAGAAGACCTGAGGTAATTTTAGTATTCTCTGATGATCTTCAAAGAATGGAATGGAAGGTGAAGAGGAATATTTTGGAGGGGTGAAAGAGGAAATGTTTAATGGGGAAATTATCTCACATAATTGGTGTGCAGGTAAAAAGTCTATGCAAGGAATGCGCAAGGGATGAGGAATTTGGGTCACATTTGAACGTCATTCTCATCTGAACCAATCACAGGAAGGAAGAATGCACATGTACACAGCTGAGTACAAAAATAAATCATTTCACTTAATGAGAAAGGAGCAAAAAAGAGGAATAAGAGGAAGGGTAAATTAATGGAACGATGAATCCTAAGCAAAATAAATCCTAACCACTAAAGATGAACTGAAAAGAGAGCCAAAAATAAAATAAAATCAATGGTATATTTAAACTAAAATTAAATAATTTGAAATAAAATTTAGATAAATAAATAAATAAATAAATAAAATTGTTCAGTCATTTCCAGCTGCATCCAGCTCTTTGTGACCCCCTTTTTGGTGGGGGGGGGGGCAAATACACTGGAGTGGCTTGCCATTTCTGTCTCCAGATCATAGGATGTGGAACTGAGGTAAACAGGGTTAAGTGACTTGCCATGTAGCTAGCAAGTCACATAACTAGGAAGTGTCTGCGACCAGATTAAAACTCAGGAAGATGTCTTCCTGACTGCAGGTCCAATATTGCATTCAATGTTCCATTACTTAAAACTTAACATTTTATTTAAAATAAAATCTAATAAACCCAAAGACCCCAGTTTCTGGGATAAGAACTCACTATTTGACAAAAACTGCTGGGGAAATTGGAATATAGTATGGCAGAAACTTCACATAGAACATCATCTAATGCCATACACCAAAGTCAAGTCTAAATGGGTACATGATCTAGGTATATATATAATCTGGGGGATCAAGGAATAGTTTACTTGTCAGACTTAGGGAATAGGAAAGACTTTATGACCAAAGAAAAGTTGGAGAGCATTATAAAATTCAAAATGGATACCCTTGATTACATCAAATTGAAGAGTTTCTGTACAAATAAAGCCAACATAACCAAGATTAAGAGGGAAGTGAGAAACTGGGAAAGAATATTTACAACCAGTCTCTCTGACAAAGGCCTCATTTCTAAAATATACAGGGAATTAAGTAAAATTTATAAGAATACAAATCATTCCCCAATTGATAAATGGTCAAAGGATATGAACAGGCAATTTTCAGAGACAGAAATTAAAGATATCTTTAAGCATATGGAAAAATGTTCTAAATCACTATTAATTAGAGAAATGCAAATCAAAACAACTTTGAGGTACCACATCTCACCAGTCAGATTGCCTAAGACAGCAAAACAGGTAAATGACAAATGCTGGAGAGGATGTGGAAAAATTGGAAAACTAATGCATTGTTGGTGGAGTTGTGAACTGATGCAACTGTTCTGGAGAGCAATCTGGATCTATGCCCAAAGGGCTATAAATAATTGCATATCCATTGACCCAGCAATACCACTTTTATGGTTATATCCCAAAGAGATCACAGAAGTGGGAAAAGGACCCATATGTACAAGGCTATTTATTGCAGCTCTCCTTGTGGTGGCAAAAAACTGGAAATATAGGGGTTGTCCATCAACTGGGGAATGGCTGAACAAGCTATGGTATATGAATGTAATGGAATACTATTGTGCTATAAGAAATGGGAAGGAGATGGACTTCATAATTACCTGGAGAGGCTTATATGGACTGATGCTGAGTGAGAAGAGCAGAACCAAGCAAAACCTGTACACAATCACAGACACATCATACATATGATGACCAACCTTGATGAACTGGACTCTTCTCAGCAAAGCACAGCTATGAGACAACTCTACCAGTCTCAGGATGGAAGGAGAGATCTACATTCAGAGAAACATCTAGAAAGAACAGAGTTTAAGTGGAGACTGAAGCAATCTACATGCCATCGTTCTTTTTCATGTTTGGTTTTGCTTCTTTTTTCCCCAGTGTTCACTCATTGGTCACAACCCTTCTGTACAACCAGACTATTGTACAATGTGAAAGTATCTGCAGATCCTATACATGATTTCATGCCATCATGGGCGGGGGGAAAGGGAGGGGAGAAAATCTGAAACTCAAGGAATTGTGGAACTGAATCTTGTAAACTGAAAGTAAATAAACAAGTCATTGAAGAAAAAATAAAATGAAATCTAACATAGCTAAAAACCTTTGATTGGGCTCTCAGTGATGGAAAGAAAAAAGGGACAAGGGAGCAGAACTCCAACCAAATCAATGACCAATCATTCCAAATGACTCAATTAAACAAGCTTCCCACTTCCTGATGGACATGCTCTGGAGACTGAGAATGGAGATGGCCAGTGAGAGAATATGTTTGTTTGATTATACATGTTTATGGTTGGGTTTTTTCATTCATGATATGGGAGAGGAGGAAGAGAAACTAGTAAAAATGTGTTAATTAAAAATGATTTAAAGAAATCTATTGTAATTATCCAAGTATATGACAATGAAGGCCTAGAATAGAATGCTTAGGCCTGAAGTTGGATGTTTGTGGCATAAGCAGAAAGAAGAATACTGATGCAAGGGATATTCCCTTCACCCCATTACTAACCAAATCCCCAACTTCTTCTCCATTGCCCCATGTAATTCTTAGCTAATATTTACTAATACTACAATAAAAAATAAAAAATAACAAATAACTTGCTTCATCTATCCCTCCCCTACATCAGATCCAAAATATCCCTTGTCCTTAACTCTTTTGCCCATGTTTTCCACTATCACAGCTGGAATTTTTTCTTCATTTTAAGAGGGACAATAATCTTTGACATGGGAAGAGAAAGACTAAGTGCGGAAAAGAAATCTGCTCCCCATTCCCCAAAGTTTATGACAAATTCTGGGATTCTTATTGAAGTTTCAAAATAATTTGCAAAGCATAAAAGAAAGATATGATAGCATTTGAAAAAAAAAAGAGAAAGATAAAAAATGTACAATTCAATTAATCTAACTCATCTAAGAGTAATTTTGATAAATCACAGGATTATGTCTTTAGAGAGACCGAATCCATTTTTACCCAAAACCCAGCAGGGAATTTGAACATCAACTAGTCTCCAATTCCAAAGGAGATTTTGATCCCTCCACTAGCATGTTTCTACCCTATTTCCAGATCCAGGAACCTTACTCCAATCCCCTAATACTTAGTGCTGCTAGAGCAACAACAAAAACACAACTACAAAATCCACAAGTCTTACTGGTCTGGGAGAAAAGTTAACCACATTCCCTCTGGAGGCTCTTTGGGACATCCAGCCTCACCTGGGGGTCAAATGGACCTGTTTCCAGCCTTCTCCCTGACTGCCCTTCATTTTATGAGTGCTTTCTCTCACTAAAGTTACCTTGCCTTATTGTATTTTTGTGAACTCCATGTTTCTTTGTATTGCAATGTTGCTATTTTAGAACCCCCAAGATACGTATTAAGAAAACTCCCTGTCTATCTTGTCAATCATTGGTAGGCACCTTTACCCATATCCCCTCTCACCCTCCACACACCAGGCCATTAGTAGTTAGTAGACTTTTAAATTTCCGCTGACATATTCATGTCTTTCTTCTGCGACCGTAAATGATCAACCCTGTGTCTTTTGATGTGATCTCCAAGGAGGGGACCTTTCAGTTCCTACTTCTGAGGAACTCAGTACCCAAGTAACACAATGACACCTGCACATGTATGCTCTCCATCCACGCCAGGCCTTTGCTTCTAGCATGAAATCCATCTCTATTGCTTTGAGGCTATCACCATGATCAGAAGAGAGACTTCTTTCTCGGTCTCTCTCTACTCCCCCCCTCCCCCTAGAATTCTTAAGGTGCTGAGCACTAACATTTTTATTCTCAGACAATGACTTCATTTCTTCTTCAGAGAAACAGGTCATGCTTAATGACAATCCCCCGTTCAATTAGTGTCTGCTTCAAACCTCATTTGGATTCGTAATCTTCTTTTCCTCAGTGTCTGACTAAAAGGTGGCCCTTCTCCTCCCAATGACCATGTCCTAAAATCGGGTGCCTCAGAGCATCCTCCTATCTCCTCTGGGAGCAGGCCCAATCCCTCATTCTGTGTGTGTGTGTGTGAGAGAGAGAGAGAGAGAGAGAGAGACAGAGACAGAGACAGAGACACAGAGAGAGAGAGACAGAGACAGAGACAGAGAGACAGAGAGAGGGAGAAAGAGAGAGAGAGAGAGAGAGAGACAGAGACAGAGACAGAGACAGAGACAGAGAGATGAGTCTCTCATCTTCATTCTTGTTTCATTGGCTCCTTTCCATTGCTTTGTTACCATTCTTATTCTTATTCTTAAACAGCAACAGAACACCATCACTAGCAAAAACAAACTTCATGTTGTTTTTTTTTTCTAAATTCCATAAAGTGCCATCTTATAAATCAGTGCAGTGTCTGGAATATAGCAGATGCTTCATAAATGTTTATTAATTGATATTTCCTCTTGGACAAATTAAATTTCTAAAAAGAGTTCTTCCCTTCACTTTATTGTCAATTACTGAATCTTTAGCATCTTGAAATCTGACTTCTGATCCAATTACACATATGTATGAATGTGTGTATATGTGCATATATATGTATGCATATGAAGATATGTGCATATATGTATATGTGTGCATTCATGTATGTATATGAATGTATATATACATATATCATATGTACATATAAATACATTTTTCTTCTCCAAGGGCAAATTTTTTTTTAATTTCTAATATGATGTGGAAAGAATAAGGAAATGAGGAATGAGAAAAAGGACACCTTCATACATATATCAGCTCTTTTTGTGATAAGATGAAATTAGAAATAAAGGAGTATCTTATTCAGGAATGCTTAAACAACTTGTGGGATAAGATAATAGGACATTGGAATATCCCTGAAGTTAGGAAATGGAGAGTTTCAGCAGAAAATAGGAGGGCCTCTCAGAACTGATGTGAATAATTCATACAACATTATCCACTCTAGAAAAAACCAACTTTGAAAGACTTTTGGATTCCAGGCAACAATGAATGAGAGTCCAAAATAATGAAATTGAGGCATGCCGCTAGACTCCTGTGAGAGCTGGTGAGTTGAAAATGCTGTAGAAGATACACAGTTTTGGAAATAACTAATGAGACAATTGGTTTGGCCAAACTCTTCACTTACTCTTTTAGGGCTTTATTTTTCTTTTTATAAAAAATTCTTATTTAGTTATTAATTTAATCCATGGGAAGAAGCATAGATAAAGAGCTGGATCAACAGAAGGTTATGCATATGTATATGCATACATATATTATGTGTGTATTGTGTTTCATGACATAATTTTCAGTTTATGGTGATTTTGGGGGGAAAAATGGAGTGAGAACGTTATGTGAAGTTTTTTTTTTAATCATGCTGTTATTATTTAATCATCATTTTTTACTAAACCGTCTTTGGTGCAATATTAGGATGCATGGAATCCTCATGAATATGCATAAAAATTGGGAAGGTGTAAGTGTTACCATATCACATGACTTACTCAGGGCAGCTTCACCTGCCTGCCTGCTCCCCATGAACCTACAGCTCTTCATTGGCTTAAGTGACAATACTGTAAGTACTGCAGGACTCTAAACATACCAAGCAAGTCAACTTATGGAAATATACTGACAATGCATGTGCACTGAGAATTCTAAGCTTGCAGCTCCCAATGGAATATAAGATAAATTTGTATCCATATGCAACTGGTGAATGATTTATTTTCTTTTGTTTTCCTTTTAAGCATCCTGATGAACAGAATTTTGCCATGAGACGACTATGCAAAGAAAAGTTATAAACCAATTATGAGACTGAAAAGACAGGGTGTGACAATTACGCCATGATGAAAATTACATGCTGAAATCCAATATATAGCACACAAAGAGCATATATATGTATATACAAAGTTCAAATTGTATCTATATACATATTTAGATTTCAAGATAGATACCAAGACAAATGGATAATTTCTGAAAGGAGAAGCAAACAAGAGGAAGTGAAGTGATATAAAAACAAAATTTATCAATGACATTTTAAAACATGTGACCATTTCTCAGTATTTATTCTCTTTAATTTTTGTGCACCTGTTGACACTGTTTTCTAACTTCTTATCAATAATCCCTCTTCCAATACATTATGCATTCCTTTCCTTTTTAGGAATCCTCTTGACCTCGATACTCCCTAACTGTTTTATCAGTCATCTAACATCCCATAATTATGAGTACCCCACCAAGGCACATTATCTTGGTATTTACTTGTCTTTTTCTCTTTGTTTCTTCATCTGCCTCTGCTTCTCTGTTCATATCTCTCTGTCTCTCATTTCCCTCTTTCTACTTCTGCCTCTCATTTTTTTTTATCATCTACTTGCCCCAATAATTTAATATATTGGTGATCTCATCAATCTGTACATTCCTTCTATTGATGTGAATTGTCTACCCCCCCTGACTACTTGGCCTGGTCCACACTCTTCCATGCCCTCACCAAATTGATATAATGGATGTAGCCAAATTGCCTTCCTAAAATGATGCCAACACCAGGAAGCTGCTCAGGGAGCACCCAGGTGGTTGATTTATTCATCTTCATTTGTACCGTTTTTCTAGTGCATCTTACCCTCCCACAATCCAATTACTTGATGAAATCAAGGGTGTAATGATTAAATGATTATAAACTCCTTTTTTCTTTAGAGTTCCTCAAGGATTATATGGTGCCTCAGTCCCATAAATCTTCTTCTACATTGTCTTCTGTAACAAACGCATGTTCCAGGGAATGTGCATGAAGGTAGTAAAGCATCAAGAATATATTCTCCATTGTTGTCTGGGTGATGCTTGTCTTTCCTTATTTGGAACAATAGCTACCAGGTACCAATGTGAATGAAATATTACTATTGAAAGAATGTGCCTTTGCCTCCCTCACTTATCAACTTGAAAAAAATGACTTACCACATGCCTATATACATCCTTAGTGCTTTAATCTCTCTCCTCGTGTCTATTTCTACATGGCCAAGTTCTTTTAGATGTCTGATCTATTTGCAGTTTGTCCACACACCACATTGTAGCTGCTTCCCATGCTCCCTTACTAGGTTACCTTTCCTATCTCTAATGTTCTCCCTCCTCATCTCTACTCCTTAGCCCCTCTATATTCCTTCAAAATTTAGCTCAAGGCAGTTTCTACACGTGGTCTCTCTTGATCCTCCCTGCCCTCAGAGTGTATGTGTACAGGCTGTTCCCACCCTCCCCCGTATTGCTGACTTTAACTTTTTTTTTAATCTTCTGCAAAAATTGAGGCTGTGGATCATGAAAAACATCCTTTTAATTATTTTTCTTTTACCAAAGTCTCATTTATATTTGCAAAAACTCATTTGCAAAGACTCATATGCTTCAGCTTCAGAGGAAACTCCCATCCTCCTTCCAAAATCTGGAGCACTGGGTGTAGAGATGGGAAGACCTGAATTCCAATCTGAATGCAAACACTTACTTGCTATGTGATGTTTGACCAGTCACCTACCACATGACTCCTTCTGTTTCCTCTGCTGTAGAGAAAGGAAATAATAATAGCAGCCCCCTCCCAGGCTTGGAAAATGAGAGAAATGTAAAACTCTTAGCCACGTCTGAAACATAGAAGTGGGTGCTTAATAAATCCTTGTTTTCTGAAGTTTTCCCTCTCAGTAGAATATTCTTTTCTTGGGGACAGGTCCTTTTTTCTCTTTTTTTTTGGTTTGTTTATCTTTGAATGCCTAGCACTGAGAATAGTGCCAGTGTTTGTCACAGAGTCTGTGATAATAAATAAGATCATCATGTCCAAAACTGAACTTATCATCCTTGCTAAACTGACTTTCCTATTTCTGTCAAGGACATCATCATCGCTCTGATTACCCAGGTTTGAAATTCTCAGAGTCATATTCAATGGCTCACCCTCCCTCACCCCCACCTATATTCAATCAATTTCCAAGTCTTAAAGGTTCTATTCTCAGAAAAAAATGGACTTCTTTTATATTTTTTGGCTTCTAAAAAAAAGAATATAAGATTATGAGATGTTTTAATCAGTATTGGTTAAAATAAATTGTAGATAACTGATTAAATCTAGAAGGAATTTTCCAGAGGCAGTGTTGTGCAGTAGGCTGAGGTCTGGAAAAAGAGCTAAAAATATCAGGTTTTTGTCTAGCTTTTGCAATACTTGACCTCAAGCCAGTTATTTTTCTGGCCATCAGTCTCATGTCATTCCAGGGTCTCTGAGCATTCTTCCAACTGTAGCACTGAAAGATTTGTATCTAGTTTCTTTTCACATAGTCTATATTGAGAACACCGATGCTCACAACAAAGAAGTGAATTACTGAAAATAAATAATATTCCACTCAATATTTCATTTTGTGAGTCTAGACCTAGAGGCCAGGTCTAATACTATCTCTGATTCTTTTGCTGGAGGTAGCAGGGGGAGCTATTTTACGACAGGCAAAGAAAGGTTACCCTCAATAGAAATCATATCCAAGGAAAGACTTCACTTTACCACCAAACACCTGTTGGCCTAAAGGAATCAAGGTGGTTAAAGGGGTTTGAGGGTGGGGATGTAGCAAAATGGAAAGAGCCTTGTATTGGAAGTTAGAAAATCACCATTAGGGGGATGGTTTCAATTGTTTCTAGCTGAATAATCTTGGATAAATCACTTCCTGTCTCATGGTATTGTGTTTCTTATTTGGAAACTGAGGGTATTGTTGTACTCTGTTCCCTCAAAATTCTACAATGCAGTGTCAGGACAAGTTGGAAAGCATTTTTTTTTAAAGCTTTAAGCATTAAAGTACCATATAAATGTGATTGATAATTAAGGGATGAAGGCTTCTGGACTTTGAGACCACCAACAGGGTAGCATGATAATAGCAAAGAAGTGTCAATCAGTGTGGCAGGATGGCTTTAGATGAATGTCTGTGGATTCTACATCAATACGCTCTTGATTAATTGAAAGGCTGGCAAAAGGGGAGTGGGGCAGGGCTCTGTGAGCTCCTGTCATGATTCCTCAGTCAGACTGAAAAAGCATACCCTGTCAATGAGTTTCCTTTCTGCTTGCCTGAGGGAAGCTGTAAATCTTATCTGCACTGGATAAGTATAGGCAAAGGGAAATGGAGATTAGGCAAAGATTCTCCCTCTCTCCAACTTAAAATTCACTCCCACAACATTGGTCTTACATAATATTTGGCCAATGAGACCTAAGACAAAGATAGGCTCAAATTTACTATTGAAATTTACTATTTTTAAATATTTATCATTATGGGAACATTTAACTATTGAAATCACACATGTGAGTAAGGCCCCAGAGGAAGTTGCAGTGAGTTCTCATCCCAGCAAACTAAAGTAGACCTTAGGGGCAACTGAATCAGTAGCCATAACTTCCAGAATTCTCAATCCACAGATGGCAAAGAGGCCAGATAATTGATCATAAGAAGTTTACTGGGTCATTTTTCTGGTACTAGACACAGAATTCCATTTCACTGTCCACACTGGGATTTAAGTGACAGGTCCAAATTTCAGTTCCAGGGTGAGAAGGAACACTAGTACACTAGAGTGTGCAACCACAAGAGAACAGGGATCCTTGTCACAGTTCCAGGGTTGAAAAGAGCACTTGTGGTCACTGACAGATCAGTAGATCCAGGAGAGGACAACAATGTCAAAATAGATACAAGCAAAGTCTCAAAAAACCCACAAGAATTTGTCTCAATCCTTCACAAAGAAAAATCCTGGAAAAAAATTTCAAAAATAAAAAAGAGGCAGAGGAAAAATTGGGAAATGAAAATGAGGAAAGAGAATCATTTAAAAATCAATAGGTTGATAAAGGAAGCGCAAAATAGTTAGGGGGAGATCTACAAAATTTCACTTAAAAAATCCTTAAAAAGTAGAATTTGGCAAATGGAAAAGGAGGTACAAGAGCTCACTGAAGAAAATAAGCCTTTAAAAATTAGAATTGGGGAAGTAAAAGCTAATGGCTACATGAGAAATCAAGAAAATTTAAAAAAATAAAAAGAATGAAATATAGACAAAAATGTGAAATATCTCATCAGGAAAAAAGTATGACCTTGAAAATAGATTTAGGAAAGTTAATTAAAGACTAATTGGATTGCCTGGAAGACATGATCAACAAACAAGCTTAGACATCCTATTTTAAGACATTTTCAATGAATACTGACTTGATAACCTAGAACTGGAAGTAAACTAGAAGTTGAAATAATCCACCAATCACCTCCAGAAAGAGATCCCAAAAGTCAAACTCCCAGGAACATCATAGCCAAATTCTAGAGCTTTCAGGTGAAGGAGAAAATATAATAAGCAAAAAGGAAAAGAAAAATCAAATGTCATAGAGCCACTGTCTGTATAACACAAGAGGTGTCAATTTCTAGATTAATGCATCAAAGAGGGCAAAGTATGATATTTTAAAAGGTAAAGGAGCTGGGATTACAATCCAGAATCAGCTATCCAGTAAAACTAAGTACTATCTTTCAGGGGGAAATGGATATTTAGTGAAATAGAGGACTTTCAAGCATTAGAAGACCAGAGTTGAACAGAAAATTTGATTCTAAAATACAAGAATCAGGAAAATCATTTAAAACGGTAATAAGGAAAGATAAAGCATAAGAGTTTCAATAAGTTTAAACTGCTTACATTCCTACATGGGAATGTGATACTTGCAACTTAAGAACTTTGTCCTTATTAGGACAATTAGAAGATTAGATAGATAGATAGAGATATGTATATATATATATACATATACACATATATGCGTGTGTATGTATAGGTAGAAGTTGCAGATATGAAATTATTATTATGATTTAATGATATCCAATACTGCAAGGGGTGAGAGAGGGATGCCTTGGAAGAAGGGGGAATGGAGAGGTGGAATGGGGTCAATTGTATCTCAAAAAAGAGGAATGAAAGAGCTTTAACAACGGAGGGAAAGATGGTGGGGGGTTAGGCAATTCTTGAAATTCATTATCATTACAATTTGCTCAAAGAGGGAATGACATATGCACACAGTTGAGTACAGAAATCAATCTCACCCTATAGGTAACTAGGAAGGAAGGCAATTAAGGAAGGAAATGTGTGATAGAATGGAGGGCAGATTGAGGAAGTAGTAGCAAAAAACTTAAACGACTGAACAGGGTGAAAGCAGAGAAAGAAGGATAAATTGGACAGAGGGAAGCAGGAAAGAGGGAAATACAGAGTTAGAAATTCTGTCTATGAATGTGAATGGTTGAACTTACTCATAAAGTGGAAGTATATAAATGAATGAAATAAAAATAAGAGTCCTACAATATGTTGTTTATAAGCAACATACTTAAAAGGGATACACATACAGAGTATGGTATGGGGCTGGAGCAGAATTTACTCTGCCTCAGCTGAAATTAAAAAAAAAAGCAATGCTAGCAATCATGATTTCAGATAAAGCAAAAGTAAAAATAGATGTTATTAAAAGAGAAAAGCAAAAAAAAAACAACAACCTATATCTTAGGAGGTGAAAGGGACTGAGTCAACCTTAATCTCATTGGACTAGGCTAATGGAGGGAATAACATATACTTCAATTGAGCATCTTACCCTAGAGGAAAGTAAGGGGGAAGAGAATAACAGGGGGATAGAAGGGAGGGTAGATTGGGGGAGAGAGTAGACAGACGCAAACATTTTTGAAAAGGGACAGAGTTAAAGGAGAAAATAGAACAAATTAGGGGCAGGATAGCATGGAGGGAAATAAAGTTAGTCTTTCACAATACGATTACTATGGAAATGTTTTACATAACTATACATGTATAACCTATATTGAATTACTTGTCTTCTCAATGGGGGTTGGTGAGAAGGGAAGAAAAGAGAGAATTTAGAACTCAAAATTTTAAAGACAAATTTCAAAAATTGTTTTTCCATGCAACTGGGAAATAAGATATTCAGTCAATGGGGTATAGAAATCCATCTTCTCCTACAATAAAGTAAGGGGTAAGGGGGTAAGGGAAGAGATAGAGGATATAAGAAAGGGCAGATCGGGGGAATGGGTATTCAGTATGCTTTTTATCTTAGAGTGGAATAGGGGAAAGATAGGGAGAAAATTCGTAACTCAAAATGTTGTCGAAATGAATGTTGAAAACTAAAAATAAATAAATAAATTCTGAAAAAAAAACCTGTATCTTGTTAAATGGAAACATAAAGAAAAAAATCAATAGCAAATATTTATGCACAAAATTGCATAGCACCAAAATATTTAAGGGAAAAGTTAAATAAGTTACAAGTGGAAATAGATAATAAAACTATATTAGTGTGGACCTCAACTTTCCCCTCTCAGAACTAGATAAATCTAACCAAAGAAAGAAGAACAAGAAGACAAGGAATTGAATAAAATGTTTAGAAGAGTTTGATATAAAAAGGAAAAGAAGATGTATGTAAGAAATAGGGAAATAATAAAAGCTAAAAACCCCTCAAAGTCAGAAAAATTGAATTGGAATAGAAGGAAATGTAATATTTTTCTCTGTGGTACATAACATCTGTACAAAAATTCATCATGTATGAGAGCACAAAAATTTCACAATCAAATGCAAAAAAGCAGAAATAGAAACTGCATCCTTTTGATATAATAATGTAATAAAATACATTAATAAAGGGTTATGGAAACAGATTAAAATTAATTGAAAATTAAATAATCTAATTCTGAAGAATGGTGGATCAAAGAATACTTTATATAAACAATAATTTAACGAAAGAAAATGATCACAATCAGACAACATACAAAATTTACAGGATGCAGTTAAAGCAGTACTTAGGGAAAAGTTTATTTTCCTAAAATCTTACATCAACAAAATATAGAAAAAACAAAGCAATGAATTTGGCATGCAGTTTAAAAATGGAAGCAAGGAAAAAAGGCAAAAATTCCCAATTGAGCACCAAATTGGAAATCCTATAAACCAAAATGTGAGATTAATAAAAATAAAAATAAGAAAAATATTGAGCTAACAAATAAAACTAAGAACTGGTTTTAAGGGGGAAAATGAACAATAAGATAAATAAGCCATTGGTTAATTTAATTATAAAAGAAAGAATAAGATCACATAGCCAATATCAAAAAAAAAGAAAGGGTGAAAAAACCACCAATGAAGGAGAAATTGAAGCATTCATTAGGAAATATTTGGCCTATTTATGTTTCAATAAATCTTACAATGTCAGCAAAATTGATGAATATTTATGAAAATATAAATTGTTCAGATTAACAGATGAGGAAACCAAATGCCTAAATAATCTCATTTTAGAAAAATAGAAATTGAATTATCCATTAATGAGCTCCCTAAGAAAAAATATCCAGGATCCTGTAGATTCACAAGTGAGTTCTACTAAACATTTAAAGAACAATTAATTCTATATGAATTATTTGGGAAAGTACGCAAAGAAGGAGTCCTACCAAATGCCTTTTATGACACATATATGGTGCTGATGCTGAAACCAGAAAGAACTAACATAGAGAAAGAAAATTATAGACCAATTTCCCTGACAAAAATTTATGTAAAATTTTTGAACAAAATTCTACGAATTTTATTACAGCAACATATGACAAGGATTATACACTATGATCAGGTTGTATTCATATAACAAAAATAGAGTTGGTTCAATATTACAAAAACTTATCAACATAATTGATCATATCAATAACAAAGCCAACAGAAATCATCATTATTTCAATAGATGCTGAAAAAGCTTCTGACAAAATGCAGTACCTATACCTAAAAAAAAAAAACAAAAAAAACACTAGAGAAAATTGGAATACACAAAATTTTCTTAAAATGATAAACATTATCTAGTTAAACCCATCAACAAGTATTATCTATAATGGAGATAAGCTAGAAGTCTTACTAAGAAGATCAGCAGTGAAGCAAGTATGCCCACTATCACCACTAATATTCCAATTTGTACTAGAAATGTTAGCTATAGCAATAAGAAAAGAAAAAGAAACTGAAGGAATTGGAAAAGGCAATGAGAAAAGAAAACTGCCATGCTTTAAAGACAGTGTGATTATCTACATACAGAATCCTAAAAAATCACTAAAAAACCACTTGAAATAATTAAAAAACAAAATAAAAAAGTGCACAGCAGAGAACAAAAGAAAACTTACAAGGAAGCAAAGAAAAAAGGTACATCTCTCAACATTCTGCTAAGCACATAGCATGCTTTATTTTTTTTTTCTTTTCTTACATTGTATTTCATTTCCAATATTTAAATTTATGATATTTTTTTCTCTATACTTTATCTGTGTTCTAGAGTTTGAGTCTAAAAATAAAAAAAATAATTAAACTTTTAGAAAATTACTGAGTAAAAAATAATCACACATAAACCATCAGAATTTCTATATATGACCAACAAAGCTTATGAACAGATAAAAAGAGAAATTCCATTTAAGTAATTGTAAACAATATAAAATATTCTGGAATCTACCTGCCAAGACACACAAATTATGTACATATGACCACAATTGCAAAACACTTTCCACACAAATAAAATCAGATCTAAGCAACTTGAAAAAAAAAAACATTAATTGCTCATGCATAGACCAAGCCAACATAATAAAAATGACACTGATGCCTAAACTGATTTACCCATTTAGTACTGTACCAATCAAAATACCAAAAATTATTTGATGCTTCTAGGAAATAAAATTAAAACATCATCTGAAAGAACAAAATGTCAAGGATATCAAGAGAATTATAAAAAAAAAAAAACGCAGAGGAAGGTGACCTAGCAATACCAGATCTCAAGCAGTATTCATGAAAGCTATCTATTACTAGATAAGAAATAGAATGGCGAAACAATGGGATAGATTAGGAACACAAGACACAGTAGTAAATGACCATAGTAATTTAGTGTTTGATAAATTAAAAGATCCCAGTCTCTAGAATGAGGACTTAGTATTTGCAAAGAACTGCTGGAAAAATTGGAAAACAATAGGACACAAACTAAGTATAGACCAACATCTCACACCATATACCAAGATAAGGCCAAAATGGGGACATGATTTATACATAAAAGGGTGATACCATAAGTAAATTAGAAGAGCAAGGGGTAGTCCACCTGACAGAGTTATTGAGGTGGGAAAGAATTTACAACAGAATAAGAAGTAGAGTGTTATAAAACTTAAAAGTGATTATTTTGATTGTATTATAATAAAAAGATTTTGCACAAATGAAACCAATGCAAATGAGATTACAAGGAAAGCAGAAAACAGGGAAAAAGCTTTACAAGTATTTCTGATAAAGGCCTCCTTTTTCAAATATAGAGAGAATTGAGTTACATTTCTAAGAAAGCCATTCCCCAATTGATAGATGGTCAAAGAACATAAATAATTTTCAGAACAAGAAACCAAAGCTATCTGTAGGCACAAAAAGAAATACTCTAAATCACTTTTGGTTAGAGAATATAAGTCAAAACAATTCTGAGATACCACCTTCTGCTTATCAGAGTGGCTAATAGAATGAAAAAAGAGAAAATAATAAATGTTGGAGGATGTGGCAAAATTGCAACAATAATGTACTCCTGGTGTAATCGTGAACAGATTCAACCATTCTGGGGAGCAATTTGGAACTATGCTCAAAGGGCACCCAAAACGTGCCTACCCTTTGATCCAGTAATACCACTACTACATCCATATTACAAATATATCATAAAAAGGGGAAAGGACCTATTTATACAAAAAAAAATATTTATAACAGCTCATTTTGTGGTGGCAAAATATTGGAAATTCGACAGATGCTCATCAAGTGGGAAATGACTGAACAAGTTGTGCTATACCATCTAATGAAATGCTGTTGTGCAATAAGAGACAATGAACCAGCAGATTTCAGAAAAATCTGCAAAATGTGTATGAACTGATGCAAAACGAAATGAGCAGAACCAGGACAACATCATACACAGTATAGCAACATTGTATGATGACCAACTATGCATGACTTAGCTTTTCTCAGCAATACATTGACCCAAGACAATTACAAAGGAATCATAATGGGAAGTGCTATCTATATCTGGATAAATAACTGATGAAATTTAAATGCAGATGGAATTATACTATTTTCACTTTATCTTTATATTGTTTTCTTTTTAAGCTCTTTTTTCTTTCACAACTGTGACTAATATGAAAATACATTTCACATGATTGCACGTATATAACCTGTATCAAACTGATTACCATTTTTATAAGAGGGCAAAGAAGAAAACAAATTTGGAATGTAAAATTTTGTGAAAAAAAATGCTAAAATTTGTCTTCACATGTGATTAGGAAAAATTAAATAATACTTTGTGACAAAATGAAATTTAAAAAAGAAGTTGTAAGTAGGATGCTTTCAGAAAAGCTAGAAACACTTACATGAACTGATGCTAAGTGAAATAAGCAGAACCAGAATATTGTACATGGCAACATCAATATTCTATGATTATATTAGTATTCTCTGCAATATGATGATTCAAAAAAAATTATACAGGACTCATGACGAAAAAGCTACCCCCTTCTACATATGGAAGTGATGGGATCTGAATGCAGATTGAAGCACATTATTTTTCACTTTTTTGTGGATTTAAAAAAAATTCATAATACCACATGTACAGATTATATCAAATTGCTTTCCATTTCAGTGAGAAAGGATGAAATAGAAGGATGGAGGGAGAGAATTTGGAACTCAAAATTAATATGAAAATTTGTTTTTGTATATAATTGAAATAATAAACAATATTTAATTTAAAAAAATACTCAAGAAATGGTTGCCCTGCAAAAATAAAATATCACACAGGTATGTTTTGCATTTCTTCGAGGTTTTAGTCTATAATCAGGTCACTCTAATGTTCTATGGATTAGCCTTGTGGTAGATAGTGGGCCAGACTTGGGGTATATGTTGGTCAGGTCTTGGGTCAGGGATATCTAAGTTCATGCCCATCCGTGGCATGGGGCAGGTTTGTTGTGGTGGGGATTATTTTTTAATATGGGTGATATGTGCATGTGTCTGTAAGCGTAACATATACACACATATGCATGTTTACATTTGTGTGTGCATGTGTGTGTGTCTGTTTAGGTCCTTTCCTATCCTGAATTTCTGATTCTCTGGCATTCTCTGGTTGGACCCTGGCCAGGTCTCATAGCTCCTCAGTACCACCAGACTCTTCTGGAAGATAATGTGTTTCTGAAATATGTGATTTGGCATTGGTAGAGGAGACTTCCCCAAATTCCATGTGCTCTAAGATTTCTCATGCTGATGAAGCATCACAGGAAGGTTCTACAAAAATCTGCCACCAACACTATCACTACTATCAAAAAAAAATAGTAATTTTTAACTATGTCTCTATGTTTCTTTGGGTTTTTTTAAGTGTTGAAAATGATCTCTAGACTTAGAGGTAACCTCATCACTCATTAAGTGATATTATTTTTTTTCTACATTGTGGTTTTGTTTGGATAACTGCATTGATGGGAAACACTACTTATTAAGGCAGTTACTGACATTCTTTGGCTACCTAATGGTTAAGAAATCCTCATCCTAGCATTCTCAGATTTACTAAAAGAACATTTGAAACCATTAGTCTGATACCCTCATTTTCCACAGAAGAAACTGGCTCTTATGTAGGTAAGTAACTTGTTCAAGGTAGCTGAATAAGTGGCAGAGCCAGTATTTGAACCCAAATTCCCTAATTCTGCATTGAGTCCTCTTTTCATTAGACTAAAACCAATGTGTTCCTCACTGTGCCATCTCCTTTGAGCATATGTCCAAATTTAGAAAATGAGTGAAAGGTGACTCATTACAGTTGAAGCATAAAACTGCATTGCAGTCTGTTGAGTCATTGACAGAACAGGCTCTTGTATCCTCAGAGCCTCTCAGGTGGTGGTGTGATGCTCATGATGAAGTCTTTTGTGGAAAATATTTTTTAAAGGCCGGGAGATGATTTCCATTTTCAAGCCCCTTGCTGGGCTCAAGCCTATGTCTATGGCCATATACTTGATATGGAAGTAAAAAAAAAATTAAATTTGGAAGACATATCAATGTCTATCTAGCCAAACCAGTCCCCTAGAACACTATATAATGCTTCAAGGAGTCATTCTTTTTTTTTTCTTTTGCTTGAATATATCCAAAAATGGGGACCTTACCTTCTTCAGACAGCCTATTCCTCTTTGCTGTTGCTCTATTACTGTAGTGTTTTGTTTTTATTTTTTAAAATCCTTAAATAAAGCCAAAATGTACATGTTTCCACATCTTTGAATCTTTCACCTGCTTCCAACCCACCCTCATCCCCACCTGGTGCAGTCCTTTGCTCCA
>CM053581.1:7462203-7478906 GCA_028627135.1 Pseudochirops cupreus | reverse complement strand
TTTCTGACTCTGGGGTCAAAACAAGTCAAATGACTTTTCTCTTCAAATTGTCAAAGCACAGACATTCTTCTCAGTTTCTACCAAAGTATTCTTGCATGTCACTAGAGGTTTAGATCATTGTAAAATTGTAAACAGTAACTAGATGACATCTTATTAGAAAACTTTCAGAAATGGATTGAATTAGATGAATGCTGACATCATAAGTGAATAGGGTCATGGTCTGGACCAAAAAGGGCCTTACATGTCATCAGGTGCAACTCTTATGTTACAGAGAAAGAAACTGACCCCTAGAGAGATTAAGTGACACACTCAAGGTCTTATGGCTACTAGGCATCTGAGGCAGGATTCCAGGTTTCCATGACTCCAAATCCATTGCTTTATCACATAGGCATTAAGTACAAAAGTGGGAAATAAAATACAGATCCTCTTAATCTATACCTAGCAGTTAAAAAAGAAAACACACTCCTCAAATATTTTGTATACGTAAGCCTATTATATGCACATACAATATGGGGGACACATGCATCTCTAATATCAAGGACCCAATGATGAATTGAAATATACACATGGCTCCCTACTAATACTCATTTTCCCTCAGCTGTTTTCTTTCCATTCATTCACTTCAGGTTATTTTTTGTCTTCCCGTTTCTAACTTACAAAGTGATTTTTCTTTGAAACTCCATTTTACAGTTGATAGGAATTCTGCATTAAAGTTGGAAACTTTCACATCATTCTTATTTGTTCTAATTAAAATAAGATTAGCTGACATTTTCATGTCATTTGCAAAATGTTTATCTGCATACGAGGAAGGCATCTAAATTACAAGGGAGACATAAAGACAAGTTTGTATACCTTCACACCACCTTCTTGGTATATTTTCCCCAATTTTATGATCACATCATTAATGGGGAGAGAGAAACCTGTTCTTCCTGGACTTTAGGCTTTGTGATCTGAGATCCCCTTCTTCAGAGGTCCTTTCTTCTCTAGGATTGACATTGGTTTGGTCCAGGTAGATTCCTTAGAAATAAATTATCCTTAGAATTAAACATAATTCAGTCATACGCTAAAAGAAAAAAGGAGGGATTTTTTTTAACTGCACTGGATTTGTCGCACTCATTCATCCATTTATTTGTAAAACGCTATCCAGATATACTACTCCAACTCCTGACTGGAATTGTGAGCCAATGAAGCCAGAAGGTGATTACTACTCTTAAGCAAGATTCTAGCAGCAACCAATATGCATTTTCAGTTACTGTTACTTCCTAGCTCTTCCCTGGTGCTCTCCACTGAATATCATGCATACATAATTATTTTTAGAAAAGTTGTTACAAGAAGAGAGGTAGGGAGGCAGAGTCAAGATGGCAGAGTAAAAGCAGGGACTTTCCTCAGCTCTCCCCAAAACCCTCCAAATGCCTTTAAAAATGCCTGTTAACAAATTCTAGAGCAGCAGAACCCACAAAAAAGGTGGTGTGAAACAAATTCCCAGCCCAAGACAACTTATAAGGTTGATAGGAAAGGTCTATTGGACCAGGGTGAGAGAAAAGCCCAGTCTAATGCAGGCTGAGTCAGTGCAGACAGGGCCCTTGCAAACCAGGAGCAGGTGTTACCACAAGTGAATCAATGTCAGCAATGACAGTTTCAAAGTTTCCAAATCTCTCAGCCCACAGATATCAGAGCCAGCTTAGGAGGTCACCAGGAAAAGTCTGTCACACCTTGGTGAAAGTGAAGTACAGTCTAGCACAGGATGTGGCAGCACAACCCCAGCACCAGCCACCTAGGTGCAAGTCCTGGGAGCCCCTGAATCAGCAGCTGCATTGGCTGCCTCCAGAGTGCTCAGCCCACAGACAGTGAGGGTGTCAAACAACTGGTCAGAAGGAGATTAGAGGGGTCTCTGCTAGCACTGACGCAGGACTTGGTTGCTTTGCCCATACTCATGGCCATGCATTATTACTATTATTACAACTACGTGTTAGGCAATGTGTTAAGTCATTTATAAATATTAATTATCTCAGGGATCTTCATAGCTTGGGAAAACAGGTGCTGTTAGCCTCCTCATTTTGCAGTTGAGAAAACTAGGCAAAAGTTAACTGATTTTTTTTTCAGGCTCAAACAGGTAACAATTGTTTGAGTTGGGATTTGAACTCAGGTCTTCCTGACTCCAGGCCCATTTTCTTTCGTTGCCAGTGAGCTGCCTGAACCCACCTGAAAGAGAATTTCATCCATAGAATGCATAACTGGTCATTCAAGTTTCGTTTGAAATGGTCTCATTTTTTGAATGTCTTCATTATCAGTCTCATGCCCCTTGGCTCACGCCTCCATTTCCCTCACCAATACTTATATCAACTGCTTCTAATTCCATTTTCTCATCTCCAGGAGAACAAGTACAATCTTTTTTTACTTGGGTTTCCTGAAAGTTCGTGCTCATCTTTTTATAGAACTCTTTATTTTCTTTCTCATTGGGAAAATTTCTTATAAGGACTTTCAGAATTTCATTCTTGAAAACATCTTCTGAAGGAAAAAAAAATGTTTACAGGTAGAAGATTGACTTAACTCTTTTATTATTTACCAGAGTAATTTATCTTTGCATAAGAAGTGATAGAGCAAAAGATGGGATAATAGAAAGTTGATTTCAGGGTTAATCAAGGGTGTGTGTGGAGAGGTGGAAGAGAGGAGAAAAAGGCATTGCCTTTAAGTTAAGAAGCCAGGATGAATTAAATCTCAAGATTCTCAAACACTGGCAGATATGATTGTGTACTCACAATGAGCTTTAGAATTACTGACAAAGTAGAGGTGCTACAGCTCAAAAGAGCTGTATATATATATATATATATATATATATATATATATATATATATATTTGGGGTATATATATACCCCAAAAGAGAAGGTATATGCTTGAATTCCGAAAGGATATGAGGAATAGTTTAAATTGTTCAAACAATCTACCCAGGAGTTTGACTTTGAAGATCTTGAAAAGTTCAGAACATACATTTAAAATAATGATTTCCAGTATTTTGAAGGTAAAACACCTTAAAATAGAACCAGCCCCAAAATCTTGAATCAAAGCACTGATTTTTTTTGGGGGGAGGGGGATTAAAAACAGAGGAGAAAATCACTAAAGAGAGAGATAATATAGGTTTATTAATAACCAGCATTTCAAGGTTTTTTTTGTAATTGTTACTATGTTCCTTCTTTACCCCTTTTCCCTAGAATTTCTCTCATAATACAGCTCAAACTGCCCTTCTAGAAGAAGTCTTCTTAATATCTCCCCCATAAGTGTTAATGCCCTCCTCTCCTCCCTAACAATTTTATGTTTCACTATCATACATCTATTTTATATTTTTTCTCTTTATACTTATTTTATACTTTCTTATAATCTTCCTATTAAATTATAAGTTATTCCATTAGGTTATATAAATACACATATACATCTATATATGTGTGTTATATAAATTCTGCAGTGCTTAGTTCAATTGCTGGTATATATTAGGTTTTTAATAAATGCTTGTTGATGGATGCTTATGGCTATTAGTGAAGGTTGAATATGGCTATTAGTGAAGGTTGAATAAATCAGTCCAAAGGCTACTGACTACCCTTGCCACTTCTGGACTTGCTATTTCATTCATATGGCATAGGAGTTCTGAAGTGGGAGACCTGGTCTAAAAACAAATGCTCTCTAGTTCCTTAAGCTTCACTAAGTAGCTGTAATCCTGAGAGTCTCCATTCTCCCTTGGTAAAATGGGGGAAAATCCCTTCCATGACCTACCTAACAAGGTTGTTGTGAGAAAAATACATTAATACTCTTAAATTGCTATGCAAGTAAAGCTGGTATTATCGTCACTCATCTCTCTAAAATTGTGATAATGGTTCCAGGCTTCTTCTCAAGCATCACATCATCCTCACCATCATGACTAAGCATTTTCTCTATGGCACCTCATTTGTGCTTAACAGAACCAGAAGAGGCCCATGTAGAAGTCTCCTCATCTAGATTGTTGCAGTGAACTACTACTACTTTTTTTTTTTATATTGGGAGCCAGTTCTTCCCTTTTATACAGGAGAAGCAAAATGCACATGGTACTGAACTTTGAGCTAGGGAGACCTGGCTGGGCTCTATTCTTATCTGACCAGGAAAGTCACTTAGCCCTGCTTGCATCACTTCCTCATCTGTTATATGGGCTGGAGAAGGAAATGACAAACTACTCGAGTGTCTTTTCTAAGAAAACTCCAAACAGGGTGTTGGAAAGTATTGGTATAACTACAAGAGGTTCTACTAGTTCTAAAATCTATATTCTAGTGATCTGCACTGGCAGAATAGTCATCTGAAAAATCAGATCTGATTATGTCATTATCTTAAGTCAAGGAACTCCTGTTCCTCCCTCTCTTCCCAGAATAAAATACCAACTCTCCTCCCTCTTAGAATTCAAAGTCCTCCACAGTTTGCTCCAATCTCCTCTTCTAGGATTAGTGCATGTTACTCCCCTTCACAAATATGTTCTTGCAAACCTACTTACTGTTCCTCATACTTGACCTTCTTCCAAACACCACGTCTTTCCATTTGCTAACCTCACCCCATGCCAGAAATGCTCTTCCCTTTCGCATCTACCAAGAAAACTTTTGGTTTCCTTTGAGAGTAGATCACAGGCCACCTCTTACAGGTAGCAAGTCTACTGTAAATCCTGCAAATTGCTGGAAACTCCTAACTTTCACTGGGAAATAATGTTAAATTCACTTTAGATAACTCTCATTTCCTTATCTTTGCATGTGTTGTGTTCTAACACACACACACACACACACACACACACACACATAAACACACACACACACACACACACACACATAAACACACACACACACAAACATACATATTGGTCTAGCAGGTGAGAACTCTTGTTTTTGTTGCTGAATCACTGCAACTTTTAAATTAATGCTCCCTGAATGACTGTACAAATCCTAATACTTCTATGAGCCACAGTTTCTTCATCCACAAAATGGAAGTAATTCCAGTAGTACCTAAAAGAATCTTTCACAGAGAACTTACACAAGACAAATGCCCCCTTCGTGGTCAGAAAAAGCAATACAAGCACATTCTCCAGGTCTCTCTGAAGAACTATGGAATGGATTGGGAGACATAGGAGATGCTGGCATGGGACCTCTCAGTGTCATGTACCCGCATTAAAGAAGGCACTATGATCTATGGACAAAGAAGAATTGCAGTAGCCCAAAAGAAATGAGCAAAAAAATATTCTCATGCCTCCATTTTTCTTTATCACCGTAGGAGGGGGAGGGAAGTTGAAGGGGCATGAGCGTGTGAGTAATGAACCAGTAAAGGAAAAATGTAGTATGTGTAGGCGAGGGTGAGCAGAAGAGTCTAATGAAGTTTTGATATGATGACAGGGAGTTGTGTGAGATAATGGTGACAAAGTGCTTTGGCTTCAGACTGGGGATGGCCTTGAATGGCAGCTGGATGAATTCATCCTGGTATGACATTATTGTCTCTCTGTATTTTACAGACATTTATCTTTTTTTTTTAATGCCTCATTTTCTTTGTGCTACCTCATTCAACCTAAATGTTTCCTATCAATTTTGAAAGCAATTATTTCCTGAATTACCCATTAGCTGTGATATTTTCTTTAGGTTGATAGCATTCAACATATTTAAATACGTTGAACTCCCTTTTATCTCCTCTATATTCCTCTCACAAGAGAGGTATTGAATATTGGGTCTGTCCCAGGTACTCACTGAGATGCCTGGTTGGTTGGGCCATGGGATCTAAAAAAAAATTTAAAAAATAAAAATCAATGAACAATAGTAGCTACTTGTCTGTATATACAAACAAAGATTCTTGTGCCCTACAAGGTACTTCTTTCACAAAACCTTAAGGAGATCAATAGTATGTCCCATAGAATGCAAGCTGCCTGGGTCAGGCCTGTTCGATCTTTGTTAAAAGAGATTGAAAAGTTTATTGTTGCTGCAATTCTTATTGTACAGTTGACAAAACTAAAGAACAGTGACTTGCCTACAGTTACAAAGCTAATAAGAGTTTGAGGTATGGTTTGCATTTAAGAGATCCTGACTCCAAGTCTCTGCCTTATTGACTTAGAAGTCTAGTTCTCTTTTTTCCAAAATAACCCAGAAGCTAGTTATCTTCAAATATATTCATGTTCCTCTAAATTTTCTTTTATGATCTAAACGTTCCCATTCTTTCATCTAATGTTCATGTGAGACTCGTGATCATCCTGCTTGTCTTCATTTAGGCTCTTTCCTGTTTATCAATACCCATTCTGATTAAGGTACTAAGAAATGAATGCAATGTTCTGGGTGTGGTCATCATTATCCATAGAGAAGGTCTGGCCACTCAGGACTAGACCTGAGCAATGGATGAATGAAAAAATGAATGAATCAATGAATAACAAAATGAAGTCCTCACTAGTGCTTGGATTGTGAACTCCTTGAGAGCTAGGACTATCTTTTCCTTTGTATCCCTACCACCTGATATAAAACCTGGCACATAGCAGGCACTTAGAAAATACTTGGTGAGTGCCTGACTAACTATATGTCAAGCACAGTGTTCAGTTCTTTGGATACAGATATAAAAGCAAAGATAGTCCCTCCCTTCAAGGAGTTAATATTCTAATTCAGTAAAGAACATAAGTAGTAATGGTAGTGGTGGTGGTGGTAGTAGTAGTAGTAGTAGTAACAGGAGGAAGAGGAGGAGGAGGAGTAATAGTCGTAGTGATAGTAGTAGTAGTAGTAGTAGTAGCAGTAGCAGTAGTAGCAGTAGTAGTAGTAGTAGTAGTAGCAGCAGCAGCAGCAGCAGCAACAGCAGCACCAGTAGCAGTACCAGTAGCAATAACAGCATCATTTATATAGTACTTTATTTTTTTTTACATGTCACCTTCTCTGGTCACACTCTAAGACAGCTATTATCACCCTTAGTTTATGGATAAAGAAAGTAGAGTTGAGAAAGGTTGAAGTGGCCTGCCTGCTCAGTGTCCCACAACTCAGAAATACAACAGGCAGGGTTTGACCTGAGTCCTTTCTCACTCCAGGTCCAATGCTCTATGCACTCACCATCTAGCTCCACCCTAGGAGAAGAGCCACTATGGGAAGCTGCAGATAAACATCTGGGTGTCACATGTTTAAAGAAAATAATGAAACCCATGGGAGCTGACATTCTCTGAACGTGAGGGAATTCTTTAAAACACAGATACTAAGCCACATTTGTGGTTGAAATTTACCTTGGTATATGAGTCCCCAAATTGACAGAAAAGCACATTATCATCTTAGTAACCTATGTTGTGTCCAACAATCCTTTGGAAACTTAGGTTCTACCAAGATGAAGGAAACATGGTACTTGTCCTTGAAGAACACACAGCCTAGACTTGAAGATGAAAAATACCTGATAGAAAGGATGTGAAATTTATGGAACAGTCTTTTACAGCCAGCCCCTTTCAATCCTTACAAAACCTCATTCTGGCAAAGCTTTTATAACTCTAGATACAATTAAAGATTTTTAAAAAGTGAAGTATGCAAACACTCATGGACATATGGTCTTGGAAAACATATTTATATGACACATAGAGAGAACCGTCATTTGTTTTTCAGCATTTGAAAATTAAAAAAAAAAAAGAAGTGATTTGATACCTTTTTAATACCCTGGATGGAAAATAATTTTTTTTCTTCAAAGTTTCCAACTCTTTGTAATTGGAATTCCCAAACCAAATTAACCCAGGCATCTGTAATTTATTTCTTTGTAATCACCACAAAATGATAACACTCATTCTGCTTATTTTTTTTCTGTGTGATGAGAAAGAAAATGTGAATTCTCCCCACTTTGCATGTTTTGCTCCATTTACTCTCTCTTCGACCACCTGAATCTTGGCCAGTGTTCTGACAGCAAATTGGATAACCTTGTAAGTCACACTCCAACCTCAAGTCATCTCCATGCAAAATGTTCGGTCCCAGAAATGGAGAAGCTAGCTGCCAGTGCTTTAGGCTATTTAAAACACCAGTTTTCTAATATATGAAATGACTCCTAAAGAAAATGACTTTGCTGCTTAGAAGAAGATTATAGGAGATATTGGCTGAAGGTTATTGGCACCACCATCCAGCCATATGTCAAGTCAAGGTGCTTTCCGGGATTGAACTTCTTACCATGTGAAACATAATTAAAGTTTGATTTCTGTGCTTATGTTATGTGCACTTGAGAACTCTCTCTTTTGTATCAGAGATTCATAATGAAGAGCAAGACTAAAGAATGTAATTAATGCAATGGGTGATTGATGAAGTAGGCAGGCTAACCATCTGGTGAAAGCAAGTGATGACCGGTGGCCAGCCTGGGTGCTCTCTTGATCCCCCTCACAATGTCAGCAGAGAGTAACTAGCTAGTTGTGTGGTTACCTTGAAGGCTACTTAGGTGATACTAAGCCATAAATTCATATGGGATGGGCAAGTATTGATGAATTCTAATCTACATCACTGAAGAAAATATTCTCCCCAAAGACATAAAAAAATCTCATAGGGAAATTGGAATTCAGTCAAGTTAATAAGCATTTATTATGTGAATATTATGAGCCATGCAATGTGCTAAATGCTGAGAAAACAAAAAAAAAGTGACAAAAGATAGTCCATGCCTTCAAGGATCTACCAATCTAATAGGAAAGGCAACAAACAAAACATATGTACAAATAAGTTACATACAAGAAAAACTGGAAATAATAAACAGAAGGAAGATACTTTAATTAACATGTGCTTGCAAAGAATTCCTGCAAAAGACAGTATTTTTGGTGGGATATAATGGAAGCCAAGATACAGAAGTGAGAAGTGAGAGTATTCTAGGTAAGTAGGACAGCACAATGAAAATGACTGGAGTCTTCAGATGGAGTGTGTTTCTATGGAACAGCAAGGAGGCAAATGTCACAGAATCAAATAATATCTGGCATGAAATAAAGTTTAAGAAGATGAGAAAAGTTGGACTGGAGGGAGTAGGGTATGAAGGGCTTTAAAGACCACACAAAAGATTTTATATTTGGTCATACAGGTGATGGGGAACCACTGCAGTTTATTGATTGGTGGGTCTGGAGGAGGGGGGGATGATTTGATGAGAAATTTGCTGCAAGAAAATTACTTTGGCAACTAAAAGTAGGATGGATTGAAGTGGAGGAAAACTTGAGCCAGACAGATTGACCAACAGGGTACTACATGATGAGCTAAAGAGGACTAGCCCCACCAGTATGGTAGCAATATGAGAGAAAAGAGAGTTTTGAGAGAGATTGCAAAAGTAAATTAACAGACCTTCTTAACAGATTTAACTTGGAGAGTGAAAGATAGAGAGGAGTTAAGGACATTGTTGTTCAGTCACTTTTCAGTCATGTTGGATTGTCCCTGACCCTATTTGAGGTTTTCTTGACAAAAAATACCTGAGTGTTTTCGCCATTTCCTTCTCGTTTTTGCACATGAGTAACTGAGGTAAAAAGGGTTAAGTGACTTGTCCAGGGTCTCACAGCTAGTAAGTTTACAAGGCCAAATTTGAGCTTATGAAGATAGTCTTCTTGATTCCAAGCCCAGTGCTCTATTAACTTGTTCCACCTGGTTGCCTAGTCAAGGATGACACTTTGGTTATCAACTTGGGAGCCTGAGACGACTGTGTTGCTTTTGCAGTAATGTGTATCATTTGGGACATATTGATTTCAAAATTTCTCCTAGATACCCATTTTGAGATTTCTGAAAGAGTTGGAAGAATGAGATTGGAGGTCAGTGGAGAGGTTAGGGTACTATAGGTATTTTTCCAAATCATCAGCATAGAGATGATAATTAAATCCAGCTAATATTATTGCTGTGTTAAATTCTATAGAGGGAAAAGAGAAGAGGGCTGAGGACAGCTCGGTGGGCCACCTTCAATAGAAGGTATGACCTGAAAGAGGATCAATCAAGTGAAACTGAGGAAATACTGATAGGTAGGAGGAGATCAAGGAGACAGTGGTTTCACCCAAAGGAAAAAAAAGAGAAAAACCTTGACAGAAGAAAGTATCAAGGAGAAGAGAGATATCAACAGTATCAAATGCTTCAGAGGCCAAGATGAAAAAGGACTGAGAAAAATGCATTAGATTTAAAAACTATGGGAAGAGCAATTTTGGTGGAATAATGGGATAAAAAAATGGAATGAAGGGGGTTAAAAGAGAAATCAGAGGAAAGAAAGTCGAGCCATCTATAACAGACAGTTTCTCAAGTTTAGCCAAAAAGGGCAGAAGAGATATAAGATGATGCAAGGATAGACGAATAAAGGGAGTGGTTTTCAAGGACTGCTAAGACATGGTCATACTTGTAAACAGTAGGGATGAAACCAGTAGGCTAGGATAGATAGAAAATTAGTGAAAAAATGGGAATTCTGGAAGGGGAAATCACTTGGAGGACACAGAATGGAATGGGATAGCTGATGCAGGTAGATGGGTAAGACCACGTTTTCATGTGAGACAGAAGTGAAGAAGACAGAGATAGTGGCAGAAGGAATCTAAGTGAGAATACACACACACACGCACATATACATACATGCACACATACATGTATACATATGTGTGTACATATGTATATATACATGTGTATATGCGTGTTTATATGTATATATACACAATCTAGTTGAGGCTGTGTAATATAAATTATTGGGAAGCCAGTCATAATGTTTCCATGTAATATTCTCCACCTTTATTTGGCACAGTATATATAGGGGTGAGGTCTAGATAGCAGGAGTAATCCAAAGATGATTCTTGGCAGCACATAATTGGCAATATGAAAAGGGGGCCAGGGGCTAAAGAGAAGAGGATAATGCAGAGATCAACTGGTTCCCAAATGGGTAAATATAGGAAAAAGAGAAAGTGACTATTGTAGGACAAAGGACATGGGAGAAGAGTGGGGGATTGAGAGATTAAAAATCATGGTGTGGACAAAGAGTACAGTTTCAAATGGGAAAGCAGAGGGAGATTATGGATGTAAATCATAAGAACCTAAAATCAAATAAAAAGATTTCCAAATTCTTAAACATGGACTTGTTACATTTTTAGGTGATGGAAAGCCCAAGGGTATGATCATTTTTGTGTGTGACTGAGTAGCTCAAGGACGTGACTAAATGTTTAGAGTGTTTGAGAGAAAGTCAACATGTGGGATAGAGTCCCCTAATGTGAGGGTAGTATTAAAGCAAGAGAGAAAAATTGTGAGCCAGGTACTAGATTCATCAAAGAAAGAAGAAAAGTGACCTGACTGGAGACAACTGGAGACCACTCGGATTTTAATATAGAGTTCATGAACTTCAAAGGAGGACAGATACCTGAACAATGGAAAGAGAAAAAACATGAGTGGCAATAGGGAATATGAAGTATTCCTACTCCCCCATGTTGATCAATGAAAAAACAAGAGTAAGTCAAGGTAAAGCTAGTAATGGAACAAGGGGCCAGGGAGGCTATTTCATAATTTAAGCAAGTACTGATTGCTAGAAGAGCAGAAAAGAGAAAGAGAAAAAGATTTAACATGAAGGCAAGTCTTTTGCCTCCTTAATAGGTATTCCGGAGGTCACAGTGAAATGAATGGAAGAACTTTGGTTGAGAATCTGGGGTAGAAGTATTTGGGGGATACAGATAAGGAACTGAGTAGCAAGAGATAGGTCATAGGTTCAGAGTATGATATAAATGGGTTCATAGAATATGTAGTGTACAACCAGATATAAGTATATCAATAATTTAGTAGAAGAAAACACTTCTCTTCCAAGAGGACTGTGCTTGAAAGGTACTTGATCAGTGGGGAGGGACAATTTCATTTTATTTTTTTCCCTCTGAAGGCTGAACTTAAGACAGTAGAATATGCAACAGAGTATGGAAATTAAACCTGCACAGCAGGATATGGAATCCCCACTCCCCACTAATAATTTTCTTTCTCCTTTCTTAAGGTACAGGTACATTAGGAGATGGAAGGCCCCAGTTAGAGAGAAGAGGGTCGCTTCATTACAAGAAGTTGGAGATCAGGCAGGTGGAAAATCAGGCTGGTGGGGACAGAAGGAAATTGTCTTGTGCTGGTACGGCATCCATCCCCTTTCTACCTTCCCTCAGGTAATATATGGAGGAGATGAAAGATGTAGGATCATTTGGAAGGTGACTCATATTAATATTTAAGACCTACCATTAAATGCATTATCATGCTGATAAGGCAACCATGAGTTCTCAAAAGCCACATCAATGGCAACCAAAATGGAATAAGAATGTGGTCAGGAGAGAGAACATTGAATTTCTAGACAGGACCTGAAGCTGCATATTAATTCCACCACTTCCTATTTGCCTTCGGGTTAGTCATTTATCTGCACCTCAAAAGCCTCATCTAAAAACAATGAAGTAATTGGACTGGATGATCTCTAGTGTTTCTTCCAGCTCTCAGGTTACCATCTTGTGATCCAACCCATAATCAAAGCTGGAAACTTTATGTCATTGAACTCTGCTGTTGTGTGCAGTTCGGAGCGTACTAAATAAGAATAAGTTGGCTGTGGTTAGGAGTTGGAGCTGTAATTCCTTAGGATAAGGAAAATCCATGTGAAGAAATCCTTCACATCAATTCAAGTCAACAGTCTCTGAAGTTTGTAGGAATTTATAACTTGGAGCCTTGGGAATTTTTAAAGTAGCTTATAACTGTATTTCAATATACTTTCCCTTTAATCATATTTATTTAACACATAAAAATGTTATTTTGAGAAGTTGCCCATTAATTTAACCAGACTGCCAAGGGGCTCCGTGAGAAACATAAACTTTAATAAGCTCTATTGTAGAGAGCAGAAGTTTCTTGGCCAGGGACACAGAGCCAGGAAATGTCAGAGTTGGAACTTAACCCAATTTCCCTTGTTTTAAGAGCTGCTATGTCTACCATCCCGTGCTTATTCACTACCATTGTAAAGATGATTGACAAAGAGCAGAATAAGTTCTAAATGATTTGATGACCCCACAGGGTTTTTTTTCTCTAAATTGTTAATGTTGTGAGGGTCTTTAGTATGAACACTATTGTGCTCCATCTAAAGACTAACGATTCAAATCAATTAACACTAACTCTAATCCTAATCTTAACCATAAATCCTGTGTAATTTGCTAACAGTACCAAAACAAACAAACAAACCACAACAACATATAGTCTGTGATCCTAAGGGACCAGATTCATTCCAAGGAGGTTGGCCATATATGAGGGAATAACTAGGGCCACCTAAAACCTGAAACCCTATATGAAAGCGTAGATAGAGTGACCATGATTGGCATCAGTACAAGAGTTAGCCACATAGATCCTGGGAAGGATCGCAAATCCTCTACATCAGTGGTTCTCAACCTATGGGTCACGACCCCTTTGGGGGTTGAACAACCCTTTCACAGGGGTTGCCTAAGACCATTGGAAAACACATATTTCTGATTGTCTTAGGAACCTCCTCTATCCACATGCAGATATGCCTGCATACAAGTATTAAAGGGACGCGACATTAAGAAGGTTGAGAACCACTGCTCTACATGGATACTTGAAATAAAAATTTATAGACATAGCCATAAGAAATATACTTATTTCAATAAAAATTATTTCTAATATGAACATAAGTATCATGACCCAACCCAATCATCATCATTCCCATTATCTGTAGATAATAAATAAATAACCTTCTCCAGAGGGAATTGACTATAAAGATATGGCAACTCCAACTCTTATCACAATCATTCCTATTCAATTTAATTTGGTAAAATTGGGGAAATTAGAGCACGTTTATGTGAATGAGATCAGGTTGTCATTTCATGGGTTGTTGTGATCAAACATTCTTCATGGTGGGCAGGTTGTTGCATGATGCCCATGATCACTTGAGTGCAAGAAGTGATTATAAATGAAAATGATTTCTTTAGATGTTACAATATAAAATGAGATTTTGGTAAAATAAAGAGAAATAGCAGGGGATTAGATACCTTTCCATAAGAAATATTAAAAGATGCAAAAGGGGACATCTGGTATGTGAAATTGTCCGTCTATTGAGGATGGATGAAAGGCAGATTTGAGAAACTCAGAGGATAAAAAATTACGGAGGGGAAAAGACCAAGTAAGAAAAATTCATCCATATATCAGAGCAAGTTCCAAGGAGGCTGGATTAATGGAAGTGCTCAGGACCATTACTCCTGAAGATGATTACTGGAGATCATTAGTGATGACAATCTCCATCCAAAGTAGTACTAGATTATTTTCTTTTATAAATAGCTTAACTGACCAAAATCCTATGAGGTAGATTACATAAGTGTTACTACACCATTTTTTACGTAAGAGACAATTAAAATTCAGAAATGGTAAGGGCCATGCTCACAATCAGAACTGATTAAGAGTCATTGCCAGATCTCACGAAAAGACTACTCTGATTCAAAAATCAATGGAGAGAGTTCCGAGACAGAGATATGGAGACAGTGAAAGAGAAAGAGAGAGATATAGATATATACACATATATGAATAGATAATGCATGGATTCATGATAGATAGATAGATAGCTAGATAGATAGATAGATAGATGGATAGATAGACAGAAACAGAGAAATAGAAAATAGAAAGATTGATGACAGATAGATAGACAGAGAGACAAATAAGAAAGAAACTTAACAATGACCATTGAAGTCATCTATATATAGTCTAGGGTTTTGTTTTCCCTCTGTTTGGTCATGAAAAATCACTCCTTGACAAGGAAGCCAATTCTCTTGTTTCCCATCACTTAATAGTCTGATACTTAGGAGATGCTCAATAATCTCAATAAATTCTCGATCATTGTCAGAGCTCTGCCCTTAAAATCAAGAAGGCCTGCGTATGGGTAGTGGTTCAGACATGTACTTTACTGTGTGGGAAAATTGAGGAAACCTTCTGGACCTCGACTTCCTTAAACCTCCAACAGAAGAATTGTACTTAATGACACCAAATTCCCCTTTAGCTTTAAGTCTAGAATCCTGTGAGTAGTTACAAAATACATAGAAATGAAATATAAGGTTATGCTTGGAAAGAGCACTTACTAGTCCAGAGAATCTGAAAAGACCTTATCAAGAAGATAAAACTGAATGTAAGACTTAAGTGGAGCTATGATTCTCATAGGAGGAAGGGAGGAAGGGAGAGAGAGGGAGAGAGAGAAAGAGAGAGAGAGAGACAGAGACAGAGACAGAGACAGAGAGACAGAGAGAGACAGAGATATAGAGAGAGACAGAGAGAGACAGAGACAAAGATAAAGACAGAGACACAGAGATACAGAAATTACATACAAAGGTGGATAGGTGACAGATGCAATAATGTGTCAATTCTCAAGTTCCACCTTCTCCATGAACTCTTCCACAGGTGTTTCCTTTGAAAATTATGCTTGAATTCATGCTAATACTTCAGCCCATTCTCTCTTTTTCACTTGTCTCACTTTATATTATAGTGTGATTTTCTGGTCACCTATGAGATCACATAGAAATGAATGGTTCAAAGTAGTCTCGCCCATGGAAAAGGAAGATATTCCCCTGAAATCAAAACATCTGGATACTAATCCTAATCTGACTCTTAAACTTTGCCTAATGCTGGAAAATTCACTTAAACTCTCTTACTCTTAGCGTCCTTATTTTTATTTTTTAATTAAATTTTGTTTATTTTTAGTTTTTATATTCATTCATATTCATTCATATTCACAAGATTTTGAGTCACAAATTTTCCCCATCTTTCCCCTAACCACCACCCCAAAACAGTCATCCCACTGTATAGCCCCTCCCCAAATCTGCTCTCTCTATATCCTCTCCCATCCTTCCTCCCACTTTCTGGTAGAGCAAGATGGATCTCCATACCCCAGTGCCAGTATCTTTTCTTTCCCAGTTGCATGTAAAAAAAATATATATATATTATATATATTATATTATATATATATATATATTATATATATATATATTATATATATATATATATATATATATCTGTGTGTGTGTATAATGTTTTTTTAAGCATTTGATTTTACAATTTTGAATCCCAGATTCCTTCCCTTCCTGCCTCATCACCCACCCTTAGTAGGAAGACAAGCAATTAAATATAGGTTGTGCATGTGTAGTTACGCAAAACATATCCATAGTGTATATATAAGGGAGGACTCACTATATTTCCCTCCATCCTATTGCATGCCCCATTTGTTCTATTCTCTACTTTGTCCCTGTCCCTTTGCAAAAGCGTGTGCTTCTAATTACCCTCCTCCTCAACATGTCCTCCACTCCATCATCCCCCCTCTCATCCCCTTCCACCCTACTCTCCTGTAGGGCAACATATCCAATTTAGTGTGTATGTCATTCTCTCCCTGAACCAAATTCAATGAGAGTAAGGTTAACCCACTCCCTTTTGACTTCCTGTTCTTCCCCTCCATTGTAGCAGTTTTCTCTTGACTCTTCTATATGAGATAATTTAATTCATTCTATCTCTCCCCATCTCCTCTCATTTTATTCCTCTGACATCTCTCAATTTCACCTTTTAAATATCATCCCTTCCTATTTAATTGATCCTGTGCCCTCTGCCTATATATACCTATACAAAAATATATATATACACACTCACATATGTATTCATACACACATATACTCTCCTGTATAAACATATATATGTATGCATATATGTGTATGTGTACATATATATGTACGTGTGTATGTGTGTGTACATAGATATAT
>CM053581.1:7423209-7445120 GCA_028627135.1 Pseudochirops cupreus | reverse complement strand
CTAAATTGACAGAAAGTTCAGACCAAAATCATTAAAGAAGTCTCCCTATATCAGTGGAGTCACAGGTTCAGCTCCTACAACTTGGTAAGATCTATTTTACTTTATTCTTTTTATCCTAAACGTTCAGTACAGTGCCCACAACAGAGAAGATGCTTAATAAGATGCTGAAGTTGTTATTCTATTTTTCTACAATCTTGTAACCTTTGACCTAATTTCAACATTTCTCCCTGCCCAAAAGAATTTAACTATAAAAATGTGACTTAAATGTGATTTAAAATATGTAAATTTTTATTACAATGCCATAAATATTATACTTATCAATCTTTTGAGTAAATTATGATTTCTTAGTTGTCAGTCCTCTGTGCAAAGAAACATTCTGTGGGAATGCTATGTTTCCTAGTAAATTTCCCAGATTTTAGAGAACTCTCTTCACTCTTATTTGTGGAGTATTTTGGAGAGAGTATTGCCCAGATATCCACCTGCGAGTGCTCACTCTCATGATGGAATGGTTTAGAACGTATTACGCATGTAAACATCTGTATGTGCATCATTTATATAGATGATCTATGGATAACCACAATACCTTATAAAGACAGAGGGATCAATAAACAATTAATTAACAAATATTTATTAAGTACTCTTGACAGGCATTGGGATAAGTCTTGGGAATTCAAAGTCAAAAGTGTAGCAGTTTCTGCCCAAAAGGAATTTACACATTACTAGATAGTACTAAAGGGAATGACAACAATCAAAACCCAAAGCACAGAATCACAGAAACAAGGATCCTTAGAATCTCAAGTTAGCAGAAGAGTGAACTAAATCAAACTCATTCTTCTCCAAAATGTATTGAAGGTCAAGCTCTAGCATAGTAGATTCATGTTTGGGCTCTCCTGGCATCTACCAGTTTATGAACATCTTGGGAGAGAAGCATGTTGGTTCTTATCTTCATAGCCTTAGAAATAATCGTAGTATACTGATCAAAACTACATACTTTTCCTCTGGTGTACTTTTTTTTTTGGCTTTAGTCTTTTTTTTTTTTAACTTTTGCTTATTATTATTTTTTTTTTATTTTTTGGTTTACACCATTGATTCATTGATTTCCACAGGATTTTGAGTTACAAATTTTTTCCACATCTTTCCACTACCCACTGCCCCAAAATAGTGATCCCACTGTATACCTCATCCACCAATCTGCTCTCTCTTATATCCTCCCCTGGTGTACTTTTTCATGGCAAGCAGCACACAAATTAATATTAATGAGCTATGCCTTTAAAAACATGTCAATATATCTTAAACCCAATATATATTCTCACTGTTCTAAATTTATTTCTGTAGGCTTTAGATGCGTTTTTCCTTTAAATGTTAAATTTATAAAACCATTTTAAAAGCATGAAGTGTGTGGATGTGCATGTGTGTGCATCAACATGTGTGTGTGTGTGTGTGTGTGTGTGTGTGTGTGTGTGATACCCTTTGGGCCATTTCACTGAATTTATAGTCATGGGTTGACCTTTCTCTCAATTAATCACTCTGAGGCCCAGGAGCTTCCATGCAAGAAAAATTGGACATTCAAAAGGTATTTATTTCATGAAGAGTAATAAAATGGAATTTGGGGAGACTAATCATTTAGGATTCAAGGAACTTTAGAGAAGAGAATTTGGAGATAATACTGTAGTACTCCATCATGCAAATGGAAGAATGAGCTCAGGTTAGAATTGAAGTCTCCTGCTTCAAAATCTAGGGAATTTTCCATGACAACACAGACTCTGGAATTGTATTCACAAGAAACCTTATTAGGGTGAATAAAGAAAGCCTCACAGTTCTAGGGGTAAAAAGTGTTATTCTCAGACTTCAGGTATCTGGTGTCAAATTTAACTCATTCATCTATTCTTTCATGCATACACACATGCAAATATTTGATAGTTATAGCTATATTTGATAGTACAGACTCAAAGAAATATAGGTAGCTGAAACTGCCTTCATGTATCTTATACATTACTAGGGGGTTACATGACATACTCCAACAATTGTGATAGTTTGTTGTATTGGCATTATAGTTACTCCAAGCATTTGTGCATGTCTAGGAATGAACTTCTATCTAATTTCTACTTGTTGAAATACTGACCTTCCTTCAAAGCTCGACCCAGGTATCACCTCTTCCATGGTATCCTTCTTGATCCATCCGACTGAAAATGAGCCATCTAGACTCACATTTTCCCATAACTCTTCAACTGACCATTTTGTTGGTCTCTCAAAATTATCCTTGTGTAATACCTGTATAATTATGTATTATAACTGTTCTTGAACCCATTATATTTTAAAATTCCTAAGTCCTAGTGTTATGTCCTTTGTGCCTAGTACTCTCAAAATATCAAGCTATTGTGCTGAAGCAGCAATCTTCTTGATTTGGGGAGTGCTGTTTCTCTAGTAAGGTCACCACTCATCTTTTTGTTTAAAGCTTTTGTCCAAGTCCTAAGATAAGTTCTTTATGGGAGATACACTCAGTACTCTGAACACTTTCCTGAATTTTTCATGACAGAGAGAGACCAACTCATGTAATGAGAAAAAAATACAAATTTTTTTCAGAACATAGCATGGAGTTGTCAAAATTGTTGAAATTAACATTTTTGCGATGACTTCCCCACCATCTTTGTCTGTCACTCTTCAAACATCACCACCACAACTCAGCTGCATCTCACCTGGGAAGTTTTTCCCACCCTTTATGCTTCTTCACACTAGAAGATCTTCCTGCCCCTGCTACTCTCTTCTCCTATTTTTGAGTTCTTCATAAAATCTTTATTTTGAGGAATGTACCAGGTCAGCTAGCCTTCATTCCTCTCCTGGCTCCACTTCTGATTATTTAGACTTTATTACCAGAGTCCTATGCAATTACCTTCCTTCCATTCCATTTCAGGTCCCTTTGATGTGTTCTCTCTTCAAATTCAAATTTAAGTTCACAGAGGACAAAAACTCTCTTTCTTGTGTATATTATTTGAATCCTCAATATGTAGCAACTGAAACCTGTAAGTCCTTAAGAAAGTATGGTTGACTGAAATGCCTGAGAAAAGGGAAAATATTGTGTACTGAAAAACAATACTGACCTTTACACTTTAAAGTGTTACATCCATATACACATGCACATATATGCATATACATGCTCATACACACACACATATGCATATATGTATGTGTGTGTGTAAAATTTCCTATGTACCCCACAACAACCCTACATGTTAGGTGCTAATAAAATTAAAATCCTATTTTATAATTTAGGAAATAAAGCTCCCAAAATGTTGTTTCCCTTTGTGCCAGCTGTTTTCCATGCCTAGAATACACACACTCTCTCTCCATCTCTTAAAACCTTTCCTTTCTTTCAAGACTCAGCTCAAGCACCAACCTTCTTCAAGAAGTCTTTCTTAACCCTTCCTAATTACTAGTGCATTTTTTGGCACCTGTCTCTCTACTCTGCCCCAAATACATGATAGTACATATAATGATTGTGGTTTGCCAAGGACTTTACTAACATCTCATTTTATCCTTACAAAACCTTCAGCAATAGGTACTGTTTTTATTTGCATTTTATGTATGATGAAATAGAGGCTGAGATTTTAATCAATTTGTAGGGGTGACAAAGCTAGGAAGTGTTTGAGGCCAGAATTGAACCCAAGTATTCCTGACCCAGAATTAACTATTGAGCAACCTAGCTACATTTTGGGGAGCAGATGTTTCCTTGTATTCTATATATATGCTTATATTATGAATGTAGCCTCCCCATTAGAATGGGCATCTCTTGAACCAGGGACTGATTCACTTTTTCCTTTATATCTTCAACGCTTGCCACAATGTCTGGTACATAGTAGGTACCTAATAATTAATCACTGATTGGACAATTATTTTTAGAGCTTTGCTCATATATTTCATACCTAATTAGTGTGAGAGGTTGTATTTATTGACTCCCAGTTGAGCAATCTATCCATTATGCCACTCTTTCTCTCTACTACATGACTCCATGGTGTGGAATGAGGTAGGGATCTTCTTGAATCTCAATTTCATGTCATTTCTTTCAGACACAGAATCATAGAATGACTAGAATAATTGGCATTAGGACAGGAATTCCTACCATGCTTTGATTAGTCATTAGCTCCATGAGTCTATCCATATCACTTAAAGTATTTGGACTTTAGTTTACTCCTATGTTAAATGAGGGACTTGCACTAGATGGCCTCTGAGATTCCTTCCAGCTCTATACCAAAAATTCCACTACTCTCTTCTAGGAAATTAAGGAATTGGACTTTATATGTAAGTCTCCCTACAACCCAGTATGGCTTCTAAAGTATATCATTATGCTTCTCCTTCCCCATACCCTGTCCAACTCTCCTACTTGTGCACTTGTGTGAAAACACACACACACACACACACACACACACACACACACAAACAATTGCTTAACTTCCTGGGTATAGAAATATGCATTTATTGATAATTTTCCATTAAAAAGGCACATGAAGAAAATTATAGGTTTTAATGAACAAAACAGTATTAATCACTTCAAGTCAAAAAATCTCTCTGCTTTCATGCAAAGAGTCCCAATCTTTGTTACACTGAAATGCTAGAAGTATAGCAGTGCCAGGGTGGAATGGAGAAGGGGGAGGAAAGGGTACTGGCTCCCAGTCAGCAGCACTGAATGATTTGGTTGTCATAGCAATACATTTCAGTATAGGCTAATATGGAAATAAATTGGCTTCACAACTAGATGAGAACCCAGTCTCTGGGTTGCCACTGTCCTGCCCATGAGGGAAAATAACATGTTTAGAAATAAAGGACCTTTGTCTCATATTGCATGAAAATAAGGGTTATTGATGTGTCTGATTGTTTTAAAGGGAACTGGTCCTTCAGCTTCTGAGCTAGGCACATTCACTCCTCAATCAGCATCAAGAGAATCACAATGCCAGCTCTGCCTTTCATCACAGAATGGCAGAGAGCATTTCATTTTCTCACAGACTCCATGGAAACCAGCTAGCTCAGCACCAAGGACAGAGAAATAGTAGAATAACCAAAGGCTGCTAACTTTAGGAAGACTACAGCCAGTCTACTAAACCTTGGAGGATAGGCAGGAGAATCTCTGGATTTGAGATTTCCTACTTTTCTTTCCCAAGGAGTCATCTATTGAGACATTTCCCCCCCAACCCCCGAGGCCCAAGAGCTTTACTCCAATGGCAAAAGGGGGATCTAAATGAACGTATGAAAAACTATTCAAGGTCTTCAACACATGACTACTATGGATAGCCATTTCTGATAAAATCTTAGAATATCATACCTTAAAGGGATGTTGAAATAAGTGAATGCATTAATAAACAATGAATGATCAAAAAGAAAAAATTATTGAATCCTAACTTTATGCTATGTATTGTGCAAATACAAAAGTGAAGACAAAACTTTCCCATCTATAAGCTTATACTCTAATTGTGAGAGGCAACATCAGAATTTCAGAAGGAGAATTAATCTAGCAAGACAGAATGTCATAGCTAGAAGCAACTTTGTAACATAGAATGTCACAGTTCAGAGGTCTGTACAGCATAGAAAATCAGAGCAGGATTAGTACCAGAGGATACTAGACCTCAGAATACACAATGTCAGCACTGGGAAGAACCTTGGAATGAAGAACTGACATGGAATCTCAGAGTTTAGAAGAATCCTCAGAAACAGAGAAGTCAAAAATTTAGAGCATATGGAAAGAATTGGATCTTTAATCAGAGAATTTAGGTTCAAATCTAGCTTTGACATAATGACATTATGATATCAGCCAAATAATTTCCCTCCTTGAGTCTGCTTCCTCATCTTCAAAGTGAGATTCACATTAGTGTGAATGATTTCTACAGTCAAACAGGGAATTAATGATAAAGGTGGGGTCAGAACACAATTCTCTTGATTCCCAATGCAGTGCCTATTGGCTACACTCCAGCCATCTTTGTTCAATCCTACACAAGTATAACTTCACCAAACAAAGGATTGCAGTAGCTATGCCCACCCTTCATTCATAATTATGGCTTTCCAAGCCTCTCCAGCATTAAAGGTTAATGCAGGAAATGTTTCAAGCCCAGCCTCTGCCTTCACTGTTTCCCCAGCACCAATATATTGTTGTCTGTATTCTGCCCTAAATATCCCACTTTCCATTTAGGGTCTATGATGATGTCAGGAGAAATTGAAATGATCATGTGAGGGTGTGGAATTTCATGATCTATGAGACCCTTAGGAGTGCTACAATGCATTCTTAAAGAGCTAATCCTGCTCAGCCCTGAATTACTCCACTGCCCTTGAGAATGAAGATACTTGCCATTTCCAGTCATTTAATTCATGACTTTTATGCAAAAGGCAAAGTTTTGGTACATTATGAGGCTAGTATTGCTTTCATGTTACAAAAAAAAAATGAAAAGAAAAAAGTCCATTTTGACTCGCACGGGATCAAGGGGGTCAATCCCCATGTTTAAATAACACATTATTGAATGACATTTATCCTAAGCAGGAAGACTTGAAGCTTTTATTAGTGCAAATTTAAGTGCTTGGAAATATACGTTATTTAGATAGTGAAATTCCCTCTCATCCATTAATATTTTTTTCCCTACAACTCAAATTCTTCCTCAGTTTCTCCGGCATAGGATATCCAGGACTAGTGAAACAAAAACCTATACATCCATTAATAAACTAAGATATTGTTTATCCCAAATTATAAAAGGACGGTGGCACTTTTATCTCAGTAAATCTTATATGAATTTTGCTCAGGCAGATCCATCCTTCTCCTAGTCATGTGGTATTCGTTTTACAGATACAAATTAGATGATTGGGGACAGGACAAGTCCACAGGACCCTAGAAGCTTGCCTTTTAAAGCATATCTTAATATCCCTTCTAGGTCCACCATTTTCTTGGTCTATGTGTTCTCCACAAATAAATCAAGGTGTCTTTTGAACTCATTTATACACTCTCCTTCAATTGCCTTCCTTCTGTATTTCCATAATATCCTCATCTATCAAGTCTGGATTTATAAAACCAATTTTGGGCTTCCAGATTCCAGTCTAAGGGTTCATCACCTCCTGTCCAGTTATCAGAAAGTTATTTCACAGGAAAGCAATATAGACCAATGAATGGAATTAAGGATTAGGAGAAAATTCCTCTGCTTCTAGTTTGTGAGGTACATCTTTCACAAGGTAGATCTTTCACAGAAAGAAAACATTGCTCTTTAACTAAAAAGACAATCTGCAGTATCTTCCTAAGCAACAATTCCAGAGTTACTTTTTATTCTCATACCTGTATTACTGAAAAGTGAATGACTTCATCAGGGCATAAGCTCTTAGACTATTTAATCATTACTGCAGGTGCATATGATGTAGTCCAGTGCCAATGAGGAAGATAGGAACTGTCAGTACTCTACTGTGGTCATGATTACTAAGTTTTCTTTCAGGGCTTGAAAGCAGTCTGTGGAAACTTCAAAATATTGAGGTCTCTAGAGATAAACTTAAAACAATGCAAAAATAGACTAAGTCACTCCATCCTTTCTCCAAAAATCATTTGAGACACAATCAGAGTTTCTGTGTTTATGGACCAAATAGGTTACTTCTTTTTTTTTTTTCCTTTGCCAACTCAAATAACTTGCAAGAGGACATGGATAGGAGATAGAGAATACATAAAATGTCCTAGAATTGCAATTAGAATGGTCAGGGATGTTGACATCATGAAGCATGGGAATCTCTCTGACATTTAAAACCTGTTATATTATGGGTCCTATGCATATTTTCAATTTTTCTAAACTTTACTCCCATCCATATCGTTACTTGATTTTTTTTCACATATTACTTTATCTGGCAACTATGAACTTTTGTATTGAGCTGGAATGATATTCTGCCTCAATAGCTTTCAAAAGTGAATTCAAATTCTATTTTCTATAGAAGACCTTTTGTAGTTCCCCTCAAGCAGCAGTAGGAAAAATGGTGGGTGGGGATTTACAAGGAAGCCAATGTATGCTTGCTGTCAGGGGATCAGGGGGGAAGAGCTTCCCAAAATATAGCTGTCCTAAATTGGAATGTCTTGCTTTGAGAGGTGGTGAATTCTTCTTTATTTGGTGTTTCCAAGCAAAGTCCGCAGGACTCCTCATTGAGTATGTTATAGTGGAAGTTCCTTTAGTGTATGGGTTAGACAATATGGCACTGAGTTCCCTTCTAATCACACATTATGAGGTTCTGAGGAATCCCTGGTCTACTTTGCATTCTTCCAAAGGTTCCAAAACGCAATACCTCTTCAGATCACTTCACAAATATTTATTAATTACTTGCTCCATTCATTACAATGTATTATCCCCCCCCAAAAAAAATAAAAAACATTAAATTAAAGAACTATAGGATCTATTATTTCTAGTCTATATAAGGAGCAATCTGGCTAGAGAAGTAAAAGAAATTATCCAAATGATAGGAAGTGGTAGAGTTAGGCTTTAAGATATGATCACTTAATTTCAGGTTAAGCATGACTTAACTATTACCCATGTTAGAGAAGGCAAAATGACTGCCTAGATCTATCCCTAAATGGTTATTTAGTCCACAAAATAGCATTTATTAAATGTCCATTATGTATCAAGCCCTATGTTAAAACCCAAACATCCATGGGCAGACAAGAGAGAGAGAGAATAAATTGAAGATAATCTCAGAGGAAAGCTACTACTATCAAGAAGGAATCAAGAATACCCTTTTTCTTCAGAAGGTGAGACTTTAATTGAAACTTGAAGGAATTCTCTGAAATAAAGAGGCACTGAGTATATCTCAGAAAAATGCTAGAAATTGGGAGATAAAGTATTTTTGTGTTAGGAACATCAAGAAAACCTGAGTCATTGGATCACAGAGTAAGCAAAAGGGAGTAAGATGGGGGAAGACAGGAAAATAGAAGGATGACAAGTTGTGAAGGACTTTGAAAGTCAGACAAATAAATATTTTATTTTGGAGATATTTGGGAACCATTGTAGTTTATTGTATGAGTCTTATGTGGTCAGACTTATATTCTAGGAAGATCATTTTCATAGGTGCAATATGGACCAGAAACAGTAGAGATTTGAGGCAGGACCTGTGGCATGAGTGCCTTTCCTTAACTAAGTTCATATCCTTCAATCCAAACATTAGACTTGGGAAATCAACCTAGTTACAGATCTACTCAACCATGTGTTAGGCTGCCTCACTCCTTGTTAGTGTGCCATGACCCACAATATCCTTACCATGCCATGGCACAGACCATAATGCACCTACATTTGTCCATACTGTGTGACGTGTTCATGGCCTCTGGTGCACTTGTCTTGAGAGGCCATCTAATATACCGGAGATGGTTTTCTCCTACTTTTGTTATTGAAGTGAAGAGTGGTGTCCTTTGGCTATTCAGCTTTCATACTTCACCCTGATCATTTGCACAGCTGATCTTAAGTCTTTGTTTCATTTTATGTTGCTTTGATGTCACCTCTTACCCCTAGTCTTTTCTTCTAACAATGACTTCAAAGTTGAATACTGATACCTACACTCAGAAACCAAAGGTAGAACCTATACCTACGCTGGTCTGTAACCAGACCTCCAGTGGTGAGGAGATGAGCAATAGGGATGGGGAGACCACTTGCCATTGTCCCTCAAAATCTACTTTTATCCCTATGCTTTTCCTATAACCCTTCCTATCCTTGTAATAATTAATCATAAGTAGTCATTTAGGAGAAAAAATATCTCCTGCCATCTCCTTATATTCTCTCATCCCCAATTCCCCACCATCCCTCAACAATCCAATCCTGCCCTCTAATTCCACTATACCCTCTGGAACTCCCATTCCATAGCGAACAAACTCTGTTTCACAGTCAATCTATTTCCCTCACAGTTTTTCCATCTCTGGGAGTTCGTAGTATTCCCTCTGATGGTACTATATCCCTGACTATCCTCTCTAGCATTCTTTGTGCCTTCTCTCATATCTTGTCACATTGGTTCTAGAAAAAGGAATGAAAATATTCTTTGTCCCCCATGGTCATTTCCATATTCTCTTATTCTTTATTCATCAACGACCTTCCCTACATTTCTAAATGTATCTATATTTGTACACCATACATTTCTTTTGAACTACTACAACTCTGATTTGCTCATAGAGCATAGTGTCTTCTTTGATGGAAGCACAGCAAGCTGGGATGTCCTATACAAATGTCTCCCATATCTCACAATTGATGCCAAAGTTCTTCAGAGAGATCTTGAAAGTGCCCTTGTATAATACCTTCTAACCACTATGTGAGTACCCACCTTTTGTGAGTTCTTCTCAAAATAGTCTTTTAGGAGAGCATGGTTGGCATTCAAACAATGTGGCCAGTCTATTGGATTTGCAATCTCTTCGGCAGAGTTTGAATGTTTGGCAGTTTAGCTCAAGAAAAAGTCTCAATGTCTTGTACCGTCTCTTCCCAGGTGAACTTCAGAATCTTCCAAAGACAATTCAAAAGGAAGTTATTCAATTTTTTGGTATGGTGCTCATAGATTATCCAGGTTGCACAGGTATACAACAATGAGGTCAGGACAACAGCTATGTAGGTACTCAATTTGGTAGAGAGCCTACTATATTAATTTTCTCACAATTTCCTTTGGAGGCTCTCAAACATTGAGTTAGATCTAGCAATGAATACATTAACCTCATAATCTATGTGTGAAAACTTGGAAAGTATACTGCCAAGGTGAGAGAACTTGTCTACAACATTAAAAATTTATCCATTTGCTATAACTGATGGCTCCATATATGGATCTTGTGGTGCTGACCTATATTTCCTTGATGGTAAGGCCCAAACTAGCTTAAGAAGCAGGCTAAACTGAAGGTACAATCATATGAAAACAAAAAGTCACACACCAACTCTCCCTCCACTTTAGTCTTGGCTTGTAGCTTTTTCAGGTTAAATAATTAGCATCAATGTGGTAGCTGACCTTAAATACCACTTTTATCTTAGTTGAAAGCATCTGACAACATTGATGAAAAATGTAATGCTAGAAAGCATGGATAAAACCATAAAGGTTGCTTCATGCCATTGCTGACTTGGAAAGCATGAAAGAATCATCCATTATGAAGAACCTGTGAAAGCATGCCATCATGAAACTGATGTACAATACTGACGAACTTGTCTAGGCAACCAAATTTTGCCATGATTTCCCACAAGCCCTCATGACTAACAGTATCAAAGCTTTGATCATACCAATGAACATCACATATAAATCTCTGTTCTGCTCTTGGCATTTCTTTGGGAGTTGTTGAGCAGTAAACAACTATTGACTATTCCATGGCTCTTTCTCAAGCCATACTCACTCTTGGATAAATGACGAATTCCAGTTAAGGGATCAGCCTATTAATGGGCCTTCTGGCAAGAATCTTACCAGTAGTGACTAAAAAAGATTCACCCTTGTGATTATCACAGGACTTCCTTTTCCTTTATAGGGATGAACAGTGGAGGCATCCTTGAGTTTCTCTTGCCATATATGATGGATGATTTCATTCAGCTTTTGGATGAGCAGTAGCAGAACCCCTACCTTACAAATTTTAGTTGGAATAAAATCAGTACCAGACATTTTGCCACACAAAGAAGAGTCTAATGGCATTCATAACTTGTTCAAAACTGACAGTTATGAGGTCTTTTAGTTACATTCAACCTTCTTTAGCCCATCTGACATATTTGTTTACTGGGATGTAGCCACTGCATATGCTATATCTTAGAATAATAGGTGACAGTTTGGTGGCAGGTGAAATCTAATTTTTACCACAAGTGAAAAGTACCCTGAATAGGTGTAAGAAGCCCTCACACCAGAAATACTAGTTTTCCCTAAATACCCATTTTTTTCTGCAATACTAACACTTCTGATTTCCATGATACATGAGTTTATAAATCACTTTTCTTACAATTAACATAAACCAAAATTGAAACTTATATGATTAGAAGAGGAAAATACCCCAAAAAGTGATACTTCATGTTTGCTATGGCAAAATTTAAGCAATTTCCCACTATGCCTCCCCCTATGCCTGACAATAAGCTTAGCCCTCATATTCACTTTTCCAGATCCTTCATTTGCTGTAAACCTCCCCTCCTGCAGACAGCTTTACCTACTTCCAGATTTGTTAATTCCTCCTTCCTCGACTTTTCTGGCATTATACTTTGTTCATGTTGCATCCCCCAGTGGAATGTAAGTTCCTTAAGGTCATGGATTGGTTCTATTTTGGGAGGGGAGGAGATTTGTATCTCTAGTAGCTGACGTAATTCCTAATAATATTGATAGTAAGCACTTTCTATCCACTATGCCATCCAGCTCCCCAGTTCTTGGGACATGGTAGGCACTTAATAAATAGTTCTTGAATTTAGAGTTGTCTTATAATGTATATGCTCCTAGATGTAGTCATTTCACCCACTGAAATGTAAATTCTTTGAGAAAAGAGATGGTTGTATTTCGAAGTATCTTGCACTATATCTGGTACAATGTAAGTACTTACAACACATTTGTAGATTGAATTTGACAGCCACGTGAGGTAAATGCTGCAAATACCTATCACTACATTTGAGAAATAAAGAAATTGATGTTGAGAGAATTACCTAGTCACAAAATAAATGAGTTAATCATGACACAATAACAACAACTGAATTTACCCTGAAGATTCTTTGCATGAATCTTTAGAGGATAATTTTTAAATTTTCATATGATATTAATGAAATATTATGATAATATTTTGATTCAACTCTAAAGATAAGAAATCTCTATCAACTTGTGCAATAATCCATAGAACACTGAATAAAAATCAATCAAAGCATGACTTGTTCTGAGATAATTTCTGCCTCAGCCACAATGAAAAGATGTTAATGAGTATGAGATGTTAACAGTATCTAACAGAGAGTTCTTTAAAATTTGCAAAGTATTTTACATACATTATCTTATTTGAATCTTGATCAATTCTGAGAAGATATTATTATCTTTATCCAAATTTAAGAGACATGGAAACTGAGGCTCACAGAGGTTAAGTCACTCACCCAGAATAATTCACATAATACATATCTGAGATGGCAGTTGAACTCAGGTCTTCCAGCCTCCAATTCTAGCCAATAAGGTAAGTTTCCTCAATTTTGAAAGAGCAAAGACTAGACATTAACCCTAATATCATAATTCCATGTGAAATACATGGTCCTTTTTACTAGCCACACTTTGAGGATTTAGAGCTTCATGATTTTATCAGTATGTGTGATTAGGAAGCCAAGAAACTGGGTGGATAATGATTCATTCAATGGAAAGAGAAAATAGGGAGGAAGGGTTTCTTAGAACTAATTCCCTGCCTGCTGCCTCAGAATGCTCTTAGCATCCTTTCTGTCTCTCTTAAGCATGGATCTCATTTGATTTGACTTTGTGTTACATCGATTTGTCATGGCCATCGATCCTTACAGCAAGATGATGGATGCTGATAATAGCTTTTTTTTAAATTCAATCACTAAATATTATTGAGTCCCAGTTATATGCCCACTGCTCTGTTGGTCATTAAAGGAAAGATAATAGAAATGAAACATATGAAAACCACTAGGATAGTATTAGAGAGGAACAGAAAATAATCTAGGTCACATTCTAACACTAAATAAGGGAATAAAATAAGGAATATGTGTAACCCCACCACCTCCTGAAAAGACAGCATCCTTTGTAAAAACTGAGGGTTAATTCAGGCTAATTTACTGGATGTCTAAGAACAAAGCTTTTTACATTGTTCTCCATTTTTAGATGTGGCTAGGGTTTTTGTTGTTGTTGTTGTTGTTGTTTTTAGAAATGACTGAATCCAAAAACTTCCAGCCAATTAACAACTGTTTCCAAACTGTATAGACACTGACAATGTAAACTGTTTAATTTCTGAAAGGTACAATAAAAAGTATTATTATTGTCACGATTATTATTATTATTATTATTATATGACAATTGAATAGCAAGGTTCGCAAAGAATCTCATAGACAGTTCTCATTTGCTCCATTATGTGGCTGATAAGAGAAACACCAATCCAATCAATATGATTAAAAAAAAAAAGAAACAGATATTGTGTAAGACCATATTATGTAAAAAAGCTCTAGGCTATACCTGGAAAAAAGAACATTGATAAATCAGGCAAAGTATGCTCTTGATATTTTATGGTATGGTCAAATGGAAGATGCCACATTGGAAGGGGCACTGGACTAAAAGTCAGAAGAGTGAGTTCAGATATTTCCTCTGACATTTACTACTTGTACTACTTTGGGCAAGGTACATTCTGTATAGGTCTTAATTTTCTGAACTGTAAAATTAAAGCTTTGGGGGGCAAAGCCAAAATGGCGGAGTAGAAGCACAAACTTGGTGTCAGCTCCCACTCCAATCACTTCTAATACATGTAAAAAAGTAACTCCAAACAAATGTTGGAGCTACAAAAGCCAAAAAGTGACAAAGAGAAACAAATGTCATGCAGGAGGAATCCCAGCAGGCTGACAGGATGGGCTTATCACACTGAGCTTGAAGCAAGTGCAGTCCTGCAGGAGCCATGGTTCCAGCCCCAGGGCAGCCCCAAAAATTGGTAACCAGAGCAGACCTCAGGAAAGTGAATCACCAGCGGCTGTGGCAGTTTCCAGACTTCTCAACCCATAAACACCAAAAACAAAGTAAAAGGACAGTGTAAAACTCTATTGAAAGGGGGAGGGGGATGCAAGAATGCAGTCAAGTGCCTGCCCCCAGGGTAAGATACAGTGGAGGCACAGCAGCTGCCTTAGTTTCTCCTGGCCTACAGATTGTAGGGCAGCCAAGCAACCATTCTGAGGGTAATCACTCTTGCTTTAACCTACTTGGATGTGGATCACAGCCTTGGGTGGTGGTCCTGGGGTGTGTGGCCAGTAAGCCAGAGTGTTCTAATAGCTCTGGCAGCTGTGAAAACCCCAGCAATTTACGACAACCCTCTCTCCATTCTGGAAGCAGAGCTCTACCATGGCAAAGAGCTCAAAAGTCAAGTAATTGGCTGGCAATATGAGCAAGCAAAGAAAGCAGAAACAGATCATAGAATCCATTTTTGGGTACAAAGTGAATCAAGGCATGAGCTGGAGGAAGACAATAAAGTCAGAACTCCTGTATCAAAAGCCTCCAAGAAAAATATGAATTGGTTACAGGCCATGGAGGAGCTCAAGAAGGATTTTGAAAATCAAATAACAGAAGTAGAGGAAAAATTGGGAAGAGAAAAGAGAATGATGAAAGAAAATCATGAAAAGCAAATCAACAGCCTGTTATAGGAGACGCAAAAATACATTGAAGAAAATAACACCTCAAAAAATAGACCAAATCAAATGGCAAGAGAGGCCTAAAAAGCCAGTGACAAGAAGAATGTCTGAAAAAGCTGAATTTGCCAGATGGAAAAGAAATTTCAAAAACTCACTGAAGAGAATAACTTCTTCAAAATTAGATTGGAGCAATTGGGACCTAATGCCTTTATGAGAAATCAAGATACTATAAAACAGATCCAAACAAATGAAAAAGTAGAAGGCAATATGAAATATCTCTTTGGAAAAACCACTGACCTTGGAAACAGATCCAGGAGAGATAATTCAAAACTTATTGGACTACCTAAAAGCAAAGATAAAAAAAAAGAGCCTAGAAACCATCTTTCAAAAAATTATTAAGCAAAATTGACCTGATCTTCTAGAACCAGAGGGCAAAACATAAACGAATTCACCAATGAGCTCTTGAAAAAGATCCCAGAAAGAAAACTAGAAATATTATAGCCAAAATCCAAAGTTTCTAGGTCAAGGAGAAAATACTGCAAGCGGTCAGGAAGAAACAATTTTAGTATTGTGGAAATACAACCAGGAATAACACAAGGCCTAGCATCTTCTACATTAAGGGATTGAAGGACATAGAATATGATATTCTGAAGGTCGAAGAAGCTAGGACTAAAACCAAGGATCACCTACCCAGCAAAACCAAGTATAATGTTTCATAGGAAAATATGGTCACTCAATTAAATGGAGGATTTTCTAGCATTCTTGATGAAATGGCCAGAGCTAAACAGAAAATTTGACATTCAAATAAAAGAAGCAAGAGAAGCATGAGAAGGTAAATAGGAAAAAGAAATCATGAGGAACTTATTAAAGTTGAACTATTTACATTACTACATGGAAAAATGATAATTGTAACTCATTTTTCTCAGTATGAAGATAGTTGAAGGCAATATATGTGTGTGTATGTATACATACATATATATGTTTGTATAGGAGGGTGTATGTGTATAAAAATATACATGTGAGTGTGGGCATATGTATGCTCATATATACATAGACAGTGGGAACAGAATGAGTTGACTATGAAAGGATGATATCTAAAACATAAAATTAAGAGTTGAGAGAGAAATTATTGGAAGGAGAAAGGGAGAGATAGATTAGGGTAAAATATCTCATATAAAAGAGATGAGAGAAAACTTACAATGGAGAGTATGAGCAGAAACGTGAAAGGGAAAGGGACAGCTTGATTCACATTGAATTTGGCTTAAGAGAGAATAATATACACACTCAATTGGGTATCTTACCCTACAGGAAAATAAGGATGCAGGAGATAAGAGGGGGTTGATAGAATGGAGGGCAGATTGGGGGAGAGGGTAGTTAGAAGCAAACATTTTTTGAAAAGGGATAGGATCAAAGGAGAAAATAGAATAAGTGAAGTGAGGGACAGGAAGAAGGGAAATATAGCTTCTCTTTCACAATATAACTACCATGGAAATGATTTGGGTAACTACATATGTACAACGTATATTGAATTGCTTATCTTCAAAGTGGGGGTAGGTGGGGAGGGAAGAAGGAAAAAAGTCTGGAACTTAAAGTTTTAAAAAGAAATGCTTTAAAAATTGTGTTGTTGTTGTTGTTGTTTGTTTTTTGTTTTTTGTTTTGTTACATGCAACTGGGAAATAAGATATACAGGTACTGGGGTATAGAAATCCATCTTGCCCTGCTAGAAAGTTAGGAGGATGATGGAAGAGGATATAAGAGATAACACATTGGGGGATGGGGTATTCATTAGGCTTGCTATTTTGTGATGGGGATAGAGGGAAGACTGGGAGAAAAAATTGTAACTCAAAATCTTGTGGAAATGAATGTTAAAAACTAAAAACAAGTAAATAAGTATATAAGTAACTAAGTAGATAGATGATAGATAGATAGATAGATAAATAGATAGATAGATAGATAAATTTTTTTAAAAGGGAAAAAAAGAAAAAAAAATGAAGCTTTGGGAAAAGGTGACCTTAAAGATTCCTTCCATTTCTAAATTTATGATTCTATCAATAGGAAGACATATATTCACAGAATTCTAGGTCTCCAATCAGGAAGTCTCATCTTCTTGAGTTCAAATCTAACCTAAGACACTCACTAGTTGTGTCAAACTACATGGATCACTCAACTCTTTGGACCTTAGTTTCTTCATCTATAAAATTCGCTGGAGAAGGAGATGGCAAACCGCTCCAGTATCTTTGACAATAAAGCTCCAAATGGGGTCATGAAAAGTTAGATATGACTGAAATGATTAAATAATAACAACAACCCTTACTACCCAAGGGGACTGAATTGCTGCCAGTTGTGGCAGTTCCCAGACTTCTCAAACCAGAAACACCAAGGAGAACATGGAAGGTTAGTGGGGGAACTCTGTGGGACCTTGGTAAATCATTAGCTAAAACACAGTTAGATTATAATTTCACCATTTCTCCAGGAATCTCAAATACTATTAATAGGGGCTGGGAGAATCTAGTGCATCTGCAAATGGCTGTAGATCCAAAAAATGGTGTTCTCTCAAGTATGGAAGATGGTCCCTGCCACTACAATTCCATTAAGCAACTTAATGATCAGATTCACTTTTATAAAGTAATATTTATTTGAAAAGTAATCATCATATACATATACATATATACATACACATATACATATATATGTATATAAATATATATGTCTATATATGTGTATGTGTGTATGTGTGTGTGTATGTGTGTGTGTGTGTGTGTGTGTGTGTGTGTGTGTGTGTGTGTGTAAACTTATTGCCCTAATCTTAGGGCTTAATCTTCCTTCCCATACCTTAAATCACCTCAGTCTCAGGGGAAAGGAAAGGAATTAAATTCATAACTTAGCACCAGACTCATGTCTCCCTTTTTTTTTCAACTCCCAGTCACTGTTATAATCCAGTAGAGACCATGAAAACCCAGAGAATATTGTTGCAAGATAAAACATTGAAATAGTGCAACCAGAGGCAGGCTTGGGAGTCCTAGAGGAAGAGCATTGGTGTGGCTGTGGTGAGGCTAAGTTTCAGGATGAGAGCTGTCCCAACAAGCCCTATCTCAACTGACCAAAAGGAGATCCTGAACCCTGGGGGCGTGGAGCAAACAAGTGCAAAAACTAGAACGCCAGGTCTGCCTTCACACAAGCAGGGGAAGTAGGAGACATGGGTACTGCCAGCCACCAGCAGGTGAGGCTGCCTGAATTTCAGCCTATGTGCTGCGAGGTGGAAACCTGAAGCAGCCATACCACTCCTCCCCACATCTTACACAGCGAGCTTCAGAACAACCTTGAAGCAACTCAGAAAGCCCTGGCCTTAGCCTCAGCCTAAGAACCCAGAAGACACAGGACACAAAGCCAATAACCAGACCCCTTGCTCCCAGCATGAAAAATGTGGGTCATAGCCCTCTATACCCAGAAAGACAAATCCACTTTAAATGACAGGAAATAGGCAATCACAACAGTAAAGAAACAATTTGGAAGAACGGAAATGATTCAATCCTTTTATAGTAAGCAAGAAGAAAAAAATTCACAAGAGGTCAGCCTTGACTCTCTACCCAACTCTGAAAGCTCAACAGGGAATATGAATTGATCTCAAGCTCAGAATGCGCTTTTGGAAGAGCTCAGAAAGGATTTTAAAAGCCAAATTAGAGAGGTAGAAGATAAACTAACAAATTATTTTAAAATTACACTTGCAAAAATAGAAAAAATAATGAAGAAAACAGTTCCTTAAAAAGTAAAATTTTTGAAATTGGAAAAGAGGTGCAAAATTTAACTGGAGAAAATAATTCTCTAAAAATAAAATCTGAACATATGGAAAAGGAACTTCAAAAATTAATTGATCAAAATTATTTGCTAAAAATTAGAATCAGTCCATTTGAAGTTAATGACTCTATGATGCATTAAGAATCATTCAAACAAAATGTAAAGAATGAAAAATGAGAAGGTTTAAAATATCTCACTGGAAATAACAACTGACCTGGAGAACAAATCCAGGAGATATAATCTAAGAATTATTGCTTTACTGAAAAGCCATGATGAAAGAAAGAGCCTGGACCACATTTTCCAAGAAATCGTCAAGGAAAATTGGCCTAAGGTCCTAGAACCAAAGGGTAAAATAGTTATAGAAAAAATCCATCATATGTCTTCAGAAAGAGATGCCAAATTGAAAACACCAAGAACTATTGTATTCAAATGCCGAAGACAGCAAGAAAGAAACAATCCAAATATCATGAAATTACAGTCAGAATCGCACAAAACTTTATCTTTTACTTAATCCATACTTTACACTTCAATTCCATTGATCCTTCCCACTCTCCCAATTGGTCACCCCTTCTCTTACCTCACACCTCTTTCTCCCTTCACGGTTTTGATCTTTGAGTTTATTAGTTCAATCACACACTATCATCTACCTGGGGAACACTTTTCTCTTTGTTCTGTTCATTTAGCATTCTTTGCTGAACTACAAATCACGATTTTTTTGACCCCATCCCCAATCTTTCTTCTACAGTTATACTCAAACATTCCTGGAAAACAATGGAGAAGGTAAAATGTTCTGTCCATTGGCTGAATGTTATATGAACCTGCTATAAACAATATCAGCTGCATCTTCAATTCTGTACAGTCATCTTTTTGTTATTATCTGGTAATCTCCTCCCCCTCCTCCTCCTCCTCCTTCTCTTCCTCCTCCTCCTTCTCCCTTTCTTCTTCTTCTTCTTCTTCTTCTTCTTCTTCTTCTTCTTCTTCTTCTTCTTCTTCTCTCTTTCAACATTTTTATAACTTCAAACCCAATTGATATATTTTAAATGAATTTTAAATAATTACATTCTATTTTCTCTCCCTCCTCTCTACCCTATGGAAAAAGAGAAAAGAAAAACAAATTACTTATAATATATGCACAGTCAATTTAAACAAATCCCATTATATACTATATGTAAAAATAAATGTATCTCATTCTCCCTAATACCTTTTAAATAGGACTTAATTCTCCTTTTCCACTTGTCATACTTCTTCTTTCCCTTCACTCTGATCAAAGTATCTTCCCTCCTACTGTCCTGAGAAAATAAAGGTGACTTCCAGAGATTTCTATATTTTCTATTGCTCTATACTAGAAAACTCCTCTGTCATTTCCTGTTCTCTCTCTTTGGCCCAGATGTGATGGAGATATAGACCTTTTCTTTGAGAAGGTCAAGTTCATCACTCGTTTTCTTGATTCCAAGTCCTCCTGTCTCTTCAGACAAATTTTCCCCTAGTCAATTTCATCTCTCTTTCATCTTTAATCTTTTCTAATCCACTACCTCATTTCTTTTATATACAAATATGCCAATGTTTCTCCCATCAAAAAAAAATGATAACAAGCAAATAAATAAACCTCTTCATGAGTAATCTGTTTCTATTTCTTTTTTTGCCTTCCAGACTCATAGAATTGAAGAGATGGATGGGACTTCCAATGCTTATCTCTCATGAAAGGAATCCCCATTTTCCATACCAAACAAGAAGTTACCTTGCCTCTGCTTTGACTATTCTGATTGTTAGAGCTTCAATCCAGTTGGTATCTTCACTATTTCTATGCATTGTTCCTGGTTCTGAGGCTAAGCAGAATGTGGGCCAGCTGAAGTGCTGGAGGACTGAAGAAGCATGACAAGGATAAAACTTTGTTTGTTCATGGCCTGGCTGATCCTTGAGTTCCAGGCAGGAGAAATGGTGAAGAGTTTGAGATGTGCTGGACCCTGTGAACTTCAATGTGTGCCAGGGACTGCCCTGAGGACTGGACAAAGACCTGGGAGCTGTCTACAAGGACTTTGGAGCTGTCTGCTTCTGAATCCAGGTGATTGTTTGGTGGATTCAGGAGGGAGCCAGGACCATGGAAGGGGATCCAGGGAATCAAAGAGACCACCCAGAGTCAAGATGAAGGAAAGGCCTCCCCTTGGATGAAATCAAGGTTTTCTGGACGCTGAGGGATGGAGGGTTTGTGTGGTTTTCTAATGATTGTATTTGTGATTAATGATATTTAGTAATTGTGAATCTAAATTGGTGACTGAGTAAGTTAATGGTTGCCCCATGAGTGGAAGTTTGATTATTTAATTGTGAATTGACTGAATGATTAAGTATTCTTTTGTTCCTTGTTCTAAATATTGTGGCCACTGTAGTGAAAACTGTGTGACCATTTTCTATGATAAGATGTAATGTTGTGAATATAATATTGTGACACATTTTGAATGTTTGCCTTGATTTGTAATGGAATAAAAAGAGTGTTCACTATATTGTGTAATCTGAACCCTAAAAGCTATTCACAGTAGCATTCTTTTGGGAATCGACTGGTGCATGGCATTACAGATGCCAAATGGTATCCATTCATTTTTAGTTCCATAACATCTTCTTTTTTCCACACATATGATCATGACCTCAGTTCAAACCTAAATCACATTTGTTCTTCACAATCACAGTAAATGCCTAGTTGGTCTCCCTGTTTCCAATGGCCTCTTCGGTCCATCCTCCACAGAGCTGTTCAATGAATAGTTGTAACATAAAATACTTCCCAGCCCTTTTGCCCCTATTTTAAGAAGTCCCTAATGACTCCTATTATTTTTAGGATAAAAT
>CM053581.1:7384581-7422709 GCA_028627135.1 Pseudochirops cupreus | reverse complement strand
CACCACCACTGCCACCACCACCACCACCACCATCACCACCACCACCACCACCACCACCACCACCACCACCACTACTACTACTACTACTACTACTACTACTACCACTACTACTACTACTACTACTACTACTTTTACTGTAATGAAATGATCACATGGAGAAATAGATGTATCTATCACCTAAAAACAGATCATTTAATCCTCTAATTGCCCAATGCAAACCTCCTTTACCCCTATCTTCCCTATTACTGGCAAAGGAAATATCACCTTCCCAGTCTCCCAGGCTCCTAATATAGGTGTCATCCTCAACTCACTTTCTCTCACTCCTCATATCTGATCTGAAAGCCTGTGGATTTCAAGTTTGTGATGTCTCTTGTATACACTTCCTCTGACACTGCAAATACCATAGTGCAGGTCCTCATCACCACATGCTTGGATATTGCAATAGTCTGCGTAGGTGTCTACCTGCCTGAAATCTCTACTTATGACAATCCATCTTTCATTCATCCACTAAAGTGATTTTCCTAAAATACAGATTTAACTATGTCATCTTCTTACTCAATAAACTCCAAGTGCTCCCTATCACCTCCAGGGTCAAATACAAAATCCTGCTTGGCATTCAAAGACTTTTATAACCTGTCTCCCCACTTTCATATTCTCCTTACACTGCTCCCTATAATGTTCTATTTTATCCATTTCACCTTGGCAATATTCCTCAAACAAGACACTGTATGTCCCAACTCTAAGTCCTTTTTTTCCTGACTTTTCCCCATGTCTGGAATACTCACCTTCATCACCTTGTCTCCTGATTTCCCTGGTTGCCTTCAAGTTACAGTTAAAAATATCATCTTCTCCATGAAAGCTTTCACAATCCCTCTCTAAGTCAGTGCCTTCTCTATGGCGGTGATTGGCCGTTTATCCTGTCTCTAGCACTTGTATTCACAGCTGTTTTATATTGTCTCTGCAGTAAACTGAGAGTGTCTTGAGAGCAGGATTGCTTTTGCCTTGTTTTTTGTACCCCAGCATTCAGCACAGATCCTGGTAGATGACAGTGCTTCATAAATGTTTATTGACTGAGTCTGGTCTCCGCAAGGTTCCAAGTAAACTTCAAGCACATTGTGAAGATGTCTTGTGTCAGACTTCTGAGAGATACGCATAGGTTGAAATCTGTGCAAGTAGAGAAAATGCATATGTGGAAGAGATCTATTGACTGAGAAAATTTAATTTTTTTTAAAGTTATTAAAATTCCATATAGGTTTTGTTATTCATGACAACCAAAGAATTATGAATAAATGTGCTAATGGAATATCTAAATGTTAATGTTTTGTAAGATGTGTTCTGAGCCCCTTGCCAAAAACACATGGCTTGAATCAGATGCATGGTGATGGGGGATGTGGGGAGAAGAGAATCCACAGACTGAGAACCATTGAATTGTACCATGTCAGATTCTCAAGACAATGAGTGGAACACACACACACACACACACACACACACACACACACACACTCACACACTCACCCTAACCGTAACTAATTCTACTTTGCATTTGTCGCTCTGCTTTGTTACAACTCCGCAGATTAAGATGCTCTTCCTAGGACACACTCATCACTTCTAAACTCACCACTAACCTGCAAATTCAAGCCTTGATTGATACCACCTCTCTCCTCTGGTTAGAGAGTTGGAGGACAGAGAAGCAAACTCCACCCAAAAGTCTTTCTTTATAGAGGGAATTCCCTGGACTTTCAGTTCATGCAAGTTTGTATCTGCTTTTCTTCCTTGCTTTCATTCCAGAGAACAACACCCACACCCCCCCCACACACACACAAATACACACATTGGCTCCCCTGCTGCTCCACCCCCTGCCTTTCCTGCCTCCTCGTGTGTATCATCTCTCCCCTATTAGTTTGTGCACCCCTTTAACACAGGGCTTGTCTTTCTTTTTATTCTTTGCATATTCAACGCTTACCACAAAGCCTAATACTTAGGCACTTAATCAATATTCATTGGTTGGACTGGAAACACACAACAACAACAACTACCCCCTCTGAGTTTTCAGAGTGTCAGTGTTGGAAAACCCACACAGCTCCAAGTTGTTCCTTTGATTGGTTTTTTCTTCACAGGGAGGGTATGCCAGAATCCTCTCAGATTCAAGGGTTTGCAAAACCTTCGAAAACAGCAGCAATCACACATCCTAAAATATATTGAGAGCACCAAAAATAGCCTCTGTGGGATGCAACGAAATGTCTGTGCTACCCATTTATCCATGAGCCATAATCACAGTGTAGATTTGGGAATTCTTGTGTCAAACCTGTCAGAAAGGAGAGTGCTAGAATAGAAGAGAAGTGATATTATCCACAACCTTCTTGTTTGGTTGTTGGGTTGTTCCCCCCATACATACGTGTACACCTAGGTAGTGTGACTTATTGGAAAAAACCCTTTACTTGAGCTTGTTTTTTAAAGCCTTAGATTCTTGTTTAAGCTACAGAATTATGTAACCTTGGGCAAGTCACTTTGCATCATTTTCCCTATGTGTTAAATATGAGTGATAATCATGCTCAAGAAGGTGACGTGAGGGTCAAATGAGAAAATGAATGGGGAATATTTGGTGAACTATAGAGTATCAAATTTGTGAGAGAAGTGCTATTACTAACAAATATCCTGGTTCACTTGATGTATTATTGACATATCTATATTTCTGCTTGTACCTATATATCAATGTTTCTGCATGTGCACACACACATGCACATATGTGTATATGAATCTTTTCAAAACTCTGAAAAGTCAGTCTGTTGGACACACTGCAATAACTAGAATAGTCCTTGCTTAGTCTACAGCCTTGCTAAGGAGACAAGGCACCATTTCTAAGAATATATACATATACACATACACATACACATACATATATATGTACATACGCGTGCATGTATAGGCATATGTATATGTATGCATGTATTGTGTGTACATGTGTACATGTACAGATCCATGTGTGTATCTATGTGTCTATATGTATGTATGTGTGCATACACATATTGTGTATGTGTGTGTATGCACACATATGAGGGGTGTTTGTATGTGTATAGATATAGATGTAGATGCAGATGCAGATGCAGATGCAGATGTGGATAGGTATAGATGTAGATATAATGCCATTCTGTCTCAGAGGCTCAGGACCAAATGCATGCTGCTGATATGAAGTAATGTGTGATTCCACTGCCTCACTGTGACCTTCAATCCCTTGACCTCTCAATTCTCTCCCAAATCATCTGCCCTATACTAGCCATTCTCTCTTCTTCCTATCTTGACACCTGGAGAAAGCAATTCAACTGTACACTGTTTCTTAAATCCCTAGCCTTCTTATCATATCACTGATCATGCCCAGCTAAGCATAAACTCTGGATCACTTCCAACACTGGTCACATTCACTCCTACACATATACTGCTGAAGGAAAATGGAGAAAATCATGCAACTTTTCTAATTGGGTCCAATACAAAATGATGTTAGAGAACCTCAACTAAGCCCTCATTGCTGCCAAGCAACCTTACTATATCTCCCTCCTTACCTCACTCTTCTACTCTCCACAGTTGCTCTTCCCAACTCTCTCACCCCTCCTCAAATCCCCCCTGGCTCTGCCTCCTCTATCAGCAGAGAACCTTGCCTCATGTTTTAAAGAAAAGAAATTAAGGCCATTCACCATGAATTCCCTTTGTTCTCCCTTTCTTTACCCCTGTCTTACATGATACAGTGGACTTACCCTTTACCAAGATAGACACTTTTACTTGTTCAAGCAATCCCATTACATTCTGTCTCTTCCAACAGATTGACCCCCATTATCCCTGACTTTTTCCACTTATTTTCAATATCTCCCTCTCTACTAGATGATTTTCTACTACCTACAAATATGTCCATATCTCCTCTGTCTTGGAGGAAAGAAAACCCCCTGATTCTTCTCTCCCCAGTATCTATGATTCTATATCTTTTCTGCCCTTAGTAGCTAACAGTAGTTAACATCTAAAATATATGTCTCTACTTTCTTTACTCTCACTTTATTTTTGACTTCTCACAGTTTGGTTCCTAACTTTATCATTCCACTGAGATTGCTCTCTCCAAAGTTACCAATGATCTCTTACTCACCAAATCCAAAGTTCTTATCCTCAATCTTCATCCTACCTTTACTACTCTGTTGGCTTTTATACCCTTGGTCTCTCTCTCCTCCTTGATATTCTCTTTTCTCTAAGTTTTATGGACACTCCCTCCATTCTCATTCTCCTCCTAACTATCTGATCATCCCCTCTGTTTCATTTGCTAGACCCTCCTCCACATCATGTGCCATAACCTTAGGTGGCACTCAAGAGTTTTGTTCTTTCCTAGGTCCTCTTCTCTTTGCCCTCTATGCTGTTTCATTGGTGATCTCATCAGCTTCCATTGATTTAACTATCTTCCCTGTGTTCATTATTCTCTAGTTTACCTATTCTCCCCCAATCTCTGCTGACTGCCCAAATCTCACATCTCCAACTGCCTTTCAGCCATCTTGAACTGGATGTTCAGTAGATTCAGTATGCTCAAGTTAGAACTCATTATCCGCCCCCCCCACACACACACACACATACACACAAACATACATAATCCTTTCTACTTTTCCTATCACTATCAAGAAAAAAGACATTCCCACAGTTACTGAAGTCACTGAGACTCCCAACCTGAGAGTCATCTTGAATATCTCACCCACTATGTCCAAGCTGTTGCCAAGGTCTGCCTCTTTCACCTTTGCAGCATCTATTGAATATGCCCCCTTCTTTCCTCTGACACTGCCTCCACCCTGTCACAAGCTCTCATCACCTCACATAGGGACTATTCATTAGATGTTGGTAGGTCTGCTTGCCTCAGGTCTCCCCCGACCCATCGTAATCCACCATCCATTCAGCCACTAACATGATTTTTCCCAAAGTGCAGAGATGATTTTACCACATGCCTTACCGCCAATGGTTTCCTATTTCTTCTAAGAACACACACACATGTGTATGTATGTATATGTATATGTACATGTTTTCTTTCATTCAATTAGCTCCTATTTATCTCATATGAAACTTGCTCTGTATATATTTGTTCAAATATAATCTACCCCATTAGATTGTAAGCTCTTTGAGAGCAGGGTGTGTATTTACCTTTTTTTGTATCCCAAGGCTTTAGTATATTTCCAGTCACACAGTAGACTCACAATCAAGGTTCATTGATTTATTTACTTCTCCTACAGTTTAGTGCCAGACATGGGACTGGAAACCATCTCTAATATTTCTGTGTCTGTTGCTCTTTTAATGATACTAGGCTATATCTTACGTTATCCTTTGGGGACGATTATTGCCATCCTTCCCATTTTCCTTTAAAGACCCTGCAAATCTAAACATCTCTATTTTGTTCCTCTTATTTCTGCGGTCAGATTATTCAATCTTTCATACTCTGGTTTTAGTCAGCTTTTTCTATCCTTGTCACCAATTGTTTCTCTCTGTACATACTCTATAATTCAGTCAAATTGGACTTTTTTATTTACCCCTTCATTGTCACAAAATCCCCCCTCACTAGGTCTTTGTGCAGTCTATTCCCAAAGCTTAGAAGATCCTCATTTCCCTCTCAGCCTCTTCAATTCCCAGCAATACTTGAACGCTCAGCTCCAATTCCATTTCCTTCAGGAAGCCTTCCCTGATTCCCCACAAATCACATGCCATAAATAACATATTATAAATCACTGAAGATTGTATCCATCTGTATTAATATCTTATTTGGTTCTGGTAAAGTAGGGGCTGTGTCTGCCATCAATTTTTATCTTCTCCCATCATGAATACTGTTTTTTCTGAACACAATACAGGATAAATAGGTGTTTGCTGAATTTCATTGGATGTGGGGGCAATTACCACATGCAATGAGAAGAGCACCAATCCTGGAGTCAGAGGACAGGGGCTCAAATCCCATCCGGGATGAATGCTCCCCACGTGACTGTGTGTTGGTCTCTTAACTTCACTGGGTTTCAGTTTCTTTTCTTTTGATAGAATTTACCTCCATGATTTCTATTTGGCTTGCACCCATATTCCTGACTTTGGTCCCCAAAGGGCAACTGCTGTTCCCCTCTTTCTAATCATGCATATGAAGCATTTTGTAGGCTGAAAAGCATTATATAATTGCATTAGCTCTTATTGTTGTTGTTGTTGTTGTTATAATTATTCCTTGTTTCTACACTTCAAGAACTATAACTAAAAGGGCCCCACCAATGCACTCCTTTTTAAGAGTCACACTGTTAAACATCATTAGCTCAGCATAATGGCACATAGTGAGTTGATATAGTGGTGGATAGATTATTGGATTTGGAATGAGGAAGACTTAAATTCAAGTGCAATCATAGCCCCTTAATAGCTGTGTGATATTCCACAAGTCCCTTAACCTCTGTCTGCTTCAGTTTCCTTATCTGTAAGATAGGGATAATAAGAGCAGCAAAATCTTAATTTTGTTCTGACTCTAAAATGACTTAATATTTGTCAGGTATTACTATTTGTTCTATGTTCTCCAAGAGGAGCATGGCATCAGGGAGGTGATATGCAAGTGAATTGGATTTAAATGAGAGAGGGCTGTGCAAGGTCACCAGCCTCACTTTCTCATCTGGTTCTAGTGGACGGATATGGATCAGGATTCCTCCTCTTTTACCCTGGGTCATCTCCAGTTGTCATGATCTGTATCTGTCAAGCAATATAGAAAGCTTAAAGCCCTGTGCAAATGCCAGTTCTTATTATGAAGACCACTAAGTGGTACAGTGAAAAGAGGAATAGATCTGAATTCAGGAAGACTTGACTTCAAATGTGACCTTAGACACATAATAGCTTTGTGATCCTAGGCAAGTCACTTAACCTTTCTGTACATCTGTGCTCAGTTTCTCCAACTGTCAAAGGAAAATAATAGTATCACCTATGTCCCAGCATTGCTGTCAGGATCAAATGAGATGAGATTTCTAAAGGGTCTAGCAGAATTCCAGGCACATATTAAGTGTTTAGTAGATGTTTTGTGTCCTCATAAGGAGACTGTAAAATACCTGCACTTCCCCTCATAAAACAGGGTTGCAGCATCTAAAAAAATCATGAGAAGAGTAGTTATAAACTTAGAGAACAATCATAATGAAACATAAATCTAGGGGAAAAGGGCAGGCAAGAGAACTCATGACTCCTACATTTCTGGTACTCACTGCCCTTTCTCTTCTGTGAATTCCTCACATTGTTCCCCACTGTGTTAAATATCTCTGCTAGTTGTGTGCTAAACTTCTAGAGTTTATGCATATTTAGAGAATGAAACTGGATTGCCAGGGTTGGCTTTTATACACGCACACACACATGGCTCTCTTTTCTGCTGCCAGGGGTCCTACTCATCAGCATTTCTTCTGACTAAATGATTGCCTCTCTGAATGCATGTCTAACTGGAAAGTGGATGGGTGTGTTTACTCCCTCACTTGGGCATTGTATGCTCTCAATGGAGTGTTTCTACTGAATCAGTAACTGTACTGGTAGGTGCAAATTCCAATGACAGAGGAAAGAAAAAAATTCCTTCCCAAACAAGAAGGTCCTAGTCTCCAACATTGTTCCTGGATTGCATGGACATAAAATGAAGTATCCTTAAAATGATCTCCTATTGTCTAAGTGCCATCCCAGAGGTAAGGTCAGTCACTGCATTCCAAATCCCATTAGTCCCTTTCTAATTAACTCAATGCCAAAAAAAAAAAAAAACCAAACATGGGAGCATTTTTATTGTTAATCTGATATCTTGCTATGAAACCCTTACTTACTGATTGGATGCTTTGTTCTCAAAGAGGGCCAAAATGACATTAGTATGCTAAAATTAAGTTTGAATATGTTCCATTGTCACTGATCACACAAATATGCGCTACCACAGGTAGGGCACAAATAGTCCATATAAACATTTGAGGTATATTCTCTAAATTCACACATTCTACATTTCCTTTGAGCTATTTCAATTCTGCTTTGCTCATAAAGCACAGCACCTTCTTTGATGTGGGTACACCATGATAAGTGGCCCTGTGTTAGCGTTTCACAAGTCAAATGATCAATTCCAAAGTTCTTAAGAAAGATATTGAGAGTGTCCTTGTATAGCTTCTTTCTGACCACCATGTGAGCACTTGCCTTGTATGAGTTCTCTATAAAATACTCTTTTTGGCAAGCAATAGTATTTTTGCCCTGATGTTCTAGAAGCAAAGGGTAATAGTGAAATTGAAAGAATACAACACTTCGCTTCCTGAAAGTGATACCAGAATGAAAACTTCCAGGAATATTAGTCAAATTCCAGAGCTCCCAAGTAAAGAAGAAAATATTGCAACCATCCAGAAAGAAGCCATTCAAGTATCCTGGAGTTACAGGCAGGATAACACAAGCTTTAGCAGCTTTTACATTAAATGATTGGGGGGAAGGAGCTTGGAATATGATAGTCTTGAGGGCAAAGAAGCTAGGACTACAGCCAAGAATCACTTACCCAGCAAAACTAAATATAATCCTTCAGGGGGGAAATGGACACGCACTGTCGTAGAGCATTTTCAAGCATTCTTCATGAAAAAATCAGAGCTGAATAGAAAATTTGACTTTCAAATACAAGACTCAAGAGAAGCATAAAAAGGTAAACAGGAAAGAAAAATCATAACAGACTTAATAAGGTTAAACATTTTGCATTCCTACATGGTAAGATAATGCTTGTAACTTCTATGAACTTTCTCATCATTAGGACATTTAGAAGGAATACACACACACACACACACACACACACACACACACACACAAAGGACACAGGTATGAGTTGAATAAGAAGACATGACATGTATTGGGAGAAAAGGAGAAATAGAAGTACAGTGGGGTAAATTATATGTGTGAGGGCATGTGCGTGTGTGTAGATATAGATATATAGATATAGCGATTCTTTTCTGATGACAGAGAATTTGAAATTGAGGGGATGCTCATCAATTGGAGAAATGGCTGAACTAACTGAGGTATATGATTGTGATCAAATACTATTGTGCTATAAGAAATGAAGTTCAGGATGCTCTCAGAAAAACCTGGGAAGACTTACATGAGTTGTTGTGAAGTTAAATGCACTGTGTACAAAGTAACAGTAATATCATAAGATGACCAGATCTGAATGATTTAGCTGTTATCAGCAATACAATGATTCAAGACCACTCTGAAAGACTTATGATTAAAAATGCTATCCATCCCCAGAGAAAGAACTATTAGTGTCTGAATGCAGATTGAAGCAAAATTTTGTTACTTTTTTATTTTTCCAGAATTTTTTTGGTCTATGTTTTCTTGCAAAACATGATTATGGAAATGTTTTGCATGACTGCACATGTGAAAGCTATATTTAATTGCTTTCCTTCTCAGTGGGGTGTGGGTGTGTGGAGGGCATAAGAAAGAGAATTTGGAGCTCAAAGTTTTAAAAATGAATGTTAAAAGTGTTTTTACATGTAACTTTGAAAAATACTAAATGCAATTTGTAAAGTTCTTGAGGTTATATTCATAATATTTATGCACCACAGCATCCCAAGTAATTGAATTATCAATTTTATTTAGTATGTTATGGCCATGGGGACTCCAGCACTGCCTTAATCTATCTGGAACATTTTTTTTAACAACTTCTCTAAAGACTAGGTTTCATAGCTACTGCAATGCCGCCAACAGGGACACCCTATTAACCCATCTTCTGGATGCCAAGCAAATTCCTGAAAGTGTGCATCACCTTGTACTCCCAAAGAACACAGTGAAGAAAATGCATTAAAAACTTATTGGCAGTGTTTGGGAAAAAAAAAAGAGTTGGAGTCAATGTACCAGGGTTCCAGTCAATTTCTTCCCCTTCTTAGTCAGGCGATCTTCTCAAGCCTTGTCACCTATACGGCCTTAGTTTTCACAGGTGTAAAACGGGTACATTACTTTCATTTGTGGTGTTGTTGTTAGCTGTTGTTTTTTCTAGAATTCCAGGCTAATGCTAACTCTACCACAATATGATCCCGTCCTCCATTAATTCAGAGCTCATTCACCTACAACCACGCCACAACCTCCATGGGAAGGGTGGGCACAGACAGAGTATCTCAGCGAAGAAGTAAACATTTAGGCAACACATGTGACCCAGTTTACTGACACCTCTCCCACCACAGGGCCTCAAGATTCTGTCTTTTTCTTCATGATATTCTCATTTTATTTTCCTTAGATGAAACATTTCTGCTTCATTTTTTTTTGTTTAATTAAGTTTATTCTTGTCTTCAGAACAATTCCTGATGTCCAGAGTTAAACCTCCCTTGACCCAGAAAGTTCTTTTCCTTGGTTGAGTAGGCTTATGCTGCTGGACTCCCTGGATCTGTTCCTTTCTAGTTGCTGTGTATTCTATTGTATAAGCATCTGCACTGCAAGACATGATGAGTGATGAGGACAGGTGGGGAGAGAAGTGGGGCTAATGGGCATACATCTGAGAAATATACTTGCTACCTCCTAAAGGTGAAAAATTCTTCTTTCTTAGAGGATAGACTTTTTTCCTCCTTTTCTCATAAATGACTTTTTTGCAGAACTCACATTGCTCAGGGAACTATCCTGCCTCAATAGGTTCCCCAAAGAAAGATCCATGTGACCTCTTTCCAGAGGTGCTGGGGCTATATTTAAACCCTCACTTGCCTACTACCATTACTTTTGAGCAAGAACTTCTTTGCACTGTTTAAAGTGATATTAGTGTAAAACTCATCTCTATGCTGAATTTAAGACCTTGCTACCTTGGTGTCATTGATGCCTTCCTACTATATTCTGTGATTTTATCCACTAGACTGAGGGGAGGTGAGATCAATTTATCCAGAAGACCTGATCGACCCTTTTCACAACATACAAAAAGACATAAAGATTTAGTAAATTCACGAAAGCAGAGAGCAACAAGCTAATCATCACACAATTATGAAACACTTACTACATGGCAGCTACTCTGCCTGAGTCTGGGGAATGTAGTGAAAAATACTAGTCACAGTAGTAATGTTGATGATGGTGATGATAGTGATGATAACAACAGGGATGGTGACAGCAGAAGAACTAGGACTGGTAGCACTGGGACTAAGAGTTTTAGTAATAATATTGGACATCGTTATCCTTATAATCATAAACAGTATTTGTATAATACTTAAAGGTTTGAAAAATACATCACCTTTGTTAGTATGCAAGTCATATCATCCTAAAAGTTGGGAGGGATCAGGGAAATGAGATGGAAGAGAATCTTCCAGACAGGAATGAAAGTCTGTGCAAAGACAAGGAGGTGAGAGATTCAGTATCATATTCAGGCAATAGTAACAGCAGGTTCCACTTTCTGGTTTGTCTTTTGTTTGTTTTTCTGGAACTTAAAGGATGTGAGTTATATTAAGTCAGCCTAGAATGAAAAAAAATAATGGCCAACTGTGAAGGTTCTTAACAGCAAAAGGAGCGGCTTCTTCATCTTGCAAAGAGTGCGGGCGCTCAATCCAATGGCACGGATGACAACCTCTTCCACCATCATTTCTTGTTCTTTTCAACTTTTATTCCTTCTTTTCTTTATCCAAGACAGGTGTAAGGGAGAGATTGGGGGAAAGATAATGAATTCAGTTTGGGCCATGCTTAGTTGTTGCATGTCTACTAGACATCTGAGTAGATATGTTGGAAAGGCCGTTGAAATAGAATATCTGCTTCATCATTGAAATGACCCATTGTTTTTGAATGTCAAAATCAAATTTTGAAAGTGAATAATAGCTGACTGGGGTTTTAGTGTAGAAGCAGCAAATTGACAAAGATGATAAAATGAGGATGGTCTGTTCTGAATGGGATACAGGAAGATGTCATGATACATTGAATTTAGTTCATTCTTTGTTAAAAGGCAATTCAGAAGAGGTGGAGTGAAAGCAGGAACTTGCTTGAGTTCATTCCCCCCATCACTTTCAAATACCTGTGGAAAATCACTCTAAATGAATGTAAGAGCTGCTGAACCCACAAAGTGACAGAGTGAAATATATCTCCCACTGAGGAGAGTCTGGTGTGCTAGAAGGAAGGGTCTATTGCACCATGGAGTGCAGAACATTCTGGCACACACCAGCAGCATAAACCAGGCCAAAGTAAACCTCAGAGGACTAAATTGCTGGCACTTGTGGCAGTTTCCAGACTTCTCAACCCACAAACACCAAAGAAAAAATAAAAGGTCACTGGGAAAACCCAATTGAACTGGATGAGAGAGGAATGAGGTCCAGCCTCTGCCCCCAGGGTGGCAGAGGTGGTGTGGCTGCAGCAGCAGCAATGGCAGCAGCAGCTGCTTCCAGAACTCAAAGTCCACAGATGATGGGGGGACCAAGTGGCTGATCACAGGGCAATTGCAGGAATTTTTTTGCTGATGCTTAGGTAGGATCCACTTGCTTTGCCCTCCTTGGATATGGGTTGACATCTGGGGTGGGAGTCCTGGGATGAGAAGGAGCACTGACATGGCAGAACTTATGATGGCTGTGCAGAGGGAGTGCTCATCACAGTTCTGAGGCAGTTGCCTAGAAGTACCTCTGACAACAGCAGGGCAAAACCCCAGAAATTTGGGACACAGCATTCCCCACTCTGGAAGTAGAGTCCTTTTTATTTACCATATAGCCCATGGCAAAGAGCTCAAAAGTCAAATAATTGGGAAAACAAGCAAATAGAGGAAAATAAATCAGACTAGAGAAGTTTTCTTTGGTGACAAAGAGGACCAAAATATATAAGCAGAAGAAGAAAACAAAGTTAAAAAAAACCCTGCATCAGAAGCTTCCAAGAAAAATATGAATTGGTCTCAGGTTATAGAGGAGCTCAAAAAGGATTTTGAAAACCGATTAAGAGAAGTAGTGGAAAAATTGGGAAGAGAAATAAGAGTGATGCAATAAAATCATGAAAAATGAGTCAACAGCTTGCTAAAGGAGATCCGAGAAAAAATGCAGAAAATGACACCTTAATAAATAGACTAATTCAAATGATAAAAGAGGTGCAAAAAAATCAATGAGGAGAAGAATATCTTAAAAAACAGAATTGGTCAGATGGAAAAGGAACTTTAAAAGCTTGCTGAAAAAAATTATTTCAAAATTAGAATGGAGCAAATGGAAACTAATTTCTTTCTGAGAAATCAAGATAGTATAAAACATATTTAAAAGAATGAAAAAAATAAAAGACAATGTAAAATATCTGATTGGGAAAACAACTGACCCGGAAAATAGACCTAAGAGACATAATTTAAAAATTATTAGACTACCTGAAAACCATGATCAAAATAAGATTCTGGACATCATGTCTCAAAAAATTATCAAGGAAAACTGCCCTCAGAGGCTTACATAGAAGTGGAAAGAATCCACCAAGCACCTCTTGAAAAAGATCCCAAAAAGCAAACTCCTAGGAATGTTACAGTCAAATTCCAGAATTCCTAGGTCAAGGAGAAAATATGACAAGCAGTCAGGAAGAAGCAATTCAAACATTTTGAAAAAAACAATCAGGATAACACAATATCTAGCAGGTTCAACATTAAAAGCATGAAAAGTAAACAGGAAAGAGAAATCATAAGTATATGCATAGGTATGTGCATATATGTATGTGTGTATGTATGCATAAATATATGTGTATATTTGTGTCTATGTATACATAGACAGAGGGCACAGGTTGAGTTGAATACAAAGGGATGATATTTAAAAAATAAAATTTAAAGGTGAGAGAGGAATATATGGGGAGAAGAAGAAAGGGAGAGATAGAATTGGGTAAATTATCTCACATAAAAGAGGCAAGACAAAGCTGTTACAGTGGAGGGGAAGAGCAGGGAGGTAAAAGGGAGTGAGTCAACCTGCCTCTCATTGAATTTGACTTAAGAGGGAATAACATGCACACTCAATTAGGTATCTTACCCTACAGGATAGTAAGGGGGAAGTGGATTAGAGTGGGGGATGATAGGAGGGAGGGAAGATTGGGGGAGGAAGTACTCAGAAGCAAACACTTTTGAAAAGGGGCATGCTCAAAGGAGAAAGAATAAATTGGGGGGCCAGTATAGGATGGAGGAAAATAAAGCTAGTTTTTTCACAATATGACTACTATGGAAATGTTTTGCATAACTGCGCATGTATAACCTATGTTGAATTGCTTGTCTTCTCCATGGTGGTTGGTGAGGAGGGAAAAGGGAGAGACTCTGGAACTCAAAGTTTTAAAAACAAATGTTAAAAAAAGTTGCTGTTACATGCAACCAGGAAACAAGATATACAGGCAATGGGGTATAGAAATCCATCTTGCCCTACAAAAAAGTTAGGGGGAAGAGGGGAAAAGGGGAAGAGGGGAATGGGGATAAACAGAAGGGAGGGCAGATTAGGAGAAGCAGTAATCAGCGTGCTTGCCATTTTGGAGTGGGTGATAGGGGAGAAATGGGGACAAAATTTGGAACTCAAAATCTTATGGAAATGAATGTTGAAAACTATAAATAAATAAATAAATACAAGAAGGGGGAAAAAAAGCAATTCAGATTTATCTAAGCTGGTGATTAAATACCCCTATGTCTATATTCTTTGAAGCAAAAATCCCAGTTATGCATGTGGATCCTGAAGGTCAATTTAAAAAGAAAAAAAAAAAGGTCTTTCATAAGGAAAAAAACTGAGAAAAAAAGAAAAAAAAAGAAGCATGAATAGTGAGACTTTGTGGCAGCAAAGAAATGGAAACAATATAAGTGCTCACAAATAGGGTAATGGCAAAACAGATCATGATGTATAATACAGTAATGGCCTGTAAATTGTATACCCATTGACCTAGCAGTATCACTTGTGTGGTTATATCCCAAAGAGATTACAGAAGTGGGAAAGGGACCCATATGTACAAGGATGTTTATTGCAGCTCTTTTTGTGGTGGCAAAAAACTGGAAATATAGGAGATGCCCATCAATTGGGGAATGGCTGAACAAGCTGTGGTATATGAATGTAATGGAATACTATTGTGCTATAGGAAATGGGAAGGAGATGGACTTCATAATTACCTGGAGAGGCTTATACAGACTGATGCTAAGTGAGAAGAGCAGAACCAGGAAAAATTTGTACACAATCACAGACACATTGTATGTGTGATGACCAACCTTGATAAATTGGACTATACAACTAGACTAACGTACAGTGTGAAAGTATCTGCAGATTCTATACTTGATTGCATGCTGCCATGGGGGTGGGGGGGAGGCGGGAAAAGGGAGGGGAGAAAATCTGAAACTGAAGGGATTGTGGAACTGAATCTGGTAAACTAAAAGTAAATAAACAAGTCATTGAGAGGAAAAAAAATAAAAATTAAAAAATGAAGAATATGAAGATTTCAGTAAACTACATGAAGACAAATAAAAAGTGATACAGAATGACATAAAGATAATCAGAGAACAACATACAATAATTACTTTGATGTCTTTAAAAAAAGAAATGTTGTGAATCCAACAACTACAAACATACCAAGATATGAAGGAGGAGAAGGAAGAGGGAAATCAACGGAATAGGAATATTTTTTTTTATTATAATGTCCACGCTTTGCCCAGGAGAATAGTTTGAGCAAACTCACTTCCCTTCTTTCATTGTGTACATAGTGGACCATGTTTCAACAACCATACATGTAATGTGAGCAGTTGGCATTGTGGTGGCTAGTTTTGCAGACTTGTTTTTCCCCCCGTTCATTTTTAAATTCTTTGTCAAAAAGTAGTTGTTTCTGTGGAGGGGACAGGGAAGAGATATATTAGGAAATAAAGGTGATATAAAATCAAAATCAATAAAACATAAGAAATTTTGAAAGAAAAACCAGAAACTGCAAAGCTTTTTTTGGGTAATATGTAAAAAGCACTACATTGTTTTCTCTTTAAAAAATGTTTATTGGGAACCAAAACAGCTGGAGAGTAAGCCTGTAATCATGATCATAGCCATGCTTATTGGACATTGACATTTCTGACCTGATCTGAGGGCGCTTCATTTCTCATTTCCTTGTTATTACAAAACATCTCAATCTCAGCAAAAATATGTGATTGTGGTCAACCCAAGGTCATGGAGGTATCTATGATGAACATGAGCTAGTGTCAGCACACTCCCCAAAATGGCTTGTACCTGAAAATATTATGAAAAGTGTCACCCACGTTATAGATAATAGGGAAACAGGGGCAGCAGGTTGTGCTATGAGAGTAAGGGCTAACAGTTGCAAAGCTCAAATTCTGCATTTCTATTAAAGAAATAAGACTCAAATCAGTGTCTCAGGTGGTTCACTTGTAGAGGATAAAATAAAGATCAGGTATAAGATAATATAACATGATAAGGGGTAGAAGAGATGGAGAAAGTGGGCATATTCGAGAGAATGCAATAGTCCAGTGGATAGAAGCCAGGAACTGGAGTTGGCAAGACTGGAGCTCTATGTTGGTCTCAGACACTTGTTAAATGCATGATCCTTAGCAAGCCACTGCTCACTTTACTCAATTTCCTCATCTCTAAAATATAGCTAATGGACATTTGCCTGCCAGGGCTGTTGTGATGATAAAATGAGATAAAAAGTGCTTTGCAAATTGTAAAGTATGACCTACATGCTAGATTGATGATGATGATGATGATGATGATGATGATGATGATGATGGTGATGGTGATATTAAAGAAACCTTCCATGAGTACGTACTATGTATTAGTCATTCTACTAGCACTGGAGGCAGAGGGATAGCAGTGAGCCAGTGCATCTCCTCCTAGAGCTCATGGCCATTTTTGCAACAACAGGAAGTACAGACCTAAGCAAATGCCAGAGGAGCAGAAAAACATAGATTCAGGGGAGTAATGGATCTTAAAACACTGCCCTCATTTCACAAAGAGGTTAAGAAACTTGCCCAAGGACACAGAGGTAAAAAGTAAAGACTCTGTCTACACTATAGAGCAAGAATTTGAAACCAACTCCCTTTATTCCAGATTCACTGCACTTTTCACTGTATTATGGATAATGTGGCAGAATGGGACAGAGGTTAAACAGAAGAAAAAAAGACTTATTAAACAGATTTAACAGAATAGCATCAAATGAGATGACATATTCAAATTGCTTTGCAGATATATTGTATAGTAAACTATTTGGCAGTTGGAGGTGCAAAATTGGAAATCTACAGATAAGCTGAGGCAGGATAGGTAGGTGTGAGAATCATTCGCATATCAGAAAACAATCACAATAAGTGTGGGGAGGCTCTGTTACAGTTGTAAAAATTGAAAAAAGAGGAAATGTGACTTATCCAGGATCACACTGTTGAGTTAGTTGGAGAACTTGAGCTAGCAAGTAGTTCTTCCAACTCCCAATTCAATTCCATTCCCTATGTTCCTTCTAGTTCCCTTAAGACTCTGGGAGTTTTTAAGATGCTGTTATCTACAGAAACTATTTCCATACTTCTTTGATTCCTACTGCACCCAATCTTATTGGACATTGGGGTGGTTACCAGGGAGTCAGTAATAGTGTGGATCATCCTGAGAGAGGAGTCCAGAGATCCCATTTTAAGCCGTGATTGTCAGTATCTCCTCTCATCACACTTTTTTCCAGGGTAGTTTAAACAAATAAACATTGTGAACAAATGTAACCCCTTTCTTTTCTGTTCTCATTGAGATGCCAAGGAATAGTGAGACACTTAAAAAAACACAGACAAGGAGAGATGTAAGTCACAGATAATCCACACTCTTTACAATTGACCTCTAAACAAGCTCCTTGTGAAAGAGAAATGAATAGGAAATGAAAGAGATAGAGAGCTGGAAGGAATTTTCCAACACAGAATGTCCAAGTTGAAAAGCTCTTACTACAGAAAACAAAGAATCTCATACTGATTAGAAATATTAGACCATCACATGTCACAGCAGGAAGGCAAAAACCATGAGGAATAACAAATATCCACCTCTGTCTAGAGAACTGACTTGGTTTAGACTGAGGCAGGTTTTCCTTCTTTTTCCCTTCCCTTTTCTTCCTGCCACTCCACTCCCTTCCCTGCCTCTTACCTTCCCTATCACTGTTGAGGACAACACCTCCCTCCTAGTACTTAAGATTCCAACCCAGGTGCCACCATCACCTCCTCTCTATCTCTCATCCCCCAGTACCCAATATGTCATGAAGCCTTGGTGATTTCACCTTTTTAATGACTCTCAAATATGTCCTCTTTTTTCTGCAGATGTTTCTACCACTCTGGTTCAGGCCCTGGTCGCCTCACACTTAGAGGACTTCATAGCCTGCTGGTTTGTCTGCCTGCCTCAAATCTCTCCACTGCCACACATCCTCTATTCAACCACAAAAGTGGTTTTCCTAAGGCACATATTGAACCATGTCACTCCCTTCTCAATAAAGCCTAGTGGCTCCCTATTGCTTGGAAGATCAAATAGAAAATTCTCATTTTTTTCAAAGCCCTTCATAACTTAGCTTCTTCCTATCTTTCAAGTATTGTCATACCTCACTCCCTACCAAATATTCTTAGATCCAGCGGCACTGGTCTTCTGGCTATTCTATGTATAAGACACCCAATCTATCCTGGCTCTGGGCATTTTTTATGACTATCTCTCATGCCTGGAATACTCTCCTTCCTCACCTCTGCCTTCTGACTTATTTTTAAATTTCCAACTAAAAAAAAAATCTCATTTTCTACAAGTCTGTTTCTAATTCCTCTTAATTCTACTGAATTCACTCTATTTTTTTTTCCTATGTCTCCTGTAGTTAGTTTGTTCTCACATAATTTTTTGCTTGTATTCTATCCCATTATATGTGAAGCTCCTTCAGGGCAAGACCTGTGTTTTGCATTGTTTTATTCTAAGTACTCAACAAAATATCTGGCAAATAGTAGGTAAATATTTTTTAATTTATTTTTAATTTTCAACATTCATTTCTACAAGATTTTGAGTTACTAATTTTCTCCCTGTCTTTCCCCTACCCTCACCCCAAGATAGAAAACATGCTGAATATCCCCTTCTCTCAATTTGCTTTCTCTTATATCCTTCCCTATACCCCCCTCTAAATTTCTTGTAGGGCAAGATGGATTTCTATATCCCAGTGCCTGTATATCTTATTTCCCAGTTGCATGTAAAAAAACAAATTTTTAACATTTGCCACACTTCTGCCACCTCTCACCCTGGGGGCAGGGGTGGATCATGCTCTTTTCTCAATTGGTTCCAACAGAGGTCCCCACTGATCTTTTACTTCCTCTTTGGTGTTTGTGGGTTGAGAAGTCTGGAAACCATCACAGCTGTGGGTGATTCATGCTCCTGAAGTCAGCTCTGGCCATTGGTGATGCTGATTAGGGCTGCCCTGAATTTGGGACCCCACACAGCTCATGCAGGACTCTACTTGACTCCCATCTCTGTGTGATAGGCCCTTCATGTCAGCCTGCCAGGATGCCTTCCATAGGAGATTTGTTACTCTCTGTCACTTTGTGAGTTCTGTAGCTCTAAAATTTGTTTAGAGTCATATTTGACAGGTATTGGAGGTGGTTGGTGTGGGAGCTCAGCCAAGTTCCTGCTTTTACTCCACCATCTTGGTTCTGCCCCCCCTTATTTATTTATTTTTTACAGATCAGTTTGGCTTGTTTTCATTGTGTCTCTCTTGCTAAAATTTTGTGATTAGAAATTCATTTGAATACATGGGGAAAAGGGAGAGAATGAGCATTTCTCTATTATCTAGCACAGTGCTAGGCATTTTACAAATACTGATCTCATTTGTTCCTCAGACTAACACACTGCGGTAGGTGTTATTGTTACCTTCATTTTACAGTTGAGGATACAGATGCTAAGTTACTTGATCAGGGTCACCCAGTTACCTGCAACCACAGTAAAGGTCAGAGGTTGGATTTGAACTCAGGTTTTCTTGAAAACATGCCCAGTGCTCTAGTCACTGCTTCAACTAGCTGTTTAGGAACAGAAAAAGAGTAGACACAAAAAAAAATCAAAATTTACATGGATACGTCATTCACACTCCAATATATGTTTATTTGAACATTTCAGGATGCATCTAACTACTGATGAGAGTTTTTATTTCAGTACTTGAGTTCCTTTGAGTAGATAGGATACCTAGGTAGTTGATTTTGATATAAAACTCAAGGGAGTCTGTGATAAGAGATACTAGGAGCTAAGAGTTAATTGAGAAAGGGAGATGGGGGGTGGGGAGGCACTTATCAGTAACCTCTATTTCTCAACTTCTTTCTTCAGTTTTTCTCACTAGACCTATGGCCCTAGGATGAGAAGGAAAGCACTGTTCTCAGAGCAAAGTATACAGTTTGAATCCCTGCTACAAAACATTTATCAAATACTATGATGCTGGAAAACTAACTTAGTAAGTTTCTCAGTTTCTCAGTTAGGTCACTTTCACCTATGGGTTATTGTTAGGAAACGGCTTTGCAAATTGTTAACTGCGGTTCTGCCTTTTCCTTCTTATGTCAAAAGTTCTCCTATTCCTGTATCCTAAAATTCAGTGATTTCTATATGATAATTAAGGTTCATTATGCTTCAAATGCACCTAGGGTAAAGAATATATGAGTTCAAACCAGACCTCATATATTTGCCAGCTGTGTGATCACTGGTAAGTTATTATCCTCTTCTCTGCCTCAGTTTCCTCATGTGTAAAATGTTGACAATAATAGCACTTATTTCCCAGAGTTGCTGTGAGGATAAAAATGAAACGATATCTATAAAGTACTTTGCAAACCTTAAGCTTCTATAAATGCTAATTATTCTATTAGCCTGGGGTCTCATTGTCTACTGCCTTCCTCCTTTTCCCTGTTCCCCCATCATTGATTTCATTACCTAGGGTGAAATATATTTTGAATTCAAGATTGACATGAATAAATTCTGGAGGGGGAAAATAGATTGGTAAGTTGACTGGGGGTGGGAAGCACAGATAAAAACTTTTATTATCATTATTTTGCATCTGGCTACATGGCTTTAGTGGAATCATTATAGCATTCTTTTTGCTCAGCCTCCTAATTGTCAGTGGATAAATGGAGTCTTATGTTGCCTAAGATGGAAAGAAATTTTGACATCTTAGAATTGCATAACAGAAAGGGACTTAATATGTTGGAACTTACAAGGAATTTAGAGACAAGAGAACATCAGACTGTCCTCAGAGACAATGTGGTAGGGTAATAAGAGCATCAGATTTATACTAAGGTTCTAATTTTGACTGTCACCTTCTACCAATGTACCTTTGTCATTTAACCTGCCCCTCTCTCTCTATTTTCTTACCAATGAAGTAACTTAGATGACCTCAAAAGTCCCTTTCAGGTCACAAACCAGTGAATACACGAGTAGAATTAGAGATGTTAGAATAGAGAATCTGAAAGTTGGGAGGGAGGCCAAAATCTAGAATGTCAGATCTCAATGAGCCTTCACACACAATGCTACCCAATCATGTTGTTTTATAGAGGAAGAAACTGAGCCTATAGAAATGACTTGACCAAGAGACCCAGGAATAGACCACAGGTTGCTGATTCCAATGCCAGGTTCTTTTCCCATCATCCTCTACTTCAGTTTTACCCAGGGTAGTCTCCTGCTATTATTTAGCACATAAAGTTATTGGAAGGCTAAAATCAGATCAATCAGTGTAGTTGCTTCAGAAGTGAGTTATACCCAGAAAGGAAAAGGCATTACTCGAAGCTGGGCTGAGCTATTTTTAGTGTAAACAGCCCTCCAGCTGCTCAGGCTGCACCATCCTGAGATTAATGATGGCTTGCCAAGTCGGCACCTGCTGAAAAGTTTGTTCTTCAGCAAAGTCAATGAAAGTGTTGGAGTCTGTGCAGAATGAACTAGATATTTAGGGAAATTTTGAGATTTCCTAAGTTGTCCTTTGCTCTTACCCAGGATAGTATCACCTAGAGCAGGTGTAATGGGTGCCTTATGCTTAAAAATAAAGGAATCACTGGTTGTAATTGCATCCTTTAATTCACTCATTCAAAAACCACTTACTAAATGTGCCAAGTCCAGGTTTTACATGTGAGAGAAATGCATATTTCATGAGAACACCGTCCATTCCCTCTGGAATCCAACATATTATTGTAAACATTCAGTCCAGTAGGCGAAGTTCACAATGGGATTGTAAAGGAAGTATATTGGCTTAGGTGCAAAGGGAATGATCGTTACCAACCAGGGAATCTGGAAAGTCTTCTAGAGTATCATATCATTCGAAGGCTTTAAAGGACTAGTAACAATTCAGAGGAACATTCTAGAAACAAAGAATGATCCAACAGAGTTACATGGGGAGGAAGGCTCAGGGTGTGTTAAGAGTTTCAAGAAGAAGTTTAGTTTAGGTCATACTTAAAATGCTTGAAGCAAAATAATAGAAAATTAGACTAAAAAAAGGCTATTCCTAGATTGTAGGAGCCACAAATGCCAGGTAAAAATATCAGAACTTTTCTTGGAAAGCAAAAGAAAATATTGATGCATCTTTGAACATAAGAATGCCATGTCCACACCCTGGTTCAGAAAAAGAATTTGCTCTGAAGTGGTTAAAGACTATGTAAGAGGAATGAAAAAGTAGATATAAAAAAACCTAAGAGGAAGTTCTCAAAATTATCAAACCAAGTGGTTCCAAGAGCACATTCCAGAGTGGAGACAGTGGCAAAAGAAAGGGCTAAAAAGGCAGGAGGAATAGGAGGAAACATTTAAGATATGCTATATAAGTAGCATTGGCAAGACCATCTGTGAGAAAAGAGGAAGGAATGAAAGTCAGTGATAGCACCAATATGCACAACATGGGAAAATCAGTGAATGGATGCTTACGGCAGTTCATTCTTTCTGTAGAAAAAGTCTGAAAGCCAGGGAAGATCCCTAGCACAGAATAATAGCTGAAAAATTCATAAAGTATATATTATTTGGGGTTGGAGTCAATATGGTGGAGTGAAAAAAAAAAATAACCTGCCAAATCTCTCTCCAAACCTCTCTTACAAAATAATCTGAACCAGGTGTAAGCATCTATTTCATAGCTTTGTGCTAAACTGGGCAGCCTTCTGAATCAATATCTCCTAGTATATAGTTTAGCTTTACCTCACTCTCTCCCAAGGCCAATATACTCTCCTGCTTTGGCTGGGGGAAAATCCAACACAGAGTGGGCCCAGTATCTCTGAGAAGATCTGTGGGCAGTGATGCAGCTTCATTGTTGTCTGACAGGTCCTGAAGGTCATGGTTGCCCTAACCATCTCAAGACAAAGACTCATCCTCTTGATTGATCATATTGTCCCTAACTTGGAATTTTCACCCACTTTTCAGCTCTCCTTTCAGTATTGTTTTTCTCCCATTAGAAGGTAAGCTTGTTGAAGAGAGGATTGTGTTGCTTGCTTGATTTTTGTTTTTCCAATGCATAGAACATTGTGACATATGATAAGTGCTTAATAAATGCTCTGCCTCTCTCTCTATCTATCCATCTACCTGCCCTTCCATCTATCCATCTATCCATCTATCTATCTATCTATCTATCTATCTATCTATCTACCTACCTACCTAACTAGTAACTCAGTAGAAACTTTACCTATAGCATAGAATCTGTGAGGATTGGGATAAAAATATTGTATTAATCTGTTGATTTTTTTTGTTCCAATACAAGAACTTGCTTGAGTTTACCAAATATTCTTCCATGTTGCTCCCAAATCACAGCTCAAAATTTTAGTAGTAAAATATGCTTCAAAGGTTTTTATTGATTTTGGGGTTTTGTTTGCTTTTGTTTTGTAAATGACAATTTGAATTTCTTCCATGCAGACATTTACTTGAGGTTTAAATTTTTTAAGAAAAAAATTAATAGCAGTCAATTTTAGAAATATGGATTTAAATTACCTTGAGATCCAAGGGACAGAGCAGTAAAAGCTTGTTATTTTGTGGTTCATAGAATTGTCAGTGTTCTCCCTCCCAAACTTCACTGTATTCAATTATTTAACAATTTTCTTTCCTCACCCTAGAACCTGCCCTACACATGTCCTACTGTAATGGCAAGCACACAGGTACTTACCACATTGTTTCTGCTGAGCCTTACCTGTGATTATATCAAGTCTTTGTTAAGAAACAGAACTTATGAAACCCAGAGTGGGAGGGACTTTCCAAAGACAGGACCAGAAGGGACATAAGGGGTGGGCAGAACAGGGAGTAGCTAATGACCCTATAAAAGTGTAAGCACAAGCTGGGAGAGAGCAGAACTGAGAAGGGAACACTTGGTGGTGGCATTCCGTTTGTGTTGAGTTGTAATATTTTGTACAGAAGCCCTGGCACCTTACTGCAAGCCCTGAAAGAAGATTTTCTTGTCTGTTTACAGAAGTCCTGGAGGAGGGCCTCAGAGGTCCTGGGACTATACTGATGATTTGTGTTGAGTTCTCAGACCTTGTTTGTGTGTCTGTGGTGATTTCACAGGCAGATAGTGAATTGATAATGGTGCTTGCAATGTGTGTGAATGTTATTTTGGCTCTGTTAAGCTTTGCCTTCCCAGAAACAGAAATTGCAAAGGACTTGAGGTTGACTGGACACTGTGAGCTTCAATATGGAAAAGGAACTGGATGAGGAGCTGGATGAGGAGCTAAACAAGGAGCTGAGAGCTGCCTGCCTGTGAATCCAGGTGACAGTTGGGTAGATTCTGGCATGAACTGGACCCATTGGAAGAGGAACCAGGGAATCTGGGAGCAAGCCTTGAGTCAAGATGAAAAAAACCTGTCCTTGGGTACTTAGTACTGACTGATAAGATCATGATTTACTGTGGCCTGGTGTGGGAAAACTTTGTACTTTGTACTGTGTACCCCTTAAGGACAATTGAGTTAATTGGAAACTAATCTCCAATCAAGAAGAAAGAATTTTTCACTGAGAGATTAAAACAATGTGACCTAGGGGTGGGAAAACTGACCTTTGTACTTTGTATCCCTTAAGGAGGATTGCTTCTTAAAAATGATTGAATTAAGGACTTACTGAATGATATATTTTGTTTAAAACTATGTGGCCTCTTTAATGAAGTCTATGTGGACACTTTAGTGATAAGTTGTTATGTTATATCATTGTGAACACTGTACTTTGATTTCTGTGAATGTTTTGCTGTAGTTTACTACTGAATAAATAGAGAGTTCATTATACTATGTGATCAGAACCATAATGCTATTCACAGTAGCTGTCCTCTGGAAAAGGGCTTGTGCTTGGCTTTACATCTACATATAATGTTCACCCATCTGTGTCTAACTTTTCTGGGTCTACCATCTTCTCCCATCAGTGAGTTCCTGCAAGATCTACATTTTGATAAGTATCCCAGACACGTCAAGCTTCATTAGTCTCCAGACTATACTTAATGACAAAAACTAATAACTAACATGCATTTAGCACTCACTACACACCAGGGACATTGCTGGGTATGATCCTAGGTATGAAACTTATTGATGTGACCTGGGTTCTCCAACAAGTACAGTGCATTGGTAGGTCCTACCAGACTGGAAAGCTTTCCCTTCTTAAACTAACTTTCCATTGTTCAGTATATTACCTGCATTTACTTATTTGAGAATGCTTTACCTGTACCTTCCTCAGTAGAATACAAGCTCCCTGAGCGCAAGATCTCTCTATTCCCAGCACTTAGGACACAATGTCTGGCATGTAAGGAATTATTCAATGAAGACTGATTGAATTGAATTGTGCAAAGTCTTCAGATTAAGAGGAATAAGTCTCAAGAGACAATGTGGGGTGGTGGAAAGCTCCCTCTCTTTTCATCTCAGCTCTGATCCTGATCACATGTGAGCCATTGTAGAAGCCACAGCCTCATTCTCTGGCCTTCCATTAAAAAAAAAAACTGTAAATGAGAAGATTGGAATGAAAGACCTCTGAGATTATTTCCCAAGCCATAATCTATAATTATAGTTATCCTGATTTGCTAGGTGGGCACTAACTTGGAACTAAATATATGAGCTTAGTTCTTTGGGAAGGAATACAAGTTCTGACCTCATCCTGAGACAGAGTTCCAGCCAAAGGCTCCTTCTTAATCCCCTGTGATGGGGACAGAAGATGTCAAAGATGATTGACAATAATGCAAGGGAAATTTACTCACTGTGGGCTTAAGGGGATTGAGAAGAGGTAGTTTCCAACTTTTCTTAAGGAAGTTTGTTTGTTGGAGCTCGGGGGTCACTGGTTGCAAGAGACTTTTTGGAGCAAAGATCCAGTGTGTGGTTTCCTCCTCCCATAGTGATCAATCCTAGCTCCAGAAGAGATGACCTAGGTCTGGAGATTGGAGATTCCACTGAACACTGTTACATTCTCATTTTATCATGAAAGGTTTGGTTCCCAGGAGAAAGATTTCTGTTTGTTTTCCAGGCAGATTAAATTGTGAATATGGTTGTGTGAAAGTAAGGAGAGTCTGTAATCTGCTTCAGTTAAGGAAATATTCCTACTGATTAAATTAATCTATCTAGCTACTGATCACTCTTTAAGTGCCTAACACATATTCAGTGCAAAGATACCAATGAAAAAGGTCATATTTGCAAGATATTTACCTTCTCTGGGAGACAGATAAATTAGCAACCAACTTTTGTAATAAAAAGCCTGGGCAATGACAAACAGTTGTGGATAGAGCAAAGTTGTCAAGTCAGGAAGAGCTGAGTTCAAATCCAGCCTTAGATTCTTACTAGATCTATCACTCGGGGCATGTGGTTTAGTTTTTTTTTTTTTCCTTCAATTTCTCAATCCGTGAAAAGGGCATAATAATATCACCTACTTCCTACAGTGGTTGCTAAGATCAAATGAGTTTGCAAATGTGAAAAAAATCTTTCCCAACCTTACAGTTTGATACAAATGCTTATTAGTATCATTATCATTATAATCAGTAGCAGAAGCATTATTTATTGCTGTTAGAGTCAGCTTTGGGAAGCTTGTGACAATGGGAAATGGAGAGGCTCAGTGAATGCACAAGTATTCTGTGAGTAGTTCATATGGCTTACTACATGGTGAAGAGAAGCCTTGGGTTTGTCTATAGGGCTGGAGCTGGAGGGGAAATGGAAGGCATTAAGTCACCACATTGGTCTCTCTCTTTCTTGGTTGTGATTGAGGTAAGTATTGCTATCAACAAACCTCTGGGTAGGCGGAGAGAGACAGACAGACAGACAGACAGAGAGAATACAATGAGCATGGCATGACAAGTTTTGTCTCTCAGTCATGAATATGATTTCTTCCTCTTAAGTAAAGAAACATTAGAGATTACTACAATTTTGTGACCTTAGAAAGAAAGCTGTCATAGCCTAGGAAATGAAGCCCATAAAAAGACTTTGCTGGTAAATAAGACCATTTTAGGGGCAGAGGGTAGATACAGTGCTGGGTCTGATGTCAGGAAGAATCCTGTTCCCAAGTTCAAATCTGACTACAGACACTTCACTGTAGGACCCCAGGCAAACCACATAACCCTGTTTGCCTCAGTTTCCTCACTGGTAAAATGAAATGGAGAAGAAAATGGCAAACCACTCTAGTATCTTTGCCAAGAAAACCCCAAAGGGGATCATGAAGAATTGGACAAGTAAAAAGTGATTGAACAATCAAAAGTCCTTTGTGTCCATGAAGCCCAAAAGAATAACCCACTTTTCCAATGTAATGGATATGTCTTGTCTTGTGCTAGATTGCATGGTAGAAAGAGGACAGGGTCTTAAGTCTGGAAGACCAAACCAAGTCTCAAAAACTAACTAGCTAGGGGACCTGAGTCAAGTCACTTCAGTTGCCTACATTCTCTCAAGTGGAAGTTGAAGATCGTAATAGAACCTCCTTCTCTGGATGGTTGTGAGGATCATACCAGATATTTGTGAAGTGCTTCATACAATGCCTGGCACAGAGTAGGCCCTTAATAAATCTTCATTTTTACTCTAACCACCCTTCTTTCCTTCACTCCTTCCTCCCCATGGCTATGTGATGACTTATTCAGTGCCTATGATGAATTTGAAAGTGAGTATCATGGGGTGAATGCTTTTCAGAAACCACTTCAATTTTCACCTGCTCTCCCTATAGACAAAGGTGGAAGAAGGGGAAATATGACCTTGGTGTTGGAGGAAATGTTTGTTTTCTATTTCTAAAGATGTAATAATAGTGAGCCTTTAAACTTTATTACAGATAAAAAAAAACACTGAAATTTTAAAAATCAGTTTGGTATACACATGAAGGACTAATTAGAGAGGAATTTCAAGAAAACAAATTAGAAGGATATTGCAAAAATTCAAGACAGAGGTGCCAGTTTATGAGTGTAAAATATGTTTTTGAGGAACAATTCACTAAAACTGAGCTCATCGTGTAGCAGAGGGAACGGGGGGACTCAGAGCAAAGGTGACAAGTCCAGGGTGATGGAATGTCATAGTACTAAGCTAGTCACTAGCTCCATCTCTGCCTAAAGTACAAGGCAGAACTGGGCTTCACTCAGTAAGTGGTTGCAATGAACAGTGGTTGCAACATTTGGCTGTTCCCTTCTAGAAAGGTAAAAGAAGTTTTGAGACAATCTCTCATCTGGTACATTGCAAAGAGGATTCTTATTCAGTCCCAGATTGAACCAAATGCTTTTGAGGACCCTTCTTACTCTGTCTGTGACCTTGCTTTTGGAATTGATTTGGGAACTGATTATGGAGGTCGTAGAAGATCTGAATTATAACAAGGGCTACTTACACTTGTACACATTCCACATCTAGCTATATATTGCAAGTTCTTGGAAAGTACCATGGCTTGGTTTGCATCCTGTCTTTGGATTTCCAGTTCCTAGAATATAGGGAGCAATGGTGGTAGGGATGAAGATAGGAATTACACATGTGATTTCCTTGGTGTAGGAAATGCCTGGAAGAGGAAACACTCTGTGTCCATGCAAGTTGACACCTTTTCTGCAACTTGAAGTCTTAGAGAGTGTCCAGAATACTCAGAAAAAAGGGAGTTTTCTGGGACCCCAGAACAATATGTGTCAGAGCTGGGACATTAACTGAGGTCTTCCTGAATCTGAATTCTCTAGCCATTGAACCAAGCTGTCTCTCTTGGCACATAGTGTTTACTAAATGCATATTGGGTGATAGGTCTCATATTTTCCACTTTACACATGTAGTGACATATCTGAAACCATTTCTTAATGCCCTCCCACAGTAACAGATTGGGTACTCAGAGAGTAGCTAGTTACTTCTCTCAGAATTTTAGGGATAACCCTGATGAAATGCAATTTCCTCACTTACAAGACCATGCCATTGTGCCCTTCGCATTCATTATTAATTAGTAAACCATCATTAGTTTTATTCTTAAAGGTAAATGTACAGATGTGAAGAGTATGAAAAAGCATCACCCCCCAAAATTGAGGGTACACTCTCCCTCAAACACAAGGGATTGAGGACTCAAGGTTAAAAAGAATGTGTGCAATGGGGTAACTCGGTTCTTCACTGGATAAAAACTCTTTTCCGCTCTTCCTCTTGTCCTTGTATAGAGTCCCTGAGTTACACAGAGTTCACTTCTGGGCCCCAAGGGACAGGGCTCCCGTAAGGGCCTGAGGCGCCTCTTCTCTTTGTCCGAAAGAGCTCACGGGTTTGGAGGTGCCTTGGCTCAGCCTGCCTACTTTGGCTTCTCTCAGCTCTCGCCTCAAAGCATTGATTGTGACTGTTTCTATCTCTCAGAGTTTAAGATCAGTTGGGACCGTGACAGTCACTCTAGGATCATTCTAATATACATACCCACATACGTACACATACAAACACACAAATGTGCCCTTTTGTTACTGCCACAAAGGGCTAACTCCACAAAACACTTCCAAAAATTAAGTAGCAAAGAGTTACTGGAATGTACCCGATGGAATCTCCTTCTATAACGTATACATATATGTGTCATGTATGCACAAAATATATAAAATCTTATATACCTGGATGAGCCCATGCATTATATAAACATGTGTATATACATATACCTCGACAGACCTGCATCTATATCTAGTCAGTTTGACTCATCCCAATACGTACGAACATCTGATTCAGTCCAATGGCTCCCAACACTTTTATCCTTCCCAATTTGGTTAGCTAGGATAGTCACACTAACTTTATTCCTTTGGTGGAAAATTGCATTCAACAGATATATCTAGGAATTGTTCTAACCTACTTTGAGTCATTTCAACAGTCTCTTTCTTACTTAATAGAGTTATCAAGGCATAGAGCATCTTGACGATTGCATTTCTTGGGCTTGGGAGTTATGAGATTCCACTCTTACACTCCTGACTTGATTTCATTGATATCCAATACATAAGACATTTATTAAGTCCCACCTTAGCACAAGGAACCTGTACTGGTCATCGTGGAAATAAAGATGAAAACTAGCATTGTCTCCACCATTTCAGCACTTATAATTTAGGGGAGATTTCATGGTTTGTCCTTTGTTCTCAAAGAGGACCATGACATCAGGAAGTTGATGTCATGACTTGCAAGTAAATTGGATTTAAGTGACAGAAGACTGTGAAAAGTCACCAACCTCACCCTCTCCTCTACAGTCATCTTAGTCCAGTGGCAAGATATAGATCAAGAGAGCTGAAAATGGCTCCAGATAAAGTGGGTAGTGACCCTGTCCTTTTAAAATTAAGGCCTTTCCTTCATCTCAGTTTGACTTGGGCAATGCCCATTCAGTGATTAAGTCTAGGTAAGAAATAAGGCAAAGAATGACCTCTTTTACCTATTAAAAAAGTCAGTCAGGGAGGGGAAGCCCCTCAAGGTTTCTGTGGGGGATGGTTATGGCATGTGCAGAGATGAATGGTATCCAAGCGGCAAAAGATGTCCTAGGAAAATTGGAGGGAGTGCTGATGTTGGCAGCTGTGGAAAATCAAATAAAAACACAGATTCTCTGAGCTGATATTTAAATACCCCTGAGAGATATCTAAACTTATGAAAAACTGACCAAGATGACCTTCCTCCCCTCCTAAAAAAAAAAATTAAAAAATGTTTAACATAATACCTGGAAGACAGTAGGTACTATAGAAATTAGCATTCCCTTTTCCTTCTCTATATTCTTAGAGAGCATGGATAAAGCCTTTGTTTTAATATTTCCATTGAGAGATAAATAATTTGATAGAGTACTGGATCTGGAATCAGAAAGATCAGAGCTTAAATTCTTACGCAGATAACTACTGTGTGACCTTGGGCAAGTCACTCATCTCTCAACTGAAGATTCACCATTGCCATAATAAGTATAATAAAATTACCTATCTCATGAGGCTGTTTAGATAGTACAGTGAAATAATGTATTAAAAATTCTTTGAAAAATATTAGCATACCGTATGAATGGAAGCCATCACATACGAATGGTTCTCTCCCAAAACAGTCTTTTCTACTATGGAATGCTTCAGTATGGCAAAAGAATTTGAAATTCTATAAGAAGTTTTAATGGTAAAGATAAACTCCTCTCACCTGATCTTTGAGAGAAGAATAGGAGTTTCACAATCCTTTAATTGGGGCCATGCAATCAATCAATTAAGAAGCATATATTTAGTGTTTACTACATGCTAGGAAGCATGACAGTTTCTTAGGATGGCAAGATAAAAGAAAAATGGTCCCTATTCAACAGAACAGAAGATGAAGGCTTAGTTCAGGGGTATTATGTAAGAAAGATCAACTATGTCATAATTTATGAAGCAATGCTTGATTTAGACCCACATGCCCAAAGCTCTTTCCAGCACTCCATATTGATTTGCTTTGTTAAAGTAAAAAAAAAAAATGCTACCAAGAGTTCTAGCTAAATGATCCATAGTCTATTCAGGGCATTTGATATTCAAGTGTGTGTTTCAGGATGCCTGTGATTGGAGACAGAAATGTGAAAAAACATTATTTGTCTACTTCTCAATCTTTCTATTTAAGAGATTCAAGGAAGAGGATTGCAGGAGTCCAAGATGTTTATATTTATGGAATACAGAGTTGGCCTTAATTCTCACGAGGCAGCTGACAGAGAACAGTAGCAATAGGACCTCAGCTGTAATCCCAGCTCTTCTACTTGCTGCCACTGTTATTACTAGCAAACCACTTCACTCAAACTTTCAGTTTTCCCATTTGTAAAAGTGAGGGCATTAAACTATATGATCTTGAGTTTCTCTTCCAATTGGAAATCCAGGATATCATAATCGTCACTGGTATAGTGACTTCCCATGCCACATCCCTCATCTTCCACTGCCCCATGCAGCCTCTCTGATGTGAGGGAAGAGGTTTTTGTTCAAGCATGGTTCAAATTGCATGACCTCTGAGATTCTTTCTAACCTTGAAATCCCATGATTTTGGTTCAGGGGGGCAATGAGTTGGAACTGGGTTTGATGTTAGAAACTATCTCTCCAGCAAGTCCAGATGAGATGAACACTTTGTAAAATGAAATACTCACAGGGACTAGCGACTATAACATGACACTTCTCACAACACAGTAAAAATCTAAACTCTGAGGAATTAGCAGTAAGGAGAATAGTAGCAGTCACCTGCTTTCTCATTTAAAGACTTTCTTAAATTCTCCCAATCCTTCTCAAAGGATTCCCAGGACCTCTGGAAGGTACTAACAAGCTAAAAAGGCTTCCATTGTAGCTCTAGCGATATAGCTGAACTAAACCAGAGATGTGAGGCTTAACAAATCTGTGGGAAAGGCACTGAAACTCTGAGCCCAAATGGTTTCTTACCTATAAAATAGGTATAATACCTGTGATTGTTGTTTGTCCTTCAATTTCAAAGGAAGTTAATGATATCATAGGTGATGTCTTTTTTTTTTTAATTTTACTTTTTTGCTTTTTGGAGGGTAATTGGGGTTAAGTGACTTGCCCAAGGTCACATGGCTAGTTTTTGTGTTAAGTGTCTGAGGCCGTATTTGAACTCAAGTCCTCCTGACTCCAGGGTTGGTGCTCTATTCACTGCACCACTTAGCCACTCCTGAATAGGTAACGTCTTGACATTTGCCTGAATTGTATTTAAGGGAGTCAGAGCTGCACAGAACTGTCAGCTTCCCTTTCTCTTCAAGTCAATTAAGTTCTGCGGCAAGATGGAAGTCCAGATGACCGACAATGGCCCAGGATGCAATGGATAACCCTCTACAGCATGTACTTCAGCTGCCTTCATTCTCTCTTTCCACCAGGGAAATTCTTCACATGCTTGTGCAAGATACCCCCTTACCTTACCAGCAGGTTTGCTATTTGTTGGTTACCCTCCACCTGGTTGAGCCTATCTGCCAAGAGGGTTTAGCAGAGTGTGACCATGTATGCTACAGCTTCTTGGAGCCACAGGTGAGAGCTGGCTGCATCAGGTGGATGCCAAAGGTAGATGAACAGCCCTCAAAAGGGCTTAGTAGGCCTTCACACCAGAGGGGCTAGTCCTCCTGAACATCTCACACACATTGACTAAGAGACAAAGTGGTATAGGGAGCCCCAGACCCTTTACTTGTCTACTCATCTAAAATGTCTTGCCTGGCACTGATTGCCAACTCATCATCACTGGCAGTATAAGAAGAGGTAGAAGCCTCATTTCCATTTGATTTAAAAGACTTTTTTTTTTGTAGCTATGATCATTAGGGGGAAAGTACTCTTGTGTCTGGCACCCTGAGGAGAGTTGATCCAGAAGCTAATCCGAGAGAACACTGGTAGGCTTCTAATTAACTAAGCTTTTAAGATCCATTACAGCCTGTTCTCAGGGGCCTGAGGAAAATGGAAATGTTCCCCTGGCAGAAAAATATAATTTGAATGATGGAGAATATGACACACTTGTGTGGGCTCCCTTGAGGAGTCCTGAATGACCAGGTCTTTAGGTGGCATGAGAAACAAGAAATCACTATGTCGGGGCTGGGAGTGTGCTTATGATTTTCCCCCAGAATTGCAGAATCAGGGATTCTTGTGGTGTTCTACATTTGACATTTGAATCTTTTCTTATTATGAAGCTTTATATTAGCATCCTGTGACTGTCTGAAGTGTGTTAAGGAAAGAATTCAAAAATGGAATTTTCATCCTAGGTCCCCAAAGGAAGACCCCAAAGGAAGATATACAATCATTTATATCATCATTGAGACTGGAAAATACTGTGTTACCCACAAAGTGCTTTAGTAGAGAGGTGTCAAACACATTGTCTGAATGTCAAGCAGCCAGCAGCACCCTTGAGTGCAGCCCAAACCAAAGTAAAATGCAATTGGGTCTAACTTCAGGAGGGGGAGCCAAAATGCCACAATAACAGAAATCACTGAGTTCTCCCAATATTCCCCTCCAAACAACTTGGAAATAATGTTTCAAACTGAATACTGGGGTGGCAGGGTCAAAGAGGGACATTCATCCAGTTCAAGGAAATATAAGCGGTTGGAAAGAGAGAAATGTAACACAGAGGAGGAGGTTGGAAAGGAAATCACATGAATGAAACATCAGTACTGGAACTAGCTGGTGGTGACAGAAACAGCAGAAGCTTCAAAAGATCTCAAGCCAGAGACATTAAGGGGAACTGGGAATTGATCAGAAAGAGATCATATGGACTTTTATCCAAATGGATAAATGAATTAGACATAAAGTGTAATACTGCAAGCAAATCAGAGGACCATGGGAAAAATGACATGTCAGGTATAGGGAATAAGGAAGAGTTCAAGACCAAATAAGAGATAGTAAGGATTACAGCAAAAAAAAAAAAAAGTAGATAATTCTGATTACATGGAAATAAAAGGTTTTTGCACAGAGACAATTAATGCAGCCAAAATCTGAAAGAGAACAGGAAACTGGGAGGGGGGAATTATAGCAAGTTTCTCTAGAAAGACCTCATTTCTCAAATATATAGGGAATGGAGACAAATTATAAAAAAGAGAGAACCACTCCTTAGTTAATACATGGTCAAAAGATATAAAAGACAGTTTTCAAAGGAAGAAATCAAAGCTATTAATGGTAACATGGAAAAGTGTTTTAAATCATTATTGACTTGAGAAATAAAATTTAAAACAACTCTTAAAGATACCACCTCAACCCTATCAAGCTAATATGACAGAAAAGAAAACAATAACTGCTGGAAGAGATGTTAAAAAATTAAGATACTGAAGCATATTTGGTGAAGTTGTGAACTAGTCCAACCAGTCTGAAAAAAAACAATTTGGAACTATGCCCAAACGTCTACAAAACTGTGCATATCCTCTGACCCAGAAACACCACTACTCAATATGTATCCCAAAGCAATCAAAGAAAAGGGACAAAGACCTATTTGTACAGAAAATATTTATAGTACTTGTGTGTGTTCTTTTGTTTTCTCATGGTGAGAAAAGTTGGAAATTGAGAGAATGCCTGTAAGTTGGAGAATAATTGAACACAGAGTACTATATGATTGTTATGTAATACTATTTTGCTATAAATAATGGCAAGCAGTATGGTTTCAGAAAAAATCTGGTCATGTATGAATTGATGCAAAGCAAAGTGAGCAGAGCAAGGACAACATTGTATACATTAATGGCAACATTTTAAGGATGATCAACTGTCAAAGTATTAGTACTCTGATCAAGACAGGGCTCCAAGACAATTCCAAAGGAACCATTATGGAAAATGCTATCCATTCCCAAAGAGAGAACTGACAGACTCTGCTTGCAGACTGAAGCATATATTTTTTGCTTTATTAATTTTTATTGTTTTATCACATTTATGCTTTCTTTTACAACATGGTTCATAGAAAAATAAGTTTTGGATGATTTTACATGAATAATTGATAAAATATTTCTTGCCTCCTCAAGGGGAAAGGGACAAGATGGTAGGAGACAATTTGGAACTTCATTTTTTTTATGATGGTCAATTTTTTGCATGCATTTGACAAATAATTAAATAAATAAAAATAACTTTCAAAATGTAATGGGGAAACACTTCACAAATGGAAGACAAAATATATGTGACGTTATATTTTTGAAACTAAGTCGATACAAAATTCATGAGTCTTAGAGTTAAGAAATAGCAGAGTTCAAATGCTACCCATTTTTCACTGTTTTACTATTTTTTAATTTATTATTTTTAATATTAATTTTGGAAAAAAAAGTTTCAAATTCTTTTCTTGTCTTAGAACTCTCTAACTTATTGAGAAGACAACCAATATAATATTAATTACAAATGTGAAACCATGGAAAACATATTTCCTTGTTAGCTATATTTCTACCAAAGCCTCCCCCAAAACAAACAAACAAACAAAAAACCCAAGAAGACTAAAGATAAAGGAAGTTGGAAAAAAAAACTTCCTTCAATTTGCACTAAGTCCATCAGTGCTTTCTGGAGGTGGAGAGCCCTTTTTTTCCCATCCTGGGTGCTTTTGAATTATCTTGGATCTTTCTTTTGATCAGAGTAGCCAAGCTTCCCACAACTGATCATCATTATAATGTTTCTGTTACTGTGTACAATGTTCTCCTGCTTCTGTTCATTTCATTTTGCACCAGGTCACTGAAAACGTACTAGTATTTGTTGTTGTTCTTGTTTTCTGAAACTATCCTGTTCATGAGTTCTTATAGTATGATAACATTTCATCACAATGATAGACCATGCCTTAGTCATTCTCTAATTGATGGGCATATATGCATGCATGTATGTAGGTATGTATGTATATGCACATATCGTACACAGAACACCTCCACAATGGACATATTGTAAGAGACTGACTATATTTCCCTCCTTCCTATCCTGCCCCCACTGATCTATTCTCTACTTTGTCCCTGTCCCTTTACACTAGTATGTGTTTCTAACAACCCTCCCCATACAATCTGCTCACCCCTCCATTCACCCCCTCTCATCCCCTGCCCCCCTACTCTGCTGTAGGGCAAGATGCACAATTTAGAATGAATGCCATTCCCTCCTTAAGCCAAATTCAATGAAAATTAGGTTGACCCATTACCTTTTGCCTTCCTATTCTTCCATTGTAACACTTATCCCTTGCCTTTTATATGAGATGCTTAACCCTATTCTCCCTGTCTCCTCTCATTCTATTCCTCTCCCACCTCTCAATTTCACCTTTTAAAATACGATCCCTTCCTATTCAATTAACCCTGTGTCTTCTGTCTATGTATATCTGGACACATATATACACACACTCACATATGTATTCATATGCATATATACCCTCCTATATACACATATGTGTATGTATACATATATATGTATGTGTATATGTGTGTATATATATATATATATATATATATATGTATATACACATACATACATTTAAATTTCCTTCACCTATCCTCATACTGAGAAAAGTTTCATGAGTTACAATTACTGTTTTTCCATGTTGGCATGCAAATAATTCAACTTTGTTAATTTCCTTATGATTTCTTTCCCATGTTTACCTTCTCATGCTTCTTGTATTTGAATATCAAATTTTCTATTCAATTCTGTTTTTTTCCTCAAGAATGCTTGAAAGTCTTCCACATCATTGCATGACCATATTTTCCCCTGAAACATTATACTCAGTTTTGCTGGGTAGCTGATTCTTGGTTTTAATCCTAGCTCCCTTGATCTCTGTAATATCATATTCCAGGCCCTTCAATCCCTTAATGTAGAAGCCGCTAGATCCTGTGTTATCCTGATTGTGTTTCCACAGTATTCAAATTGTTTCTTCTTGGCAGCTTGTAATATTTTCTCCTTGATCTGGGAACTCTGGATCCTGGCTATAACATTCCTAGGAGTTTTCTTTTGGGGATCTTTTTCAAAAGGTGATTGGCAAATTCTTTCAAGTTCTATTTTGCCCTCTGGTTCTAAAGTATCAGGGCAATTTTCCTTGAGAATTTCTTGAAAGATGATTTCTAGGTTTGTTTTCTGATCATGATTTTCAGGTAGTCCAATAATTTTTAAATTGTCTCTCCTGGATCTATTTTCCAGGTCAGAGGTTTTTTTTTTTTGTTTTGTTTTGTTTTTAAATAAATTAACTTATTTATTTTCTTGTTTACATCATTCATTACCACAACATTTTGAGTTACAAATTTTTTCCCCATCTTTCCCCTACGGGACACCTCGAAACAACCATCCCACTGTATAACCCCTCCCCCAATCTGTTCTCTCCTATATCCTCCCCCTTACCCCTCTAACTTTCTGGTAGCATAGGATGGATCTCCCTACCACAGTGCCTGTGGATCTTAATTCCCAATTGGATGTAGTTAAAAATAATTATTATTTTTATTACATATATATATATATA
>CM053581.1:7361948-7384081 GCA_028627135.1 Pseudochirops cupreus | reverse complement strand
GCCTTCTATTTTTTCATTTGTTTGGATCTGTTTAATAGCATCTTGATTTCTCATAAAGTCATTTGCTTCCATTTGTTCCACTCTAATTCTGAAGGAATTATTCTCTTCAGAAAGCTTTTGAGATTATTTTTCCATCTGGCAAATTTGGCTTTTTAAGCATTCTTCTCCTCATTGCCTTTTTGGGCCTCTTTTGCCATTTTAATCAATCTCTTCTTTAAGGTGTTATTTTCTTCAGTCAGGTTGTTGACTCTCTTTTCATGATTTTCTTGCACCATTCTCATTTCTCTTCCCAATTTTTCCTCCACTTCTCTTATTTGGTTTTCAAAATCCTTCTCAAGCTCCTCTATGGCCTGTAAGAAGTTTACATTTTTCTTGGAAGCTTTTGGTTCAGGAGTTCTGACTGGGTTGTCTTCCTCCAGTTCCATGCTTTGATCCTTTTTGTCCCCAAAAAAGGAATCTAAAGTTGGAATGCGCAGCTTGTTTTGCTTCCTTTGCCTGCTCATGTTGCCAGTCAGTTACTTGACTTTTGGGCTCGGTAGAACTCTGCTTTCAGAGGGGAGAGCTCTGTCCCAAATCTCTGGGATTTTCACAGCTGCCAGACTTATTAGGAGGCCACCATCTCTGCAGCCCTCACCAGGTTTGGCTCACTGGTCACATACCTCAGGACCACCACCCAAGACAGCGATCCCAATCCAGGCATTTCAAGGCAAGAGAACTTAGCCTTTGAATGATTGCTTGGCCTCCCTGCAATCTGCAGGCTGGAAGCTCTGAAGCAGCCATGTGGAGGCAGCTGCAGGGCTGCTGCTTCAGACTGCTTCTAGAGTGGAGGCAGTAGGCCACACTCTCTCCCCCAAATTTAGCCAAGTTCCGCTGACCTTTTCCCTTTGTCCTTGGCTTTTATGGGTGGATAATTCTGGAAACTGCCACATCTGCCAGTGATCTGCTCTCCTGAAGCTCCAGCCATGGCTTCTCCTGGACAACCTGGAGCTAAAACCACATAGGGATGGGCTCTGCTCTCACTATGCTGTGATGCACCCTTTCTGTCTACCTGCTGGGTTGCCTTCAGTGGGAACTTTGTTACTCTGTCATTTTGTGGGTTCTGGAGCTCTAAAATTTGTTTAGTCATATTTTATAGGCATTTGAGATGGTTTTGGTGGGAGCCACAGAATTCTCCTGTTTTATGCCACCATCTAGACACCATCCCCAAAACAAAAAAAAAATCAATAGAAAAAATGTAATGGAGAGGAACATGATGAGATTGAAAAGACCGCATCTTATGGAGACATGCAACTTTAGTGCATGACACGGTTTATGATGAAGTGAGACAAACAGGAGTTCTCAAGGCAGATGGAAGAAGTGGTATGCAGGATGTGAACGGACAGAAAATGTGATCAAAAAAGACTATGCATTGAAGCCTCCCATAGTGGACTTACCTGTGGGCTTTCACAAAGCACCCCCTTACCTGACATTTCAGAAGAAAACATCCTTCCTATTTCTTGTTTCCTTTGCTTACCTGTATATACTCTGAACAGTCTTTCCCTCTCTCCTTTCCTATTCTACTTGCTTATTTTTATGACAAAGGCACCTTTGGCCATAAATTTGCATCACTAGGCCTTTAACCTGACCAATGGCCTTAGCCTCGTATAGGAAGGAGGACCTTCCTTCGGGGAGGAAGACTGACCATCTATGCTCTGCCCTCAAAGTGGAGTGGAGCCTATTGGAGCTCTGGCATCACCAGGAAGAAGCCCACTTGGGTGTGTCACCACAATAAGTGTCTTTCTTTAACTTAGAGATTGTCCCAGTGAATTCTTTCAGATAATAGGACCCTCCCCTCTATTCGCCATCCGTCTATAATCTGATAATGGGGACATGAGTGATTGGAAAAACAGATGAGACACCTGTGTCCACAAAGACCTGAAAAGATATAGAAGAAGACCTCTAACCATTGTATAGACCCACTATATAGTATTTGGGGTGGAGGACATAAATATAGTTAATATAGAGGATACAGGGCTAGTCATTGGAGTCATGAAGTCTTCAATTCAATTCCTGTCCCAGGCAATTAATAGCTACATGACCCTAGGTAAGACTCCACCTATTTTTCCTTCAATTTCCTTTTATGTAAAATATTTTCTTTTTTTCTTTTCCTTCCTTCCTTCCTTCCTTCCTTCCTTCCTTCCTTCCTCCTTTCCTTCCTTCCTTCCTTCCCTCCTTCCCTCCTTCCTTTCTTCCATCCTTCCTTCCTTCCTTCCTTCCTTCCTTCCTTCCTTCTTTCCTTCCTTCCTTCCTTTCTTCCTTCCTTCCTTCCTTTCTTCCTTTCTTTCACAAAACCTTAAACTCAATTCACTCTGAAGCTCACAGATTGGACCACAATGGGTACCTGCCTGAGATTCACCTCATGGTTGTATTTTGGGCCCTCCTGGCTTAGAGTGAATGTCAATGGTAACTTTTTCTCTTCCGAACAGCAACCCTGAGGGACTTCCCTCCGCAGCTTGATTTTTTTTTCTAATTAAAAGGACCATCCCTTGACTCACTTCTTAAAAAGGCCTGTCTACTAAATGTGCCTTACCTCATTCTAAGTGTATATCAGCAATGCAGCATTCACAATGCCTACAGTAACTATGAGTATGTTGATATGGTTATTGATCACAAAATGTAACAGGCTCTATACATAAGAAATATAGCTAGAGCATTCATTTAAATGCCAGAAAACTGAGTCCCAAAACCAGAAAGTCAAAGCCAACACAGTAGTTATGAAGTTGGCACATGTAGTTTAAGTAGTAAACATCCACATTTTCAAGCCTTCAAAACAGGACAGGCTACCTCAGGCAAAGATCCTCCTCTCCTCATTCGTGACAACTGCTCAGTGTCCAAGCAGCTTGCTCCCAGCAGCTCCGCCCTCCCCCCCCCCCAGTTCCCATCCCTGGAAGTCCTTAGCAGGATTCCTTAGCAGAAATTCTGGCCAGCTCAAAGAAAAAGGAGTTTGCACCACAACCACAGCTGCTGCTTCTGCTGCCGCTTCCAGTCAGCACTACACGGAGACTAGCTTGGTTCCAGTGTTCTCTTGCTTCACCCCTTCCTTCTATGTCAGCAAGTTCAAGGGGCGTGGAAGATCTTCAAATCCCAGTATCATTACAAAGTGAGTACATGAAAAGACCTTAGCCTAAAAGGACCAGGGTCTCACACTACATCCTGTGTCATATCCAGTCATCCTGATGAATATCAGGTCACTGGATCCAAATGGCTCTGGACGAGAAAGTGAGCCTTGTGACCTTACCCATCCCTTCTTCAGTCAAATCAAAGTCAACTTCAAGTCATGTCATCATTCCTCTGATACTACGGGCCTCTTAGAAAACAAAGGACAAACACAATGTAAAATATGGGAGTGAGATTTGATGATTCATAACGGCCCTTCTAAATCTACCTCTACTCTCCTGAGATGAGAGGTCATGACTAAGCTGTAATGTACAATGTTGGTAGAATCCCCACCTGATGAGGTCACATATTTGTAAAATAGTCACAAGCAGTAGAGTATAACATGCCCATTGGGGATGGAATATTGAAGGTGGGGAGTCAGTGGAATCTTACCTCAGTTAAATGTTGAAGCAAAGCAATCTAGAAGTATGTTCTTCCTCTCCCCAAAGTCAACAACAACAATAACAAAAGTTTACAAAGAATGACTGCATTGTGTTAATGCTAACAGCTCAGTTCCCAGTACAGTCTGCCTTTCTCAGACTATGAATATCTAATTTTCCCCAACTACACCATCAGAAATGCAGGGGAGAATTCTGTACCATTTAATATAACTAAGATTTTGTAAACTCAAGGAAAATCCCACTTGACTTCTTAATCCCCAGTGTAATTCATATTGAGAGAGCTGTCAGAGAGCATTCTGGGTATGAACTATTGGGAAGGATATTGAGGGGTGGCTTAAATTGACATCAATTGGTAATGAGCCCTGACACACAGGGTCCAAACCAACAACATGCAAACTTATACCTAAGTTTGCCCTGAACTCTAGGGGAAGGAGCCCTAACCACTCTCTGGCATCAGTTGCAATGCTGCAAGAGGCAGTGAAAGCATGAAGGATGGGGAAACGTGTGAACATCTACAGCCTCATTAACAAACTCATCAACAAGCAGAACATCTTTGCCATATTAGAGTCAAACAGTCCTCTAGCAAGTGGCCCAGGAAATGGAGGTTATGGTTGATTGAACTTTCTTACTTTAAAGAAAATGTTAGGATCGATCATGTTAGTAATAGCATTATCATTCCTCATTTCAGTGCACAGTTACTGTTGGGTTGTCAAGAACTAAACCTGCAGAGCCCAAATTCTGGCTGGGTTCTTATTTTTCTTGACTCATGGACCTTTCTCTAGTGAATGGCTCAATTCAAGTCATCTTCTACAAACTTCCCCAAAACTCCCCCATTTTAAAAAACCTTCACTAATTGTTATTATCACCCTGTATGTTCATCTCTGAACCTTCCTTGAGCTCTCAATCATATCCCAGAAGTGTCTGCCACCTGTGCTGTATATACTTCTCACTTCTTACTTTGTGTTTAATCCTTGGCAATCTGGCTTTGAATCTTACCACTCATGCAATTAACCAACATTATTCTCCCCACTTTACCAATGACCTCTTTCAATATTTCTCCATAGCTAACTAGCTATCTACCTGTGTTTGTAATATATATTTATATCATATGTATATACACTTGTAAAGCCAAGCACTAGCAGCTTTTTGGAAGAATGCTGCTGTGGATAGCTTTTAAGTTTCTGATTACACAGTATACTGAACATTATTTATTCCATAAAAATTCAGAGCAAAACATTCACAGTAAATCAAGGTACAGCATTCACAATGTTACATCTTACCACAAAAAATCAAAATATAGCACTCTCAACAACTTGTCACAGAAAATGACCACATAGTTTCCACCACAGTGGTCACAAAGTTTTGAACAAGGAACAATCATTTAGTAACTCAATCATTCAATCATCCTTAAGGAGGTTTGCCTCCTTAAGGGACACAAAGTACAATAGTAAAAGTTCTCCACTCATGGGGCACACTAAGATACAAATCAATTACTTATTCTATCATCATTCACTTAGTACAATCATTTAGTCAATCAATCATTCAATCAACTCAATCATTTAATCATCCTTCATCATTCACTATTCAATCATCAGAAAATACACAGACCCTCCACCCCTAGGTCACTAGTAAATTACAATTTGTCAATCAGTACACAGTATCCAAGTAAAGTCTTCTTTCAGCTTGAATCAGGATGGTCTCTCAGATTCCCTGGATCCCCTTCCACGGTCCCATATCCTACCTGGATTCACCAAACTGTCACCTGGGTTCAAAGGCAGACAGCTCCCAGGTCCTTGTCCAGCTCTTTGTGCAGTTCCTGCTCCACATTGGAGCTCACAGTGTCTAGTACTTCTCAAATCCTTCACAGTCTCTGTTCTTTGGAAGACAAGACTTAACAAAGCCACCAACAGGCTTATACAAAGTACCAGCATCATTGTCATGCTTCCTCATCTTTGGAAGCTCTAGCTGGCCCTTGGAAATCTTCAGCAGCTCTGGCTAGCCCTCAGCTCTGACTGGCCCTCAGAAATCCTTAGCAGCTCCACTTGGCCCTTGGACTCAGCAGAAGTTCCAGCTGGTTCTCCGAATCAAAAATCACTTCATCCAGGTTCTACAAATAAAAATAATTCTCTCCAGCCTGGGGGAGGTGGAAGGGCTTTCCTCTTCAGCCTCCACAGCTCCTCTTCAGTCTCCCTGGTGACAGCAGCTTCTGCTTCCATTGGGCTTGCTCCAAGAAGATCTTTCTGACCCAGCAGAGGCTTCTCCTTATATACACACAGCATTAGCTTCCTGTTTCAGCCAACCCCTTCCTGTTATGTCAGCAACAAGGATTTATACCTTTTGTTTCTTTAACAGAGGCTTGATTAACTACTAAGTGCTAAGTACCTGTTACCTTTGCCAATACAAAGGGATCTTCAAATTCAAATTACATTACCATTACAATACTTAGAAAAAAAGTGTGTATATATACAAATTCACATTTTAGTACATAAGTTACATACATGTGGATTTATTCATGCATACATATGTTTAATGTGCATATATTTTACATGCATATACATAAAGATATGTGTATATGTTTACACACACACTGCACAAACAAAACAACTTTGAAACTAGCTATTATATAATTTTAAAAAGACAAGCAATCTGTATGTAATATAAGTGTAGGTTTGCACACATATGTGTATGCATGTACATCTATGCAACATAAGTAGAGATAATGGACTAAATCTTCCTCCATAGTAGAACAGGACCTTTCGATTATATTACTGTTCTAGAATTAGGGAAGAGGTGGTGGAAAGCTAGGAGAGGTACATATACAACCATAATCATTTTTATGAGCTAGAAAGCTCCTATGCAAAATGTATATTTATATGTATGAGTGTTTGAAATGTATGTATAAGTGTATGAAACTCCGAGCCTACATTACATACAGGTTACATGTCTCTTGAAACCTGCCAGTTTCAAAGCCATATTATTTGTCTCTTTGTATCTACATTTCTATAACATGAGGATTGTCTATATAGCGCTGCATCTATATTACAATAGCTTGCATTCCTTTTAAAAACTATGTAAGAAATTCATGATATCCAATTCACTGTTGTTCTTTTTGTCTGTTTTTTTTCTTCCGACCTTCTTTCTTTTTTTTTCTGTTCATTGTTAAATGATGTTATGAATTCCCTTTATTTTCTTATCATCTCTCCTACTATTCTCCCTCTTAAATATGGTCCCATTAAAAAAAAATAATGTAACAAATGCATGCAATCAAGTAAAGCAAATTCACAAATTACCACATCCCAAAATGTTTCAACATGCCCCTGGAAGGGGGTAGCATGTTTCATCAGTTCTCCTATAGATCCCTAGGTGCTGACAGTTTTAAATTGACTTTCTTAGGACTTCCAATTTGTTTGTCTTACTTTACAATGTTGTAGTCATTCAGTCTACTGTTCTTTTGGTTCTGCTGCCTTCCTTCTCCCTCACTTCATATAAACCTTTCCATGTTTCTCTGATGACTTTATCCATTTAGTCATTTCTTATGGCACAATACTAATCAGTTACATTCATAAACCACAATTTGTTCAGCAATTCCTTAGTTGATGGACACTTACTTTGTTTACATTGCTTTTTAACAACAAAATAAGTTCCATCATATTTTTTTTTCTTGTACATATAAGTTCCTTGCCTCATCCTTTTATTTCTTTGGAATATAACTCTAGTAATGCTATGCCAGTCATAACGTAGTGACTTTCAAGGCATCTTCCAAATTGCTTTTTGGAATGGTGAGGTCATGTCATAGCTTCAGAAGGAGAGCATTAATGTGTGTGTCTTCTTGTATCCTTTCCAGCAACTATCTTTTCCTGTTTTTGTCCATCTTTACCAATATTGTGGCTATAAAGTGGCACCCCATAGTTGTTGTTTTTTTATTTTAATTTTCATTTCTATAATTATTAGTTATTTGGGATATTTACCAATTATTTCTTAATTCTCAAGACTAATGACCTTTTTCAGTAGTTAATCCCCATTTTTTATTGATCTTTCTGTAGAATTTAATCAACTCCCCTCTCCTCATTTGTAATATCTCTTCTCTGGGCTTTCATGATGAAACTCTCTCTGGGATCTCATCCTATATCTCTAATCATTCCTACTCAGTTTCCTTTGCTGGTCCATTATCCATATTACTTAATTTACATGCAAATATTACCTAAGTCTCTTCTTTGGTCAATTTTCTCTTTTCTTGGTACCTCATCTCATCAATTTCCATGGATTCATTTATGATATTTATGCATATAACTCCTATATTTCTTTCCTGCATTTTCATCATCAATTATCTACTGGATATTCCAAACAAGATACATAATGACCATAAGAATTGGCATGGCCAAAATTATCTTTGGCCCCAAACACACCCCTCTTCAGAACTTCTTTTGTTTCAGTTTCTCAAGTTCATAACTGGGATTATACTTTATCATGTTCTCTAACCCCATATATTCATTCAGTTGCCAAACTTGCTATTTCTACCTTCACAATATCTCTTGCATCTGACACCTGCTCAGTCCTTATCCACCTGCCATTTCAGGTCAAACACACATTTTCTTTAGCTTAGATTATTGCAATTACCACATAATTGATTCCCACCTTCAGGTATCTTTCCATTCCAATCAACATTCCAAACAGATGCCAAAATGATTTTTAAGCATAACTCTGAACATGCTAGTCCTCTACTTGGTATATTCCAGTGATACAATATTACCTTTAGGATAAAATCAAAACTCATCTCTTTGGAATGGAAGTTTCCACATCATTTAACCCCAAGCTACATTTCCAGGTACTTTCTACATGACTTCCATACTTGGTCTTTGTAGTTCTTTTGACTTAAAGAGTTAAGCTTTCTTGATGCCCTCACACATGGCACAATAGTTCCTGTCTCTGTGACTTTATCCTGGCTATCTCCCATGCCTGAAATCCATTCTTTCCTCACCTTTACCTTTTTTCTCACTTTTTTTTCAAGAAGCACACAATAACCATCTTCTGAATGGAAATGTTACTGTCTCTCCTCACAACTGTTTATGCCTTCTTCCCTCTCAAAATGCCTAATTCCCCCAGGGACTTGCTCAGGCAACTTACATCATGCTGAAGAAACAGCAATATATTAATTCACTTGTCCAAAGTCATGTAGCTACTATTTCAAAAGTAGGATGTGAATCTAGGACTTCTTGGCTCCAAAATCAGCTATCTATTTGCTAAGAAACAGTGTCTAAGGAAAGCAAATTGACTTGGCTGACTCTAGTCCCAACAAAACAGTCTTCTTAATATTGTGTCAACATTAGCCATGTGTTCAGCAAGCTGTGATGGAGCCACAGATGGTCCTGATGAACAAGAACCTTTGTAGGCCAACAACTAATCAAAACCAAGGGGAATGGTCTGATGAAAAGAACAGTTAACCTGAATGAAAGCAAAAGAAGTAATTCTATTTTAATAGAGATAGTGGCTATACTGCCATACAGCCGATTTCAAAACCATGCAATGATAAATTGAAAGGGACTTTGGAGAGCTCCTAATCCAAAACTTACCTAAGTGTGAGTCTTTTCTGCAACATTCTTGAAAAAAGGACATAAAATTTCTGCTTGTAGACCTCAAAAGAGAGGAAGTACCACTTATCTGAGCAACACCTTCTAATTTGTAACAGGGTTCATTATTAGGAGTCTGTTTGTTTGGTAACTTGCCTACAGGAAAGTGGGCCAGACAGCCAGCTAGGTGGCACAGTGGGTACGGTGCTAGCCCTGGAGACAAGGGGAACTGAGCTCAAATGTGATCTCTGATACTTACTATCTCTGTGGCCTTAGGCAAGTCACTCAACACTGTTTACCTTAGTTTTATCATCTATAAAATGATTTGGAGAAGAAAAGGATAAAGTATTCCAGTATCTTTGCCAAGAAAACAAGGCTTGTGAAGACTGAGACACAAGGTACTTAAACAAATGGACAAGAACAACAACTTTACAACTCAGACCTACCCTCACTGCTTCTGCTTTCTGAAGCTGAAGAGAGCAAAGGTAACCTCACTTCCTACAGGCAGCCTTTAAACATCTTGAAAGCATCACCATATACCTCACTTTCAAGATGAGGAAACTCAACTCCAGTGCACTGTCTTGACTCACCCAATAGTACACAGCTTGTAAGAATCACAAACACAGGTAAAATCCAAGTTTTGTCATGTTGAAAGCACAAAATTTTTCCCCAAGCCCCGATGTCCGCTATTTTTATCATGATGATCACCTATTTCTTAAACCTAAAGCCTAAGAAGTGTCACTAGTTAATCTATCATCACCTAGCTCAATGAACATAGCCTATCATCCTGGCAACTCTGCCATGCCGTGATGCTTCTGGGAGGCTGCAATGAGCTGTATGAAAATCTTTAGAGCCATCAATGACAGCCAATGAGAGTAAACAGCATTCATATCATGCTCCATGTTTTCAGTGCACATTCTGCATTATTTCACCTGAGATTCCCAACCACCTTTTGTGCTAAATACCAGAGATAATATTAATCCCATTTTACATATGAAGAAACTAAGGTTCATAGGCATTAAGTGACTTTTCCAAGGTCTAAGAGCAAGTATATGCCAGCTGTAGGATTTGAACCAACATCTTTCCCTTTGTGTGAGGAATTATCTGGGCTAGAATTTAACACTTTGCTAACAAATAGGTTGGCTTTGTCTACTATCATGCTTTGTATAGAGATCAAAGGAATTACCTGCCAGAGGTATTTTGCAAGTCATCTAGCCTTTAAGTTTATAGATAAGGGAAAAGAGGCTCAGAAAAGCCAACTAATTTGTCTAAGGTTATGTAACTTGTGTGGACCAACAATGGAAAGGAGCCCAGGTCCATTGATAAGGAAAGCTGTGATCTTTCCGTTATGTTAGAGCTGCCCAAAATAGGTGCTTGGTGAATAAATGACAAGTGAAATTCGTTGTAACAGATGTCACATGTGCCACATGGGCTACTTAGCCCCACTGTCACCTAGATGGCTGCAATTGTGGTGCAGTACTCAGTGGAGAATAATAGAAATGAGTATTATCTATGGAGGAAGTAGGGAGGCAACTCCCTACTGGTGTGGTTAAAGAATATGGAATAGAGATCAAGGTAAAGGGAACTTCTTTTGTTTGCTTTTTGGACCCTGGGGCAACTGTCTCAGATGCTGAGATACTCCCCTGGGAGAGAGTCTGGGAATATCTGGAGAAAGTGAGAGGTGTCTCTTAATTGCCCTATTTAAAGTTGGACTCCCAAAGCCAAAATTTATGTAATCTCTCTACTTCTCTTTCCACTCTGGAAGGAGGCAGCCTTGAAACAAGCCCTGTTTTAGGAAGAGGTAGTCAGGAGACTATATGTGGCCAAGAGACTATATGTGAATCTGCAGCTTCAAGAGGACATCTAGGCTCCAGTTCTCCTGGAATGATGTTTTCCAGATCCTGCTGACCAGACATATTGCCATCAAGGCTGCTGAGCAGATAAACTGGATACATCACTCCCAAGTGCAGCCTGCTGTGATTGGCGGCAGCCCAGAGGACCAAACAACCGCTGATCAACCCTTGGGACCAATTATGCTGAAAAAGGATCCTGAAACCAAGCACTGCTTTTTGGTCACTGGGTTATTTGACCCTGATAAACAGAAATTATATCCCTTACATGTTCTCTGTCTTGCCTTTGCTATCTATATGTGATTTACATTCTGCCCTGCGGTTTTGGTTTGGGGTCACTGGAGAGTCCAATACTTCTATGTTTCTGATCCAACATGCCAGTGATGCATTTAATTGAACTGATTGCTGGATATGTGCACACGCCTCTTTGTCCTTGGAGGAAGGAATGCTCCTAGTTGGGGGCACGCATGCAAGACCTGTGTGATTACTCTTTTACAATCAATAAGGTTAACTTAATTATGGTACCACATTGTACTTTCATGGGCTCGATGAAGGAGTCCTCTCACTCATTCATTTTTAGTTGGAAAAAAAATCACTAACCTTTCACATTTCTTACCTCCCTTAACCTCACAACAAGTTGTCAGGTCACCAGCTCAGCATTTTGAGCAAAACAGGACTCTGAGGTCAGACAAGGAGGTGTCTGATAAGATGTAATTATTCACTATCCCTAAAGCAGAATGTGAATATTCAGGAAGGAAAAGGCCCTACAAAGATGTGCTTAAGCCTGGGGGATGGGCACACACACAGGTTGGGTTTTTAAGAGCCTCACAGCTGTTTTATTTTCTGGGTAACAAAAGGCTTATTAATGATTCCTCTAAAATTAGACACCCAGATGTGTTTTAGGACCAATGCCTTTTGCTCTCTGAACCACACCTACCCTGCCCCTTAACATGCACTTATACTTTCCCCTTTTAGTAAGCTATACTGAATGTGTTGTTGTTGTTGTTGTTTTCCTATCAGACTGCCCATGGAACACAGTCTGACAATCCTGAATAAAATGAATACATTTTCCCAAGTATTTGTTAATAAAACCATAAGCACAGTGGAAGATGCAAATACCAAAATCCATGTGCTTATGTCTGTAACCTTACCAAATAGGTGAGTTCTGAATTTCCTCCTGATAGACAAGGGAGCAGTGTGTACTGAGTAAGGCAGAAATGGTGTACCTGCTTTTCTGACAACTGTGATGACATCCAAGCCCATATAACCTCAGTTTGAAGTGTTTGGAACCAGTTTCAATTGGAGGGAAGGGAACCCTAGTCCTCATGTTAGTGACTAACCTCTTGGCTTCCAAGTCAATTCTCAAATTCCATGAAGGAGAGATTCAGATGATGCAGTTGAGAATAGAGTTGCAATAAAAATCCAATTGTACCATACTCTACCATAACTCTGGTTATCACCAAATGGGGAAAATGTCAAATGATTGTGTAGAATTTAGCCCCTACCACCAAGTCAATTTATTATGCCCCATTCTCCTTTTATAAGTGTATATGTCTTCTTATTAAAGGGACTGCACAGGAGTGTACAGTATCAGCATTCTCATAAGAGGGATTGCTATCAGAATGTGGGCTTGGATCTCTTTTTAGAAATGATTTTGTAAATCTCTACCTATCTGGATTGTAAACTCAGCTCTGATAACAACACCATCCTATCTTCTTTTTGAAATGTGAACTTATAAGAATTGTCTTCCCTGACTACAAAAATTTCTCTTTAAAAGCAATTTCTGGCTTGAGCTGGGGGCATGGCCCATACAACTCTATATGCCTTGTATATATAACAAGCTTTTTTTGGCCTCGCTTTCTTAAGCTTGTTTGATTTATTAGGGTGAAGTTCTAAGCAAGATTTTTCTTCCAATGTCAGTCCCAACAAAAAGCACCACGTGTTCCAACTTCAGCCATCTTTGCAAACACTCAAAGGTTGTATAGGAATTGAAACTGCTTAAACCATAAATGAATGTTTTTTTGGGAAAAAACAATTGATTATTTATGGATAAAACCACTAAGTGGTGGGTTAAAAATTCTCTCACTCCTGGAAGAGCTTCTAAAACTGTGAGAGAGAAGTGATTAGCTACATGACAATTATGCTTTAGGACAGGAGAGACAAGTTCATCCTAGGAGACTGCAGAAGTAACTGTACCATCAGTCTCTGGAAGTCCATGAAGGAATTTCATGAGGCCCATTAGAAATGTTGGTTCATGGACCTTCTTGACAATTAGGAAATACAGTGACTAGAGTCCTGAACCTGAATTCAGGGAGAGAAGTTCAAATAGCGCTTTAAACACTTACCATCTGCATGACTGTAATGTTGAGGGAATTTGAAGATCTTTCCTGTCCCTTAACAGACACATAGAGCCCTGGCCCAGAAGGAATCAGACTCTGGACAACAGGAAGTTTCCAACTGAGTGTTGGGGTATGAGGATTTTTCAAGCTCCATGGCACTCAATCAGAAGTCAAGTCTTTGTTATATATTCTGAAAGGTGAGTATTTGCTTTGAAGCTTTGCCCATGAGAAGGACCTTTTGATTTCCTGGTCGAGACTCTGAGTAGCCATATGTTGAGAGCCTCCCAACTGCTCAGATGTCTATGTTCCCTCGATCCAATGATGTATGCGAAGTGTATGGCGATACTGCTATGTTCAGACAGCTGAAGCCCTGTCTGATGAATTTCTCTTTGTATTTCTTCTGCTTATATTTTTTCTGCTTATATTTTCCAAGTTCAGTGTGCTGACCTTTCCATGAACAAATGAATATTATTAAAAGTAGCGTTGTTAGCCCCATTCTGAGCAGTCTTTCCTTCAAAAGCAGAAGAACCTGTGCTAGCCCACCATCCTAGGTGTGCTAGGGTGCTTGCTGCCACAAATGACCCTTGGCAAGTCGTTGGACCTCCACAGATTTGTTTTCTCTTTTGTAAATTGGGAATTCAAAATAACACCCCACTCATAGTGTTCTGGCAAAGCCCATCTAATCCTACCACCTAGATGAATTCCCCTCTTAATTTGAGTGCCTTCCCTCTGTTGTTTCCTGTTGATTATTTCTCAGGTATGTAGCTTTGTATACATCTATTTGCACTGTGTCTCCCCTCTCTATTGTAAGCTCCTTGAAGGCAAAGGCTGTCCTCTTTTTGTATCTCCAGGTCTTAGCACATTGCCTGGAATGTTGCAGGCACTTAATAAATGTTTATTGAATTCAACTAAATGAAAATGAGAAAATTTAAATAGAGTGCTGACAGATATTAAACTGCTATCACAATGTTAGCTATTATTGTTCCCAGATCATGGACATAATAGGTCCTTAAGAGATATCTCAGAAAAGAGAAAAAAAAAAAGAAATATCTCTAGCATTGTTGACTAAAGCTCTTATAGCAATATGGTAACACATCCATCTGTCCTTTCAAACAACAGCTCCAAAGAAGGTAATAGAGAAGGCGTGAAGTTTTGATAGGACTTGGAATGGTTTCATTCCCCTCAAAGGTCTTTGTTTCCATGTGGCACAATAGGATTTTTTGTGTGTTTGTTTTTGTATTCTGGGGTCTTAACACAAAACTTGGTAAATATTAGGTGCTTAATAAATACTTTTTGAATATTTGGTTGATTGATTGATTGATATTACATGACTATGAAAACTTCCCTGCCGCTCATAGTTGGCAAAGTGATCTTCTTCAAGAACAAAATCATATCTCTATGATTATATACCTAATTATAATAAAGGTATACACAAATACAAACACAGGTTAATTATTCAATATTTATTAAGTGCCTACTATGTGCCAAGTGCTGTGGTAAGCACTGGGTATACAAAAAGAGACTCTATATGTGTGTGTGTGGAAAAAGAATTTCAAAAGCTTTCTGAAGAGAATAATTCCTTCAAAATTAGATTGGAGCAAATGGAAGCTAATGACTTTATGAGAAATCAAGATACTATAAAACAGATCCAAACAAATGAAAGAATAGAAGGCAATGTGAAATATCTCATTGGAAAAATAATTGACCTGGAAAATAGATCCAGGAGAGATAATTTAAAGATGATTGGACTACCTGAAAGCCATGTTCAAAAAGAGCCTAGACACCATCTTTCAAGAAATTATCGAGCAAATTTGCCCTGATATTCTAGAACCAGAGGGCAAAATAGAAATAGAAAGAATTCACTGATCAATCACCTCTTGAAAAAGATCCCAAAAAGAATACTCCTAAGAATATTATAACCAAATTCCAGAGTTTATGGGTCAAGGAGAAAATAATACAAGCAGTCAGGAAGAAACAATTTGAGTGTTGTGGAAACACAATCAGGATAACACAAGAACCAGCAGATTCTACATTAAGGGACTGAAGGGCTTGGAATATGATATTCTGGAGGTCAAAGGAGCTAGAATTAATACCAAGAATCACCTACCCAGCAAAACTGAGTATAATGCTTCAGGGGGAAATATGGTCATTCAATGAAATAGAGGATTTTTAAACATTCTTGATGAAAAAACCACAGCTGAACAGAAAATTTGAATCTCAAATACTAGAAGCAAGAGAAGCATGAGAAGGTAAACAGAGAAAAAAAATAATAAAGAACTTACTAAAGTTGAACTATTTACATTCCTACATGGAAAAACAATAATTGTAACTCATAAGTCTTTTCTCAGTATGAGGACAGTTGAAGGGAAGATATATGTATATGTGTATATGTACATACACACACATATACATATATATGTGTGTATATATCTGTGTGTGTGTGTATATATGTATATGCATGTATATATAAGTATATAAATATATGTATACATACATATATATGTATGCATAGGAGGATGTAGGTATGTATAAATATATATTTGAGGGTGTGCATATATATGTACACGTATACATAGAGGGCACAGGATGAATCGAATAGTAAGAGATAATATCTAAAAAATAAAATTAAGAAATGAGAAAGGAATATATTGGGAGAAGGAGTAAGGGAGAGATAGATTAGGGTAAAACTTTTACAATGGAGGAGAAGAGCAGGAAGGTAAAAGGGATTTCCGGGAATAACATACACACTCAATTGGGTATCTTACCCTATGGTAAAATAGAGGGGAAAGGGGAAAGAGAGGGGATGATAGAAGGCAGTGAAGAATTGGAGAAAAGATAGTTAGAAGCAAATACTTTTGAAAAGGACAGTGTCAAAGGAGAAAATAGAATAAACGAGGGGCAGGATAGGATGGAGGGAAATATAGTTAGTCTTTCACAATACACCTACTATGGAAATGTTTTGCATAACAATACATGTACAACCTATATTGGATTGCTTGTCTTCTCAGTGGGGGTGGGTGAGGAGGGAAGAAGGGAAAAAATCTGGAACTCAAAGTTTAAAAAAAAAAACAAATGTATATATATATATATATTTTAAAATATGCAACTGGGAAATAAAATACACAGGCACTGGGGAAGAGAAATCCATCTTGCCCTACTAGAAAGTTGGGGGGTGGTGTGGGGGAGGATATAAGAGAGAATAGATTGGGGAAAGGGGTATTAAAGAGATTAACTATTTTGGGGTGAGGATAGGGGAAAGACGGGGAGAAAAATTTGTAACTCAAAATCTCATGGAAAAGAATGCTGGAAACTAAAAATAAATAAATTGAAAAAAAAGAATTCCCAAGAAAAAAAGATCTGAATATAGAATACATATTCGTTTTCAAAGTTTTTATTGATTTTTGTGAATTTTTTTCTCATTTTTTTTTTTGAAGAAAATGTCACTATATAACTTGCTGGTAAGAATGGAAAAAAAATGTCACTAAATCGTGAGTCCTAAGGCAAAAAAAAAAAGAGAGAGAGAGAGAGAGAGAGATGATGCAAAGGTAAAATTGAGAGGCCTTGACAATAGCTTGGATATAGAGCCTGAGAGATGATGATGAGTCCAATATAATCCTTGGGCTGAGAGTCTCGGGGAACAGGAAGATGTTAGTGGCCTCGACAGCAAGAGGGAATATGAGGGTGGCAGGATTTAGGGGAAAACATAATGAGTCTTGTTTTGACATGTTAAATTTAAGATGTCTGTTGAATATTGAATTTTGGATGTCTGAAAGGCAGTAGGAGATGTAAGATTGGAGGTCAGAAGAGTGATTTGGGTAGGAGAGGCAGATTGGAGAATCGTTAGCATAGAGATGGTTATCACATGCATAGCAACTGATGTCACCAAGTGGAATAATATGGAGGGGAAAGAAAAGACTTATGATAGAACCCTGAGGGACTTCTATGGTTAGAGACCACAATCTGGATAAGGATCTAGCAAATAAGATTGAGGTGTGGTCAGACAGGTAAGAAGAGAGCCAAAAGATAGTATTGTCCTTAAAACCTACAGAGAAAAGAGTATTCAGGAGGAGTAAGGGATCAAGGCTGTGAAAGGCTTCTGACAGGCCAAGAAGAAAGATGATTGAGAAAAAGTCATTGGATTTCACAGCTAAGAGCCCATGGATAACTTTGGAGAGTAGAGCTTTGGTGGGATGATGACATTGAAGGCCAGATTGTAAGAGGTTAAGATGAGAGTGAGAGGAAAGGAATTTGGTGCAGATCTTGTAGATGGCCTTTTCATGGAGTTTAGCTACGAAGGAAAAGAGAAATGACCAAGTATATAGTTAGTGTGAATGTAAGGATAATGTAAGACTTTTTTTCAGAATGAGAGAGATACAGGTATGTTTGTAGACAGTAGGGAATGAGCCAGTAGAGATGGAGACAGCGAAAATAAGTGATAGACTAGGAATGGCAGAGAGGGCCATTGGTTGGAGGGCACTGGGTAGAATGAGTGGAATGGGATCCCTTAGGGAAACCCAAGTCTTTGTGAGGGAAGATATGGTCACAGAATGCATCGGAATGATAGAGGATGAGAGACAGAAAAAGAGGGAATTCATAGCAAATGAATTCATTTTGTTCTTTTAAAAAATGAAGCAATGTTCTTGCTGAAAGGGAGGGAGCTGGGGCAGCCATGGGATGTTTAAGGATGAATGACAAGTTTTGCAAAGGACAATGTGGAGAGTGAGATAGTGATTGACAAGGCAGGTGTGCGCACACACACACACACACACACACAGACAAACACATATATACAATTAGCTAGGTGACAGAGTGGATAGAACATGGCACTTGGAGTCAGGAAGACCTGAGTTCAAATCTGGCCTCAGAAAATTACTGGCTATGTGTCCCTGGGTAAATCATTTGACCCTGTTTGTCTCAGTTTCTTCAATGGCAAAAAATGAGCTAGAGAAGAAAATGGTAAACCATTCTAGTATCTTTGCCAACAAAATCCCAAAAGGGTTCATTAAGAGTTGAACACAAGTGAAAATGATAAACATAAACAAATACGTATATATTATACATATATTTAAACACATGAATATATAGCAGGCATATAAGGATATGTGTGTGAGTATGTGTATGTATATGTCAGGTATAGATGGAAAGATATGAGTATAGATATAGATAGATTCATATATATGTTGGTGTTTGTTAAAAATACATATTAGGTTGGATTGGGTAGGATTATATTAAATTGAGTTGGGGAATGGCAGTGACTAAATACAATGTGAGGGATGTGTTAGCAGAGAAAGTCTTGTAGTCTAGAGACCTGGATCCATTTTTTAGACATTTCAGTTGCAAAAGAAAGCATTGTCTGATCATAGTGCTAGAGCTATGGCCTCAGAGGCCAGCACTATGAAATGATTCCTCTGACTACTCTACTTTGTAGGTACAGGACAGGTAAGCTTGCTTAAGGAAAACCTCAGAGATTTTCAATGGACTGCAAGCTAAGCCAGCCGCAGAGAATGACAGGGAAGCCAGGAAAGCTGATGCCGACATTGGCTGGACTCAAAGATATATAGTGGCCAGCACCAAGAACATGACAATCCTACTGTACTTTGCTCTGATCAAGCAGTTGGAGAATCGTGTTCAATCCTGGGGGCTGCATTTGAAGTTCAGCATTGATAAGCTAAAGTATGTCAAGAAATGTGCAGCCAGGATGTTGGGGCAGAGGCTTTGAACCCATACCATAGGAGAGGCCACTGCAAGAACTGGGATGATTCACCTGGATAGTAGAAGGATCAGGAGAAACATGGTATTTAACAGAATATTTAAAGGGTTCTTGTGTGGTAAAGGGATTCAATCAATGTGTAAAAGTTCCAGGTCAGCAAATATAGGCTGAATAAAAATCAACGTTATATTTTACTTAAAGTTGTATAAGGTGATTAATAAACATTCCACTGAATCATCACAAGAACCCCATGAGATACCTATCCCGTCATAGAGGGGAGGAAACTGAGGTGAGATTCAGAAAGGTTATGACTCACTCCTGTCTCTTGTTAAGTGTTAGCTAGAAATCACAAAGGCTTTTAACTCACATCTCTCCTATTTTAAGCTTTTATTTAGTATTTTATTTTTTCCTAGTTATACGGAAAAGCAAATTTTAACATCATTTTAAAAACTTTGAGTTCCAAATCTCTCCCTTCCTCCCTCCCTACTCCCCCTCACTGAGAAGGCAAGCAATTCAATATAGATTATACGTGATAGTCATGCTAAACATATTCATAATAGTCATCACTTCTCCTGACTCCAGATCTAGACTTCTTTCTATAGCACCAGAATTTGAGGAAGAAGTCATGTCCTTGCCATGAGAGCTCTCCATCACTCTAATAGACTGTCTGGATAGATAATGAGCTCCTCTTTTTTTTATTAGACTGTTAAAGAAGTAAATTGATTTATTGTTTAGAAACGATAATGTCATGTTGACAGGATTCATTTCATTTATGGTTTTAACTAGATACCCCTGAGGTTTTTTCTATCTCTAGGTCCTATTTGAAAATCACAGGATCTAGAAGATTGTCCTAGTTGTAGTTGCTGTTATTAAATATGGAACACTTTACAAATTTGCTTGTCATTCTTGAGCAGGGGTCAAGCTTATTTTTTCAGTGTTATTCTCATTTTTACATGTTTGCTATGGAAAAAAGCAAAAGTCAAAAATTTATTAAATACTTGTTACCAACAACTTAGGCAAAGGACCAATGTTAACTCTGGGTATATAAAGTCAAGGAAAAAGAAAGCCATTCTCTGTTCTTAAAGAGCTTACATTGTAATGTGGGAAAACAACACGGAGCAATCAAGTAATCCACGAAATTTTATTGAGTGATTGAGTGTTTAGTATGTACTGGTCCCTGTGCTGGTCGCAATGAGCATTTGCCCATACTGAGTTCTTAAAATTGAAGAGGGCAAAGTCACAGTCAGTAGCTCCTCTGGTGATGACACTGAAAATGCATTGACATCTTTAAAATATTCGATAAATAGCAGTAGATGTTCAATTGTCATAACAACATGGTAGATGTTTCAACAAGCTGGCCCTTGGCAACCAAATTATTCTATTAGTTCGCATTTTTGCATGTTTGCATTATAATAAAGTGCTCATGATCCACATATCTAGAGTGTTCTGAACCTGTCAAAATATTTATTTCACAATACCTCTATCATAGAGAGATACTAAGAATATCATTATGTCCATTTTATAGAAGTCAAAAATGAATTGGATTTAGTCCATGCCCAGGGTCACAATCATTGTATGCCTTGGAGCCCATTTCCAAGTCTTTTCACTCTCTTTCTGATCAGGATTCTTTCCTCCTTTACTCAATCTACTGGTACATGTGATGCTGAGGCACTCACACAAGACCCTGCTGTATCTTCTGACTGAAGATCCAAGGATCTGATCAGATGGGGTCATCTAACCTGTCATGGGCTGCTCAGTGTCCAGCACTAAGCATGATTGGAGATGTGAATAACAAATGACCAGGCCATGTGGCTAGTTCAAAGAAGAACTATGAACTCCATTTATTGATTCTTTGAACAAGGTTTTCAAAGATCCAAAAGTCAAAGATTCAAGCATTGTTATCCTAATCACACCCTGGAATTTTATTATCAATATAATAGTCTGTCATACTCTAGAAGTAGCTTGGATAAGATAAGGCTTTGTTATCAAGGACCCAGGAAGTTATGGGGAAAGTCAGTTGTCTCTTATCAAAGTGTATCTACAGGACAAATGATGCTCCCTGAGAGCAGGCTTCGAAGCTGAAAGCCAAAGTCACAATCTCAAAGATATCTGCATAGAAACTGACTCCCAAGAATCAAGTATTTTGACTTACAATAGTATAAGGAATCTGTTCTTTTAGGTGCCTGAAGTCTGGAGTCAAAGGCTTTGATGTCAGGATATCAAACAAAAGTCCTTTTAAGTGTATCCCTGGGGGGTCTTTCAGGGAGCCTGGCTTTACTATCAAGACTTTTATCTGAGTGCTGGATCAGGCCTCCTTGGCTTGCCACACTTACCCAGTCTTATTTGCAGATTAATGGATGACCAATATCAGTTTAGTGTTAAGTGGATTTTTATCAGTCATGTTAGAATAGAGAGCTGGAACAGAACTGATAAGTTATCTAGTCCAATAGTGTTAAACTCAAGTAGAAACAGGGCTACTAAATTGCCTCTAAAGAAAACTGTTCTGTATATTGGCATAGAAACCCACACACTAACACTATCTTTGTTCTGCTGTATTTGTGTTTATTTTGGTAAATCTTTTGTTTTTCCAATTATAGTCTAATTTGGTGTCTGACATTTGGAAATATTTGGGTAGTGTAGCCAAACAGCTTTGTGCTTGACTTTTCTGATCTCCAATCTCCACATTCTGCAAGCAAAGAGATGGTAAGTGATTTACCCAAGGTCACAAAAAGAGTGATTAAATAAGGTAGAATTCGCACCCAGATCATTCAATGATTGAAAATTTCAAGCATACCACACATTCCCTACCTGCTATGTATTGGCAAGTTATGTGTGCAGATTACCCTTAGAGGCATTATCTCAGGAGAATTTCAAGAATTCGGTTGTCATGTCTTGTAATTTGGTACATTTTTTTTTATAGTTTCACTATCTAAACAAAGAATTGTTCGGTCAATCAACTAACATTTATTAATTGACTATTATGTGTCAGGTCTTATTCTAGGTACTGATTCCTTTCTAGGAAAGAAAGAAAGAAAGAAAGAAAGAAAGAAAGAAAGAAAGAAAGAAAGAAA
>CM053581.1:7338342-7361448 GCA_028627135.1 Pseudochirops cupreus | reverse complement strand
TCTTTCTTTCTTTTATCTAATGATGATAAGGCTCCTAGCTAATCCAACAAACATTTTTATTGTTCCTATTGATAACAATATTATTATATTTTCAGTAAAAAAATGTGTATAATGGAAATAACTGACTCTATCCATCAATAAGGTATGTTGTGAAGATCATTATCTCTCCAATCATTTCTCTGTGATTTCCTCCTTTTTGATCATCTTTGGCCGCATACTAGTAGTCATGCCCTAGAGGCTCACTCCCTATTCTCTGACAATCACCTTCTTAGCCAGTCACCTTATTAGCTGCACATGTACCTTCCCCATCCCTCCTCTCCCATACTACTCTAGACTCTCTATGATCAAAAGAATCCATGATCTAGTCAACTCTGTCATTGTTCTAGAATGGAACATATCAGTCTGTTCCCCTATGGCCCCACTGACCATTTCCAATAACTTTGTCAATATTCCTTCTTGGCTAGTACTACCCAATGTGTTTTTACCTGATTAGAATATATGACCCATAATAGGAGACAGTATATTTATTTCCGTATTTGTATCCATAGTACTTAGATTGCTGTCTGGGAAATAAATGATTGTTTTTATTCGTTGGTTCATTTATTCATCTGGCATAATGGATGTGAAAGTACTTTATTAATCCTAGAGCATTATAATCATGTTAATAAAAGAAGATTAGATTTGATGTCACAGGACATGGATTCTGATACTTACTCTCTATGGGACCTGTGGCAGGTTCCTTTACTTCTACAGAAGTCAGATGCCTCATCTGTAAAATGAAGGGACTAGATTAGATGATCCTTGGAGGCATTTCCAACTTTAAGTCAGTGATTTCGCTAGGTATAAACTGATCTTATTCTTGTACTATCGTCACCATTACTCCTCTAGTAAAATCTTCCCCTCACTGATGGTGATTTAATGTTGGCTTTTTCTCTTATAATTCTGAGTGATGGAACTCTCTGCATTATCTCAGACATGGCCCAAATATGCTAACTTGTGAATATGAGACTTCACCACCAATGTGTCAGATTCAATTCTTTCCCATGTAATTGCATAAGTTTATGCTTCACTTAGAGAAAAGAATGCTCAGGGAAAAGCCACCTTCATGGATTTGAAGGGTTGTCATGGGCTTGTTCTGTCCGACCCCAGAGGGAAGAAGCAGACACAGAGGGAAGCCGCAAAGAGGCAGATTTAGGACCAGTGTCAGAGAAAACAACATCAACAATAGCGACATCAAAAACATCCTGACACAAGAGCCATTTCACCGTGGGATGGGTTTCCGAGAAAGATGGCGCTGACTCCTCCTCCTTAGAGGTTGTATTGGTTATGGAATTTGGAGATGCCCCTATATTAGTTTGGTTTTGGGATTGAGTGTTACAACCCAGAGCTTGTGAATCCCAGTTGTGGGATGGACTTATTGACCTGAAGAGAGAAGGCTGAACTGGGAGGAGACGTGAATTGGGAGAGAGGGCCAAGCCTAGAGAAGGCCAGAAGTTCTTTGGGAGAGCAGTATCCAGTATTGTGGAGCCTGAATTGCTGAGAGAGGACTGCTGAGGGCCTGTTGGAACTGCCCAGGACTTTGGGGAACTGCCACCCAGATATGCCGAGAACGAGGAGGCATGGCTGTGATGATCAGATTTTGTCTGCCTGTTTTGATGTTGTTTTGCCAGATTCACCTGATGATGAAGGACAGTGCTTCTGTTGTAGAGGTCCTGGAACCTGGCTGTTGGTTCAGAAGCCCTAAAGGAGGATTTTCTTGTGGTACCTGCGCAGAAATCCTGGAAGAGGGCCTTGCTGATGTTTTCAGGGGTTCTGGGACTGTTCTACAGGCAGAGAGTGACTTGATGAGGACACTGGCTATGGCTTTGTTGAGCCTTGTCTCCCAGGAACTGAAATTGCTGAGGGCTTGCCTTGAGTGAAGGTGAAAGAAGGGACTTTTCTTGGGTTTTCAACGCTGAGATGATATCTTAACCTTGTAACTTAAGGGTGGGTGGCCTTTTGTGCTCTCCTGCCCCTTTTGAGAAAGTGCTTGGTGTTAATGGATGGTATTGTAACTCAGTAGTGTCCAGGGGTGGGAAGCCTTTGGCTTTTTTTGCTCTGTGATTGACTAAATGAATGTAATTTGTTTATGATTGGAAACTATTTTCCATTTGAGAAGAGACTAAATGAATGCACTGCCCTTGAGTGGGCTACTTTTACTACTGATCCAGGGTTGGGATACTTGGACCTTCATGCTTTGCAATTGAATTGAGAACTTACTTGCTAAATGAATGAGTTACACTGTATTTTGACTTTCTCTGTTCTGTGAATGTTTCGCTGAATAAATCGGGTTTGCTATGCTAGGAATCGGAACCTTGGAAGTTGCCTTTGCTTGTCATTACAGAGGTCTTACAGTAGAGGGCAGATGACCATGTCTCAGGTGTATTGTAGCTGTGACTTTTATGTATTTGGGGGGAGGGGATACAGATAAACTACGTAGACATGAGGATACCCCCAAATATTACTGTTTTGATTTTCCTATTTAAAAATAAAAGAAGAGGCCTGATATAGTGGGTACAATGCTGGGATTGGAGTCAAGAAGAACTCTGACTGAAATCCCACCTCTGGCAGTCAGGAGTTAAGTTGTACTGAGACATTGAAACTGTGGGCCACAGGCTTTTCTAGCAGATCTAACTATCCTAGGGAGTCATGAACAGGATTGTTTCAAATGTGTTTGGGACAATTCTCAATCCCAGTTTCTTCTCATCTGTTGTCTCTACTTTCCCTCTGATTTCAGATGTGCTCAGGCAGGTCTCTTGTATTATCATCGTGGTTACTCCTCTAGTAAAATCTTCCCCTCACTGATGGTGATTTAATGCTTTAATAATTTAATAAATCTAGGGTACCAGGACCTCAAATCTCATGTGTGGGAGCAGCATCAGAATCTATCTATTTGTGGATAGAAATGCTAAAGAGGAAGAGGATTCTGGGAAGATGGCAGAGTAGGTCAGAAAATTCCAAACTTTCAACATTTTCCCCCACAAAAGAGTTAAAATATCACCTTAGGGCGAACAAAGTGTGAGTGGAGATAAAAAAGAACAGGGGCATAACCAGGGTCTTCCAGGGACAATTTGAGAAGATCAGAAGAAAAATTTTAAGAGGAGGTTTTGTCTGGTGAAGAGTAAACACCTCTAGGCTAGCTCCCACTTTAACAGCTAGTGGCTAGCCTCTTAAACAACAAGCATCAAGCCCTGGGCTTAGTTGGTTTTAGAGGCTGCCTGGGTCCCAGCCACCTGAACTTCTACACCCAGGGAAAGGGGAAAGTGAGGGGAGTTGGGTGTCTGAGTCCTAGAATATTGAGGAAACCTCTGCTGACCAGGAACCCAGCTGTGCTGTAGAGTGGCAGGGGCAAGGAGGAACCAGCACATGCAGGTGGGTGCAGAGGCAGTGGGGCAGAAAGGCCCTAGCTGTGGGCACTTAAAGGAGGCTGGAGGTTTGGCTTTGGTTTCAGGCTGGAGCAAAGAACTGAAGAGCTGAACCAAGAGGCACCATTTCCCACACCCCAGGGCGAGAGATGACTACAAATAATTTGGATACGATCACAAAAAAAAAAAATGCACAGGCAAAGGAGAAAGAATCCAACTATAGGCCTTTCCCCCTCCAAAAAGGCCAAAAAAAAAAATGCTAAAGAGGGTCATCCATATTTTGGTTAGAGATCAATCCCCCCTCCATTCTCCAAATCCTGCCCCCACGTTGAACTTCAATTTGCCTCATTTCACTGCTAGCTTTTGTTTCTGCTCTGTAGGTCACTCAAAATTATTTCTCTGGCTCCTCTCACATATTGGTCCCTCAAATACTTGGAGACAGCTATCACAGTCTATCAGGTTTTCTACCTACAAAGTGTAACTACTTTTCTTTATCCTCCATAGCTCCAAATACAATTTTTGTACCAGTAAATAATCTCATCTTTATTCTCAGTTCATCTTTATTCTCTCTTCTAGCTTGTTGTAAATTTCAATTGTAATTTTGTAATAGGAATAATGTGAAAATGATATTCCCCCCACATACACACTCCCTTAGTAAAAGTTAAGTGAAACCAGGGGCTATGAGCAATTTCCCTTAGGCACCTCCTCATCCCTGTTGCAGAACAGGCTCCCCAACTCTCTGTTTTACTTATTGACCCTCCCATGAATAGCAGAATTTGCTCAATGGGAGCTTTTGTGTGCTAGCACTGAAGGCCTGGCTTAATGTCCTTTTTTTCCTCTACCAACTCCCCTTCCCACCAACTCCTGATTTAGCCTGAATGGAATTAGAGAAGGAGGTCCCTTTGGAATGTCCATGAGTCATGCCAACAAGTCTCAGAACAACCACAGCTCTTACAGAGCTCAGCATGCATCTCCTATAGGATCCAGGAGCAAGGACTCCTCTCCCCTCTCTCTTTCCTCTTCATGAGAGACTGACCATTCAGCAGCAAGTTCACTGCCCACACAGAAAACTTTAGAGGGAGAAATAGCTTCTCATCTTGTGACTGGTCTCTTTTCTGAACACAGGTCTTGGGGCTCCGCTCTACCTTCCGTTGGTGGAGTTGGGAGCAGATCCCAGGCAGCTATGGCAGCCACTCCCACATGGAAATGCATACATATGCTTGCCTTAGTATTCCTGAGTCCTTTGAGCACAGGTGACTGGATTGCAATGATTATGTTGCTCTTTCCACTGTTGGAAGTGTCCTTGAGGACTTAGAGGTCTTGGTGTCTAGCAAGAGGAAACCATTTCTTGAACTATACTTTCACCAAATGAGAAGTTATCTCACTTGCCAGAAGCTTCCTAACACTTCCAGGATCACATAGAAAATTCTCAACTTCTCTATCCAAGTCCTACACAACCTGGTCTCTTCCTGCCTTTCCAGCATTTGACACCTTGCTCTCCTCCTTCTCCTAGGAATTCTGACACCTCCTGACATTGGCCTCCTCATGCTCCTCCCTTACCTGACTGAGCATTTTCACTGGTGCAGCCACTGTCCTGAAATGCTATCTGTACTCATCTCCTTCTGATCTCCCTACTTCCCTACAAATTCCAGCTAACAGCTTGCCTTCTAAGAAAGCCTTTCCTTATCATTCTTACCTCTAGAATCCAACTTCCGTTGATTAATTCCAATATATTCTGTATGTATTTAATTTGTTCATAGTTGTTTCTATAATGTTTCCTCAGATTGACTGAATTTCTTGGGTGCAGAGATTTCCTATTTTATTTGTGTTGTTTTCAGTTTAGCATTTTTTGGGGGGAGGGAGGGTATTCCCAGCTTTTAGTGTGGTGGTGCTTGATAGATATGTGCTGACTGTCTGACTGAAAAGGCTCTTCCAACCCTCGAGTTCTTCAACTTTAACACAATATTCAGCTCAGCTTTAAGGTCTTTTCCAATTTAAAAATCCCGGGATACTATGAATATTCTAAGCTCATCTGTCCAATCTGAGCCTCAGGTAAAATTTAAATGCAGCTGTTGGCACTCCAACTTCATCCCTCTTTCCAGCACACCAGGCATAATTCATCCTTCACAGGACAGCTTTTCTGTGCCCAGAACTGTGCTCAGTGGAATGAGGAGGAAAGAGAGAAGGGAGAGGAGTCCTTGCTCCTGGATCCTATAGGCGATGCATGCTGAGCTCCATAAGAGCTGTGGTGGTTCTGAGACCTGTCAGCATGACTCATGGACATTCCAAAGGGACCTCCTTCTATAATTCCATTCAGGCTAAATCAGGAGTTGGGGGTTGGTAGAGGAAAGAGAGGACATTAAGCCAGGTCTTCAGTGCTTGCACACAAAAGCTCCCATTGAGCAAATTCTGCTATTCATGGCAGGGTTAATAGGGAGAGCAGAGAGCTTGGGGATCCCAGAGCCCTGTAGTCAGTTTCTCTCACCTCATCTCTCCCTCACCCTTTGGCCTATCCCCCCATCCCCATGCCCAATTGTAGTTCTTCAGGGCCATGCATACACCAGAACCAATCAGCTTTAGATGATGGAATGGTGTCAGGAGACCATGGTCAAGTGCCAGATTCTCCACTTCTGGGCTATCGCTCCTTCATCAAATCACTTACCCTTTCTAAGCCTCAATTTCTTCATCCACACAATAAGAATAAAATATGGACACAAACTGCCTCGAAGACTTGTCATAAGCAAAGGATTTACACACATGCGTTCCATATTGTTATATTGGGTTTAAGAGAAGGTCTAGGACAGAGTTTTCTTGTCCTTCAGAAAATGAGTCACCAATAATTTTCTGAAGTCTTGCCAGTATTTGTGATTTTCCGTTTTGGGGAAACTTTGCCAACCTGTTGGATGGGAAGTATAACCTCATAGCTGCTTTAATTTGTGTTTCTTCAATTACTGATCATTCGGACCATTTTTGTGTGTGGGTTGATAGCTTAGCTTTTGTCTTCTAAAAACGGCCTAGACACATCTTCAGTGATTTATCAGTTGCTGTTGTGTAATTGTTTCTGTTGTAACTAAATCTTCATGATCCCATTTGAGGTTTACTTGGAAAAGATACTGGAGTAGTTTGCCATTTCCTTCTCTGGCTCATTTTACAGTTGCAAAAACTGAGGCAAAATGGGATAAGTGACTTTCCAAGGGTCACAGAGTTAGCAAGTGTCTGAGGTCAGATTTGAACTCGTCTTCTTGACTCTGGGCTTTCCTCTCTATCCAATGTGCCACCTAGCTGCCCCCCAAAAAAGGTTATGTTGTTTTTCAGTCATGTCTGACTCTTCATGACCCTATAGACTCCATTGTCCCTAGAGTTTTCTTGGCAAAGATTTTGGAGTGTTTTGTCATTTCCTTTTCCAATGATTAAGTCAAACAGTGGTTAAGTGACTTTCTCAGGGTCACACAGCTATTAAGTGCCTGAAGTGAGATTCCAACTCAGGTCTTTCTGACTCCAGGCCCAGTGCTCTATCCACTGAGTGATCTAGCTGCCTCTTGAGTTATCAATTGAGCATGAATTATTCTTATAATTTTGATTCATTTACCTATTTATCATGGAAATAAGACCTTCATCAGAGAAAGTTGCTCTATTTTTCTCTATTTACCCACTTTCTTTGTAATTTTAGCTTCATTAGTTTTGTTTGTGGAAAACTTATTAATTAATTTACTAAAATTAAAATCCTGTAATATTAATAGTATAGTATAATATAACCAAAATTGTGTATTTAATATTCAGCAAATCTCATCATCTGTTTTTAGTTATGAAGTCTTCCCTTGTTCATAGAGTTTCTTCCCTGCTTCTCCAATTTCTTTATGATATAATTCATTCTGTCCAAGTCATGTACCCATTTAAAGCTTTTCTTACTATAAAATATGAGCTATTGGTCTCTACTTAGTTTCTGCCAGACTGATATCTAGTTTTTCCAGTAGTTTTTAATCTAATAATGAATTCTTTCTGCAGGAGCTAGGCGAAAGTTTTCTTTTGTAAATGCTGAGGATGTTCTGCATTTCAGCATGTGGGAGAATAGGATGAGCCGCAGATTTAGACTCAGAAGACTTAGATTTGAGTCCCACCTTTGACAATTGTGAACAATGAGATCTTGGCCAAATCATTTCACTGCCCTGAGCCTCAGTTTCCTCATGTTCAAAAATGTGGCCTATAATAATGTAGGACAATTGTGAGGAAAACTTTATCATCCTCCAGGCACTTCATACATATGAGATATTGCTATGGTTCTTATTATGAAAACTGAGATGTCAGTGAGAGAGGGAGGGTGTTCTTGATGTCATTCTTTCAGTTCCCTTATCCATCCATTGGGCAGGAGGAAAGAAATCAGCTAAGACATCCTATAGTAATATGAGTTGAGGACCTAAGGCCAGACATTTGATCTGGGAAATGCCTGGTTGATTATGAGACAGAATACAAGTTCTTTGAGAGGAAAAAAAGGTTTTCATTTTTTCGTTGTATTCCCAGTATCTATGCCACTACCTGACACATTGTAGGTGATTAAGAAATGCTTCTTGAATCGAACTGAATTGAATTATATTCAGCAGAATTGAATTGAGCCCCATAGTACAAACCAAGGGCCTCAATTATGAAAACCCAGAAATTAACTTAAGAGTAACCTGCTTTGGAAGATTCCATTGTAGGTTGTAACTGAGGATGTGACTTGATATAGTGGAATGGGGCTCTTGGCCTGTAGAGTGTAAGGAGCCAGGATGTGTCTAAGGAACTTTAGTTAGAAATTAAGTCAGAAAGCATGGGTTTTGAGAGGGCTAGACCTAAGGTTTGCTTTGTAGAGACAGTTCCCATGATTTCACTGTAGTTTGTTATTTCTGAAAGTGAATACTCTCTTTTCACTCACAAATAAGCCGTAAATATACACACACATACACACCCACACTCACACACCCTCACACTCACACACAAACACATGTTCTCACACACACACATACCCACATTCACATACACTCACACTCACACACACACACTCACACAAACACACACACTTACACAGACACACACAGACACACACATACACAAACACACGTTCTCACACACACACATACCCACATTCACACACACTCACACAAACACACACACTTACACAGATACACACAGACACACACGTATACAAACACATGTTCTCACACACACATACCCACATTCACACACAAACACACACACTTACACAGACACACACAGACACACATAGACACAAACACATGTTCTCACACACACAAATACCCATGTTCACACACACTCACAGTCACACACACTCACACAAACACACACACTTACACAGATACACACAGACACACACATACACAAACACATGTTCTCACACACACACATACCCACATTCACACACACACTCACACACACACACATGTACACAAATACACACAGACACACACATACACAAACACATGTTCTCACACACACACATACCCACATTCATACACACTCACACTCACACACACACACTCACACACACACAGATATACACAGACACACACATACACAAACACATGTTCTCACACACATACACACATTCACACACACACTCACACACACACAAACACACACAGATACACACAGACACACACATACAGAAACACATGTTCTCACACACACACATACCCACATTCACACACACTCACACACACACGCTCACACAAATACACACAATTACATAAATACACACACTTACATAAATACACACAAACACACACATATATACACAAACACATGTTCTCACACACACACACACACATGCACTTTTTGAAATATTGAGTTCCCTAAAGTCAGGTGAGTGAAAGCCCTCAGGGCAGTGAGAGATACCAAAGCACCTTAGTACTAGCTGCAGTAGCAAAGGAAGAGCTGAATAACCAGGGCTCATGTGACAGAACCCAGGCCCTGGCTCAGGAATTGACTTAGATACTCTGACCCTGAGACTCTGACCCTGCCTCCCACTTACCCTGTTCAAATACCAGAGGAGATTTAATAAAAATAAGCTGAAATGTTCATAGTTCTCAAAGTTTTGACCAAACACTGAATATATACTGCCATTTGGTCCTCACCAAAAGCCTCATTTTACAGATGTGCGAGATAAAGTGAGCAAGCATTTAGGGTCAGAGTCATGTAACCAGTGAGTGCCTAGAATAAGATTCATCTTCTGTCATTTGGATTCCTAGTGCAATGTTCTATCTACTAAGCCATCAAATGTAGAGCATGATCAAAAGATAAATTAAGTTTCACTGTCCCACCTTCATGGAAGAGAGTTGGAAGTCCAGGAATGTGCCCAGCTAGTCCTGAGAGCTGGTGATGGATCCTTCTAATAGATAAAGCAACAGGGCAAACTGATGAGTGCAGGAAAATAGACAATAAGAGGTCAGTGCCAGAGACCTCAACATTCTGGTAATTTTATGATAAGCTCTTTCATCCCTCTCTCCATTTGCTTTAACTGGCCAAGCCTCCATTCACATTTTAAAGATGCTGTTGGCATTCACACACAAACACACGCACACACACACACACACACACATTTTTTGCTTGATTAGAGTCACTCTGGTAGGATGTATCAGAAGTGGGACATAAACACAGATCTACATATCCCCAAATGCCAAGTCTCTATTCCAAGAGATAGTTGATGAAACTTTGATTTATTGGGACAGATTCAAAATAGCCTAAATGCTTCTCCACTTCCTCAAAAGGTCTGTGATGGATCTTAGCTATGTGGTTACTGTAACGCTAGGTTTAGCACACAGCCTGATCATGGCTTTTCACCTTGTCTAACTCTTCTTCACGCCTTAATATGAATTCTCCAAAGTGTGTACCCTCAGCCTCAAGGGAGCCTTTCTCTAGGTCACTGAAAGTAGATACTCTGAACAGGGCTAGGTAGAGTGTGATGGTCTCCCATCTCTTGTCCTTTGTTCTCAGTTCATGACCAGAACACCTCCCTCTCTGGTTGTATCACTCCTTGATGCAATCCTTCACCTGGCTCCCTGCAAACAGTTCTCCACTGATAACATGACTAAAACTATCCTTACTTATGCCTAACATAAGTCACTCCATTGTCCTTCAGCTAAAGCAGTTTGATTCCCTGGAGCAATTGGTGTTTAATACATATATGTCATTAAAGGAATAAGTGATGTTAATAAAAGATTATTTTTCTCTTGTTAGAAGTGATAATAGGATAGGATTAGGGACTGGACCTTGATCTTATGTTACAGAAAATTCCCAAGTGAGGAAAATCCCTCTCCTAAAGCAAATCATCAGCTTTTGTGGCACTTGGATTCTGAAGGAATTGTCCAGGGCAGTCATTTTTCCAGGTCATGAAGCCAGCACATGTGTGTCAGAGGAAGGATGGGAACTCTGCTCCGCAGCTAGTCTTCTATTGCTTACGCCATGCTGCCTCTCTGGTAGCCACAATAAAACACTGCAATGTAGGGTGAAAATTCAGGTCATTCTGGAGCACACTCCAGTTCACTCTTATTGATACTGTTATTCATTTAGAATTGTTCTTTCTTCCTAATTTGTACTTTTTCCATCACTAAGTGTATTAAATATTAAGTATCTCTTTTCCACAAAATAAAATTTGCCTTTGTAGATTGTTCTTAACTATAAAACATTAATTTTGGCAGAGATGGCATTAAGTATTAATGTCTATGCTAGTCAATATTTAATATATACATATCCTTCCTAAAGATAAAATTATTGGTATGAAATATTCATCCTAGGCTTCACCTGGGTAGCACTGAATTACATTTGAAATGAGACTGTATATGTTCCTAATGCATTTCCCTATGATAGGAGAGCTAACAGATGAAACAGCATCTAGTATTAGCACAGAAATGACTCCATATTGCTTGCTTTGCAAGAGCATCATCTATGTTCCAGTCTTGCACATAGTTTCACTGAGGGCTGGACCCCTCCTTTACTTATTTTATTTTTTCCTTCTCTCTTTCTGACTCTCTCTGCCTCTGTGTCTCTTTGCCTCTTCCTCTTTCTCTCTGTCTCTGTCTTTTTGTCTTTCTCATACAATAAACATCATCTCTGGTGAGTTCAGTTATCATTTCTACCCAAATAATTGTCACATCTTCATAGGGACACAATAGGAAGGAATCCTGTGATTTTATTGGTTTATGAACTCCCAGGAAAGGAAACTCTGTATCAGTGCTGGGCAGCAACTTCTATGTAACATTGTCTTAGGGGAGCTTAGGGGAGCAATGTCAAACTCAAGAAGAAATGGAGTCCACTACACAGTACACATGGATCTCCGCCAGCCTGGCACGTTTTGACATAGAAAATCACATACTAATATTATCTATGTTCCAGTGTATTTTTATTTGTTTTGTTAAATATTTCCAAATCACATAAAATGTCATTCGTGCACCAATGGGGATAGTGGTACCCACCTATGTTTGGCCCCTCTGGTCTGAAAGCCTTAGTGACTTGCCCATCTGCTCATTTGATTATCACAGATAATCAAAATATAAGATTCACAACAACTTATCACAGAAAATGGCCAAATAGTTTCCACCACAGTGGTCACAAAATTTTGAACAAAGAATAATCATTTAGTAACTCAATCATTCAATCATCTTAATCATTCAATTACCCTTAGGGAGGTTTGCCTCCTCAAGGGACACAAAGTACAATAGTCAAAATTCTCCACTCATGGGGCACACTAAGTTAACTCTGTGAGCTCCAACATGGAGCAAGAACTGCACAGAGAGCTGAACAAGGACCTGGAAGCTATCTGCCTTTGAACCTGTGTGACAATTTGATGAATCCAAGTAGGATTTGGATTTGGGGCTATGCAAGGGGATTCACAGAATCTGAGAAACCATCCTGAGTGAAGCTGAGAGAAGACTTTACTTGGATACTGTGCAGTGACTGAGAAATTGTAAATTTACCAGTGACCTAGGGGTGAAGGTTCTGTCTATTTTATGATGATTGAATAATGAATGATGAAGGATGATTGACTGAATAAATGATTGTACTTTGTGATTAATGACTGAAGAAGTAATTGATTTGTAACCGAGTATGTCCCATGAGTGGACAGCTTTGACTATATTTTGATTTTCTGTGATCAGCTGTAATATTGTGAATGCTGTACCTTGATTTTCTATGAATGTTTTGCTCTGATTTGTTATGGAATAGAGTGTTCACTATACTGTGTAATCAGAACCTTAAAAGCTGTTCTTCACAGCACCATTTTTCTGAAAAGCTGCTCATGTTTGCCTTTATAGTGTCTCATAGCCAATATGTAACAGAAGTGAAACTTGAACTTAGATCTTCTGAAATTTACATCAGCTCCCTCTCCACCATATACCACTGCCTTGCGGTCACATCTGCATAGCCAGACATTGATCACTTGAACACCCATTGGGAAATAAAAACCTGGAGATTCCCTAAGCATCACAGACTCAATCCTTTCCCTTCGTTGTCCTCACTACCCAAAAACCCACTCTTCTGCCTAGCTTCTTTGATTCTGTTAGGGGGAACATCAGTCTCCCAGTGACTTGGGGTCACTGCTTGGAAACATCCTTGACTCTTCCCTTTCCTGAATCTACCATATCCAAGCAATGGTCAAGTTTTATTGATTCCATAGCATGTCTTGGATCTTTTATCTCTCTCTTAATGTTTATCTTACATATATTATATATTATTATTGTATATGATACATTATATAATAATTATATAAATATTTATTTTAAATACATAATATATATGAGTGAGAGAGGACAAGGAGAGAGAAAGGGAGGGAGAGAGAGAGCGCGAGAGAGAGCATAGGGGAAGGAGAGGGAGGCAGAGTGTCTCATCATCCTAGTGCAGATCCTCAATCCTATCTTCCCTGGAGTGAAGCAATTACCTCCTAATTTCTTCCTTGCTTTGGGGAAGAAAGACATGTATGTACAAGAGAAAGTATACAGACCTTTGACGGTGAAACTCAGAATCACTGGGCAGAAGTTCAAATTCAGCCTATTCCTCTTTGCATCTTTGCTATTTTGGGCAAGTCACTGAACTTTGCTGGGTCCCAAATTTTTTAAAAGAAAAACAATGTTGTTAGCACTAAGTTCCCTTTCAGATCTAGACCTATCATCCAAACCTTCCCTTCTTTGATATATCCACTGAGGGACCACACTGATATTCTTGAAGTTCAATGCTGACCTTGTCATTCTTCTGCTCAGGAAATTTCAGTTCAATTCAGAAATGAATCTCCACTTGCTTCCTTCAGTAGACTGTGGTCAAAAAGCATTTCTGACTCTGGAGAGGTTCTAATTCTTGTTTTTCCTCATAGAGGACATTGATCTTGTTTGCTTACTGATTGGCCAATAGCGGGAACACTTTCTTCTCTAATCATCACCGCCTGCGGAATTTATAATAATCCTTCAAGGTTCAGACGAGATGAGACCTGGTCCACAAAATCTTTCTTAGGAAACTCATTCAGGAAACAATCTTTTCCACCTCAAAAATTTGAGGAGCATTTGGATTGAAACTTTCTGATATGGTCAATTTCCATTTTGTATCATAGTCATTTTGCATAACTTTCTTAATCTCTTCATTTGCTAGTGCCCTCACTCTTCTTCATACTGTGTGTCAAACTTGCCAGCGCATTTGCAGCTTTCCCCACAGTAGTAGGAGTAAGCTACTTGAGGTTATATGTATGTATGTATGTATGTATGCACAGAGACACAGACTCATAGACACACACATATATGGATATGTGTGTATGTGTATATATATATATATATATATATATATACACACACATATATAGGATAAATTATGCATAATAAGCATAACAAGAAAATAAAACTTTGAGCTTTAAAAAATATCAGTAGTTTTGCTTTTTGCATCCCTTTAGTTTTAAATCTATCCCTGCTTCATCCCTAACCCAGAGAATAACAACATCAACAACAAACAAGAAATGATCAACAAAGAGGATGCTAGTTTAGCCTAGAGACCAAAACATCAACTGAATCTCATGGTATAGTATATATGTGTGTTTGCATGTATTTATGTGAGTATATATGCACATATATGTATATATGTATGTATATGTGTGTGTATATACATATACATACATACATACATACATACATATATATATATATATATATATATTACTCACATTCCCTTTCTTCAGGGGAAAATAAAAGCAACGCATTTTTCTTCTCTTCCTTAGGAACACCATTGTTCCTTATAATTAAGCAGCTTTCAGGGTTACAAGCTATTTATATATATATATTTTTCTCTAACACATTTGTACTTTGAAAGTAGTAACACATAATTATATAGTGCTTTAAGTTCCAAAACACACTTCTATAGATTTTGATCTATAAGTTGGTTTCTTGTATGCATTAGATCCTCACAACGTACCTGTGAACTAGATGGCACAGTAACAATCAGACTTTGCAGATGAGGAGCTTGTGGCTCAGAAAGTTTCAATGCCTTGCTCATGGTCACACAACAGCAAAGTTTTAGCTGCAGATTCTAAATTTCTGTCTTAAGCCTTCATAAGTGATTTCTGGGTTACACTGAATTCCCTGAACATACTCCATGTGACATTTCCTGGATATCCTAGAGCAAGCCTGTACAACATAGGGCTCATGGGCTGCTTGTAGTCAGCAAAAGGATTTTGAGTGGCCCATGAAAAATGTAGGGTTTCCACTACCACTATCCTATTTGTCATATGATCCCTGGCAATCAACTACCATCAGTCTGTCTGTTCTAACCTACCTGCATCTTAAAGGAGTTTAGCCTATTTTAATTTGGGCCTCTATCTATTACAAAGTTTTACAGGTCTGTTCTAGAGACTGAAAATGTAGTCTTCTAATAGAGTACTTCAGTGGGTGTCAGGAAATCTCAGATTCAGTCTCAGCTTTGTCACTAATTCGTTGTGTGACATTGAACAGGTCACTTTCCCTGTACTGGAGTAATGTTCAATTTCAAATTTCTATGAACATAGAATATAACATCTAACAGAGACCTTAGAAAACAGATTGTTAAATCTGGAATGCACCTTGGAACACAGAAAATGTAATCTTATTTTAGAGGACCCAGCACATGAAGGCATAGAGGTGAAAAAGATCTTCATTCAAGTGATGGCAAGGCTGGGAGGAACCTTGGAGATCATCTATTTCTACCCCCTCCTTTTACAGAAAACAAGTCTCTGAATTTAATGTCTCAGGAGCCCCCACTCATGTTGTTTGCTGACATCTTCAACCATTTAATTGCTGGTCAGTAAGTGCTCACAACTCTATTGTGCTAAACACCAGCATAATTCAGTGGTCCTGAAACTCAGTTGCACCCCCAAAAACCTACCTGTTATTAAACTACTTTGAATTAACTTCTATATGCTCTTCCTTCATATTCATTCTGTATATACTTCTGTTTATATTCCTATTGTCTACCTTATTAGAATGTAAGCTCTTTTGGAGGAATTACTCCATTTAATGTGCTTGTACCCCCAGCACCTACCAGACAGCCTGGAACAAAGGAGATCCATGAAAAATGCTTGTTGATTTAATTAATTAAATTAAATACAAGCATATCTGTTAAATACCTTACTAATATGTGCTCAGCTCTGGGCTAAGATAAAAAAAAATTATTAGATGAGAAATAGACTTTCGCCTCATGGAGCACACAGTCTGGAAGGGGGCAAAGTATCTCTAATTCACACTATAAGACAAAATTTTCTAAGAAGTTTTTTTTTTTAATTTCCTTATGGGTAGGGTGGGGAAGAGAGTATCTAAGTAACGTTAGAATGCATGCACTCTCCTCATAACTGGCTTCTGAGTTAAGGGGTGAGAATCCTTCTTCTCTCAGTGTAACAAGTTCCCAGCGAGTGCACTCCTACTGATGAGGCACAGGCTCTGGTAGCCCTTGAGCTCTTCTGAAATCTTCCCACATCAGGCATTTGCCTGAGGCCATAGGCCTTTCATTGGCTCTGCCCAAATCTTTAGCTAGCCCTCTTGTCTAGTAATTTCCGGCCCTTGATCCTCTTGTCCCAAATTGAACTGATCTAGCCCACCATTGTCTGTGGTCTCCAGGTAGCCTCCAGCAACTTCCCACCCTTAATCACTCATTACTAGAGTCTGACCTCATCTGGCTCCTGAAGACCCTCCCCAAACTCCTCCTCTTACCACTCCTAGATTCCTCTGTACATAAGACCCCATCTTCCATCTATGTGGTGTGAGGGTGCCATAGAATGACCTAGCACAGACTCACTCCATCCTGCTTGCCCAATTCAAGCATCACAGATATGGAGGCTCCTTAAGAGTCTACTCAATATGGCGAACTTTCAACAAACTTCACTTTTCTTTGGCTGAGAGAAGACTTGAGTTGGATTCATTTGGCAGGACCCAATGTGTTGGTATATTGGGTTCTCGAACACCCCTAACCCTGACCCTAACCCTCTTTATGGGTAACCACCTCACTACTACTGAAGAGGTTACCCATAAAGAGGGTTAAGTTTGCTTTGGAGACGCCAAAATACCAACATGCTTGGTCCTCCTGAAAGAATTTGACCCAAGTCTTCTCCCAAAGAAAAGCAAAGTTTATTGAAAGTTCACCATATTGGGTAGACTCTTAAGGAGCCTCGGTATCTGTGATGCTTGAATTGGGCAAGCAGGATGGAATGAGTCTGTGCTAGGTCATTCTATGGCACCCTCACACCACATGGAGGCAAGATGGAGTCTTATGTACAGAAGAATCTAGGGGTAGTCTAGAGGAGGAGTTTTGGGAGGGTCTTCAGGAGGAGTTAATGAGGTCAATGCAAGGGTGGATTAATATTTTGATAGGCTCAACAATGCAAAGTAGATGGACAATGGAGGGCTAGGCTAGTAACAGAGGTTTGGGCCCAGCCACAATGAAAAACTTATGGCCTCTGCAAATGCCTCATCAAGTGGGAAGATTTAATCAGACTTCAAGATGTTTCCCAGAGCCTGTACCTCAATGACTCAAGGAGAGTTCAAGGGGGCTCCCAAAGCCTGCACCTCATCACCACCTTTCTTGAAAGTACTGAGGTATTGGAAAAAGTAAGTAGCCCACCCAAGGTCACACAGCTAGTTTGCCTCAGACTGGAATGCAGGTTTTCCTGATTCTAAAGACCCCTCTCTATATACTATACCATGCTACTGCTAACTTCCTGAACTAGCAAAGTAAAGGAGGTTCAGAGGAATTGTCAGTCTCCAAAATTCCCATGGCTAGAAATTAGCAGAATATGCATCTGAAACAATATCCTTTGACTCCAAGGTACTGCTCATTCTATTTCATGTTCCTACACTTTATTCCTTTGATTTTCCTTGGTAAAAAGTTCCCCAGTACCTCTTTGGATAGGTATGTATTTTAATGGAGGGAATTTATGTGCTGATCAGCCAGGGAGAGACAAAGAACCTCTTGAGAAATCAGTGGCATCATATAATTTCTAAATTCCACATACGGCTATATTTTTATCTTTACAAACAGATATTCTTTGTGAGTAGGAAGGCATACTCTAATGGGGACTGAGCCCAGTACTGGGTCTAGGAAATGGAAAGTAAAGCAAAAGAATTCCTATTCTCAATGTAGTTTCCTTCTCTTTTGAAGAAAAGAGAAACAAAACATATAAGCAAATATAAGTAAAACCAAATACATATAAAGGAACTGAGGACTATAAAGTTGGAGTGAGTCAGTGCCCTGTGTATGAGTTGGCAGCTGAACTGAGCTTTGAAGAAGGTCAGGGCTTCTAAGACCCAGAGAGTATAAGCTTCAGGAGGAGGGAGTGATCAGTACTACCCAAAGCTGCCCAGAGGTTTTAGCAGATTCTATTCAAATGAAATAGATTTTAATTCTGCCCATCCAGTAAGCGCCAGATTAACTTTTTCCTTTCCCTTTTCCCTGGAAACCTCTCCCCCTTTCACCGCACTGTCATTCTTTCTTCCTTTGAGTTCTCTTTCTGCTTCCTGTCTGCTCTACTCATTTAACATAACTGACTGTAACAGACTTTCATTGGCCAATGAGTCAGTTGGTTTATTGTTCTGCTAGTTTTTATTCTTTGTGGGGTACATATCAGGTGTCCTCAAGTACATTATAATCCTTAAGCCTCGGAATGTTTTATAATAATTCATCTAAAGACAAGAGATTTGGGTGATAATAATTGCCTTCACATATTTTAAGGAATCCCATGTGGAAGGGATGAGTTGTAGGTGCTGGGTTCCCCCATTGAGTTCTCCTTGCATCTTTGAGGTACAGGCTCTGAGAAATGCTTTGAAGTCTGATTGAATCTTCCCACTTGATGAGGCATTTGCAGAGGCCATAAGTATTTCATTGTGTCTGGACCCAAACCTCTGTTATTAGCCTGGCCCTCCATTGTCCATCTCCTTTCCCCACCTTGAGCCTATCAAAATATCAATCCACTCTTGCATTGACCTCATTAACTCCTCCTGAAGACCCTCCCCAAACTCCTCCTCTAGACCACCCCTAGATTCCTCTGCATATAAGAATTCCATCTCCCTTCCATGTGGTGTGAGAGTGCCATAGAATGGCATAGCACAGACTTGCTCTGTGAGAGTAACATAGAATAACCTAGCATAGACTAGCTTCTTAGAGTCTACCCCATATGGGAAACTTTTAATTAACTTTCAGTAAACTTTACTTTTCTTTGCCTGACAAGACTCGAGTAGAATTCTTTCGGCAGGACGTGGTGTGTTGGTATTTTGGGGTCTCAGGCAACCCTAACCCTCTTTGGGTAAACCTCTTCAGAAGAGGAACTCTACTTTCTGTGCTTCTGCCTTGCCGCATCAGGGTAGGACAGGGAACAATGTATAGAAGCAGCATCAGGACAAATTTATGCTCTCATAAAACATAATGGTAAAATGACGAAGATGTCTAGGAATGGAACTGGGCGTTCTGTTATGTAAGGAGTTCCCTGTCAGTGATGATATTCAAGAAAAAGTCTAATGATGATTTGTTGAGATGTTGGAGAGAGGATTCATAATTATCATAGGGATCCAACAAGGATTTAACTGCTAAGTTCTTCTAGACCCTGGAGTTTATGTTTCATACAATACTGAGGACAGCATTTCAGGATGGGTATCAGTCAATCAAGAAACATTTGTAAATGCCAAGTACATGCTAAGCACATGCTGAGATCAAGGTATGAGCAATTCTAGCCTACGTCATTAACCGATGGTTAGTACACATCTGGGGCGGCCAGATGGCACAGTGGAGACAGTGCCAGGCCTGGAGTAAGGAAGACTCATCTTCCTGAGTTCAAAGGCTGGCTTTAGATATTTACTAGCTCTGTGACCTTGGACAAATCACTTAAATTTTTGCATCAGTTTCCCCATGTATAGTATGGACTGGAGAAGGAAATGGCAAACCGCTCTGGTATCTTTGCCAAGAAAACCTAAAATGTGCTCACAAAAAATTGGAGATGACTGAAACAATTGAGAGACATTTAATAGTATCATGCCTGATTTCCGGAATGTCCATAGCTTTGGGTTCATTCCACAAATAATTTTTAATCTGTGCTCCTGGTGAGTAAGGGACTGGTTATGCCTTTATTTCTATCCAATGCCCATAATGAATTTCACAACCCCAATCTCCAGAAGATCCTTCCAATGTAAGTTTCTATCTACTAAATATTTGTAGAGTCTTCTAGCCTTATCTGTCTCTAGGTGTGGACAATTCACCCTAGAAAGAGGCATTTAATTTATTTCTGAATTAGAATCAGAGTTAAAAAAAATTCGACTAACAGTGTTGATATTTATAAGCTGTGTAATATGGCTACAGGGGAAGTAAGGGATGAGTTGTTTACCAAGCCTCCCTCTGACAATTCAAGATACACCTAGGCTGGACAATGGAAACTAAATGAAATGACTAATAAAGTAAGTTGAGTTCCTCTACATGTAATTGGCATTTATTCCTGATACAAGTTGTGCTGAAATGTGAATATGTGATGTCCTTCTTGCAATCACAGGGTTTCAGGAACGATGGAAGAAAACAACCCTATTTCTAAATCGTTGACTCCATTTGGGTATGGAGAACTGTGGTCTTGGAGGCTGTCTTGAGTTCAAGACTGGGCTTTGAAGACTTGGTGACTCAAAATTAGTCATTTAATCTGCCTAAACCTCAGTTTTCCTATCTTTAAACAGAGGAGTTTGAATGAAGTGGTTTATGACATGACTTCCTAAATCCATTAGTCCAATCACTTTCCTCACAAGGCACTTATGTGTCATGAAATGTGGAGAGAATATTACTACATACGTTAATAATCTGCTAGTTCAATAATATACTGTATGTAAAACACAACATACATATATGCATATATAGTCATATACATACGCATATATGTATACATTGTGAGTGTATATGTATATAAAGGGATAGTGGACTGTGATTACATTGATGTGGGAAATCCCCTTACTAAAGGAAGTTGAAATCTTCCCCAAAATAATTACTCAGAGAATTCTGCTGCCTTGGTCAGAAACCTAGACTCAGTGTGTATCATCAAAGATGGACTTGAATGTGAATACTGATCTTCTTAGTTTGGAGGCTAGTGCTCTTTCTGACTCTCTTTCTCTGTCTTTCTGTCTACTCCTTCTCTGTAGGTATGTATATACATACATACACCCATATAAAACACATGCATACACATATATACATGTGTGTATGTGCATAAATATATACAATATATACATATATAAACATATATACGAAAAATATATCATGTAGGTGTATATAATACAAATTGAATATCCAATATGTAATATCTAGGAAGCACATAAAAATCACATTTGATGCTTCCAAGGAACATCTTGTAAAATGGGTATGAAACCAAAGCAAAATTAAACACATTGTGGTTCTGAACTCATAAAATTGTAAAGATCAAATTAGATCAGTTATTTAAAACATATTACAAAATGTTCAGACATAAAGCCCTAAAGAAATTTCAGTAACTATATTATTATTTCCACTTTATGGATAATGAAACTGAGGCTTGGAGCAAGCTTTGCCTATAGACTCAGCCTATAAATGCTAGAGGCAGGAAGAAAGTCCAGGTATTCTTTCCTCAAAATCGCATGTTCTTCCAACTAATATGACGAGCAACAGAAAAAAAAAAGCTTTTACTAGCCAAAGCAGGACTCCTTTCCAAAACTTCCCTATTAGTCTTCTACTTTCTCCCTGAATATCCTCATGGATACACAACTTGCAGCGTTATCAAGTAACTTGTTCCCTGCTGGCTTCCTGTTTAGATTTTTTTCTCTAAGTAAAACTCAAGAGTATTGGTATGACTCATGGGGAAGAGTGTTGGACTTGGAGCCAGAAGATCTAGCTTTGAATCTCAGATCTTCCACTTTATATATTATATATGTGGTGTTAAGCAAATTACTTTCTCCCCTTCTGTGTTTGTTACCTTACTTGTAAAACAAAGTCATATTAGATCTTTGTTGTTCTGTTGTTTCAGTCCTATCTAAATCTTCATGACCCCATTTGGGGTTTTCTTGGCAAAGATACTAGAGTGATTTGCCACTTTCCCCTCAAGGTCATTTTACAGATGAGGAGACTGAGACAAAGATGGCTAAGTGATTTGCTTGGGATCACATGACTAGTAAGCTGATTTTTCCAGGAAAATGACTCCTGACTCCAGCTCTGGCATTCTACTCCCTGCATCACCTTCAGAACATCTTTAAAAGGTCCCTTCTAGCTCTAAATATATGATACTATAACAATAAGTATGAGAGCTCTTAGAATTTGAATTCTTACTTGGAATTTGAGGTTTTTTAAAAGAATTATGCACATGCATACTTATTTCTATATGATGCATTTGTTATGACTTTGCCATTCTCCATACATTCTTTAAATGTCTCCATTTTTATAGAAAAAATGAGTATTTATTTTACAGCTGTTTTAAATAGGCTGTCATTATTTTCCCCAGCTTTGCATATATTACATCCTTTTTTAAATCATAGTGTTTTTATGGAAACATACTGATGGAATTTTACCCATTAAATTTATTAAAATTATCATCAGCATTAATATTTATGAATCATCCACAACACACCAGCATCACAACTTGCAAAATGCGGTGCATGTAATTGAATATATTCTAAAGATAATCTAACTATATTTAGAATAATGCATCTGGAATCGTTAATTCCTATTCTCATACATGAAGTGCATTGACAAAGAATTTGGTTTTTATTGGCTGAAGTTGATAGACACATTTATAAACATTTGAATCTATATTTGAAAACATGTCTTTCTTCCCTTCATCTCTTTCTTTCTTTCCTCCTTCCCTTCTTCCTTCCTCTCTCCCTTATCCCCTCTTCTTTCTTTCCTTTCTTCTTTCTTTCTTTCTTTCTTTCTTTCTTTCTTTCTTTCTTTCTTTTTCTTTCTTTCTTTCTCTCTCTCTTTCTTTCTCCTTCTTTCTTTCCCTTTTTTTTTCTTGCTTCTTTCTTCTTTTTTTCCTTCCTTTCTTTTCCTTCCCTCCTTTCCTTTTTTCCCTCCCTCCACTCCTCCTTCCTTCTTTCCTTCCTTCCTTCCTTCCTTTCTTTCTTCCTTCCTTCCTTCCTTTCTTCCTTCCTTCCTTCCTTCCTTCCTTTCTTTTTTCTTTCTTTCTTTCTTTCTTTCTTTCTTTCTTTCTTTCTTTCTTTCTTTC
>CM053581.1:7304057-7337842 GCA_028627135.1 Pseudochirops cupreus | reverse complement strand
CTGACTCTCTTTTCATGATTTTCCTGCAACATTCTTATTTCTCTTCCCAATTTTTCTTCTACTTCCCTTATTTGATTTTGAAAATCCTTCTTCAGCTCATCTCTAGCTTTAAGGCATTCTTCGTGTTTATTGGAGGCCCCTGGTGGGGGTGCTCTGGCTGTGCTCTCCTCCTCCCTCTCTCTCCCATGATCATTCTTTTCCCCAAATAAGGAATCTAGGGTTTGGGAGCTGTTCTTACTTTGCTTCTTATGCTTATTCTTACTCATGGTTGTTCAGTCCGTGATTTTTTTTTAAATCTCTGTGGGGCTCTGCTTCCAGAAGGGAAAGCTCTGTCCCAAATCGCTGGGTCCTCCCGGATGTTGTAGCTCTCAGGAAGATGCTGGGACTCTTTCTACTTACTTCCAGCTGACTGGATAATGATGAAGACTCCAAGACTGAGGCCCAAGACGGCGATCCGGATCCAGGCCGCTCAAGGCAAGAGCACTGGCCTCAGAATAATCGCTTATTCCCCCTGCTGTCTGCAGGCCACAGGTGGGAAGCTGCAATGAAGAGAGGGGTGCAAAACCTCTGCCTTTTGCTTTTCCGCTCTGGAGGCCTTTTGACCGGACTGCTTTACTCTCCCAAATTCACAAGCTCCACTGAGCTAGTTCTGAACGCTGCTCGCAGCTACCGCTAATCCACTCACCAGATAGGCTCCTCTGCTCCTCCCGTCCAGTCGCCCCTGGGGCACAGCCATGGCTTAAGGCCAGGCTGGTTTTGGTTCGCAGGGCTGATATGGTTCCTCGTAGCGGAGCTGACTTTAGTGGGAAGTATCTTTGTGTGTGTTTTGGAGTTCTAGGATTGGTTTAGAGTCCTATTTTATGGGTATTTTGGGATGGCTATGTGAGAGCTGCGATATGTTGCTGCTGCTGCGCCACCATCTTGGCTCTGTCCTCCTCCCCCCCCGAAATATCTTTAAGCCAACACGTGTCCATTCCGTAAGTATGATCTTCAGTTCCCCTGAGACTCCTGCTGCACCTATTCCAATCTTATCTCATTATCAAAGACAAACGGTTTGGAAAGACTGGAAAACTGGGTGGGTTATCGTTTAACTTCTCTTTCAAGCAGGGGCCTTAGGAATTTTAATGATTATCTGATCCTTCTGACTTCCCATGACTTGGTTAGTTGGTTTTGAAGTCAGGCTGGGTTGCAATGGAACTCTAGGCACTTTTCCTTTGGATCTCCTCCTAGACTTTCCCTCTACCAGCCTCCTAGCAACTTCTGACCACTGTCCCAGCATCCCAGGACAGAAGGAAGAAGACACATGTGACTAACCCAGCATAAGGGCGTCCCTCTATACGAGAGTCCATGGTCCAACTGACTGCCCAGAAATCAGTGGAGCTTCAGATGCCGCTGGCAGTGTTTGGGCACTCCAGGGGTCTCTCACTGCTAGGGAGACAGTAGAGCAGAAAGGTCTGGGGAAGAGAACAAAGAAAAAGGTGCTATTATCCCAGTGGCTAAGGGAAGATCAGAGCTCCTTAGCTAAAGTGAGCTTTATTAATGAAAAAGCATGCGGGTCTGAGACTTAGCAAGGATGATATAATTTTAGGATTTCTAATGGAGGTTGGCACACAAGAGCTTTCAAAACATTTTTTAACAGTAAGAGAGATCGAAGTAACACAATTAAAGTACAAAAGAGAGTTATAGCAGTTCCTGTGCAGGGTCTAGAGCTGCATCTGATGTCATCTTTTCACTCAGGAGCAAGGGATATTCACAAAGTCAGACCTGCCAGGGGCTCACAGAAACATGATTTAATACCAAAGGCACATAGCACAAGAAGTTCAGTTTTCTAGCCATGCAGGGCTAGACACAAACATTACAATAAAGTTTACAAACAGTTAAAAACATTCCATCAAAAATCCAAACTTTTAATCTTATTACTAAACATGCTCAAGTTTTGAGTTTCCATGATAAAGAAATCTTTACCTCAAAATTTTAGAATCAAGTTACAATTCTTTTCTGATTTTTTAAAAATACTTCCTCACACGCTTTCAATGTACTTAAACCTTTCTGAAATTGATTATCCACTGTCTGGAGCTTGGATAAAAACCTCCTTTGTCCCCAAACTTTCTTATCCAGTTTTTTCAGCATTTCCTTACATTTGTTAACCTCAAAACAAGATGGTCCAAATCTCTTACTGGCTACTTGCTCTGATCATTGAAACTTGCTATAGAAGGGGTAGGCAGGAACATGTGACATTCCAAATAGGACAGGATAAACCAACCTCGGCTGTTTAAATTTGGGTAAAGTCACCGATATCCATCCCTGTGATTTTCAGTGCCACCCCATAGCTCTACTCAGGAATCAGGAGGGGTGGGCAGCGTTCCTTTTCCAAGGAATTTCATGGGTTTCACCAGAGAGGTCCCATTCTAGGGGAGGCTAGAACTGCCTCTTCAGCCTTTTCCAGATGCAGACTTCACCAGCATTGCACAGGATCACATCCCCTGAGTGGCTTGTGGCCTCTGGTGCAGGCACTGATGTGCAGACAACTCCACCCACATTTAAACTCCAAAACAACCTGTTATTATGGTCCCAGGTGCCTTTTACCTCCAACAACAAGCCTCACTGACCACAGCTCAGCGCCAGCTTTAGCGGCAACAAGCAAAGAAAATTGTCACCCGGTGTCACAAATGTAAGGAATTCCTTGGGGCTTCTAGAGGCTTTTGCAACATACGAAATAACTGGGAAGGACTTGGGGGGCTCGGGGATACCCGCTTTTCCTTTCTTATCCCCTCAGGAGGACGGCGCAGAAAGCATTTTTAGTCTCCTCCCTCCCACCCACAGCACCATGAACAGCTTCAGGTCTGAGCGTGAAAACCGCTGCCCACATGACTTAGTTCCCAGCCCCCCAAGTTAAGCACAGCACTCTAAAACGCTGCAAAAGAAACCGCAGATAATACCGGTTCAGACTTTGAAATAAAACCCAATTGATTACTGGTCTGATGACTTTAAAAAATGAAGTTTAAACAGCAGCCGCTTTTTTTCTCTCCCCACCTCCAGGGGCCCAGGCTGTGGTGGGTGGGGCCCTCAAGGGAATAGACCAATCAGGGACTTTGGGAGATGGGTGGCTCCGCCCCAGGTAAGGGAGGGACAGAGAAAGGGATTCTGGGAGTTGTAGTCCTTGTGTATGGGAAACATAGCAACCTCCCCTTCCCAGCCTTCTAAGTAAAACTGAGGACAAGCTGCAAAGAGGCGCAGGGGGGAGGGTAGAATAGGGGGTGCAAGCTTCAAAGCTTGCCGCCAGTCGTGCAATTTCCTGCTGGAGTAGGGCTGGCTCTGTTTCACTTCGCTTTGGCCGGTATCATTGTATGGGGGCAGACTCAGATACAGGCTCATGGGTATCATCCCTTCCGCCGGGGCTGGGGGGGCTGGGGGTGGATCATCGCCCTCATCTAGCAAATCTCCTGTCCCACAAGGGGCCGCATGTCCCCAAGGCATGCGGGGCACACCTGTAAGAGAGGCTTTCCCGATCCCAAGCAACATAAAATCCTCATCATGCAAAAGACCAGGGCTAAACTCCTCGCACGTGGCCACTGGACTCCCCACCCGCTCCCACCTGGCATCCAAGCCCACGTGCTCCAGCCAGAGTTACAAGCAAGAAAAGTTTAACAAACCTCCCACAGTTCTTTATGTCTGTAGTAATTCCTTGCTTTCTGGTTAACTTGTAAGCTTGCCTAACGTGCACATCTGTGGTGCTGGGGCAGTGACAGGGAGCTCTAATCCCGCTCCCAATGTCGTGTCCGCACTTGAGCGCTTCTTCCCCAATGGAGGGCTGTTCGAGCTTCCCTACTTAGCTAGGGGTATCGGTGGTCCCTGTTGAGGGTTGAAGTGCCTGTTCGAGCGCCAATTTGTTAGGACCCTCTCACCTTGGGTTCCCTGTTGGCCCACCGACCTCACTTACCCTCCCCGGGGTCATCAGATGTCTCTGGCTTCCTTATTCTCAAACAGAGATCCCGGCACACACAGATGGGTTTAGAAATGCAGCTTTATTGTTACATCTTCTCTTCCCTTCCCTCTCTCCTCTCTCATCTCTCTTCTCTCACCTCATACTTACCTCTTACTCCTACCCCCTTCCTCCCCTCACTCCCCTTTATCTCCCACCTGGGCAGACTAAGTCAAGTGCCTCAGCAACAGGGGCAAGAAGAAAGGGTGGGCTATCCCATTGGATGATACCTGCTCAATGCTGTTAATCCACATTCCAGGAAGGCAGACAGCCTTATCAGGGCTCTGGCTCCTAGGCTTGGAATGCAAAAAACCACCCAGAGGGCAGCAGGAAGGAGCAATGGGGGTTGGGGGCCCAACAGTGCCTGAGTGGAATTGATAAGATCAAAGAGGAAACTGAGGAAAAGATTAGGCAGGTGGACAGGGAAAGCAAGGAGGAAGGTCAAATTGAGTGTGAGTGTGGAATTGGAAGTGAAGGAGGTTCAAAGTTATTTTTCTAATGTTCTGCTTTGAACAGTGACCTACGTGAAAAGGGAGGGAGACATTTCTTCTGGCCACTCATAAATGTCTCCAAGAAACTACAACAACAACAACATAGTAATAATCCACTGCTTGGAGGCAATGGCCAAAATGTGCTGATGAGAGAATGGGTCAGGAATTCCAGTTTCCCATTATGTTTTCATCTCCCTTGTTCACTGCTTTGGGCTATTAATCAAAGAAGAAAGATCCCACGCATTACATAATTTGAGAAATTGCCTTCACATGAAAAAGGAAATTGGCATTCTATTATGTCTGAGCCCATAAGATTGGCTGATGTGCTCCACCAGCCAGTACCAAGGTATGACCCTTAGTACAGTGGAGTGGGTCTGAGTCCCAGCTCAGCTGTTTACTACTTGTGTGACTTGGACAAGTCCCTTGACTTCCCTTGGGCCTCTATAAAGGAGAAGACTAGAACATGTTTAAAGTCTCCCTAGTTCCGGCATTTTAGTTTAGATGGGAAGTTCAAAAAGATCTTAAAGACCATTTAGATGAAAGGCTTTTACCTTCTTTGTGCATCATGGTTCCCTTTGGCAATGAGGCTGATAAAATCTGGGGAGCCTCTTTCCAGGATCATTGCGATTACTATTTTTTTTTAAGTAAGTAAATTTTTTTGGTTAGAGTTAAATGCTAAGACAGATGTTTTCAAACTCTCCTGAAGTTTCTCCAAATACTCCTTGATATTCAATGGACACCAAGTTAAGAATCTTTGCACTAGTCCAAGCTACTTCTTTTAGAGAAGGGGAAACTAAGGTGTAGGGAATTTAATGAAGAGTTCATGGCCAAGTGGGCCACAAGTGACAGAGGTGGGGTCTGATCTTAGGTCCTCCAATGACAAATCCAATAATTCTGTCATGGAAACATATGTTGTAAAAAGGGCTTCCTCAATTTGACATTCTAGGTCCTAATATGACACCAAGGTTGTTTCTCCCTCCCTAACGAACAATATATTTATTATTTTGCATATATGCATCTATATTTTTGTCTTTTCCAATAGAATGTAAGCTTTTTGAGGGCAGGGACTATTTCCTTTTGTGTTTGGATACTCAAGGACAATTCCATGCTGACATTTTATACTTAATAGTTCCTTGTTGATTGAGCAATTGGCTATATGTTATGAGTTCACTCTCAATGCAATTGTGTGATGTTCCAAGGGCCCTGCTGATGCTCTCATTTTCTGGTCTTCATTTTAAGGCCCCTTCCCACTCTGCTATGTGATGTCCTAAGACTTCTTCTAGTTCTAACCTTGTATGATTCTACATAAAATAACTTTTGGGCTTGTCTTCACCAACATATATGGTAAGAGGCAGAGGACAGGGTGCAAAGTCATCTGGTTCTCAGACAAAGTAAAGGAAAAAGAACAGATCTTATTTTCCTGGGGCTATATTTTACAAACTTCTTTCCTTCCCAACAATCTTGTGAAGTCAATATTAAGTTATCCTCCCATTTATAGAGGTGCAGAAACTGAGATCCAGAGAGGTAAAATAAGTTGTCCAACATCACAAAGTTAGTTAAAGTCAAGTCAACACTCCAACAGTGATGTTGATAAAAGTGGCAGCTCTATGACATAATATTTCATTTAATGAAAAGTCTGGCCATGAATTTCTGAAGAAAATGTCCTAACATTTGTACATTTATTGAATTAGCAACATTATCATAGAAGAGATTTTTTTTTTCATTTCTATATCCAACATGCCTCTCTTCTTCCTGACTTTGCCATGCCTTCACACCCCATTCCCAGATGCATGGGGATAAATTGAGGCTGTCAAGACAGGTATGGGATATGGACAACTATACAGAGCTGGGGGAGAGCAAAGGAATCCCCATAGAGTATGGGGCCCAAAGCACTTTGTGGAGTGGTATCCAACAAGAGATCAAAAGAGATCAAAAGAAATGCCTTCAGTAGTGCAAGAGTGGAAAGAATTCTGGCCTTGACTTTGGGAGAGAGCTGTCTCTAAATCCTACTTCTGCCACCTACTAACCATGTGACCATGTGCTAGTCACTTCTTTGGAAATGCAGAATGCTTATATGTGTGTATGTTATATAACACATGTATACAATGCATGCACACATACATACATGTGTGTATATGCACACATGTGTACATGTGCATGTGTATGTGCATATACACACACATACTTATATCCCTTAGAAAAATTGTGTGAAGTTCAAATTAGACAGTGATTATAAAGGGCTTTGTCAGTCAGTTAATGAAATTTTATTAAGGATCTACAATGTTCCAGGCACTGTGTTAAGTGCCAGAGACACAAAGAAAGATAAAGATAGTCCCTGTTCTCAAGGAACTCAATCTGATGTTGGCATCTACACAGAAATAACTCTACACAAACAAGTTAAGTAGAGGGTAAATTGGAAATGATCAACAGAGGGAATCATTACAATTTAGGACTGTTAAACATTTTACCAAGAAATATTAGTATTATTTACAGATAAAGTAAATAGTAACTTTACCAATGTCACATGGACAACCTTGGCGGAGGCAGTAGAAGCACGGGTTTCCAAATCTGCGTCTTCTGACTTCAAGTCTGGTAAGGGTTTCCCAGTCACACTATATTACATGTGCCAAGACAATTTAGAAAAATCATTTGGAAGGAGAGAAATGAAAGAGGACATAGGCTTGAACACTTTGTATGAATCAGATTGTAGAGAATATGTGGACACTAGGCTTCACAAAGACTGTTAGCACTGCTTTGGAGGCAGAGCAGCTGATTTTCCAGTGATGAAAAGGCATGAGTCCAAAAATTCCTCTGTTCCAAGTCTCTGCTTTTTTTTTTCCTTATCAATGGCTGTCTTCTTTATTACATATGTTCAAAGAGTCACATGATGGGTTCATCAACATGCACATTTCTCTTTATCTCTTATTGGCTCTCAGCATCTCCTTCTATTTGCCAGATTTTCCAGATCACTGTCCTTCTCTTTGAGCCCCAGTTCTCTCCTCACCACCCTTTCCTTCCACAGCATGTTGACTTTACCTCCTGCTTCATTATAAGCATTAAGTTCTTCTGATGTGTTTTCCTTTCATTCATCGCTTGCCCCTCAGAACCTTTGTGTCTGATGACTCCATCCTCTTCTTGTCCCTCCTGCCTCTGAAAACATTCTAGTACTTGGTACTTAGTCATTTCAGTCACGTCCACCCCTTCATGACCCATTTACAGTTTTCTTGGCAAAGATATTGGAGAGTTTGTCATTTTCTTCTCCAGCTCATTTTACAGATGAGGAAACTGAGGGAAACAGAGTCAAGTAACATGACCAAGGTCCCCCAGCTAGTAAGGGCAGCCACATTTAAGTCAAGCCTTCTGGTCAAGCACTCTATGCCTGTGGTACCACCTAGCTGTCATTTGGCCTGCGACTAGGGCTTGCCAATGCTCAGACAACTCAGAGTAAGGAGACCTTGGTTGAATCCCAGATATTTACTGTCAATGGGAGGAGTTATTTTATGTCCCCATGCCTCATTGTACCCAACTCTAACATGTAGATGAGGGTCATTAAAAGGAAAAATCTTTGTAAATATTAACCACCACCCCTTCCCCCCCAACACGAGAGGTAACTGAAGTTTCTTCATGGATTGTGGAAAACTTAAAAAAAGAGAGAAAAGCCAATAAGCCAATAGGAGAGGAGAAAGCTAAAGAAACGTGTCCTGACCATAGGAGGAAGAAGGAGATATTAACCCATTTTGCCTCAGATATCCAGAAGAAATAGAATTCCACAGTCACCTCGGCAAAGAAACACTGAAGTGATGTGTCACTGAGGAAAGAGTGAAGACCTTAGCAGCCAGAAAGCCCCCTCTCCTGTCTTGCTCTTAACATTTACTAGCCATATGAGTCTGGACAGCTCCTTTAACCTCTTGTTCTTAGCCTCCTCATCCATGTAATTGGTTTGTGGGTAGTGAATACCTCACCAACTCCACACCTAAAGCAATATGGGGGAGGGGCAGAGCAAACATCTGTATAATGTCAATCATGCGCCACACACTATACTGTGCATTCTATAAAATTATCTCATTTTATTCCTAGACAACCTTGGGAGGTTGGTGTTTCATTTTATAGTTGAGGAAACTGAGGTTAAGTGACTTGCCCAGGGTCATACAGCTGATGCCGTAGGCCAGATTTAAACTTGGGTTTTCCTGTTTCCAGGCCCAAAGCTCTGTTCAAGTTTGTCACCATCTGCCTCACAGGAAAAGGCAGGAGGAGGGAATCTGAGGTGTTCAAATGAGATAATGTATGTTGAGTGATTTTCAAATTTTAAAATGCTTTATGTATGTAGGAAATCGTCACTAAACCCATGATTTAAATATTTGAAGGATAATTAACCAGAAAGAAAATTACATGAGGGACTATGCTTATAGCAGTGTGTGTGTGTGTGTGTGTGTGTGTGTGTGTGTGTGTGTGTGTGTGTGTTCTTGTGTGGTTTATCAGTCAGGGCAAATGGAAAATAACCACAGTTTAAGGAATAAACTTGAAATGAAAAGAGTTCCCTCTGGTCCCTTCAGTTTTATTCAACACAGTGACTTTTAGTTTGAGATTAAATTAGGAAAATCTTTTTTGGCTCATTAAAAAAAATCCTAAAATCACTCATCATGACCTAGTTGATAGAATAATGGGTTTGCAATCAGAAAGACCAGAGCTCCAATCCATCTCTAACATGTAAATTCCTTATCCAAAAACAGGAAAATTTACTTCTTATTCCTTCTGCCTCCCCCCTTCCCCTTATAATCCAGGGCTCCCTTCAAGCCTGACCTCAGGGGCTACCTCCTGTGTCAGGCCTTTACTGATCCCCTCAGCCCACACAAAGATTGTATAGTGCGTGTGTGTGTGTGTGTGCGTGTGTGTGTAAAGACAGAAAGAATGATAGAATATATTATGTGCCATATTTTATATAATGCTTTTCCAACATATTATATACATCATTTGTATCTATCTATCTATCTATGTATATAAATTTATATTTGTTTATACATATAAACAATCAGAGGGAGATTTTGAACTTATCCATGCCCATTTACACCCCTCCCCTCCTGCTCCCTGTAGAATACATAAACTCCTGGAAGCAAAGGAATATTTTCCTTTTGTAGTTGTACCCCAGAGCCTAGCACAATGCCAGGCACATAATGGACATTTAATTATTTATTTATTGAATTGATAGAGTTTTCTTTAAAGGTTAAATCAAATACCCCCTCCCTGATGAGGCTTTTTCTATTCTCTCTTCCCTCCCTAAGTCATTAATCTCTCTACGCCATACACATCACCCCTTGGATATATATTGAAAATATTTATGTGTGTATAAAATTGTCTCCTTTCATAGAATATAAACTCCTTTCACTTTTCTCTTTATATCATAAATACCTGGTATTTTGCCTCGTACCTAATAGGCAATTAATGGACATGTGTTTATTGATTGATCAATAGGAAGTATTAACATTCTTTGGATGATTTAATAGTTTATACCACTTGCAGGCACCTTATTCTGCTGAGGTCTCAGTCCTCCTTCCTGACCATGTTCATGTTGAGTCACTCCTGGCATGCTCTCTCTCTCCCTTAGCTCTTCCAATCCTAACTTAGAGGATAGAAATGCAATCATGCTGTGATTAATTTCAAAGGGTAGAGCATGCAATTGCCCAAGGGTTCCACTCAGCATTCTTGTGATTTCTGAGTCTATAGTACAATCTTCTTGCCCAGCACTAGTCCAAATGAGTTACCTTACCCTATTAGAATATAAGCTCCCTAAGGGCAGGAATTCCCTTTCTTGTTCATCTTGGAATTCTTAACACATAGGTCTATGCCTGATACAGCTAATTTTTGGCAGCTAGATAGATAGAAAGATGATAGATATGTGTGTTTATATTTTAAAATTCATATATATAGAATAGAAATCTAAATATTTTCATTTCAGAGAACATTTGCAAATTAAGATGATTAGAAAAAAGAAAAATGTGGGAAATGATAACTAATGATAGTGTACTAAAGGGTAGTGGGAAGCTGACTTCAATGACTTCTTCACTTGCTATATAGGCAACAGTAGAGCCTCTGAATGACTGATGCCATCAGGATCTGATTTCCACTGTTAATTCAATGTTTCCTCATGGCCTGATGGAAAGACCCCTTATAGCAGTCTCTGTGCTAAGCATCTGAACAGGAAGAGGGTCAGAATCACTAGATTAAGAATCTATGGCTTGTGTAAGGTGTAAGAAGCTTTGAGAAGTAGGAGGGGACTAGGTTCTGAAGGGCTTAAATTGCCAAAAGGGGATTTTTTTCTTTGATCCTAGAAGTAACAGGGAACCACTGACTTTATTGAATGGGAGACAAGTAATGAGATGGTCAGAAATACCTTTTAGAAGGTCAATTTGACTGCTGAGTGGAGAATGGACTTAAGTGGGGAGACATTTGAGGGAGGAACACCATTCATCAGGCTATGGCAGTAACCTGACCATGAAGTGATGAGGGTAAAGAGGAATGTTAGTGTTGGAGGAGAGGAAAAGACTTTTATAGAGCTATTACAGAGATTGAAACAACAAGAATTTAATCGATTAGATGCAATCAATGAGAGAGTGTGGAATTGAGGATGGCATTTAGGTTATGAACCTGAATGATGAGGAGGATAAAGAGACTTGATAATATTTGCGAATTTAGGAAGAGAGGAAGATTTAGGAGCAAAGATGATGAGTTCAAGTCCGAACATGGTGAGTCCCAACATCCAGGTGGAAATGCCCAAGAGACAATTAGAAATTCAAGTCTAAGTGTTAAGAGATGTCTTAAGGCTTCATTGATAACTCTCTCAGTTGATGTAATGAATTATTTTTAGCAATTCTGTGCAAAGGTAATACTGGTATATATTAGTTACGTGATCACAAAATTGCATGATCTCAGATCTGGAAGGGACCTCAGCAGCCATCTAGAATAATCCATTTATGAAAAGAATCTCAACTCTCACATATCCATCAAGAGCTCATCCAGCATCTCAAAGGAAAGAGATGCTATTCTCTTCCACTCCAAACTTTCTTGTAATACCTCTATGACTTATGCAAACTGTTCCTACACATAGTACACATTTCCTTAACAATTTTACCTGATAGCATCTTTCTGCTTGTCCTTATTTCAGTTCAGGAGCTACTTCTTCCATGAAGTCTACCTGCTGTCTCCCTCCAACATCCAGTTTTGAAATGACCTCTCTCTCCCAAAATCTTAATTGAAAACTTAATCTGATTATCTTCTTTACCTCTATGATGTTCTACCCATTAACATGCTTATTCACAGGGAGCTATGGTATGCTGAATAGAGTTGGCCTTGAAGTGGGTTCAAGTCACACCTCCGACACATATTGGCCATTTGCTGCTCTGCATGTCACTAAACTTCAAAGTGTTCATTTAAGCAACTTTCTAAGACCCAAATTGCAAGGAATGTGCTATTTTTGTTTGTCCTTCATTTTCAAAAGGACTAAAGACATCACTGTGATGGAGTAAAATAATGGATGATGGGCAATGCCTTGACTTGCTTGCAAATTGGATTTAAGTGAGGCAGAATTGTGCAAAGTCATTGGTCTCACACCCTTTAGAGTAATTGAAAATTCCAGGAGCAAGATGTAAGTCAAAACAACAGGAGATAGCCCAGGACAAAAGTGGATTATCTTGCCATCTTTGATGTCTGACCAAATTCTAAGCACCTGCTTCCTCCACCTTCATGGTTGTTGGAATAAATTGTTCTCATCTGTTCTTTCAGCTATGGAAAGTCTTCATATGCTTGTAGTAGACATTCCCCTAACTCACTGATGAGTATATGGCCCATCAGTTATCCTCAACCTGGTTTAGCTCAACTGCCAAGACATTTTTACCAGAGTGTGGCAACTTCCCATGCCACAGATTCTTGGAAACACAAGTAAAAGTTGGACAATATGTAGATACCAAAGGTGGATGTACAATTGGGCTGCTTATGGGCTAGACAAGCCCTCACACCAGAGGTACAAGTCTTCCATGAACACCCCATACAAAAATGGGCTACCTGTATTGGAAGATCTAATTTGTTCCTCTGGGATTTACTTATGCCAATCAAATCACAGGTCTGGTCCCTATAACAACCATACTTATTTGCATACATGTCACACATTAGATTAAAAACTCTTTGGCAGCAGGAACTATGCCATTTTTCATTTTTGTACCTCCATCTCCCAGCACAAGTCTCTATACCTTGTAGGTATTTATTAATGCTTGGCTGAATGATAATTAAGGAGGATAGAGGGAGTCAAAAGAAATACCAGTCTCCAGTCAACAAACTAGCATTGATGAAGTGATTTCTTCCATTAGCGAGTTTACATTCTATTTGTGGTGATAACATGTCTCTTTTAACACAGACACTTCATAATAAGGAGGGTGTGCTAGGAGACACAAGGGGGGATGGTGCTATAAGGTAAGTGTTGTCAGAGACTAGGAAAAATGAAATCAGTAATGGCTGAGGTTGCTAAGGAAGACTTCTTCAAGAGTAGAAGTTGAAAAATTACACCTTGGGCAAGTCATTTCCTTTCTTTATCATTTTCTTTTCTGTAAAAGAAAATGAAGGGATAGCATTGTATTATTTCTAGGCTCATTTTAGGTCCTAAATCCACAAATTAAAAGCAATCTTCTGTTTCAAATTCTATATTTCTCTTCTCCTCCATTTTTCAAATCTTAGGTGTCAAAGAAAGACAGACAGACTGGAATGACCTCTAGTTGGGTAACATAAGGTCAGCTGACTGAGGTTCTTTTTGGAATGGTATAGAAGGTGTTCAGTCTACCTCAATCCCCTATACTCGGTGGTGTAACCTTTTCCATGGTCAGATATGGTAATTTGTGGCTAATTCTCAAGACCTGGAGATTCCTGTGACATGTCCCAAGAATATAGCAAAAGAAGCTGGCTACTAGGGTGCTCTAGGTAGTTTTCTTGGGGACAGCCTGTGGAAGCATCAAAGAGTAAGTTATGGCTGGCTGTAAGCCAGGAGTTGAGGTCACTTGTATAAGAACAACAAGATGGTGTATGTGGATTCTGCTCTTTAATGTCAGATACCTGGGCATATTATAGCCTTTGGGCATAGTATTACCAGTTCTGAAAAGAGAGGAAAAGGAGGAGAAGGTGGAAATTCAAAATTTATCAGTACTAACATAACCAGCCGTTTTGGACTTTAAGACAGTTATACTTTAGTTTCTATTGTGGTAAATTAATATGATATATAAGATAAGTGAATAAGCCTTTGAATTGACATTTTAAAAAGTAACACAAGATGGGGGCAGTATGACCGAAAGAAGTTATAGATTTTGGAGGAATTCATCTATATCCTTTGATTCAAATCACAGAAATAAAAAAAAAAAAGGAAGCATTAGAGATTGGGTATCCCTAGTTGTCAATGCCCTGGTATCTAGACGTTGGAACCTCAGGGTATTCCTCTAATGTTCATTTCAAAGTAAGCTGATACAGCTCAAGTTTTGAGCCCCCTCTGGTGGTTCATGCAGATGTGGTGCCTGCAGCCCCTATTACTACATGGTCCATGAAGTGCAATCAACACTGTCCATATGGGAACCAAAATGACTTCTGTGAACATCCTGTGTCACTGATTTTATATTTCTGCAGAAAGTGCATGCAGTGTATTTACTCATCAACTCTATCAGTCTACTCCTCATCTGTATTACTTTAATGTTATCCTGCACCTTCAAGGTACTTAATAAATATTTATTGCATTGAATTTAATTAAATTTCACATAACAATTATTGGTCACTAAGATATTTAAGTTGAGATAGAGAAAAAAAAAGCCTAGAAAGAAAAATGATGACATTATTCAAATGGTTTTGATTAATTGGATTCAATTAATTGAATCTTAATAGAATTCAAATTCAAACCAGTTCAGGAAATATTCATTAAGTATGTTGTATATTCAAATGACCAAGGCACTAAGTAAGTTAGTGGGGCTTCTTGTCAATATTGAAAAAAAATCCAGAAGAAAGACTATACAATCTAGATGAGAGAGAGAAAAGACCATTCTGAGAGATCCCAGGCTCAATTCTAGTACCTTGTCCGACTCATTAGGTGACCTTGGAAGGGTTTTGGATCTCAATCTCCATCTCTTCTAGCTCTAACATTCTAAGTTCTGTGCTCCAAGACCCCTCTAAGTTCTGTCATTCTCTTTTCAATGTTCTAAGCCCCCTCCCAGCTCTGCCGCTGCCAAGAGTATAACTATGATGGAAGTTCTAAGGGGCTATGCAAAGCTTGTACTATCAGTCTGACAAAGAGAAGCCTAAGAGATGCTTTACTCTGAACCAGTATCATAGGAAGCTACCTGCATTCTGCTACTAAGGGTATAAGAAAAATAGGTGAAAGCTTAAAATGGAAGAGAAATTTCCTGAGGGTGCATTTTTAACACCTAGAGTAGATTATGAAAAGAGTTTATGGACTGTTCTCCTTTAGAGGATTTGGAAAGTTTTCTTTAATGTATCCAAAGACTGGAGGTGATAATCCTATTTCGCATGCTAGGCACATGCCCTCTGTTCTTCCCTTATCAGCACTCCTACACACCAGCACCATCAGCACCATTTCCCCTCTCTGGAGTGGCTGAGTCAGGTGCATTTTCAGCAGTTTGGGAGCTGTTCTGAGTCACAATGTGAATTCAATGGAAGGCTTTTGCAACTTTGGCTTGCTCCAACACTAGGTAGTAAGGGGACAGAGGTCAATAGCCAGCTTCATAGCCTAGCTCAGAAGTCTTTCTGAGGCATAGAAAAAAGGACCTCAGAATTGAGGGCTTGGAGGAGACATCAAAGGGAGATTTAATCTCCAAGATGCTGTCAAATCCTGAGCATTGGAAGAAGCTGAGCTATATGTGGCCAAATCAAGAGACTGGAAGAGATCCATTGGGTCAAAGTCATGAGATGTTGAAATGCACATAATGTCTGCTCTGTTATATTTTCCTTTTTGTTACCTTAGTCAAGAGATAAAATTAATAGGAATATATTATGAAGGTGTTGTAGCATCTGATGTTATTTAATAGAGGGAAAGATACCAAATGCTTTGAGACAAATTGAGATTTTATCAATGCAAAAGAAAAGTGAGTGAGAATATCCATAGCTACTGGCTTGAAGTAAACTCTTTCAGACAATCAGAGACACAGGGTCAGCCCTGAGAAGCAGAAAGATCCACCTTTCAGACTGGCATTCCCCTTCACCCCAAAAATGCCTTATGATCATGAAGTGGGCTAAAACATTTAGAGACTGTGGGATCTCAATATTTGAATTAATTTTTAATGAATGAAGTACCTTTAATTTTATGGAGCAAATTGGTACCTGAAAGGTTTCCCTGTAAAATCGTGTTCCCCCATCCCTACCTCAAAACCATTCAAGATGCCTTGAATAATAGAAGAAAAGTGAAGAGCATATTCTATGCCTCTTTCACCATTATGGAAGTAAAATAGACATGTGCTCACCAAGGGTATTGACCATTGTTGAGAAGAAGATTGATGGGAGAAGACAAATCCAAAAAACATTGCTCATAAATGGAAAGATTCTCTAGATAGTCTTGTTTGCATACTCCACTGTATTAACTATTGGGATGTAAAAGAAATCTAGAACCATTTAAGAGTCCCTCTATATATGAGACACAGTAGTAAAGGGCTATGATAATCTGCTGTTTGATAAACCCAGATTCCAGCTTCATGGATAACAACTCACTATTTGACAAAAACTCCTCGGAAAACTGGAAAAGAGTATGGTAGAAACAAGGCATAGACCAACCTCTCACACCATATAGCAAGATAAGGTCAAAATGGGTACATAATTTAAACATAAAGGGGGATACCATAATAAAATTAGGAGTACAAGGAATAGTTTACCTGTGTGATCTATGGAAAAGGGAAGAATTTATGACCAAAAAAGAGATAGTGAACATTATGAAATGCAAAATGGATAATTTTTATTACATTAAATTAAAAAGCTTTTGCACCAACAAAACCAATGCAACTAATATTAGAAGAAAAACAGGTGGGAAACATTTTTTGCAGCCAGTGTTTATGATAAAGGCCTGATTTTTTTTTCAAATATGTAGAGAACTAAGTCAGATTTATAAGAAGTCAAGTGATTCCCCAATTGATAAGTCATTAAAGTTAGTTAATATTAACAGTTTTCAGATGAAAAAAATTAAGGCTATCTATAGTCATACGAAAAAGTACTCTAAATCACTATCGATTAGAGGAATACAAATTAAAACCACTCTGAGGTACCACCTGACACCTATCAGGCTGGTCAATATGACAGAGAAGGAAAATGATAAATGTTGAAGGGGATGTGGAAAAACTGGGACACTAATGCATTTTCAGTGGAGTTGTGAACTGATCCAACCATTTTGGAGAGCAATTTGGAACTATGCCCAAAGGACTTCAAAACCATACATACCCTTTGAACCAGCAATACCAATTCTAGGACTGTATCCCAAAGAGATCATAAAAAAGTGAAAAGGACCCACATATACTGAAATATTTAGAGCAGTTTTTTTTGTGATGGCCATGATTTGGAAATTGAGGGGATGCCCACCAGTTGGAGAATGGCTGAAAAAGTTGTGGTACATAAATGTAATGGAAAACTATTGTGGTATAAGAAATGGTGAGCAGGTAGTTTTGGAAAAACCTGGGAAAACTTACATGAACTGATGCAGAGTGACATGAGCAGATCCAAGTGAGCTTTATGCACAGTAAAAGCAACATTGTATCCAACTATGATGGACTATCCTTCCCTTCCTTTCATATATACACACACGTGTGTATGTACATGCATATGTATATGCTCATCTATGTATATATTTACATATGTAAACTTTGCTTTTCAGATATAGACATACATACACATTCACAATACATATATGCATGTGTGTGTGTTCTATGTTCATTTGTCTCTTCCACTAGAATGCAGGCTCTTTCTAAGCAGTGGATCATTTGTGCTTGTGTCCCCAGCACCTTACACAGTATCTGGCATATTTTCATTATTGAATTATTTCAGTTGTGTCCAACTCTTTTTGACCCCATTTGAGATTTTCTTGGCAAAGATACTGGAGTTTTTGCGATTTCCTTCTCCAGTTCCTTTGATAGATGAGGAAACTAAATCAAATGGGATAAAGTGACTTGCCCAGGGTCACACAGCTAGTAAATGTCTGAAGCCAAATTTGAATTCTGGAAAATCACTCTTCCTGACTCCAGGTCCAACATGCTATTGACTGTGCCACCTCATTGCCCTATGTGGTATATATTGAGTTCTTAATAAATACATGATGATTGTGTGGTTGGTTCAGGCCAAATATCTAGGCTATGTCATAATGGCTCAGCAGCTCTTGAGCAATCTGAGACCTGACATCATTCTGCAAGAAGACCCTTTAGGGAATAGAGGAACCACCCCAAATCTCCTTATTACTCTTTTCAAATGATCAGGGTACAGGAATATCTCTGTTGTTATCTCTTTCTCTCTTCCTCTCTCTATCCCTATCTCTCTGTCGTTGTCACTAGTCCTCCCCCTTTCTGTTTCCCTATTTCATTCCCTCTCCTTTTCTATCTCTAACCCTATCTTTTAATCCCTTGCCTTATCTCTCTCTCTACCTGTGTTTATCTCAATCTTACGTTTATTTATACCCATACCTATTTATATCTATAACAACTTATTACTGAATCTGTTTTTCAGACTAGACTTATAATTTGATCACAGAATTTGAAAGTTAACACCAAGAGAAAAAGCAGTATCCTTGATAGGAAGCTTAGGGATTTCGGCCTACCTAGAGTACATGAAGGGCTAAAACTGTAAGTGTTTCATAACAGTGAATTACTTTGGATTGGATTGGACTGAAATATGCAGTAGTGGAGTGACTGAAACCAAGGGTTCAAAGCTTGACTCTTCATCTCACTTGCTGTATTCCTTCAAGGAAGTCACTTCCACTCTTCTAGGCTTTGACTCTTTCCTTTCCATAAGGAAAGGGTTTGGCTAGAGGGAATCAATCAGTCCTTCTAGAAGTATCATTCTATGATTCTGAGGATGAGGAAGAAACCTCCTAACTCAGACTATTAGTAACAAGGGTGTGGTCTGGAGGGCTGGCCACTTGTTGCCCAACTAATAAGGGAAAGATGAAGATTGGAGTGGAGAAAGGGGCAGGGGAGCAAGTCAAGATTAGGTATCCAAAGACAAGAGCCAGCACCATGCCCCATTCAGTGCCTGCCACTGAACTCCTCAGAAATGTGCTGCTTTCAATGACTTTTCCACATGTACTGACTAAGCTCCTTTCTGACTTTCAAATTCTCTTCCCTAATATCTTTCCTGGAGCCATCACCTGCAGCTTCTCCCTATGCAGAACCTTAAACTCCAATTCTGGAAGCACACTGGACTCTAACAGGCCCCCTTTACTGGGCTCTAGATCCAAGCCTCTACTATACTCATACCTCTGAGCCCTCTCCACAGCATTCAGCTACTCAAGTGTCTTCCTTGATTAGAATGTATGGTTTGGGAGAGTAGAGATAGTCTTGCTTACTTGTATCTGTATTGTTAGCAATTAACCTACTGTCTAGCACATAGTAAGTATGGAATAAATGTTCTATCGTTATCTATTTATCTATCATCTCTATATCACTCTATCATTCATCCATCTATATTTATTATGTATCTGTCTAAAATTTGCCTATCTTTCTATCTATCCTTCTACATAAATGGATAATTTGGAGATCTTCTCATACTTGAGATGTTTGAAAACATGATCCATGATGTAAAAGTCAGAAGGAACCTTACTATATTTGGGTTATGCCAACTTAAAATCAGTCCTCAGGTTGTAACTCTTCCCTAATATTGACCTCTGCATTTCACCTAGACCCTTTATGACAAGAGCTAACTTTCATTGCATCATGTTATGATTTTTGAAATACTTTTTTTTTTAACAGAATCTCCCTTGAGTCTCCCAACTCTGGTCTTCATTGGCTTTATTTACAGATGGGGACACTAAAACTCAGTGAGACTAAATAATTGCCCATAGCTAGCAAACTTCAGAGGGGTGTGGGATGGCACCTGGTCTCTTCTAAGGCCAAGTGCAGTGAGCTTTCCACAATGCCACAACAGCATTCTATACACTCGGTATCCAGAGGATACCTTGAGCTATCACCAGCTTCTCTGTAAACCATCAGTATATTATTTACTGATTTGAAGAGTAGACTTTGGAGGAACGAGCCTCAGGGATAGAACAGAGAGATGGGAAAACAGAAAAATGGTGGTAAGTTTTATTGACATATTCTAGATATGTTAAAATATCTCTTCCTCAAGTATCCTAAATTATATCCTTAAGAGCTGAGGTTTCTGTGATGCTTTACAATGTACAAAGACCTGTCCTCTGAGCAACTCATGTGAGGCATGGAGTATGGGCGCTGCTCCATTTTACAGCTGAGGAGCCTGGAGCTTGGAGAGGTGACATAGTTTTATTAATTTCACAAGGATAGCAAGGATCAAAATCAGGGTGAGACAGTTGGGACTCCTAATCCAAAGCAGTTTGCATTCTGCCCCAGTGCCTCTTTAAAGTTCTCACTTATCAACTCTGCTTCAGAGATAAAGAGAGACAGACACAGGTGTGCGTGCACCACACGTGTGCACACACACACACACACACACACACAAAGCGGGGGGGAGGAATAGTCAGAAACAGAGATAAAAAGAGACAGAGATATAGATAGAGCAAGAGAGTTAGAAGAGGGATAAACAGTGATAGATAAAGGGACAAAAAAGACAGAGAAGCAGAGTGGAGAGACAGAGATAGAAAGACAGGGAGAGGGACAGAGAGACAAATAGACTGACAGAGACAGGTAGAGACAAAGAGAAGGACAGAAGACAGAAAAAACAGAGGAGAGACAGAGACAGAGACAGACATGCAGAGACAAAGGGGGACAGAAACAGACACACACACACAGAAAAAGACAGAAAAAAAAACAAAACAGAGGCGTGTATCAGCAAGCACCCTAGCATACCCAGGATGGCTGCTAGCACAGGTTCTTAGATCTGCTTTTCTAAAGGAAAGCAACTCAAAATGGGTTAACAATTTTACTTTAATCAAACATATATCATTTACCTAGTTCAAGGGGAAAAAGTCACCACCCTGGACTTCAGAGAATACAAACAGAAGTTACAAGCAGACAAATAAACATATCGCAGACAGGGCTTCTGGCTGTCTGACCATCACATCCACACCTAGTTAGTTACCAGAGAGGGAAGCATCAACATCTGGGTTTTCAAAGTCGGGGGGCTCAATGGCTGCCCAGAGTCTCATCTGGCCACATCACACAACTCTTCCCAAAGTGAACCCCAAAGCAAAACCTCACATCAGGGTATATATAGCCTTCTTCTGGGTCAGAGAATGTCACAGCCCTCTTGATCCACTGCCCAATCACAAAGTAACAAGGTGTGGGCATTCCTGAAAAACAAACCTCCTGCCACAGACTCCATGTGACCACATTCAGCCTATTAGGGGGCAGAGTATATTTTCAAATCAGAGAAGGTTCTCAGAGTCACTTAAGTCTATTAAGGGGCCTAGGGGCAGGGGAGATCTTCAGATTCTCATTGCAAGGGGAGAGAGAGAGAAAGAAAGTGGTGGGGGGAGAGAAAATAAGAGAGAGAGAGAGAGAGAGAGAGAGAGAGAGAGAGAGAGAGAGAGAGAGAGAGAGAGAGAGAGAGAGAGAGAGAAGATCCAGTTATTCAGTTAGGACAATTACAGAAGGAATATGCTGACACGTTTTTTTCAAGGTAAGCACTGTCCAACTACTCCAGACATGTCTGAGCAATGTCAGTGAACTGCTGTACGCTGGAAGCCTTCTAGCAGAACCTGAATGTCCACTTGTCAGGGGTATTATGGAGGAGCTTCTCATTCAGGTTTGGCCCAGGTGCCTCTGAGGGCCCTTCCAGCTCTGAGAGTCAATGATCCATGAACAGGAAGAGAGCTTTATAAACAGGGGCACATTGGTGAGCCTACCAAGGACAAAATGTTTCCAGCTATTAAACATCACTTTTCCCAGAGTAGGAGCTGACCCTTGCATTGATGTTGTTGGAATCATTTTAATGGCAATCAGACAGAAGTTTTACCATTCTTGCCCTTGGTAGTTCATTTCTTGTCAAGAATAAGATACGTGCACAGAAATCAAAACAGATCTGAATCTTGAATAGCTTTTCTCCACAGCCTTTCCAAGGGCCTTTAGGAAGTTTGAAGGTATAATGTAGCTGTCTATACACTCATGTGACAAGGGATATCTGATCTCATGCGTGTGGGTAATGCTTCCAGTGTTGAGTATCATTACCCACCATGCCTATCAAGCCTGTGTTACTCTGCCACGTATCCTATGAGAAGTTTAACACACAGGCCTGTGTGATGTTCTGGGGCCCCCATTGAGTCCTCTACATTTCACACTCATACCAGTTGGCCATATGAACTACAAATCAGTTAATAAACAAATTGATTATGTCTACTATGGGCTGGATACTCTGCTACAGGCTGAGAAGACAGAAACAAGAACTCAAAGAATTTGTATTCTGTTGGGAGACAGAATATGAACACAGAGCTAGGGACTATACCTGTGATTTTATTGGAACTGGGAACTCCCTCCCCTTTGGGGAAACTCTTTACTGAAACAAGTCTCAACATCTTCCTTGCAAATTGTAGTATTGGTGAATTTTATAAAGTTGTAAGCAAAGTGATTTGCTCTGTATCCCACTGCAAGTGTCTGTCAAAGATAAGCCTTAAACCTGGGTCTTTCTGGCTCTGAGGCTAGTGTACTACCTGCTGTAACAAAAACTCTCAACACCCACTCATAGAAAAGTAAGGAAGTGACTTCACTGGTTACCTCACCCTACTAAGAACTAGTCATCTTTGTTAGGTAAGAAGACAGCTGTACTGATTCTTTCAATCAGAACTCTATGAAGACACCTTAACTCTTCCTTGAATCGATCAAAGCCTTTATGTAAGAGACTTTGTCTTTCTGTTTCTATTTTTTTTTTAAATAGAGACACTATCTCAGGACTCTATGGAACACTGAGGGTCAGGAAGTGAAAAGAAAACATGATACATAATTGACTAAGAAGCAACTAGAAAGGGGGTCTAGATAATGAGGGGAATAGAAAATTTGTTATATCAAGGTAATATGAAGACTCTAGGGATATATCACCTAGAGAAGAGAAAAGTTGGACTGATAAGATTTTTCATTTTTGCCATTTTGTGGGGCTATGGTATGGAAGAAGAATGAAAGTTGATTGGTTTGGAGGCTTCTTCCCTTCAAGGATCATCTCAAGTGTCACCTGCTTCAAGAGCCCTTCCTGATCCCCTCAGTCCCTGATAGCTACTCAAAATACCATGAGGTATCCAACTGGGGTATTTAATTTCATAATCCTGTATTTACTTACCTGATAACATACTGTGTATCTCCCAAGCCACCAGCTCACACCTTCATAAACACATATGAAGTAAAATATAAGCACCATGAGCACAGATGCTGTATCAGCTTTGTTTTTCCATCCCTACCAAATAACAGAGTGTCTTATTCAATGCTGATTGATTCATTGAATGCTTCACCAGAGGGCATGAAATTAGGAGCAAGGAAAAGATCTTATAAAAAGGCAGATTTAGGTTTTATTTAAAGGGGGAGAGAATTAACAATTGGAACTGCCCAAAGGTATAATGAGCTGCCTTTGGAGTTATTGATCTACTCATCATGTTAGGACTCGATACAGATTCTGGGGTATGATGTGGAGAAGGTCACAGTTCAGGCACAATTGAGACTAGATGCTTCTGTAGTCACCTCTAATGCTGAGATGCTTTAAAAAAAAATATTAAGACATTGTGTAGATGATACCTGCACTAGAGATAAGGTAAGGGGATGAAGAGTGACTGACCATTCTAGCTACTAAAGTCACTCAATGAAATAATAGCAGGTGGGTGGTCATTTCTTGGCTATAGAGGTATTTGACAGAATCCAAAAGCAAGGGGATTTGAGAGGAAAAATAATTTACTTCAGCAGCAAGATGGCTGTTTTCTAGGTATGCACAAGAAGGCTACCCCAAGAACAACCTAGATGGAAATCAATTACAGATACACAGAGAAGAGAGTGCTCATGGAGTTCTGAGATTGTTGCCTGCAGAAAAGGAGGCTAAGAATGGACTGAAATTTAGTGAAAGTGACAGGGTCAAGATGTTTCTTTAAAAGGGGAAAATGGCAGATATTAAATGAGTTAGGCAGGTCGAGTACCCAAGGAAAAGGAGATGTTAACAGGAAAGTCGCAGTCTTGAAGACAGAAGCAAATGGGAAGAGAAGGAAGAAATGATACTGTGTGAAATAAGAACATTTTTCAAGAGATGGGAAAGAGGCAGGGAATGGAGCAACCAGATGCAGTAATGACCAAAAGGTACTTGTAGATTGAACAGATAGTAGCCAGAAGTCAGCTTCTAATTGACAGGCTAGCAATAAAATGATCTGTAGTTAAAGGGGACGTTTCTTACCTAAAAGGCTACATGTAGACTCCGTCACTTGAGAGTGGTTTTGGTCACACTGAGTTTTTAGCAGGCATGAAAGAGAGAATAAAATATCTTGTTAAGACTCAAGGGTAAGCAAGTTCCTTATATCCAAGTCTAAAGTTGAAAATTACCCAATGGAAACAATAAGACTGCAGAGTAAAGATGGCAAAGTAAAGGTAGGGACTTGCCTGAGTTCCCCCAAATTCCCCTTCAAACATCTTTAAAATAACACTTCAAATGAATTGTTGAATGGGAGAACCAACAAAAGGATGAGGTAAAGTAATTTGAGGTGACTGAATCTGCAGTGGTAGCTTCTAGAGATCTAAGATATAGAAGATAAGGAGGTCAGAAAACTGATCAGAAGGAAATAAGAAAGGCCACTTTGCTGGCACTGGGTGCAGGACACTGTAGCATTGCTCACATATGGTTCTTAATCACGGTCCCAGGTTGAAATGGGGCATTAGCAGGCACTGGGTTCCTGGTCATAGTTCCAGGGCAGAAAAGAGTGCTTCTGGTTGCTCAAAGACCAGAGCACAGGCCAAGTGAGTAGTGACCACACCTCTCCATAGTCAGTATGGAAATCTTTCTTACCCTGCTATACAGGAGAAAGTAAGAGAAGAGGGACTGCTGATAGAAGGGAAGTTAGATTAGAGGCAGTGGTCAGAAGCAAAACACTTTTGGAGGACAGGGAGAAAGGAAGAAAAGAGAATGTTAAACAGGAGAAAAATAATGTTGATGGAAATACACAGTAATCATAACTGGGAAATTTTTTTCAACAACATTCTTTGATAAAAGACTCATTTCTCAAATATATAGAGAACTAAGTCAAATTTATAAAAATAAGGGTCATTGTTTAATAATAAATGGTCAAAGGATATGAACAGGCAATTTTCATACGAAGTAATCAAATAAATCTATTGTTATATAAAAATTATCTAAATTGCTACTGATTAGAGAGAAGCCAATTAAAACAACTCTGAAGTAATGCCCCGTACCTATCAGATTGGCTAATATGACAGGAAAGGAAAATGACAATTGTTGAAAGGGATTGTGGAGTTGTGAACTGACCCAGCATTCTGGAGAGCAATTTGGAACTATCAAACTATACATACCCTTTGACCCAGCAATATAGTAGTACCAGGTCTGTACATGAAACACAATTTTGGAAAAAAGGAAAAGGACATATGTGTACAAAAATATTTATAGCATCTTTTGTGTGGAGGCCAAGAATTAGAAATTGAGGGGATACCCACCAATTGGGGAACAGCTGAACAAATTGAGGTATAGGACTGAGATGAAATACTATTGTGCCATTAGAAATGGCAAGCCGAATGCTTTCAGAAAAATCTGGAAAGCCTTACATAAACTGATGCAAAGTGAAGTTGAGCAGTACCAGGATAGCATTGTACACACTAAGAACACTATTATATAATGATCAAGTGTAACTGATGGAGCTATTCTCAGTAATGAAAGGTTTCAAGAAACAATTCTGAAAGACTTACAAGGAAAAAACATTATCTTCCTCCAGAGAAGGAACTGATAAAATCTGAATGCACATTGAAGCATATGTTTTTTACTTTTTTCTTTTTTCTATGATTTCTTTCACAACACAACATATGGAAATGTGTTTTGCATGACTGTATATTGATAACCTATATTAAATTGCTTTCTCAATGAGAGGAGAGGGGAGGGAGAGAAGGAGAGAATTTGGAACTTAAAATTAAAAAACAATTTTTTAAATTGTTTTTACATGTAATTGGAAAAAAAAAATTAATGAATTCAACAAGACAAAGAAACATGTAATGGGCAAAATATCATACTTGGAGTTGTGAGATCTGGGTACCAGTTCAGATTCTTTCACTTGTCTGTGTAACACCTGGGGGAACCTTCCAGGAGTATATGCCAATAAGCCTCACAAGATGCCCCAAGATCAAGTTTTGTGATGCATTTGCTCAAAAGCCCACATTCATGAGCCTCCACCAGTGAGTTGGTTGTTTGTTTGTTTCCCATTAAATCAGAGGATGTATTCACTTCAAAAATGATTTAAGGACATAGCCTAGTAAGAAAGTGGAAAGTGAACATTTGCTCTCCCATATGCAAACACACTTTCAATGAGAAGAGTGGACACAGTCAGAAAACCTCTGTGAGGAGAGATTGTTATTGTGTTTGTCCTTCATTCTCAAAGAGGACCATGACATCAGGGAAAAGATGACATGATTTGCATTTGACTTTGGTTTGAGTGAGGGAGGGCTGTCTAGGTGCATGGAAAAGAATGAGCAAAGGGGACACATGTGACCAGGGCACACACATGGAAGGCCATTACAAAGGCACAGATTCTAGTAATTTCAGTGCAAAGAACTCATTGGGTATTTCTCCTTTGGGGTTTCAAACGATCACTGCTGAACTGTCAACAAAGCATTGCATTGAAAGTCAGTAAGATAAGGTCAAATCTTGGATGAAACACTTCATAGAACTATGGTGGAAAGTGGAAAGAAAACATGATACATACCTGAGTAAGAAGCAACTAGCAAGGGGGTTTAGATAGTGAGGGGACTAGAAAATTTGTTATATCGAGGTAATATGTAACTCTAGGGATATATCACCTGGAGTAAGTTACTCAACTTCACTCAGGTTCAGTTTTCTTGTATATAAGATTGGAATAGTATTAATATCTACCATACAGGTCTCTTGTGACAGTCAAAGGGCACAACACATATAATTCATTTTGCAAACCTTCAAACTCTATATAAATGCTAACAATAGAAAAGGGAAAGGAATAAGCATTTATTAAACAGCTACCATGTGCCAAGCACCATACTTTACAAATATTATATCATTTTACTTTCACACAACCTTGTGAAGCAGATGTGCTTGTCATCCCCATTTTATAGAGAGAGACATCATCATTGTTGTCATCTACATCATCATCATCACCATCACCATCACCATCATCATCACCATCATCACCATCACCATCACCATCATCACCACATCACCATCACCACCACCACCATCATCATCATCATCATTATCATCACCATCACCATCATTCCTGGCAACAATAATGATGATAATAGTGTTTGGGTGGTCCCATAGCTCCAGGACTTAAACTTTTTTCACTGGTGATCTCTTTAGCACTTCTTAAATTGGGGGTCAAGATTTGGTCCCAGGTATGTCTTTTCTGGATATGTGGTCGTGAAGCATTTTTCTCTGTCCATTTTGTACCTTTAAAGGTTTTGGCTATATCATTTCTTCATCCTGATAAGGTGAAGAGTGGGATGTGCCTTTTCTTTTTAGAGTACAGTTGAGAAAAGTAGATTAAATTCTTTTCTGGAGTGAATTCCTTTCAAATACCTAGTATCCAACAAAGCAAAAACCCTTAGCTGTTTGCTTGTTTTTGTTCTTGTTTTCCCACATAAGAAAAGTTCATCTATTCTCAGAATTATAGAAGTAATATGCTTTCCTCTCTGGAAAGAAAGTCTTCACTGATAGCACACACAAAACTGAACACAATATACAATCCAGAAACTGAATTATTCAATTGTGTTCTGTTGCTACAGCTGGGGCATCACTTCCTTCTCCATGAAGAATATACCCCTCTATTATGTTAGCACAAGTAACATACATTCTCTTTTCTTCTTTTAAATTATTGTAAATTATACAATTTTCTTATAAGTTTCTCTCAACTGAATTCCTTTGTTTTTGTTTGATTGCTTGTTTGTTTTTCTCAAATCAAGCCACATTTGCCCTACCCTTCCATTTACTTTCCAAACCCAAATCTCAGATTGTATATCCATATTTACTCAATTTCATAACACTATCTTATTCCAATTTATTCCATCAAACTGTTAAGATCACCTTTGGTGCAACAAATCTAATAATGGTTATTCAGATATTTTACTAACCTATACATATAGCACCAATTTCAGTGCTAACTATAGAGTTTGAAACCAGTGCCTTGTTGGGCATCCCCACCTAGATGTCCCATTAACATCTCAAAAGCCACAAGTCATAATGGAACTCAGTTTCTTCCCCTTGACTTTCCTTTGATAACATGTTATAGAAGCAAGTACCCTAGCATACCCAGGATGGCTGCTAGCACAGGTTCTTTGATCTGCTTTTCTAAAGGAAAGCAACTCAAAAAGTGTTAACAGTCTTACTTTTATCAAACATATATCATTTACCTAGTACAGGGGAAAAAGTCAGCACCCCAAACTTCAGTGAATGCAAACAGAAATTACAAGTGGAAAAAAGTTACAGACAGAGAAAGTAATACAATTCAACACAACAACAGACAGGTCTTCTAGCTGTCTGACTGTTACATATCCACATAGCTAGTTACCAGAGAAAGAAGCACCAACATATGCTTTTTTAAGCCCAGAGTCTCATCTGGCCAAATCACACAACCCTTTCCAAAGTGAGACTCAAAGCAAAACTTCACCCCAGGGAGTATATATAGGCTTCTCCAGGGTCACAGAACATCACACCCTTCATGACCCACTGCCTAATTACAAAGTAACAAAAGGTATGTGCCTTCCTGAAAAAAATAAAGTCTCCCCTAAGCAAGCTTCTCTTGTTGGGCTCCAGGTGAGGCCCAATAAGGGTCAGGGAAGGTTTTCAAATTCCCTAGGCCTATTAAGGGGCAGGGAAGATCTTCCAGTTTCCTTACCATTACACATGTAAGCTTTCTGAAGGCAGAGTCTGTTTTATTTTCGTCTTTGTATCCCTTAGTGCCTAGCATAGTGTCTGATACAAAGTAGATAATTAATCAGTGTTGATTGGTTGAGAGATTGATTCCATCCCCACCTCTGTACCCAAACCTGTTGCTCCATGCTTTGGTATATCTGTTGAGTACAGCCTCATCTTTCCAGGGGCCCAGATTCATAGCCTCAGACTTGTCCTTGACTCTTTATCTGGTCTTTCCCCACCCACTACCCATATCTGAATCAGTTTATGGAATGATTCATTTATTTATTATGACCAAAATAGAGGGAAAAAAATTCTTCTCCTGGGAAAGGTCATGAGTTTTAGCTGCCCACTCATGCTTTCTACTCATAAATTCATTATTCCATGCTTGTTCATGGGCAGATGTGGCTCTAAGCAACATTTACTCTCAGTCCTAGTACTCCCAGTTTATGATTAAAGGAATGGAACTGCTAAGGGGAACCTGTGGGGCAAACACCCCCTTCAATTTTAGATATTCACCAGGAAAGACCCAGAAGGCTGCAAGTGAGGAATGCTTCAATAACATTTTAAGAAGAGCAAAGAGAACAGAGGCAAATGGGTTGGAGATAAGGGATGGAGTGGGGAAGAGAATGGGGAGTATGGACACAGAGAGTCACTTTGTAAGCATAGATCATAGTTGGGAGCACTCAAGCAGCATGAACCCTTAGCAGGTAAGAAGCATGGGGGTGAGGAGGTGGCAGAGCAGAGAAGTTCAGGGTAATATTTATTATTATTATTATTTTTAATTAACTTTTTAGTTGTGAAAATTCACTTCTATAAGATTTTGAATTGTAAATTTTCTCCCCCTCTTTCCCCTCTTCCTTTCCCAATATGGCATGCAATCTGATATAGGCTCTACATGTACATTCATATTAAATATATTTTCACATTTTTCATGTTGTAAAGAAGGATTAGAACCAATGGAAAGAACCAAAAGAAAGAATAAACAAGCAAAAAAAAGAGAGAGCAAATAGTATGCTCCAATCTGCATTCAGACTGCATATTTCTTTCTCTGAATATGGATAGCATTTTCCATCATGGGTCTTTTGGAGTTGTCTTAGGCCCTTGGATCGCTGAGAAAAGCTAAGTCTTCCAAAGTTAATAATCTCATGATGTGGTTGTTACTCTGTACAATGCTCTCCTGGTTCTGCTTACTTCACTTAGCATCAGTTCATATAAGTGTTTCCATGTTTTTCTGAAGTCTGAATGCTCTTCATCTCTTATAGCACAATAGTATTCCCTTACATTCACATACCACAACTTGTTCAGCCATTCCCCAGCCCATGGGCATCCCTTCAATCTCCAGTTCTTGACCACCACAAAAAGAGAGGCTGGAAATACTTTTGCACATGTGGGTTCAGGGTGCTATTTTCTAGGGCTCGGGGGAGGGGCAGGCATGGACTAACATTCTCAAGGCCAGTTTAGGCTTCTCCACATTATCTCAAAGCTATCATCAACACTTTAGGGCTTATTAGCATGATGTTTTGCTGGCATTTACTAATTTTTCTGCACATTCTGAAGCTTATCTGAGGCTTGCAGACCAGAGTCACTTAGCAGGACTGAGGAGATGTTACATTAAGACCTAACCGGCTTCCCCTAATTTAGCACATAGTCTCAGGATATGGTTGTACCTCCTTGATGAGAACTTGCCAGTGGCTCTTATGCTCCCCTAATTTAGGAGACCACTTGCAAGTAATTTTTATGCTCCTTATTCATGGGACAGTTTGTGACTTTTATGTTTCCCTTTGCATCCTCACTTCCTACTCTTATTACCTTATCCTAGCTACTTATAAACTGAACTATAGCACCTGGGAGATGGGGTGGGAAGGATAGGAAGGGGACAAGAAAATGATGACATTTCAAAACACAGTCAATTAATCCCTTTTCTCTTTGACTCTTCCTCCATGTCTTTCTTTTTCTTCCCCTGCTCCCCACTCTCCAAGTCATAACCCGAGTTCTGGTCCTTCCCATCTCTCACATGAATTACTGCAATAATTTAATGATCAGTTAGAATGTTGTAATCCTCCCCTTGCTAATATATCCTCCATGCTGTGCCCAAAACAATCTCCCTAAGGCATGAGTAACAGCTGTAGCCAATATTTATGTTGGATAAGGAAATGGCAAGCTACTTCAGTATCTTTGCCAAGAAAACCCTCTGGACAGTATCAGCATGCTATGATCCACAGGGTCACAGAGAGTCAGGCATGACTGAAATGACTCAACAACAACAGCAGCAGCAGCAGCAGCAATTACATAATGATTTAAGGTTTGCAAAGCTTTAAATATATGATTTGATCTTCGCAAGAACAATGGGAGGTGGGTGCTTTTATTTATATCTATTTTACGAAAAAGGAAACTCAGGCAGACAGGGATCAAGTGCATTAGCCAGGGGCACACAGTCACCAAGTATCTGAGATTAGATTTGAACTCAGGTCTCCCTATTACACCACCAGCTCCTTTGGCTTGACCATGCAACTTCCCTGCTCAATATACTTAAGTGAGTAGTTCCTGTTTCTTCTAGGATTAAATTCATCCTCTTCATCCTATCAGTTAAAGCTTGACAGGATCTCCTTCCCACTTGCCTTTCCAGATTTATTTCATAACTTTTTTCCTTCAACTACACTACTTCACAGCAATATGATGAATCTCAGTTCTGTGTGTTCTGATGCATTTCTTTCTCATCCCAGCACTTTGGCATCTTTACTTTCTTCATGATATAGTTCCCACTCCACCTCGTCCAAGAAGGCCCCCTTCAATCTCCCCAAGTCATTATTCCAGACTCAATTTTCCATGTGTACGCTATTTAGGAACTTGTGTTTCTCCCGGAAACTGGAAGTTCCCTGAGAGCAAGAAAGACCATTTGCCTTTCAGTTTGGTAGCCACACCACATAGATAAAACAGGGCCTCAGGAGTAATGCTTTGTTTCCCACTGGGTTTAGTGTCTGGTTATTGCTTCTGTCCATTGTCTCCTCTCTGCTCAACTACCAAAATATATGTTCAGTCCTTCATAATGTCACACATAGGCTTGTGCTGGAACCAAAGTTTTCCATACATCAAGACCACTACTCTGTTTTTTTTTTTTAAGGTATCAATTTTTATTTTTTTAATTTAATCTATTTTATTTTCCCCAATTACATGCTAAAACAATTTTAACATTTTTTTAAATTTTGAGTTCCAAATTCTACCTCCCATCCCTCTCCCTTGAGACAGTAAGCAATCATACAATCATATATATATATATATATATATATATATATATATACACATATATGAAACTAAGGTTCAGAGGGATTAAGTGGTTTCTTTGCCTATAGATACAAAACAAGGAAAGTCTGGAGCCAAGGTTCAAATCCAGGATACCCAATCCAAAGAGCACTGCTCTGACCACTGCCCTGCACAGTATATTGATCCTCAGGATATATGTTAAAAAAAATGGAGTTCAGATTTTGAGTTGTAGACTCCTAGGAGCACAATATTGTTCCACTAGATCATGACCCCTACAAGCACATTTTCTTTTCCTGTAAGCCTGTTACTATGAGTTATTTCCTGGGGGCACTCTGTCAGGAATCTTCATTGATTAGCTACTATTTGGAAATGGAAATTTTATCCAGCATAATCATCCATATAGAACTCTGCCCTATACAGTCTGTAGCTGGTGTGAGAAAATGGATGCAGGCACATAAGAGGAAGAGGTGGCCATTGATGGGGTGCAGCTTTGCTGTTTGGGGAGCCTGTTTTTCTGCATTCATTCATTAATCAGTGGTGACTCTGTGCCAGCTCCATGTTGGATTTTGAGGATATGAAAAAAAAAAAAGAATAATCCTTGTCAGTAAGAAGCTTGCATTCTTTTGGGAGAGAGATGTTCACAGAAAAAAATATATGTATAAACCTCTTACAAAATAAACAGAGGGGCTGAGCCAAGATGTTATAGTGGAAAAGCACTCAGCCTGGTTCTGCCAACATTCATATCTAAATAACTTTAAAATAATAACTCAAATAAAATTGTGGGGTGACAAAGTCAACAAAAGACCAGAGTGAGACATTTTTAAAGCCCAAGACCCGCAGAAGGTCTGACAGAGATCCAGGACATGGGGGAGGAGGTTGGCCCACAGCTGATGAGGATAAAACATCAATGGTGGGACTAGATGGTACTGACAGAAGCAGCAGGAGCTTTGAGCTCTCAAGGCAGACACAGTGAGAGGACCCGGTAACTGGTCAAAAAGAGATCAGAGGGCACCCTATGCAAACCCCGGGTGCAGGAACAGACACTGTTTAGTAACTTCATTGCCTGTACTGACTTTGGAGTCAGAGATCAAAGTCAGTGAGAAGCACTATCAGTCAAGGCAGGCCTGAGTGGCAACTCCGTAACTGCTTCATTGCCTGTATTCACTTCTGTGTCATAGTTCAAGGGAAGTGAGGGGCACTTTCCATCAAGAGAGTGGAAGCCTTGAGGGGTAGCATGACTACTATCATCAAGGAATGAGAGACCTTGAAGAACAGTAATGTCTTTAGTCCTGAGACAAGATACCCTTCAGAGCAACAAAAATCACAATCCCAAAGGGTCAGAGGCCCTTCCTGGGTAAGAACCAGAGTCCACACCAAAAGAGCAATGACCAAATCTCTCCCCAGATCACAGCACCCTGGAAGCAGTAAACACTTCCAAAAACCAAGAATTAGCTCTGAAAATAGCAGTGCAAGAAAGGCTAAAGCTTGAGACAGATCCTCTATTCTCCAAAGTCTTAAAGAAAGAGAAATAATGGATTATAGAAAAGAACCAAATAGCAAAGCTATACCAGTGGGGCGCCACAACATTACCCTCTTGGAAAGAGATAATCTAACCATGAAATAATAAAGGAAAAGTCAAGGAGGGAGATAGAATACTAGAAAAGTTATATACAGTAGACATGGAGAAAAGTGAAGGGGGATAGAAAAGAGGATATCTTTTTCACAGGGAGATATGATATTTTCACAAAAGGTGACCATATATTGGGACATAACAATCTCACAAGCAGATGCAA
>CM053581.1:7283834-7303557 GCA_028627135.1 Pseudochirops cupreus | reverse complement strand
ATTATGGACGTGTTCTGTTTAACTACAAATATACAGCCTGTATTGAATTGCTTGTCTTTCCAGTGGGGGTGGGTTATGAGAGAGGAAGGGAAAAAAATCTAGAATTTAAAGTTCTAAAATCAAATGTTAAAAACATATATTATATACATACATACATACATACATACATACATATATATACATATATATATATATATATATATATAATTATTTACATGCAACTGGGAAATAAGATATACAGGTACTGGGATAGAAGATCCATCTTGCCCTACCCAAAAGTCAGAAGAGTGATGGGGGAGGACATAGGAGAGAGCAGATTGGGGGAGGGGGTATACAGTGGGATTGCTGTTTTGGGAAGGTGGGTAGGGGAAAGATAGGGAGATAATTTGTAACTCAAAATATTGTGGAAATGAATGATATAAACTAAAAATAAACAAAAGTTAATTTAAAATAATTTTAAAAAACAAAGAAAGAAAGAGTGATAGCATAAGTAAGTTAGGGGAGCACATATATATGTGTGTATGTGTGTGTGTGTGTGTGTGTGTGTAATTTTACATATATTTTATATAAGATCTATTGATAAGGGAAGAATTTATGACTAAAAAGAGTTAAAGAGGATTATAAGAAGCAAAATATATAATTTTGATTACATGAAAATAAAAAGCTTTTGCATTAAGAAAAAATAAACCAGGAAGGGGGGTTGCAGCAAATTGTTCTAACAAAGGCCTCTTTTCTCAAATACATTAGGAACTGAGTCAAATTTATACAAATAAGAGTCATTCCCTAGTTGATATGCAATCAAACAAATTAGGCAGTTTTCAGAAGTGGAAGTCAAATGAAAAATGTTCTAAATCACTACTGATTAGTAAAATGAATATTAAAACAGCTCTGAAATACTACTTCACAACTTATCAGAATGTGTTCATGACAGGAAAGGAAGATAACAGATGCTGGAGAGGATGCTGAAAAATTGGGACACTAATGCATTATTAGTGGAGTTGTGAACTATTCCAACCATGTGTAATGCCATGCACCAGCAGATTCCCAAAAGAATGCTACTGTGAACAGTTTTTAGGGTTCGGATTACAAAATATAGTGAACACTCTGCTTATTCCATTACAAATCAAGGCAAACATTCACAATATATTCCCAACATTATGTCTTATCACAGAAAATGGCCACACGGTTTTCACTACAGTGGCCACACTATTTAGAACAAGAAAAAAAAAGAATAATCAAACTTGCACTTATGGGGCAACTCAATACTTAATCATTCAATCAATTAAGAAAAGAATAATCAAGCTTCCACTCATGGGACAACCATTAACTTAATCAGTCACTAATCTAGATTCTCTACTAGTACAGTCAGGTGTCCAGAAAACCTCAATTTCATCCAAGGGGAGGCCTTTTCTTCATCTTGACTCTGGGTGGTCTCTCTGATTCCCTGGATCCCCTTCCATGGTCCCAGCTCGCTCTTGAATCCACCGGTCACCTGAATTCAGAAGCAGCCAGCTCCCAACTCCTTGTCCAGTCTTCCAAGCAGTTCTTGTTACACACTGAAGTTCACAGAGTCCAGCACATCTCAAAGTCTTCACCACTTCTCTTGCCTGGAACTCAAGGATCAGCCAGGCCACGAACAAACAAAGTCTTATCTTGGTCATGCTTCTTCAGTCCTCCAGAACTTCAGCTGGCCCTAGGACCCAGAAGGAACATCAGCCTTCCAGGCAGCCTTCCAGGCAAGCCCTCTCAGCCTTCCAGGCAGCCTTCACCAGATTCTGGTCTCAGGAAAACTCCATCTCAGTTCTCAGTCAGTTCTCAGCTTCCAGATGCTAGGAGAGAAACTCTCTCTCTCACTCTCTCTCTCTCTCTCTCTCTCTCTCTCTCTCTTTCTTTCTCTCTCAACCAGCTTCAGTCTCCACGATTCTTCCTTCACCAGGAGCAGCGTTCCAATTCTCTCTCTCTGTCTCTGGAATTCTTGCTTATATACACATACTGGCCTCCTGTCTCAGCCAATCCCCTTCTTCCACATCAACAGGGGAGTTCATGCCTTCTCAGTAGTGGGACAGAGTTCACATCTTCCATACTTAGCCCCAAGGTGCTAAGTGCTAAGTATCTGCAAAACTGATTACTATTACACCATGCTGAAGAATAATTTGGAATTATATTCAAAGGCCCATACAACTGCATACCATTTTACCAATCAATACCCAAAAAGATCAAAGAAAAGGGCAAAAGACCTATTTATGTAGAAAATATTTTTAGGATCTCTTTTTCCCCCAGTGGCAAAGAATTGAAAATTGAGAGGTTGCCCGTCAATGGGAATGACTGGACAAGTTGTGGTATGTGAATGCAATGGAATAATATTGTGCTATAGGAAATGATGAACAGGATGTTTTCTCAAAAACCTGGGGAGACTTACATGATGTAATGAGAAGTGAAATGAGCAGAACCAGTTGAACATCACACACAATAACAGCAATACTGTTCGATGATCAACTATGAAAGACTTAATTACTCTCTAATCATGAAAATGGTCCAAGATAACTGCAAAGGACCCATGATGAAAAATGCTATTCACCTCCAGAGAGTCAACGGATGAACTCCGAATTCAGACTGAAGCATGTTTTTCCCTTTATTTTTAATGTTTTACTCTTATTGTTGTTGTTTGCAATATGGCTACTGTTTTGCATGATTTTGCATGTATACTCAAGATCAAATTGCTTTTTTTCCCAAAAAGGAGAGTGGAGTAAGAGGGAGGGAAAGAATTTAGAAACCAACATTTTTTTAATATTTTAAAGTTTTACAAGTAAATATAAATATTTAACACAATTTTTAAAAATAAAATTTAATTGAAAATAAACCAAAAATAATAGTAGCAGCGGAGCTGGGGGAAGATCACCAACAAGTGTGAACATCCAGGAGATATAAAGGGAGGTCTTGCTGAGTCTTATGCTGAATTAAGTTTCTAAGAGGCAGAGCTGAGGAGTGAGCACATTCCAGGCATGGAGGACACCTGTGGAAAATCTGAGACAGGAGACCTCTTGCCACACCCAGAAAACAGCAAGTCGGTCTGTTTGGAAATGAGCAAGAACAATTTACAATAAACCTAGAAAGATGTGTTGGAGCCAGATTATATGGGATACTGAATGCCAAAGAGAGGCATTTGTGCTTTATACTGAAACAACAGTAAGCACTGAAGTTTCTTGAGCTTGATCATACCTATGCCTTAGAAATGGAAATTTGGAAGCTGTGTGTAGTATGGACTGGAGAGGCGAGGGACAAGAGGCAAGGACACCAGCTTAGGGGATATTGTAACAATGCAGAAAAGAGACAATGAATTTCTGAAATGTGGTAAACATATGGAAAGAGAACAGATGATGAATGGGAGAGAAGTTAGGTATGTGAAATAGGTGAGGAGAATTTAATTGACATGGAAGAGAAAGAGGGAAGAATCCTTTGCCACGTACTGGTGGCCATAAAAGAACTCCAACCTTTTAACCAGAGTTCAAGGAGACCTTGGAGATTAATTAAGCCAACAGGCTCCATAAAACAAGGGAAGAGATTTATCAGTAAGCACACAAAACTTTTAGCTAGACCCAGGTGTGTAAAAGGAAGACACTGAGTTGGATGATGTTTAATTTCTTCTCCAGTTCTAAATAAGACTTTGTAATCACTGATAGAATGTGGGTCTGAAGCAGGTGGTCATTCTAAGACACTTTCACGAACACATCAGGCTGAATGAATTTCACATCCATTCTTGACAATAGTCACTTACAATAAGGGAAGAAAAGACACTGGGCATTGCAGGATTTAAAATGATTATCTCATAGCTGACAAAGGAGAGGCAGGTGTTGGCCGGGAACAGGCAGCCACACCTAGTAAATTCCTCCAGGATAGAATAGAAAGTCCTTTGTAGTGCTTTAAAAGCCTTCACAGTTGGGCTTGAGGATAGCTTTCAGGGATTGTCACACATCACTCTCCATGTTCTTTATGTCTCAGGCAAAACTGGCGTTCTGCTTGTCTCCTCCTATTCCTCTCTCCTATGCTTGTGATATCTCCCCTTCTCTTTGCCTTTAAGCATCAGAGTGGAGAAGGCCAGAATCACAGGCCAAAAGCTGTGTGTGACCTTTGAGTTCTCCTCATTGAACCCCTATTTTTGCAGACAAAGAAACACAAAGTTTAAGTGACTGATCCAAGGCCAAAAAGGAAATAGAAAAGTTGAAATTCAAACCAAGATTCTCTGAAACCAAAAGCAGCACTCTTAACATTCTACCTTGTCTCCTTAGGAAGTATAAGCGAGATAATGCTGTATAAAGAGTCGTAAAAATGGTGATTAACATTATAACATCATGAGAATCACTGGCTCATTTGTCAAACCTATCTTACAGAACTTGGCATAGAACTGTCATATTGCTATGACAATGACAATGTCCCTTCTTCCTCCTCTTCCTCTTCCTTCTCCTCTTCTTCTTCCTTTTCCTCTTCTTTCTCCTCCCAACATTACCACCACCACCACCATCACCACCATGGCCATCACCATCACCACCATCACCACCATGGCCATCATCATCATCACCATCACCACCATGGCCATCACCATCACCATCGACACCATCACCATCACCACCACCACTTCTCCTCCTCTTCCTCCCCTCTTCCTCCTCCTCTTACTACTACTGCTGCTGCTAGCACCACCACCATTAATAATAATCTTAACAGCTAATATTTATATAATGTGATAGTTTATGCACATTATCTCATTAGATAATAGACACAATAAATATTTGTTGATAATTAGTTCCATGGCTGGAACACTCTGCTTCCTCCACTCATTCTCCTAGTGTCTCTAATGCCCTGCCTTCTTCAAGAAGCCATTCCCAATCTCTCTTAACCTAAGTGCCTTCTGTCTGTGATTAGCTCCAATTTATCCTGCATACATCAAATAATTTAACATATATAAAATGCTTTGGAAACTTCAAAGCTCCCCTTAAATGCTAGTTGTCATTATTAATAATAAAAGTAAAAATGACTTTTGTATACAGTACACAGCTGTTTGCATGGTGTCTCCTGCATTGGACTGGCACCTCCTTAAGGGCAGAGGCTGTCTCTCTTTTCCCTTTCTTTGTAGCCCCAGCACTTAGTCCAGTAGCTGGCACATATTTGATTCCCAGGATGAAAGGCTCCAAGTCACCTAGTGAGTCAGCAGTAGAGTCAAGGGCCCCGGGCAGGCTTTCTGTCTCCAGATGTGTGTGGGGGGGGGGGAGGATACTTGTCTGCTAGACAGGAATAACCTCTGGTCAAATCTGACTTTAAGCAGCCCTCTTTTCTGTTCCCCCTTTGATGCTGTGAGTTTTCTGCTTGACATTCTGCAAATACCATCCACCTAACATATTTACTTAATAGAAAAATGTTGTTTCCTCCCTTTGAAGGAAACTTTATGAAACTTTTTAATTTTTTTAAAATTATAATTTAGGAGGTTAATAACATAATTAGCTGGAAGAGACAAATTCCAAGCAGCTGACAAAACATTGTGCGACCAAGATCCTAAAAACAGATGAAACCATAAGTCACTGGAGGAGGAGGCTGAGGCCAGTTTCACTCCCAGTTTCCAATTACAGATTTCCCTGACTACAATTGCCTTGATTAGAAATGTCTGGCATTAGATCCAGAAGTGTGCTGATAGATGTTAAACAACAGACTCCCCCCGCCCACACACACACATAAAATGTGTGTAAGATACATATTTGAGAGTAAAAGGGTATTATTATTATTATAAACTATTTGGTTCGCAAACTCATTTGACCCTTTAAAAAAAAAAACCCTGGAAATCCACTTTCTTTAACCCTTTAACTTTTTTTTTTACATTTGTGTAAATGTACTTTTACTACCCCTCACCCAATGCACACACACCCTCATCAATCCAGCATCCTGCGAGAGGTAGTATCACCCATTTTGGGAACCTATGAAAAAAAAATCAAACCTTAATTTACAGCATTTGCTGATTTCTGTAATATAAATGCTCACAATGAAAATTTAACAATCAGCTTTCCCTGATCTAATAGAAACTGGCTCTAAAACATTGATGATCTTTCTTCTGTTTTTACTTCTGAGTAATGAGAGTGTGGACTTTAGAAAAAGACTGAAGCAAGACCAACCAACCAAAGTCAATGATATTACATCTAAGTAAAGACATTAAAGTTTTCTAAAAAGCTGTAGCATGCACAGTGGCTACCCCAGTAAAACTGTCTCAGTGGATGTGCTGAAACAGGTTGAGGGTCACCAATGGGTCTCAAACTCATGGTAAGTAAGAGGGATATTTACCTCAAGCACATGAAGACTTCACCTGGAAGAATGGATGGATGAGAGCAGCTCATCCCAACAGCCATGAAAGTGGCTGACGCAGGAGCTATGGGGCACTTAGCACTTGGCCAGTGATGAAAGACACCAAGGCCATCCACCGAATCCTGGGCCATCACCAATTGTCCTAACCTTTGTATTGCCACTGGACTTTGACAACTCTGGAAGAGTGAATGAAGCTCACAACTTGGTACAACTGCCTCACTTTAATCCAATCCATGTGTGAGTCAAGGCCTCATTCTGTGATGTCATTGATCCTCTTCAAAACCAAGGAAAACAACTAATAAAATAATGATGATAATGATGATACTGGCTATACTGTTTTGCAAGCACTTTGATCCTTACAAGCCATTTTATAGATGAGGAAATATGTTGAGAGATGTTGCCTAGTGTTCCCAAATTCATGTAGCAAGTATCTATGCAGCAGGTTTTGACCTTAGGTTTCATGACACCAAGTCCAGTGCTCTGGCCATTATACCACCTAACAGGCTCTATCACCCTATGATTTGATTGTTGTACGTTTACGTGGTAGATAGGACCATGAGCATCTCTTAACCCTTATTACTTCATAAAAATGTATCCTTTGAGCCTCCACTGTCCTGAGCCAAAGAGGAGAGTAGCATCCGAATATAAGCACTTGCATCCTGTTAAGATGACGGGGAGAGAGGGGTGCTGAATGTTACAAGTAGCTCCATCATCCCTGTTGCTCAGTGGACTTGCCCATAATAGCAGGTGTTTCCTTGACCATCAGCTCATAAATATATTGCACCCTGAAATCATAACTTAGAGTGAAATGGCTTGGATATGCATTCCATAGCACTTGTTACCTAAGGACCTTTTGTAGGGCTTGTAATAAAAAGAATTCAACTCAGACAATCTTGGGCTATATTATTATTCCCCTTCATATGCTTGTTTCTACCATCACATAATCCCATACTTCTTCCCTCCTCTCATGTTCAGGACCTCATGACCATATTTTTTTTTCTCCTGCCATCCTAAATAATCTGTATAACTCAAGCTTCTACCTTGCGTCCCTCCAATCTATCCTCCATTCATTTGCCAAAATGATGTCCCTACTAGTGTGACCAAGTCACTTTCTGGGTCGATTAACTCTTGTGGCTCCTTCTCCTCTAAAATGGAATATTAGCTCCTTTGCTTGGCATGTAGAACCCTTCATAACCTGGCGTCATCCTCCCTTTCCAAATTGACTTACACTTTACTCTCTTTCATGGGAATAATTATAGCACCTGCTTCCCAGAGTTGTGAGGTCCAAATGACATAATATTTGTAAAATGCTAAGCCCAGTGCCTGGAGCACAGTAGGCACTTAATAATTACTTGTCTCCTCATCCCTGGCATTCTGTACCACCCAAACTGGCCTTCTTTCTGTTTGGCAAACATGGCATTCTAGATTCCATCACCATGCCTTTACCCAGGCTGGTTGCTGTGCTTGGAATGTATTCCCTTATCATTTCTTCCTCTTAGAATCCCTATTTCCTTCAAAGATCAATGTAGGTACCACTTTCTCTGTGAATTCTTTCCTAGTTACCAGAGATAAAAACATTTTAATCACTCTCCTCATACCATATTGTGTGTATTTTTTTCCATATTTTGTACATATGTATATATTTACATATCCCCCCTAAGTGACTCCTTGTGGAGCTTCACACATTCCTCAAAAAAGAAAATATTCTCTTTTTCAAATTAAACATCCCCATTTTATTCAAACAAGCATGACTTTGAAGCCCTGACTGCCCATCTCTGCATGCTCTCCAACATATCACAATGCTCTCTCTAAAAATGCAAGGACAAGGACTGAACATCAGATCCCAAATATTGCCCTGACTAAGGTACACGGGGAAACAACGATGTCCTTCCTCCAAGATCCCATGAACTGTTAATGCCAACCACATTACACTGATGTCACGAATTGAAATTACAATCTACTCAAATCCCTAATGTTTTTGTTTCCAGATGAACCATAGAACCATGTCTCCCCCATGATATGACTATGAAGTTGATTTCATAAACCCATAGGTGAAGTTTATATGCATCCCTATTCAACATCAGTTTGTTAATTTTACTCCCAGATGTTGAATCCGCCATGTTTTGTAAGGTTCCTTATTCCCACTCAATGTTCTAGCTCTATAGATATTTTTTCACCTGGTGAGTTTATAAGGATATAATTTATGCTTTTCCTCTAAATCAGTGATTAAAAATGTTCAAGAACTCAGGATCCAGCACAGATAAAGGGTCACTTCAACCCTTCTAAAATCATATTGAATGGTGATGACTATTCCTTAAGCTGGGTCATTCCAATAATTCCAAATGAATCTAATTGTATCATTTAGAACTCATGCCTCCAAATTTTCCACTAGAGTGTCATTTGGAACTTTAACTCTGATCCTTCTATGCCTGTGGTTACCTTCTCTCACTGGGGAACTTTGCAAGGAACTGCCATGTTGAGGAAGGCAAGACTGAGGCCAGCTTCTCTGGATGTCACCACAGTACTTCAACTGATTTTCCCTTCCATCCCTGCCACCTTCCTCTCCTAATGGTGAGGTCCTTCTAAAATTTCTGCTTTGAGGAAGGTCCCAGATTGGTCATGCTTCATTGTTTGGACTTTGCCACCTTGCTTGGTTTGGGGCACATTCCTCCCCACCCAGCCCACACTTTTTAGCTCCTTTTTTAGTGTTTATTTTTTCCTATTAGATTGTAAGCTTCTTGAGGGCAATAACTATCTTTCTTTTTGTTTATATTTGCATCCTACTGTGCTTGACATAAAGTAGGTACTTAATAAATACTTATTTATTTGATTTAATTTGCTTTGCTAAAATATTAGTAAATTATCTACATCAACTGATCTCTCACTATATCCACAAGCCTGCTTCCTCATTTCTAAAATAAACATACAGACATTTACCCCGCCAACCTTATATTGTTATGATTCTGGAAAGCATTTTGACAACTGGAACACACCCTAAACACATGAGCTGTAATTCTGAGTAGTAAAGACAACTTGATGTCACAGCAGATAGAGAACTGTGTAGGTAGGAGGACCTGAGTCCTGGGTTTAACTGAGCTTCAAACATGTGAGGGTTGGGGGAATCTGGGTTAACCATAACCCTAAATGCACATGCTGTCTGACTCTGTTTCCTCATCTGTGAAACAGGGACAAAAGCATCTACCTACCAGAGTTGTGTGGATAAAACAAAATATTTGTAAAGTCTTTTACAAATCTTAAAATAGCATGCTAATTTTGTTAATAATAGCAATAATATGGACTCCATTATTAGTCACTCCTAAATTGCATAAGTCCCTATTGCATTTTAATAGCAGCCTCTTTATTAAAAATCTTCCCAGTTTCTCTTTCCTTATATGAAAGGAACCCAAGAAAATAGAAAAAGCATTTTCACGAGCAGTTTGGAGCCATGCAAAAATTGGGCTGCTTGATTAGAGTTTGGCCGAAAGTTTTCTTTAATTAGTCCTAATTTACTGTCCAAGCACATGGTTATTAAATCTTATTAAAATGAGTTGCAGTGCACTCCAGATTAATGGACAAGATAGGAATGAGATTTCAAGGATGGCAAAAAAAAAAAAACACACTCAAAACTAGATATTCAGTCCAAGAGCCTTGCCTTTGCACTACGTAAGTTGGCGGGTGCTCAGGGAAAGACTTTTAGCAAATACAGATTGTGTCCAAAGTGGCCCTAGCTTGTCTCATTGAAAGGCTCTTGAATCTAATTCTGAATCCCATCCCACTTCTCTAAAAAAAAAGTTCTTTCAAACTTATAACCAAACCACATCCTTACTCACTTGTGCCCAATATGAACAGTTACCCAAAGGACTTTTTTAATCAAGGAATGAAATAAAGCTTTAGAATTTCTTCTCTTTCACCCCTTTTTTTATTCATTTTAAAGTTAGATACCAAACAAACAAAAAAGAACATTACCATGTACACAGCAGAACATAAGAGATTCAATATAAAACAGTAATTGTGCCAGGTAGAGAAATTATAAACATGCTAAGTTTACATCAAAAATACTTATTTAGATGTACTGATATCTTAAAAAATGCAAATTGCCTACTTGGTCTTTCAAGGTTGACTGGGATGATCAGTGATGAGGATGATGGTTAATGTTTAGACAGCATTTTGAGGTTTCCAAGTCACTATTTTACCAGTGGAGAAAATGAGGCAGAGATCATTTAAGTTACTTGCCTAGGATGACATGGCTAGTAGGCAACTAAGTGATACAATGGAGAGAGCACTGGCCTGGAATCTGAAAGACCTGAGTTCAAATCCATCCTCAGACTTTTACTAGCTGTGTGACCCTGGGCAAGTCACTTAACCCCTATTCACCTCAGCTCCTCATCAGTGAAATGTAGACACATGAGAGAAAGGAATAGAAGACTGCTCCAGTATAACAACCAATAAAATCCCACATACAAGTCCATGGAATCACATAAAGTCACACATGATTGAACAGCTAAAGAATAGTACTGCCGGTAAATGTCAAAGGGAGGATTTGAATTCAAGTCTTTCTAATTCCAAATCCACTGTGGCACCACCTGGATCTAATCCAACCCATACCTGAACAAAAATCTCCACGACAATATCCTGCACAAGTGGGCATCCAGACTCTGCCCCTGTACTGAGGCATCCTGAGGCATCCCTCTCCCATATACCGAGGCATCCCTCTCCCATATACAGAGGCATCCCTCTCCCATATACTGAGGCATCCCTCTCCACCATGAAACAACTTGAATGGTTTGGCTAGAGGAGGGGTGGGGAACCACATGTGGCCTTCTAGGTTCTTGGGTGTGGCTTTTTGACTGGGTCCCAGTTTTACTGAAAACATATCCTTTTATTAAGAGATTTGTTCTGTGAATTTTGGATTCAGTTAAAGAGCCACACTTGAGGACATAGTGGGTCACATGTGGCCTCAAGAATGCAGGCTCCCCACTCCTGGGCTAGAGCTTTTCTTGTCAGTAAGTCTAATATGCACAAGTTATCACAGATTTTCACGTTTTTCATAGTATCATAAACCATTGGTTTGTAACTAGAATGGAAGTCAGAGGTCAATAATCCCCTGATTTTGTGGATTAGGAAATTTCCACAGATATCAAACAATTTATTCAGGGTCAAATAGCCAGTCTTGGGTGGGATTTGAACCCAGGTCTGCCTTACTCCAAATCCAAACTCTTATCTGCTATATGATTCTTCCTCAACCAGTATCCATTGCTCTCAGTTCTGCCTTTTGGATAAGAGCAATAGGCTAAATTTTGAAGAATTTCAGAATTAGAAGAGACTTCACCATCCATTTAGTCCCATCTCCTTTTCACTACAACCCCAAAGTGACCATCCAACCTTTGCCTAAAGATCCTCAGTGAGGCGCCATGATGTCATGGAAAGAGAAATGAGCATGAAGTCATAGAACGTGGGTGAAATTAACATTCCCCAAACTAATTTGTCCATGGGAAGAATTTTTTTGGTGCCTGAAAGATTTTGACAGAACCCATAAATTCTGGTCTGGGAAAATCTGTTACTATACAATATCCTGGGGATAAAGGAAGTATGAGGATAGTTTAGAAATTTTGGAACAAGCCATTCAGAACAACTTATTTTTGTACAAAAATATTATTACATTGAATACATAATTATAATATAGTCATAATTACATACATGATATATGAAGGAATATTGAACAAGAAAAATTTCATAATATGATAAAATATGGTTACATAGCTCAAGGTTAACTTTTTCCTTAGTCTAATAAAACAACAGGCACTTTATCTCAGCCCCTTCATGGATAATTATTTTCCTGAGACTACTTGATCCCTCTAGGACAGTACTTCCCTCCAGGGTTTTCCAATAACAATAATTGAAAAGAGACACCTCCTCCCTTTGATCAATACTCCAATCCCTTCAGGAAATGAAAAAAAGAGAGCATTGCATTTAGGTGGATCATTTATTTCTAAAATTTCTGAAAATGAGGAGTGTCTACTTTGACACTCTTATCAAGGGTGTTCTTAATCTCAAAAAAAAAGATAATGCACGGTAGGAAGGGATAGGTCAGTATTGACATTTTTTCTACTTTCATTTTTTTTTCAGATGGCAGTTGGGGAGCAAATTGGTAATGTTCAAGACATTTCCCAGCCTTTGACTCTCACCCTCTTTTGGCTACCTTGCATATGGAACCTTTATGTCAGTCCCTGCACAGAGCTCCCTGCTTTCCCCAGCTCTGTTCTTTTTGGCATTATTCCTACTATCCTAATTAAAAAAAAAAGAAAAGATTTAGTAGAGTAATATGAGGGTCTAAGTGCAGTGATTCTATGTTGTCTCTTGCTGAGATCCATTTTGTTACAGTCATCTTTGGGGACCTTGACCATTTTCTTTGGTTTCTTGTCATCCTTCCATTTCTATCCTTAAAAATGCTGTTGGGGTGAGTTTATTGTAGGATGTCCTTCCAAATCATTTTTAAAGTCTTTTTATACTCTACTTTAAACAAAAAATGTTTCTTTTGTTTGATTTCTAAAATTATAGAGAACTGAATGAAATTTATGAAAATAAGAGTCATTCCCCAATTAATAAGGAGTTGAAGAACATGAACAGGCAATTTTCAGACAAAGTGATCAAAGCTATCTACAATCATGAAAAAAGTGCTCTAAGTTACTGTTGATTAGGGAAGTGCATATTAAAACCATTCTGAGGTAACATCTCACTCCTATCAGATTGACCAATATGAAAGAAAAGGAAAGTGACAAATGTTGGAGGGAATATGGGAAAATTGGGACGCTAATGCTTTGTTCATGGAGTTGGGAACTGATCCAACTATACTGAGAGCAATTTGGAAATATACCCATAGAGCTATAAAACTATGAATACCTTTGATCCAGCAATACCACTAGTCAGTCTGTATCCCAAAGAGATCCAAGAAAAAAGGAAAAGGATCCATAAGTATAAAAATATTTATAACAGCTCTTTTTGTGGTGAGAAAGGATATGGAAATTAAGGGGATGGCTGTCAATTGGGGAATGACAGAACAAGTTGTGGCATATGATTATGACGGAATACCATTGTGATGAAGAAATGATGAAACAGATGATTTCAGAAAAAACCTGGAAAGACTTATATGAACTGAGGCAAAGTGAAGTGAGCAGAGACAGGATATTATTGTACTATAATATCACATGTACATAGTACTAGCTTTATGATTCTCTTATTGGTGTTCACAGCACAGGGTTTGTAAGACAAACCAGTTGAGTTCCAATCCTAGCTCTTCCATTTACTGCCCATGTGACTGGGGTCAAGTCATTTCATCCCTCTGATTCTGTTTCCTCCTCTATAAAAAGAGGGCTCATCAACTAGGTCAGTTCTGGTTCTAAAGCTTCTGTTTTGTTGTCTTGTGACACCACAGAGATTCCACAGAAGCTAGGTAAGGAGAGGCAAAGCTAAATCAACCTGGATTTCTGCTTAGCAAAGTTTAAGCCACTTGGAAATCAGGAGTAGTGGTTTGGTTTGGTTTTATGCTTTGTTTTATTTTGCTACTTGTTTTCCCCATACGTATGGATTAAGACTTCTGCACATGACAAGTGAGTGAATGATGATCTTTTCTAATAATCTTAGGGCAAAAAAAATGAGGGACCAAGAGACCATTTAGTCCAACTCCAGCCAAGTTGCAAAAGAAGGGACTGAGATCCACTCAGGGTTGTCCAGAGATCCTGGAGGTCCCGTGGATGAAGGTAGGAGACTCGACATTTGAATTGGGGTTTGGGTTCTATGATATCACATCCAGTATTCTTCCCAGTCCATCATAGTGCCACCAACCACACATGGAGGGAATAAAAGAGGGCTTTCTAAAGAGTTTGGTAATGTCTTCTTAAGGTGGTGCAAAGAGGCATATGTGTGTGTGTGTGTGTGTGTGTGTATATATATATATATATATGTGTGTGTGTGTGTGTGTGTGTGTGTGTGTGTGTGTATGTGTATATGTGTGCATGTGTATGTACGTGTGTTTGAACATGTATGTGTATACGTATATTATATGTATAGGGACAGGGCAGGTATAAGGAAGACATACCACTAAGACATACCACTAGTCCTGCTACCATTCAGCTCTATGGCATGGACTTGAACATTAATAACTCACTACTCTCCCACCTGTAAGACCGAGACACCTTTTTCTATGCTGATAGCTTCAAACTGTTGGTGCCTCAGGCCCTTAAGAAACAGCCAATCCCTTTATACCCTGTAATAAAAATGAAAAGGAGCTGGCAAAGTTGGCCTGGGGCTTGGGAACTGAATGGATCAGATGAGTTTCTGTGGATGACAGGCTCTGAGTCCCAGGCTAGGCACATTCAGAGGCCCATCTGTAAATGCATTACAGTCCCTCTTTGGGACCTAGTTCTAACTTTATTGCTTCTTCTATCCAGTTCCACATAGCTTCAAGCTTGTGGGTAACACATAATATGGACCTGTGGATGCAATTTATCTCTATCTTTCAAGCATGAGCCCAGGTACGTTAAGAGAGTTTCATGATCAAGCTGGCTTTAGGGAAGTATGGATTTCAGCCCTATCAACTCTTGAAGAACATTGAGTAAGTATTGGGGGGGAGGAAGTTCTCATCATAGAGCCAGCAAAGCTCCATCCAAAGGTAATCATGACAGGCTAACTTTATTTACCTTTTCTATAGGCTTACTATTTGAATAAAGAGGTCTTTCAGTGTGATATAAGGAATAATAGATCAATACTCTTTATACCACATTTAAGACTTCCAGTTCTCAAAGAAGTTAATCTATTCATTTTTGAGATTCTTTTTCTAGAGTGTAATCTAGTAGTTTGGGGAATGAGTGTGTGCAAAAGCCCACTGACCTATTGGATCTACAGGTTGGCTCTATCTTCACACACAGAACCTTCCAGCCAAACCCCTGAGACACCACCCCATCTGCTCATGGTCAGCTCTCTCCTCCATGGGTCTTATTTCATTCAAATGCACACTTCTTGGAGGCAGGGGCTCTGTCTCTCTTAATGCGTATACTCCCAGGGCTCAACACAGCAGCTGACACATAGTAAGGGCTTATCAAATATGTTTTCATTCTTTCTTTTACTGATTCTGGATTGGTGAATCCATTGTAATAGTCTTGTCGATGACTAAGCTCTTTCCACCAAAGCAGATTGACACTTTTTATTCAACTTACAACCTTAGAGTCAGCTAGAGCACAGAGATATGTGAGACTTGTTCAATAGGCACCATTACCACCACCATCGTCAGTTACTTATATAAGTCAATCAATTACCATGAATTTATTACACACTTATCATGTGCCGGTCACTGTGCTAGGGAAAACGTGACCCCTGCCCTCAAGAAGCATACAGTTGAGTAGGTAGAGAATATATAAGCAAGAACCAACATATAGAGAGTATAAAGGAAAGGTAATCTCAGAGGGAAAGTCATAGCTGAGAGAGAGAAGGGCAGACTGTATTTCTAAGGTGAAATTTGAGCTGAATTAAGTCTCATAAAGTTGGGGAAGCCAGGAGGCAGATATAAGGAGGGAGAGCGTTCCAAGACTGCTTAGGGGGACTGCAATGAAAAGACTTGGACAACAATAATAAGAACCTTTACATGCTCTCGCTGTATGGCAGACCCTGTGCTCAGCTTCTCATAGCCATCAGCTCCTCTGATCCTCACAACCACAGGAGCCAGGTGCTATCATTATCCCCATTTTAGAGATGAGAGAATTGAACCAAACAGAGGTTAAATGCCTAGCGCAGAGTCATCCAGCTAGGAAGTATATGAGACCAGATTGTAACTCAGGTCTTCCTGACCACAGTCCGGGCACTCTGTTCACTGCACAACCCAGCTACCTAAGAGGGAGGAACATGTCCCAGGATCACAGATTATGTGGGAAGGAATATGAGGACTAGAAAAGTCAGTATGTGACCAGTTGTGAAGGGCTTTAAAGATTAAACAGAGAATTTTATATTTAATTATCAGGGTAATAGGGAGCTACTGGAGTTTATGGAGTATTGAGTGACATGACATGATCAGATCTGCACTTTAGAAAAATTACTTTGGCCACTGAAAGGAGGATGGTGTGTGGACATATTGGAGGCAAGAATACCACCCAGTAGGCTGTCCCAAGAGTTCAGGAGTGAGTGAGGAGAGCTTACACTAAGAGAGTGGAAGTCAGGAAAAGAAAAGGGACATATATGGAAGACATTTCACTTTATTAGATGAAACCTAGTAGGGGCATTACTGTTCTACCTTGCAGAAAACATTTGGATTTGAATTTGGACCAAAATCAGCTACAAATCCTTCCTGTCTCTTTAGGCCCCTTCCCACTCCAATCATCTTTGCAGGTATATCAGCCTACTCTGCAACAATCCTTGATTCAAGACTGATGAAATTACAAGTAAAACCTGACTAAATAACCATTGGAAAAATTCCCAGTATCCATCAAAGCTTTAGAAATCCTGGACAAGGTCACTTCTGATAAAAGTTATCTATATAAATTTAAGGTAAATCATTTATAAAATGAGAGGTTTTTGTTCTATATTTCGATATGGAATGATGCAAGACCCACTAGATCTTTTAAAGCAGTGAAACTACTACTGAACATAAGTCCCAAAGCAGAAAATTCCCATATATACACATACATGTACACTTACCCATGTGCACATGCATTTATGCACATATACATATGCATATACAAGTACACATATATACACAAATACATGTATACACTATGCATGGATGTGCATATGGGCATGTATATCATGCATGGGTGTACGGGTGCATTGCACATGTGTACATGTGTGTGCACATATATGTACACGTTGTGTGTATGTGCACATGTGTCTGTGTGTGTGCACATAATGTACATATGCATTATGTGCCTGTGAGTATATATGTATGCATACACGTGTGCGTATATTTCTGTGTATATTGTATTATGTATTTGTATATACATGTGTTTACAAGTGAGAGAGAGTCAGACAGGGGGTGTGAGAGAGAGAGGGAGAGAGAATGTAAAGTTCTTGAGAACAGGGACTGTTTCATCTGTTTTCCTTTTGATTTCTAGAATCCGGGACACTGCCTGGTCCATAGTAGACACTTAATACATGCTTACTGAATTCATGGACAAGTCTGTTTTAGCTCTGATATTTTATGTTCCTACTTCTGTCAAATCTGCTATTCTATGTGTCATTATGTAAGGTCATCTAGTTAGTGGCTCTGAGAGGTGGAGGGAGGGGACGGAGCACTAGGGAAGAGGGGGTACTGATTAGAGAAAGATCAAAAATAGATATGCTTACATATGTGTGTGCTGGCTCATACTGGATGTCTTTTTATTTCCTTTACAAAAACAAATGAACAAAAACAAACATTCCATGGACAAGCAGAAACAGTGATTGTATTAAGGTCTCCATTAGCTACTGCACTCAGGGCCACAGCTTTAATTCTCTAAGTCAATTACACATATGACTATCTGAATACAAAGCTGTAACAATCCCCATGGGCGACTGAGAGTAATAAATTATTTGTGATTTTTTTGAAGCATTAAGCACTCACATCCTGCTAAATTAAATCCTGCTCCCGGGTGTTGTAAGCCGCTGTTTGCCAAAGCAGCCTGCCTCTTGTCAATAAGAATTCCATAAATCCCAGTGGGCACAGAATGTAGTGTAACGAGGTAACTGATGGGAAGATCAGAAAAGCCCCATCCATCCATCACACAGTGGCTCCAGCTTCTCTGATCGCCAAGGGGAAGAGCCAATGAAGGAGACAGGGGGACAATTAAGCTGCTCCCAAAGGATCTGAGGGGAGAGAAATAGTTGTGACATGCTTCCTTTTCCATGTGTATGTGTTTCAAAGCCCAGAGGCCCATGTTGACCATTTATTCAGTAGGTAAGACTGCATTCCATGTTGTGATGAGTTAATAGCAATGTCACTTATCACAGCAGCTGTGGATTCTTGTCTTATCAGAAAGCGCAATCTTGTCAGAGCTGAGACTTTAGAACAGAGACTGGCAAAGCTGGTTGGGACCTTAAAGTGAGGTGCCAAACACATACCTGGTGGGCCTGGCACAAAGCTTCTGAGTGTAACCCATACCAGATTGAAACATAATTGGGAAGTATTTAACAACATAAATTAAAATGCAATAAAGACATATAATACTACACTTTAAAATTAAGTCACTTTACTGCCTGCATACATTCTTATGTATGGCTTGGTGGCCCCTATTTCTACTTGAATTGAACATCACTGCCATAGAATATATAACCCAGAATTCAAACCTGGGAGACACCTTAGAGATTGCCCATTCCAACATTCAGCTTTTACAAAGGAAGAAACTGGAGCAACTTGTCCAACATCGCCTAGTTAACAATTGTCACAAGGAGGACTCAAATCAGGTTTCTAGCACAGTCAATCCTCTTTGATGATATCCTGCTTCTTGACCAACTTGGCTGTGTCCCATTATCTCCTCTTCTTTGTGCTCCCTCCACTCCCCTCCCTTCCCTGCCCCTTCCCTTCCCCTCCCCTTCCCTTCCCTTCTCTTCCCTTCCCTTCCCTTCCCTCCTTCTCTCCTCTCTCTCTCTCTCTGTCCTCTCTCTCTTTCTTCTGTCTGTATTTGTCTCTCTGTCTTTCTTCCTCACCCATTCTTCTTCTCTCCCATCCTCCCTCTTTATCTATCTATCTATCTATCTATCTATCTATCTATCTATCTATGTCTGTATCTGTTTCTGTCTCTCCCTTTCCTTCTCTTTCTCCATCTCTCCTATACTGGCTCTCTCTGTCTCTACCGCTCTCTCTCTGTCTCTGTCTTTTTCCATTAGATTCATTTCAGCTGTTGAACTCCAGATTTGTTGCCCAATTAGAGCAGACCTTTGTAGTCCAAGCATTGATATTTTAGGGAAGAAGTAGATGTTGTGGAGAAGAATTTGACTTTTGGCCTCTGAGAGTCCTCCACTTCCTGCTTCTTAAAATTCACAGATTTTAGCCAGCAAATATATACGTATACGTGTGTGTGTGTGTGTGTGTGTGTGTGTGTGTGTGTGTGTGTATACTTTTCTGTTTAATGGGTGCCACATTCCTAAGAGCTTTACTTGGTGGCAACACATCAATCCGAAGTCTATAACGAATGAAATGGAGTGCATGTAGAGGAAGGTGAGCCTTAATCTCATGCTATATGAGAAGACTCAGTGAAGGAACCCCACCCCCAAATGAAGATAAATGATCAATAAAGACAGATATAGATGTGTAGATTGATATAGTTGAATGTGTTTATGTGTATATATGTACAAAAATGTATATGTATGTGTGTATATATTATGTGCCATAATATCTGAATAATATATATTATTTGTATAT
>CM053581.1:7259097-7283334 GCA_028627135.1 Pseudochirops cupreus | reverse complement strand
CATCATCATCACCATCACCATCATCACCATCATCACCATCACCATCATCATCATCATCACCACCATCACCATCATCATCATCACCATCATCACCATCATCATCACCATCATCATCATCACCATCATCATCACCATCATCATCATCACCATCGTCATCATTACCATCACCATCATCATCATCACCATCACCATCATCATCATGACCATCACCATCATCATCATGACCATCATGACCATCATCACCATCACCACCACCATCATCATCATCATCACCATCATCATCACCATCATCATCACCATCATCACCATCACCACCATCATCATCATCATCACCATCATCACTATCATCACCATCATCATCATCATTACCATCATCATCATCATCATCATCCCATTCACATGATGCTTTTAGGTTAATAAACTCTCACTCTTTTATCTCAACCCTGTGATGTACGACCTATCATATCATTTTGCAGATGAAGAAATTAATGCTAACAGATATCTGCCTTGCCCAGGAACATATCATTTATAAGTTTCTAAGACAGAATTTAAGCCAACATCTTCCTGATTTCAAATCTAGCACTTTATCTGTGGCTCCATGTAGTTGGCCTGGAGATCCAGCACTCTGAATTTCAAAGATGGGCATGTGCTGTGTGTATGTATGTGTGTGTGTGTGAGAGAGAGAGCAATAACACCAGGAGGTAGAGTTCAAGGCAAGTACCAAGGGGACCCAAGGTAAGACAAAGAAGGGCTGGTAATCATAGCCAAGCATATATACACATACATATACAAAAAACAAATGTCACAGGGATGCCATAAGCAAGATGCAGAGCTCCATAATTAAAAACAAGCAAAAAATAGAGCAAGTCTTTTGAAAGAAGTAACATACCAAAGAAATACAGAATAATTCAAATCTGGCAACTTCTGATATGTGTCAGAGGAGGTCTTGGAATACAGTATTTTGAAATTCAAAGAACATACACTTCCAACCACAAGTATGTTACCAAGCAGAGATGAGCAAAGTCCTATAATCTTAGGGAAGAGGGCAAATGAGGAGGAATAATTAATGGCATGGAAGACTTCCAACCATTTTTTAGAAAAAGACCAGAACTGAGGAGTAACTTTCAAATATACAAAAATTAAGAGAAACCTTTAAAGAAAAGTGATACAAAAACTAGGAAAGGCTGTAGGATGATAAGATGCAAACACGCTAATTGGGAGAAGTGTAAAAAAAAACAAAAACAAGTGTCCTGTAAGAAGTTGATATCTTCAAAGAATATTGAATAAAATCAATAAGGAAAATCAGCAACAACATCAGATGATCTGGAATTAGATTGGTTCTTTTCCGAAGCTTTTAAAAGAGGGAAGATAATGTAAAGTATAAGGAAGAAATGCATTTGTGTGGGAAGGAGGAAGAAGTGGTTGAACTTGTTATTTCTCAAAGTTTGAGTACATAAGAATGTCATGCAAACATGGAGAAAGAGATGGGGGAAGTGGGCACCAGGTGAATCATTCTTACATGAAACAGGAAAGAGATGGTTGAACACAAACAGAGCTGAACAAGGAAACAATCAGTGATAGAAGTGAGGTTAAGAGGAAGAATAATACAGGGGAGTAATAACCACAAACAATATGCATTTCCTAATATTGAGTGGGTAGGGCTTAAAGGGGAAATAAAGTTCAACAGAGATCCTGAATCTGAAGAAGTGTTATTCAGTTGAGGAATGACTAAACCAATTGTTGTATATGAATATAGTAGAGTATTTTTGCTTTGTTGTGGCTGAAGAGATGATTGTAAAGAATCCTGGGAGGGAAGGGAAAAAAAGGATGGAAGAAGAAAAGGAAGAAAAGAGAAGAGAGGAAAGAAGAGGAGAAATGAGAAGGGAAGAGAAAACAGAGAGCAGAACAGAACAGAAGAGATTATTAAACAATTATTCCAAGTGCTAGGTTCTATGCTATGCACTGTGGGGATTTCATACACACACACACACACACACACACACACATACACACACACACACACACACGTTTAGATCTATATATTTGTGTGTATGTGCACACATATACACATGTGTGTATACATACATATGTGTGTACTTACATGTATGTATGTATGTATATGCACAAAGAAATACCATATCTGCCTCTAGAAGATTAAATTCCAAAGGGGAAAGAAAACAAACAAAAGAGAACTGAGAAGGACAAGAGGAAGAGATGGGGATAAAATGAAGGTACCTGATACATGAAGACATTTCTAAAGTTAAAGAAAGTTAGGAACAGAGCTGAGAGAGGCATGAAGCTGGAGAGTCCCTGGACCTGCCACAAGGTAGAAGATCCAGGTAGATTCACCAATGGGAAAAAGGAAGCAGGCCTAGTATAGGGATATGACATAGTGATAGATGTCAAGTGGCAAGCTATTCAAGCATGAGAAGGCCTGAGACATTCAGGGAAATCAGAGGATGAACTAAAAGTAGTAAGGGCTTAGTGTGTAAGATCAGAGTAAGTCAGGAACAGGTCTGGGAGGTAGAATGTTCTGATGTAGAGTGAACTGAGAAGAAACAGGAGAACAATTTAGACAAATATAACAACTTTGTAAAGAAAAGATAAACTGAGAGATTGAAGAACTCTTTAACGCCGTGACCAACCATGATTCCCCAGGGCCATTGAAGAAGCATGTTACCTACCTTTTGACAAAGATAATGGATACAAGGTGCAAAAAAGAGACATACGTTTCTGGACATGACAAAAGTACAGCTTTGTTTTGCTTAATTATGGAATTTTTATTGTATTTATATATCTTTATTATATTTTTATCTCTCCATTTTAATTGGAGGGGAAAATAGTAGTGAAGAAAGTAAAGGTTAGCAATACTAGGGTTAAAAATGAAAAAAAAAATTGGGCCACTTCCATATGTCCCACCTTGTATGAAATGCACAGAAGATGATACAAATAAGTATAGAAGGAAACACAGACAAGCAGGACACTTTAGAAAGTATAATACGAAGTTATCATATTCTTTTTTTCTTAAAAAATAGTATGAACAAGGAAGGTTACAATCTTATATACAGTTTGCTTTTCTGTGTTCTCTTGTGTGAAATGCTCTGAAAAAAATAAAACACGAATAGCCCCCTACCCTGGTAATGTAAATTTGGGAAAAAAAAATTTAGAGGCAATTGGAGTGTTCTGTTGAACACAGAGAATACAACCAGGGGCAAAGACTGAATGGTTCAAAGACCAAAATTGGGTCTGAGGTTAGGGAGGAAAATGAGAACTTTCTAATAATTATAAATTGTGCAAAATTGGAATGGGCTCCTTCAAGCCCTTCGTAACACTGCAATTTCTGACTTTTCAAAGTCCTTTTTGACTTTACTGTTCTCTGTGCATCCAGGCTCACTGGCTTCCTGGATTATTCTCCCATACAACACTCCATATCCTGACTGAAGACATTTGCCTGGACTAAACAGGCCAAATTGAGGCTGCCCCCATGTCTCAAATCAGCCTTTTTGCTTCCCTGGTTTCCTTCAAATCTCAGGTAAAATTCTGCCTTCTACAAGAATTCTTCCTCCCTTAATGCTAGCATCTTCCCTCTGTTGAGTATCTCTGAAGTATCCTCTATATATCATTTGTAAATAATTGCCTACGCGGTCTTTCCCCCATTAAACTAGGAGCTGCTTGACAGTAGAGACTGTCTTGATTTTCTTGTTATCCCTAGCACTTGGATAGACTTCTTTGTGCCTGGCCCAGAGTAGGAGTTTTATAAATGCCTTAACTTGACTTGACTTGAAGTGATAGAGGCTTCCCTCTCACTACAGCAAGGCAATTTGAATCCCTTCCTGCCATGGGTTGTGGCAAGAGAAAATTCTCTGTTGGGTGCAACTTGGTATAATCAACTAATTCTCCTTCCAATTCCCACATTCTGTAGTGTGAAGACAAGAAACTGAAAGGACAATATGATTATATTAAACTTTCTAATTTGTTAACATAGTAGTTTTACAGACAGGAATGACACTAAAAACATCTTAAATCTTTTTTTTTCCCTTTTGGAAGCATGACAATTCTAAGGAGATGATAAGAATAAACCCTAAAATTCATATCTTATTTTGTTGAAACAAAACTAGCTAGATAGCTATAGCTATATAAAACACAAGAGCATCTTCAAAGAAAAAAAACTATTTTTATTTTATGGTGCACATTCATGAAAGGTTTTATTCAATCCATCGTTATAAACCAAGATAGGGAAAAGCATCAGCTGGCCAGAGAGAGAAACTAAGGTTCTGTGGACTTCTAAATATGAGCCATTTCTTATGCATATTTATAAAATACAGAAAGCACCTAGTCAGGCTGAATCTGCCACCCGTCAGTTACCCCGCACAAGGGTGATTAGTTGGGAAGCAGGTATGGGAAAGAGACAGATTTATTAAACAACTACTCTGTCTTTAGTTCTAGAGGTCTGAGAGAGACACTGGACATTTTTGGTCCCTTGTTTGGCTTTTTCCCCGATGTGGAGGAAAGGAAGGGAAATTGTATGGTTTGAATGTGATTGGCCATTTATGCTGTAATGGAGGATAGTTATAAAATTATTTTACTCATTTCAAGAAAAGAAGAATCGCACTACTGCCACCACCACCACTATAAAAACTGGTATTAGGTGAGGGCACATTTATTTTTTCCATATTTTTATTTAAAGTTTTGAGTTTCGAATTCTATCCCTCCTCCCCTTCCCCTCCCTGAGACAGTAAGCAATCAGACACATGTTATAGATGTGCTGTTATGTAAAACTTTTCATATTAGTCATTTTCTACAAGAAGTCTTGAATAAAAGAAAAAAAAATGAGAGAAAAAGTGAAAAACAGCCTGCTTCAATCTGTATTCAATCAGTATCAGTTCTTCCTCTGGAGGCAGATAGCATGCCTCATCATTATTCCTTTGGGATTGTCCTGGATCGTTGTATTGCTGAGAATAGCTAAGCGATTCACATTTCTTCATCAAACAATATTGTTATTACTGTGTACAGTGTTCTCCTGTTTCTGTTCACACCACTATACATCATGAAAGTCTTCATGTAAGCAATTCATGTAAGTTTTTCTAAGTTTTTTCTGAAATCATCCTGCTTGTCATTTCTTACAGAACAATAAAATTCCTTCACAATCATAACCACAGCTTGTTTAGCCATTCCACAATTGATGGGCATCTCTTTGAATTATAATTCTTAGCCAACACAAAATAAGAGCTACTATAAATATTTCTGTACAAATAGATCCTTTTACCTTTTTTTAAAATGTCTTTGAGATATAGACCAAGCAGTAGTATTGTTGGATGAAAAGGTATATGTATACTTTTATAGCCCTATTAACATAGTTCCAAATTACTCTCTAATCAGTTCACAACTGGAATCAGTTGGATCAGTTCACAACTCCACCAAAAGTCCAGTAGTGTCCCAGTTTTCCCACATCCCCTTCAATATCCAATATTTTCCTTTTTTTATTATATTAGCCACTCTGATAAGTGCGAAGTGGTACCTCAGAGCGGTTTTAATTTGCATTTTTCTGATCAATAGTGACTTAGAGCATTTTCCATATGATTACAGTAGCTTTGATTTCTTTTTCTGGAAACTGTTCATGTTTATTGACCATTTATAAATTAGGCAATAATTTGGGGTTTTTTTGTTTTTTTTTTTTATAAATTTGACTCGGTTTTCTATATTTTTGAGAAATGAGGCCTTTATCAGAGATACCTGTTGCAATTTTTTTTCTCAATTTTCTGCTTTTTCTATATTTTTGGTTGCATTGGTTTTGTTTGTGCAAAACCTTTTTAATTTCATGTAATCAAAGTTGTCTATTTTACATTTTGCAATTATACATGCATATACATAATGTGTATAAACACATATAAATATATACATATATGTGTGTGTATCTATATATCATATCTATATCTATATATATATGTGTGTGTGTGTGTGTTCTTTGGTCATAAATTCTTCTCTTATGCATAAATATGACAGATAAACTATTCCATGTTCTCTGAATTTTCTTATGGTGTCACCCTTTATATGTAAATCATGTACCCATTTTGACCTTATCTTGGTATACAGTGTGAGTTTTTGGTCTATATCTAGTTTCTGCCATACTGTTTTCGAGTTTTCCCAGCAGTTTTGCTTAAGTACTGAGTTTTGGGGGCATATCATCTACTATATTATTATCATCAGTTAATATAATGTATTTTGTATGCAATCCATTCCACTGACCCACCGCTCTATTTCTTAGCCAGTACTAAAGTGTTTTGATAATTTTCAACTTTATAATATAGTGTGAGATCTAGTAAGGCTAGACTGCCTCTTTTTTCATTTTTTTTCATTGATTCTTTTGATATCCTTGAGCTTTTGTTCTTCTTGATGAATTTTCTTATTATTTTCCAGCTTTATAAAATATTTTTATAGTTTGATTTGTATGACACTAAATAAATAGAATAATTTAGGGAGAATTGGTGATTGTATTATATTGGCTATACCTACCCATGAGCAATTAATATTTTTCCAGTTGTTCAGATGTCATTTTATTTCTGTGAAAAGTGTTTAATAGTTTTGTTCATAGAGTCCCTGGGTTTAGTGACAGTGTATTTAAAAAGCACTTTAGACCCACAACATTATTTGATCTATTCAGAAACACTGGGAGCGAGACACTGCACTTGCTATCTGAAATTACATAAATGGAGAATCTAATTTCATCACTCTGGGGCTCTCCTTGTGTCAGAATTCCCTCCTAAAGCAGACTGGCAATACATCTAGAATCAATCAGTCAATCAACAAACAGGTATTAAGTACCTGCTATGGGCACTGTCATGACATTCTGTGGATACAAGCAGAGAATCAAACATTCCCTATTTGAAAGGAATTTGTATTCAAATTGGAGGAGAGAGATAACAAGTCAATATAGCCTGTCCCAAAAGTCATTGTGTAATTTTAAGTTTTAATGACTTCTAGAATATATACAGTGCAAAAAGACAAGGGTAAGAAATGAACACAGGGAGTAGTTAAACACACAGTGCCTGGTACCTAGTAGACATGTAATAAGTGTTTATTGGCTACCAGCTATTGATAAAGTAATTTGAGATGGAGGGCACTGACCACCTGGGGTGGGGGGACCAGAAAAGGTTTCATGAGAAGAGAATATCTGAGCTTCATTATACAAAAGAAAGGGACATCCTGGTGTGTAAGATGTAAGGGCATGTAAGAATGGGCACAGTCCAGATGCCTTGAGGTATGTAACAGGACAGTGACTTACTTCCCTGGGGGTCTCCAACTTCAGTATTTTCAGAGACAGTGTTTAATTCAGGTTTTCTTGACTCTACATCTAGTCCTCTGTCACCCCTGCTGTATCATTTCTGTGTCCATGTTTTACAAGGAGGGAAACTGAGGCTCAGAGAGTTTATACAGGATAGAAGAGAGTTTGGCAGAATCCCAAGCAATCAAGGGTCATATCCTGTCTCAGTCCCTCATTTATTCTGTGACCATGGAGAAAAGATTCCCCCTCTCTAAACCTATTTTCCTCATTTCCCAACAGGGATACCAATGCCTGTCCTATCTATAATAATCCCCAGGGTTCTTGGGAAGAAAACATTTTACAAAACTTTTAAAAACACTATGGAAATACAAGAGTTCATTCTTCAGTATGGCATCTAATTCATTTCTATTAGGCCCTTGCCTGGGCCAAATATAAAAGAACATGTCATCAGTCACTTTCTTAAGCTGCTGACCAATCTCTCAAACTAATCATTTCTTTGCTCTTGCCTCCACTCTAGTTCCCCCAACATGAGCGTTAGTGACAACAGACCACTGGGGATGGGGGACATGATGGAGAATGCCAATGGTTTTCTCTGTAGGGTTCATTTTTCAGAGTTATTGTTTAAAGATGTGTTGAGCAACATTCTTTCCTGATGAAAAAAACAAAATGATAAGCATTTATAATAAAATGCTGAATTTAATGTTTCAAGGACGCATTTTCATCTCTACAGTCCCCATGCTCCATGTCTTTACACAGGCTATTGCCCATTCCTGGAATGTGCTTTTTCCCCATCCTCACCACTTAGAATCCCTGTCATCCTTCAAGGCTTAGGTCACATGTCACCTCCTACATGAGAACTTCCCTGATTTGTCCTAGTTGTTAGCATTACCTGCCCCCCTCCCCGACCATCATGTTTCATTTACTTCACATATATTCTATATTTACTAATCTATGTACAGGTTAGCCTCTCCATATGCCACTCCCCAAAAGAACAGAAATTTCTTGAATGTATGTCATGAGGATCTCTTAAAGGAAGCAGGGATAACTGATCTGGTACACAAAAGATGCAAGGAGGGCATGATCATGGTGTGCAAATATTTGAATATCTGATGTGGAGGAGAGGGAAGAATTAGTTTATTTAGCCTCTAAGTGTTGAAGAAGAAAGGGATACAAGTTTGCAGAGATAAATTTGGCTTGAATGTCAGAAAAAAAAAATCCCAATGCTTAGAGGTGGCCTAATGTGGAATGGCCAGTTCTGAGAAATGGCAGATCCCTCTTCACTGGATATCTGAAATCAAAGTTTAGATGGCCCCTAGTCAAGGCATGTTACATTTGGGATTTCCTTTACTCTTTTACACTTCTCTATTATCGTCAAGGGCACCACCATCCTCCTAATAACCCAGACTTTCAACCTCCCTTCCCCTTCTTTGCCTTCCCCTCTATCTCCCCCCCCCCTTTCCTCTCCACTCACATCCACTGCTTTCTCAATCTAATCTGGTATGACATTTCTACTTTCACAACATTTCTCTTTTATGCTTCCCTTCTTTCCTCTGACACTGCTGCCACTCTGATGTGGGCCTTCATCCCTTCATGACTGGATCATTTCCACAGCCTGCTGGTTGGTCTTCCTACTTCAAGTATCTTCCCACTCCAGTCTATTCTCTAATCCAGATCTTCTTAAACTTTTTCCACTTGTGACCCATTTCTGAATTTCTGTGGCATGGTTGGTGCCATGTGGCCTGAGGGCATGCACAGTGCCGAGTGCACATGCTTTGTGTTCAGAACCAAGGCTGCAGTGAAGTCACAGGATATAACACGGGCAAGCAGGGCCAGAAAGACCTCAGATTTATTATGTATTTGATTTTTAAATTAATTTTGCTCTACGTGCATTCAGAAAGCTTTTACTGTTGCCAAATTTTGGTGGCCCTCTATGGCCACCCTATTTGGTGGCCCCCTATGTGACCCACAGTTTGAGAAATGCTGCCAAATATCAAATTGCTCTTTCTAGCACATAGGTCTTAACTATGACACTCATTCACTTAATAAACTCCACTGATTCCTTCTACTCCCATAAGCAAATATCAAATCCCTTTTGGCTTTTGCAGCCTTCCCAGACTGAGCCTTTCTACCTTTTCAGATTTCTGTCTCCTTCCCCTCTACACAGTCTTTCATCATGTTCCATTCACCCCCTTGTGGTTCTTGAACACAACATACCATCTTCCCTTTCCAAGTATCGTCATTGATGTTCCCTTTCACCTGGAAATGTGCTCCCTCCTCACCTCACCAGACTCAGCTCAGATCTCACCTTCTCCAGTATCCTTTTTTTCCAACCTCCCTTAGTGCTAGTGACTTTCCTCTGAGATAACTCCCCCCCCCCCCCCCGCGATTTATCCTGTATTAACCTTGTCTGTATGTAACGTTGCCATGTTGTCTCCCCTATTAGACTAGCATCTCCTGGAGGACAAGGATTGTCTTTTACACTTCTTTCATCCTCATCACTTGGTACAATACTTGGCATATAGATGCATGATAAATACTCGTAGGTGTTGTGGATAATCATGGGGATGATGATGATGATGATGGTGATGATGATGATGGTGGTGGTGATGATGATGATAATGGTGATGATGATGGTTATGATGGTGATAATGATGATGGTGATGATGATGATGGGGATGATGATGGGGATGATGATGGGGATGTTGAAGATGGTGATGATGATGATGCTGATGATGAAGACAGTGATAACTCCTATCACCAATGAGGTTACTTCAAACTTTCAAATTTGGGATTCTGTAAACTATACTATGTATATTTGTTAAAAGTCTGATATTGTCAAGAACTCCTTTAGCAGTGGGAATACAAAGGCAAATTAAATCAATGAGGTACTCAAAAAGCTTGCACTAGGGGTGGGGGTTGGGAAGGGAGGGAGATAAGGAGGGAGGTTAGAAGCACATGAACAAGTAGACACAGAAATATATATAAAATAAAAAGAAGGGTTTGTCTTGTTGGGGGGGCAGAGAATCAGTTTATGCTTCTTCTAAGAGGTAGCATTTGAAATGATCTTTGAAAGAAACAGAGTAAAGTGTTTGAGGTGAAGAATAACAGCTTGTGCAAAGGCATGGTAGTGGGAGATGACATCTAGCATATGGAGCAGCCAACAGGCCATTATGGCCGCTAAGGAGATGGAATGTAGGCAATAGTGTGCAATAAATCTGAGAGGGAACCTGCTGCTAAGCAGTTATTCAGTCAATCAGCAAGGATTTATTAAGAGATTATGGCAAGTTGTTTAAACCATTTTAGACTCAGTGTCTTTATTTGTGATATGAAAGCATGAGACTAAATGCCCTCCCAAATCCCTTTCAGTCCTATGAGCATGATCCTATGTGTCAGGCACTGTGCTCAGCCATAGGGATACAAAGGCAAAACACACACACAGTCCTAGTCCTCAGGGAGTTCACAATCGAATAGAGGAGACAGAATAGGCAGGCATAGACAGATGTACAGCAGATAGAGAGAGGAGATGGGAGTAGATGGGTTGTAGACTGTGAAGGTAAGGCAGTACCAGCTGATCATGCTGGGAAAGCGAAGCATTCCACATTCGGATTCCATGAGAATGTGGTCTGGAACTGGATTAAAACCTGGACAATCCAGGTGATGATGGGAATAGAGGTGCCCTGGGGAGCCCATCACCTTGTCCCTCTGTTAGGGACCCTAAGGTAATGCCAGATCTGTGGAAAGGGGCACACCTCTACATAGGCTTGTGTGTGCGTGTGTGCATGTGCGTGTGTGTGTGTGTGCGTGTGTGTGTGTGTATGTGTGTGTGTGTGTGTGTGTGTGTGTGTGTGTGTGTGTGTGTGTGTGGTAGTGGTATGGTAGTGGGTGTCTGGGTCTCTTTGTGCCTCTGTGGACTTAAACCTAAGTGCATCTCTAATCTGTTCTCCATGTGTGTCTATCTCCATGAACATTCCAGGGAAGGGGCTTTGGCAGTCATACAAAGTGACTCATTCTCCCCATCCACCAGCCACACCCTATTCTGTTTCTTTACACACACACACACACACACACACACACACACACACACACACACACACACACCAGAAAGCTTCCCAAAGACAGATATTGACCTGAGCAGAATTTCATTCTCAGCATTTCCGTGTCCCATCATACCTGGCACCTGGTGCCCAGCAGTCGCTGAGAAGAAGGGAGGACATGGCCACAGGGGATCATTGTGAATGAGGTCCAGCCTTGGTGTGGAAATTGCCTCATCCTACACCAGAACTCATCATAGGCACAGCTCCCAGCCCCTAGATTCTTGGTCGAGGCACAAGATCCAGCTCAGCCAGCATCCATTCAGCTCTCATTAAATGGGAGGCTGGAGGGTGGAGACATTGGAAACCCAGAGGTGGATGATCCTCAGCCTTCAGAGCGGAGCTTAGTATAGTATAGGAAGGGATCAGGGCTACAGCCAGATCTGGAGGCTACAGCTCAATTGGTTAGGAGCTGTATGATAGTGGGGAAACTGAATGATGTCTCTGAGCTTCAGTGACCTCCATGAAAGGGAGAGAATGATATACTCACTATCTCACAGGAATTTGGTGGAAAACCATACGGCAGTTAGATGGCTCAATGGATAGATAAAGCACAAGGTCTGGAGTCAGGAAGACCTGGATTCAAATCTAGCCTCAGACTTTTACAAGCTGAGTTACCCTGAGAAAGTCACAACTCTATTTGCCTCAGTTTCCTTGTCTGTAAAATGAAACAGAGCAGAAAATGGCAAACCACTCTAGTGCCAAGAAAACCCTAAATGACTACATGAAGAGTCAGACATGCTTGAAAATGAAAATTCCTATCAAGTTAAAGGGAAAATACTTCCATTGTCCTCAGTGTTGTATATTCTAAAGTCTCTTCCAGTTCTGACATTTTATGTTCTAAGGATATTCCAGCCTTAACATTCTGTCTTCTCTATTTTTAGATTCCTAGATCTGACAGTTTGTCATTCTAGGTGGGGATGTTCTGGAAGATGTTTAACAACCGATCTTCCATTTTAAAAACTGTATGCAGGGCACCCTTTTAAGGTTAATCTTTATTATTACCATTCTTCTGGACAGCTAGGTGGCACAGTGGCCAGAAAATTCTCCCAAGAGGCAGCTGGAAACACAGCACATAGAGAGCTGGGTCCAGAGTCTGAAGGATCTAAGTTCAAATCCATCCTCAGATATTTCCTAACTTTGTGATTCTGGGAAAACACTGAATCCCTGTTTGCCTCAGTTGTCTCAACTGTAAATTGGGGATAATGATACCTGCCTCCTAGGCTATTGTGAGGATGCAATGAGATGCAGTGGCTGGCACATGGTATGTACTCTATCAATGCTTCTGCTTTCCCTTCCCTCTTAGCTAGAATGTGAATGCTCTCTGGGCATTAAAAACAAAGTGTGTGGGGAATGAGCATAAGACCAAAATACTGTGTAAGAAATCTCGGTGTGGCTGGTAAGCTGGGGCATTGGTCAATGGATATCAGGATTTGTGTTTGATGGAGAGATCTCAGTCTAGGGGAACAAAATATCTAGAGAAGGATTTGATACTGCTAACATCCGTGGTTTGACCAAAAACATACGTCTTTTGTGGCCCAACTCACGTCATTGCTTTTCCCCATGCCTAGAACTCTCTTCCTTTACACTCCAGGATCCTGGATGTGAGTGTGAGTGTGTCTGTGTGTGTGTGTGTGTGTGTGTTCAAATGTCTGTGTCAGTATGGGTGACTGTGCATGTGTGTGTTAAAATGGTTGCCGATTTCAAACTCTTAATGCCTTAGCTCAAATTCACTGTGACTTCTGCGGCCAGATGTGAATGTCTTCCTTTATTAGCCAAACTTCTGCTGACAATCCTGCCTTCTCCATCCTAGCCACCCCACATAACTTAACTAGTATTGGCTGAAGGGGACAGTAAATGCTTAAATGTCATAGGTTCCTTGAATATTTGAAATTTTTGCCTCAAAAGGGAAGATCCCAGAGCAAAGGAGCAAGTTAAAAGGAGGTACATTTTGGCTTGATATCAGGAAAAACTGCCCAATGATGAGTGTTTCCCTAAAGGAGAAAGGGGTCCCAGGAACTGGCGGGTAGGGGTGCCACCTTCTGGAAGTTCTTCAAGAAAAAGTGAGGCAAACAACCAGAGGGGATTTATACTCTGCATTCCTTTTTGGTGTGGGTCAGACCAAATGGACAATGTCTCTTCCAACATTAAAATTCCATGATTCTGTGACTAGTGTGGTAGAGTGAGGGGCATGTTATACTTGGACTCAAATCCTGCCCTTCCAATTTGCTATCTTTGTGACATCTAGAAAGTCTTCCCATCTCCATCTCCTTATCTATAACATAAAAGGGTAGGCCATAATGACTTCTTGGGTGCTTTCCAACTCAAAATTTCAAATCCTATAATCTTCTAATGTTTTAGGTAGAAAATCTCTTTCTATTCCCTTTTTCAAAGGGCAGAATGTACAGCCATGCTAAAGCTCTCCAATTTGGACAGGCAATATAGTCAATAGAGATGGACAGAAAATCAGGAGACCAAGCCTCAGTTTCCACATATGTCATACAGCAGTAATCATATTTTCCTCCTGTATATGTCTTGACAGAAATATTTGAGAATGAAATCATTGTGGTGGGAATCTTTTTAAGTTTTAGAATTTTGCTTTTGTATATGTATATATGCATAGAAATTTTATCTACTTTCCTTTCTTAGAATGCCAGTTTAGGGAAAATAATTGAATGTGTGGTTAATGATCTGTGAATGGGAATTTCAAAATGGAACGACTGACTCAAGATCAGACATTGGTGGATAAGCATTATGTATCAGGCACTGGTGCAAAGGATGCTGGAGAGGCAAAGGAAGACAAAAGGCAGTCCCTGCCCTTGAGAAGCTCAGGGTCTCCTGGGGGAAACCACATGCAAACAGTTGTGGAGATAAGATTTGTGTAGGATAAGGTGAAGATAATCAAAGAGAAGAAGCAACAAATAGAAAGGGGATTGGGAAAGGAGTCCTATGGAAGGTAGGATTTTAGCTGGAGTCTGATGGAAGCTGAAGAATCAAGGAGGCAGAGATGAGGAAGGACCATGGTGGACATGGGAACTACACAGTGGGAATGCCTGTAGCCAGGAGATGGCGTCTTGTTCAAGGAACAATAAGGAGGACTGGAGAGGGTATGGTGGGAGAGGGTGAAAACTAAGTCTAAGAAACCTGGAATGGTAGACTACTCTACCTTGGGTTGTAAAGGGCTATGAAAGCCAAGCAGAGGGTTGGATATTCAGTCCTGGAGGTGCTACGGAGACATCAGAGTTTACGGAGTAAGGGGTGGGGGATAACATGATCAGACCTCCACTTCAGGAAGATCATATTTGACCACTGAGTAAAGGTGATAGGATCTTTTACCCAGATAAAGTAGTTTCAGAGCGAGGGGGAAGGCAGTAAGACTTAGTAAGTATCTCCTACATATGAGGCACTGGACTGAAGTTTTATATTATTCTTTCATTTGATCCTCACAACAATCCTGTGAGGTAAAAGCACTATTATTCCTCACATTTTACAATTGAGGAAATTGAGACAAATAGAAATTAACAGATTTTTGTTGCACTGGCCTGGGAGAGGAGCACAGACTAGCACACAGGCTGTACCAGCACAGACTCAATCATAACAAAGCTGGAGCAGACGCCAGGGAACTGAATCATTGGCAGCAGTGGCAATTCACAAGCCTCTCAGCAGAGTAGGAGGGGTCTATTGGAGCTGGATGAGAGAAATACAGTCCTACAGGGAGCCTGTAGCAGCAGCAGCAACTGCTCCTGAGGTTATCAACCCACAGACCGAATGTTTGAAAGGCATTGATTTAGACATCCAGGAGCCAAGATGGCAGAGCAAGCAGCAAGTCACTCTCACTCTCCCTTATTGACCTTGAAAAACCAGAGAATATTGCCATAGGAAAAATCTTGGAATAGTAGAGCCAGCAGAAAGATGGGGTACGGCAGTCTTTTAGCTCAGGAAGTTAGAGGGTTTAACAGGAAAGGTTCCTCTTGTTGTGGCTGAAGAGCACCATGATGGGAAGCATCCCAGCAAGCCAGTAGTAAGCCTCAGCATAACAGCAGGAAATTCCAAGCCCCAGGGCGAAGAACCAGGCAAGTGCCAACACAAAGCACACACCACCTCCAGCTGAGCACAAGGTAACTACTAGACCATTACAACAGCTGCCAGCGCCTGCAGTTCCAGCACAGAAAGGCAGCACAGGAAGTTTGGGACAGTTCCTCCTGGGCCCCAGAAGCAGAGATCAAATTTAAAAGCCAGGAAAAAAAGCAAACAACATGAGCAAGAAGAATAAAAAGAAAATCAATGACCATAGAGAAATGTCTTGGTGACAGGGAAGATCAAAACACAAATTCGGGGGAGAACAACATGGTCAATATATCCATATCTGAAACCTCAAAGGGGAATACGAATTGATCTTAAGCCCAGAAAGCCTTCTTGGAAAAGCTAAAGAAGGATTTTAAAAGTCAAACAAGAAAGGAAGAAGAAAAATTTAAAAATACAATTGACAAAATGGGAAAAAATACCCTGAAGAAATTAACAGACTTTCCTAGGATACTACAGGTAGTAAATGTCAAAGTCTGATTTTATTTCAGAGCTTGCTGATTCCAGACTCAACACTCTATCTACTAGTTAACTGCGTCTCAGGTGGACATATATGGGAGAAATGCTATCAAGGCAAAATCAGCAGTTCTTGGGAAGATTGGATACTTAAGTGAGAAAAAGTGAGAAGTTAATTGGGGATGACATCGATGTTGTGAGCCTGGATGACTGAGAAGATGGTGGTACTCTTTACAATAACAGGGAAATTTGGAAAAGGGCAGGATTTGGGGAAAAGTTAATTAAATCAATTTTGGATATTTTGAGTTTAAGATGTCTAATTGTCATTCAGTTTGAAATATCTGAAATGCTGTAGAAAATGTAAGACTGAAGGTTGGCATAGAGTTTAGGAAAGGATATGGAGATTTGAGGATCATGAGCATAGAGACAGAGTTGGAATTATGGTTCGGTGCTGATGGGATCACCAAGTTAACAAGTATAAAGAAAAGGCCCAGGTCAGAAGCCTGTGTCACACCCACAAGTTATCAATGCTGACAGACATGAAAATTCAAGAAAGGAGACTGAGAAGGAGTGATCACATAGGTAGGAGGAAAACCAGGTAAGAATCACTCATTTTGAATTGACTGAATTCAGAGCTAACTTATTCTCCAGTTCCATAGAAGACGACCTAGAAGAAGGACAGAAAAAGAGAAGGAATAACAGATTTATGGAAGATGACCATTTCAAGTTTTGATATGCTTACTTTGAGATATCAGTTAGACATGTTTGGATATATTCAGCAAGTAATTGGTAGTATTGAATAGTAGTTGAAGAGATAGATCAGGATTGTTTACATAGGTTTTAACTCCTTAACAAAAATAATCTTTGTTTATTATGTAAAATCAGTAGGAGGAAAGGCGAGAGAAGCAGCAGCAGCAGCAGCAGAAAAAGAAGAAGAAGAAGAAGAGGAAGAAGAAGAAGAAGAAGAAAAAGAGGAAGAAGAAGGAGGAGGAGGAGAAGAAGAAGAAGGAGGAGAAATAGTAATATTAATAGTTCAATACTAGTGGTAGTAGTAGTGGTTTGCCTAGGATCTAGAACATAATAATGAGTCTCTGATATATAATAGTTGTGTAATATGTATTTGTTCATTGACATTTGAAAGATAAGTATGAGATCAAAGAATTTGAGAGTTAGAATGAACCTCACCAAGCATGAGTATGCAAGGGGAACATAAAAGGGTCAAAGAATAAGGGACATTATGGAATAAATGGGTGATAGGGTGGATTCGAATGATGAACCAAGCAAAGGTTATTAAAAAAAAAAAACAACAACAACAACAACAAGAACAGCAGCAGACCAAATGGGAAGAAAAGAAAAAATGAATGTCTAGGAAGGCAAAGGAGAACATGTATGGAAAAAGAGAATAATCAACAGTTTCAAAAGTGACAATAAAGTCAAGTAGGATAAGAATTGGGTAAAAGTTGTCAGATCACTGGTGACCTTTTAGAAAATACTTTTAATAAAGTGATGGAGTCGGGAAGTCATGTTATAAATGATGCAGAAATGACTGGGTGGTGAAGAAGAGCAGGTAGAGATTACTTTCACTTAGCCTGGAGAATAGATGACTCAGAAGTACATAAGAACTTCTTTCAAATATCTGAATGGCTGCAATACAGAGGAGAGAGCTTAGATGTGCTGGATTGTCCCCAAAGGGAACCAAAAGCAGTAGGTAGAAAAAGAAAAGGAATTAATTTGGGCTTGATGTCTGGGCGAACAGAAAAACGAGAAAAAAACCAACCTTTCTAACAATTCTAAAAATGAAAGATTCATACAGAGTTAACACAGCGGTTATGGGTTGCCTCCAGAGTTGGTGTTTCGGATACCTGCAAGAAAGACTTGACAACAATTTTTCCAACATGCATGGAGAATGGGGATGGGGGAAGAGAGCTTTCATATATGGAATAAGCTAGATACCCTCTCTTAGCTCTCCAATCCCTAAATTCACTCTAGAAGCTTGGTAGCAAAAACTCAAAGTGGAGAAGAATAACTATTTAAGGAAGTAGCACAATCAAGTGGCCCTTTGTTAAAGAAAACAAAGTATTTGCAAGTCACAGAGAGAAGGCAAAGAAATGGGAGGAGGAGAAGGAGGAAGAGGAGGAGGAGGAAGAGGAGGAGGAAGAGGAAGAGGAGAAGGAGGAAGACAGACACAGAGACAGATAGAGAGACAGACAGAGAAGGACAGACAAAGAGAGAGAGAGAGGATTTTAGAGATAGGTGTGGAAAAACACTTCACACAAATAAAGTCAGATAAAAACAATTAGAGAAATATCAATTGCTCATGGGTAGACTGAGGCAATATAAGAAAAATGAAAATTCTACCAAAATTAATTTATTCAATATCATAAATCAAACTATCAAAAATGTATATTATAAAGATGGAAAAAAAATTAACAAAAATCTTCTGGGGTAGCACAATGAAGAGAGCACCAGTCCTGGAGTCAAGAGGAACCTGAGTTCAAATGTGACAACAGACACTTGAAACATTTACTAGCTGTATTACCTTGGGCAAGTCACTTAACCCCAATTTCCTTGCCTTTAACCCTCCAAAAAAAATCATCAGGAAGAAGAAAAGGTCAAGAATATCAAGGGAATCAATGGAAAAACCTGAAGGAAGGTGAGCTGCAGTATCAGATCTCACAGTATAACAAAGTCATAGTCGTGAGCACAATCTTATTCCGCTCAGAAATGGAGGGGCGCATCAGCGAAATGCATTAGGCACATGACATACAGGATGAAACAAGCATGGTTATCCACCATTTGATAAACCAAAACATCTAAACTACGGGATTATTCGACAAAAATGGCTGGGAAAATTGCATAGACGTTTGTACAGACACTTGGTACCGATCAACATTCTAACACCACTTATCAACATAACGTAAAAATGTGTACGCGATTTAGACATACAGGGCGATAACATAAGCAAATTAGGGGAGGAAGGAACATTTTACCTGTCACATCTATGGATAAGGGAAGAATTCATTACCAAACCAAATATAGACAAGATTGTGAGAAAGAAAATGGATAATTTTGATTACATTAATTAAAGGAAAAAAACTTACACAAGTAAAATCAATGCAGCTAAGATTACAAGGAAAGCAGGATACTGTGGGAAAATTTTACAGCAAATTTCTTTGATGAAGGTCTCATTTCTTAAATACATAAAAACCTGAATCAAATTTATAAGAATACAAGTCATGCCTCAAGTGATAAATGGTCAAAAGATATGACCAGGAAGTTTTCAGAAAAATAAACCAAAACTATCTATGGCTGAAAATGGTGGAGTAAAAGCAGGAAATTGCTTGAGCTCCTTCCCCAATTACCTCCAATGCTTAGGGAAAAAAAATGTCTCTAAACAAATTTTCAAACTATGGAAACAACAAATGACAGAATGAAGCAAATCTTCCACTGAAGACAGTCTGGCAGGCCAACAGAAAGGGTTCATCACACTAAGCTAGGAATGGAGCACAGTCCTGAGTGGGCCACCCTGGCACAGATGGGTGGTGCAGACTGGGCCTGAGTAGAACAGTGGGAATGAATCACTGGCAGCTGTGGTGATTTCCAGACTTAACCCACAAATGTGAAAGACAAAGTAAAAGGTCAATGGGGAAATTCATTGGACCTGAGTGAAAGAGCACAGTGGTACAGCCCTGCCCCAGGTGGTGGAGGTGGCACCAGTTGTGGAGGCACTGCCAACAACACCAGCCTCAGTAGCTGCTTTAAGAGATTCAGGTCTATAGATGGAGATGTGACCAAGCAGCTGATCTGAGAGCAATTGCAGGAATCTCTTTACTGACACTGAGTCAGGATTCTCTTCCTTTGCCATGCTTGGATCTGGGTTAAAGTCTTAGGTGGCTGTCCTGGGGTGAGGAGGAACACTAGTGTGGCAGAACGTGGTGGCTGTGGAGAGGGAGTCCTTCTCACAGTTCTGAGGTAGATGTCTAGAAGTAGCTCTGAAAACAGCAGTGCAAACCCCCAGAAATTTGGGACAAAGCACTCTCTACTCTGGAAGCAGAGTTCTACCATGGTAGAGAGTTCAAAAGTAAGGCAATTGTCTAGGAAAAGGGGAAAAAATAATGAAAAAAAATTGGACTATAGAATACAGCTTCATTAACAAAGAAGATCAAAACATAGAACCAGAAAAAAGACAAGGATGTCAAAATTCCTGTATCAAAAGCCTTCAGGAAAAATATGAATCAGTCACAGGCCATGGAAGAGCTCAAAAAGGAGTTTGAAATTCAAGTAAGAGAAGTAGAGGGAAGAAGACTCCAAGGAATATTATAACCAAATTTGAGAGTTCCCAGGTTAAGGAGAAAATATTACAAGCAATCAGGAAGAAACAATTTGAGTATTGTGGAAACACAATCAGGACAACACAAGATCTAGCAGTTTCTACATTGAGGGATCAAAGGACTTGGAATATGATATTCCAAAGGTCTAAGGAGCTAGGATTAAAACCAACAATCACCTACCCAGCAAAACCGAGTATGATACTTCAGGGAAAAATATGGACATTCAATGAAATGGAGGATTTTCAAACATTCTTGATGAAAAGACCAGGGCTGAATAGAAAATTTGACTTTCAAATACAAGAAACAAGAGAAGCATGAAAAGGTAAATAGGAAAGAAAAATCATAAAGAACATATTAAAGTTGAACTTTTATATTCCTACATAGAAAGACAATATTTGTAACTCTGACATTTTTCTCAGTATTAGAATAGTTGAAGGGAATGCACACACATACATACATATGAATATATATATATATATATATATATATATACATATATGTATGTATAGGTGTGTATGTGTGTGTGTGTGCATGTATAGGTATACACAGACAAGAAGGCATAGGGTGACTTGAATAAGAAGGTATGATATCTAAAAAACAAAATTAAGAGGTAAAAGAAAAATATATTGGGGAAGGAGAAAAGGAAAGATAGAATAGGGTAAATTATCTCACTTGAAAGAAGCAAGAGAAAGCAGTTACAATGGAGGGGAAGAACAGGCAGGTGAAAGGCAATGAGTCAACCTTACTCTCCTTGGATTTGGCTCAAGGAGGGAATAACATACAGACTCAATTGGGTATCTTACCCTACAGGAAAGTAGGTGGAATGGAGTAAGAGGTGGTGATGACAGAAGGGAGGGCAGATTGGGGGAGAGAATAGTCAGAAGCAAACCTTTGTGAAAAGGGACAGAGTCAAAGGAGAAAATATAATAAATTTGGGGTGGTGGGATTGGACAGAAGGAAATATAATTAGTCTTGAACAGTATGATAACTATGTAAACTTTTTGCATAACTACACATGTATAACCTATATTGAATTGCTTGTCTTCTCAGTGGGAGTGAGTGAGGAGGAAAGAAGAGAGAAAATCTGGAATTCAAAGTTTTAAAAAGAATGTTAAAAAATTGTTTTTACATGCAACTGGAAATAAGATATACCGGTAATGGGGTATAGAAATCCATCTTGCCCTTCAAGAAGGTAAGTTGGAAGGGGCTAAGGTGGTAGGGGGATAGCAGGGATATAAGAGAGGACAGTCTGGGGGAAGGGGTAATCAGTATGTTTGCCATCTTGGGGTGGGGTTTTGGGGAGAGATGGGGAGAAAATTTGGAACTCAAAATCTTGTGGAAATGAATGTTGAAAACTAAAAATAAATGAATAATTTCTTTAAAACCTATCTATGGTTATGTGAAAAAGAAATGTCCTAAATCTATTAACTAAAGAAATGTGAATTAAAACAGCTCTGAATTAAATGTGAATTAAAACACCTCATACCTGTCAGATTGACTAACATAACAACAAAGGAAAATGACAAATGTTGGAGGTGATAGGCACAATTTGGGACACAAAGGCACTATTACTGGAGTTTTGAGCTGATCCAATCATTCTGGAGAACAATCTGGACTTATGCCTAAGGGTTATATATCTGTGCATATCTTTTGATTTGGTACTACCACTACTAGGTCTGTATTGCCCCCCCAAAAATCTTTTAAGGGAAAAGGATTTATCTGTACAAAAATATTAATCATGGCTTTTTTTTGTGGCAGCAAAGTATTGAAAATTGCAAGGATATCCATCAATTGAGGCATGGCTGAACATGCTGTGGTACATGATTGTGATGAAATGCTATTGTGCTATAAAAATGATAAATAAGATGGCTTGCAAGAACCTGGGAAGACTTATATGAACTGATACAAAGTTAAATGATCAGAAGCGGTAATATTTGATGATGATCAACTGTGAAGGACTTAGCTCTTCTCATCAATACAATGATCCAAGACAACTCCCCAGGACTCATGATAAAAAATGCTGTGTGCCTCCAGAGGAAGAACTGATGGAGGCTGAATGAAGACCAATGCATGTTTTTTGTTTGTTTGTTTGTTTTTGCTTTCTTTATTTTTCCTGTTGTTTGTTCCTTTTGGTCTGTGCTTTCCTTTGGGGCATGGCAAATATGGAAATATGTTTTGCTTTATTTCATGTGTCTTTGTTGCTCAGTCATTTCAGTCATGTCTGACTTCTGATTATCCCATTCGGAGTTTTTTGGCAAAGGTACTGAAGTAGTTTTTAATTTCTTTCTCCAGCTCATGTTATAGATGGGGAAACTGAGGCAAACAGGGTAAAGTGACTTGCCCAAGTTCCTACAACTAGTAAATGACTGAGGAGAGGTTTTAACCTAAAAACATGAGTCTTTCTGACTTCAGACCTCTTACTCAATCTGCTGCGCCACCTAGAAGAAGGGGAAGGAGAGGGAGAGAGAGCATCAGGAACTCAAAATTTTTAAAAATTATGTTTATAATTTATTATATGTAATTATATATAATAATATAATTTTATATTTAATATATGTCATAAATATTGTTATTTAATATTATTTTTCACATGTAATTGAGAAATATTTAATGAAATAAATAAAATATTTTGGGGGGAAATAAATCCATTTTCTTGTTTCTCTCAAAAGCATCTAAGTGGCACATCAAAGAGAGTGCTGGGCATGGAATTAGGAAAACCTGAATCCAAATCTGACCTAAGACACTTATTAGCTGTGTGATCCTGGACAAGTGACTTAACTCTGTAGTCTCAATTTCCTTGGCTGTTAAAATGAACTGGAAAAGCAAATGGCAAACCACTCTAGCATCTTGCCCATAAAACCTCAAATGGGGTCATGAAGAAGAAAAAAAGAAAAGAAAATCATTTAGTTGCTAGTTAATAATATCTAAAAATAATAGATACTATTTAGATAGTTCTATAAGTTTTCTAAAGTGGAAAATAAGTACTATTTATTATTCCCATTTTATAGGTAATGGAACTAAGACAAATAGAAGGTAAGTGACCTACCCAGAGTTATGCAGCTACTCATTGTCTGATGTGGAATATGAACTAAGGTCTCTGTGCCTGGAGATCCAGTTCTGTTCACTGTACCACCCTCAATTCCAAAGCCATCCTCCCACCTTATTGCATCAACCATTAAGGCTCTGTTTTTATCAACAAGAAAAGTAATAGAAAGAAATGTTGGTGAGAATTTTGTTGTGGGTTTTCCTTTTAAACTTTTCCACCAGCACCCCCTCCCATCATTTTCTTCTAAGTTTGGGCATTACAAGGGATATGTTACAGACAGCTGAAAAGATCATTGTTTGTTTACCCGTTTCCCTTCAGCAATAAATCTGGACTTCATGTATCCTTAGTTCTCTGTGCTGGTCTCTATCAAAGAAAGGTGAGGACATCATAAGTGAGAATTGACTTTATATTGCTATTATCTTACAAAACTGAGCCTCCTTTTCAGTTCTTCAGCTAAAGCCCTTGTTCAGATCCTCGTCACCAGTGCTCTTTACTGGGAACCTCCTAACAACTTTTCCTGGGTATCATCTCTATATGTGAAAAAGAACCCAAAGTGACCTTTCTTGATTTCAAAATGTGATACCTGTGTCAGTTGTTTATTGCAGATAAGTTTTCATTTATCGAGACTTTGCTATAGATGTTTGGTATAACGTGGTATTAAGTGGCAGCTACAGAAAGCCAGACAGCATTGTCATAAAGGAAGGAGACCACATTCATCAGCATTCTCATAGACTGTTCAGGGTACACCAGCTCTTCTTGACAGTGAAGCCATCAGTTATCAGGTTTAATAAGGAGAGATGGTGTAATGCCATGTACCAGCAGATTCCCAAAGGAATGCTACTGTGAACAGCCTTTAGAGTTCAGATTACAAAATATAGTGAACACTCTGTTTATTCCATTACAAATCAAGACAAACATTCAAAACATTATAATATTCACAACATTACA
>CM053581.1:7222064-7258597 GCA_028627135.1 Pseudochirops cupreus | reverse complement strand
TCCAGGATTCTTCCTTCAAGGAGAGCAAAATTCCAATTCTGTCTCTCAGATGCTGGGAGAGAAACTTTCTCTCTCTCCCTCTCTTTGTCTCTCTCTCAGCCAGCCTCAGTCTCCACAATTCCTCCCCCACCCAGAGCAACATTCCAATTCTGTCTGTCTGTCTCTGGAATTCTTGCTAATATACACACCTCAGCCAATCCCCTTCTTCCACATCAACAGGGGAGTTCATGCCTTCTCAACAATGGGACAGGGTTTGCCCCTTCCACACTTAGCACTTAGTACTAAGTGCTAAGTATCCTGCTAAACAGATTACTATTACAGATGGGAAATACAAAAGGGTGCTATCTCTGGGACTCGACTTTGATTCTATGTCAGAAAATTGCAGACAAACATTAATGTTCCATCGTGTTTATTAAAGAATTGAAGGCTCCTCTTCCTCCTCCTCTTTCCGCCCACCCCCCATTTTTCCTCTCATTCTCTATCCCTCTCTCCCACTATCTCTCCCTATCTCTCCCTCCTCTCCCCCTCTCCTTCCTTCCCCCTTCCCCTTCCCCTCCTCCGTCTCTCTCTCCCCCTCCATCTCTCTCCCCCTTCCGCCATCTCTCCCCTTCTTTTCCTCTCTCCTCTCCCTCTCTTCCCTTCTCCTCACCCCTTCTGCCTTCCCCTTCCTCTCTCTCTCTCTCTCTCTCTCTCTCTCTCTCTCTCTCTCTTTTTCTCTCTCTAGCTCTCTTTCTCTCTCCACCTGTCAAAGAATCCTGTGAAGTTCTTGGGTGCTTCTGTCAATCACTGCCAGCACCTCCCTTCATTGCTTCATTCATTCTCAGGGTTCCAAGCCTCCGGAACTAGGAAGGACAGCAGAGGCCATCCAGCCCATCCTGTAGCCGAACAAGCATCCTCGCATCCCCCACCGAAGGCGCTTAAGCATTAGCTTAGAGAGCCCCAGTTAGGGGAGCACTGGCAGCCCATCCCACATGCTCACTCCTTTACCAAACATTGATTAAGCCCCTACTGCTTAAAGCATCTTGATTGGGTGGGGAATTGGGGACTGGCAAAAGAGAGTAAAGACCTAAAAACAAAGAAACAACTCCTGCCCTCCTCAAGGGATGTAGTAGTGAGGAATGGGACCCTAACCTAGGTCACTTTCATGTGCAATTGACATGAGCGCACCTTGATCCTGAATGGCAGGCGGCCCTTGCTACCGTCATTGAGGGGAGAAGCCCTCCTGGAGAAGGGGCCTGACACTCTCTGCCAACACCATCACCGCTGCCACCACCAACCACAGAGGAGCTGCCACCTGTCCAGCAGCCAAAATGGAAGTAAAGGATCTGATTATAACCTGTGAAAATAAGATGCAGAAAGAGCTTGACCCTATCTACTCCCAGCTGGTGAAATGGTGCAGCCTTCTATACTCCCTGAATCTCCCAGGTGAAATGCCCCTTGATCTACTCAAGCAGGAAAAGACCCAGATTTCCCCAAGGACCTCCAGCCGGCATTTCCCAACTCAGAAAGATATAGATTATGCCCAGATAACACAAAACTCTGAGAAGAAATAGGACTCTCACTTGCAGTTGGGAGCATCTTTTTGGAACCAGGCTCCCCAAAGGCCCCCTGGGCCAGCCCAGCTTCACAGCATGCAACGCTTACAGCCCTTGGAGGCAGGACTCAGTACAGAAACTGAGGAGGGTTCTGGCTGCTCAAGTGGTCCTGACTTAGTCATTTTCCTTTCCTTAGCTTCAGTTTTCTTCTCTCTAAAATAAGAGGCTCTGACTAAAAAAAAAAAAAAAAAGAATGATAGGATGTAAGAAGACTGGAGATAATTATATAACCAAGAACCAAGAAAAGGTACTGCTTTTGACCATCAGAAAGAATAATAAAGATTTTGCATTCAAAACTTGTTTTCTTTTCTTTAGACCTGAAATAAAATGTTCTTTTTTTCTAAAATTTAGCACAACAATCAGAAAAACAACCGAAATAACACGGTCTTAGATTGCACCAAGAGATCTAATGTCAAGACTGAGAAAGTCAGTAACTTCACAAAAAAGGAACGATTTACATTGCAGGGAAATGTTTAGATCAGCATTTATTGTAACAAAGAACTGAAACAAAGTGTATGTTCACCAGTCAGTCAGACAACAAACATTTAAGTAGCTGCTATATGTTAGGCTGTGTGCCAAGCAGTGGGATACAATGAAAGACCCTCAAGGAGGTCATGTCCAAATGTAGGATACAAGATGTATACAATTAGATACAGAAAAGATACATCTAGACAGAGCAGGCGAAAGTAAACTCTGAGAGAAAGTACGAGTAGTGGGTGTGGTGGGAGGGATATTGAGAAGGTCTCATGCTGATGTTACAATTTGAGGAGTTGAGTTTTGAAAGGAGCCAGAAAATCTAAGAGGTTTAAAGGGATGAGAGAGAGCATTCCAGGCATCAGAGCTACCCAGCAACTACAAAACACATGAATAACTGATCACAGATGAATAGAATGAAATATAATTGCCCCAAAAGAAGTGATAAAGAGATTTACCACAGATCAGGAAAATATATTAACAAAGTCTAAGTGAAATGAGAACAAATAGTGAAATAATTTATATAATTAATAAATGTAAATATAATATATTATTTTATATAATTATATATTGTATATAATTAATATAAATATATTATAATAAATATAAATATATAAAAATATAAATTAAAATAAAATTAAAAATAATAATTATAATTAATTAATAAAAAATAATAACACAAGAAGAATGACAATGAAGCTTCTTCCCACTGGTTGAAAAAGTACAGGAGGGGGGGAATGGGACATAGATTTTTAGGCATAGCCAACATGCTAATCTTGTAACTATATTTATTCTTTATGAGGGAAGAAGATGAAGATGGGTTCAACTCATTGAAGCTGTCAAGTAGAAGCTGAGAGACCATTAATCTGGCAAGTTAGAGTTGAGTTTACTATTAGGTATGATATATGCTAGAAAGCAGCTGAGGTCCTTACCACTTCTAAAATTCTGTAGTTTGCTTTCTGGGTAGGAGGGGATATTGTGGAGAGTCATAGAGAAAGAAGGAAGGAAGGAAGGAAGGGGGGAGAACAAGGGATGAGAGGGAAGAAGAAGAGAGGGGAAGAGAGGAGAAAACAGGAGAGAGAGGAGACGGGAGGGGAGGAGAGGAGAAAATACGAGAGGAGAAAAGAAGATAGGAGAAGACAGGAAAGAGAGAAGTAAGGAAGGAAAAAAGGAAGGAAAGAAGGATGAAAAGAAGGAAGAATAAAAGGAGGTAGGAACAAAGAAAGGAAGGGAGAGAGGAAGGAAAGGAGGGAATGAAGAAGGTAGGAAGGAAAAGAAAAGAGCATTCATGAAATAATTTTAAAATGCATATAAGAAAGCAGAAGGAATTTCAGAAGGAAACAAAAAAAACAGGCCATTTTTAACTGCCATATTAAATTTAATATACAGTTAAACAAGGGAGCTGTACAATTAGATATATAATTTTAAACTCTGTTCTTTCTATTTTAAAATTACGTGTTGAGTTTTTAAAGTAATAATTGAAAAAAAAGTTTTAAAAAATTCTCTCTTCTATCTCAGGTAATGTTTCACCTTCAGTTTCTGGATACCGATGGTCCCCTTCCCCCAAATTACCTTGAAGATGGTATGTTTCCTGAAGGCTGTTAGATAGTCTCTCTGCTGGCTCTCCCTTGGGAGATCCTTGGGAGAATCAGAACTAAACTAGGAAGAAGTTTACATTATCCAAATATGAACTCCAAATCTGTCAGTTTACAGATAAAGACACTGGGATACAGAGAGAAGGGATGCCTATGAGGTTGTGCAGGTTCAAAAAAAAACAAATCTGCATGTCAAAGTCAGGATTTCTGACTCCAGATCACACTTCCCCTACAAATACACACGTGCGTGCGCACACACACACACACACACACACTCACACACACACATACACACACTCACACACACACACTCACACACACACACACACACTCACACACACATGCGCACACACACACTCACACACACATACACATACACACACACTCACACACACACTCACACATACACACACACATACACACATACTCACACACACATACACACATACACACACACATACTCACACACACACATACACACACACATACACACACACACATACACTCACACACACACTCACACACACACATGCGCACGCACACATACACACACACTCACACACACACATACACATACACACACACATACACACACACACACACACACACACACACACACACATACCACTTCACTTGCTTTCTTGACTATTTCAGGCGATGTCTAATTACAAGCCCAGAAATTACCTGCAGAAGAGGCTTTAATTAATGCTTTAAGGGTCTTGAGAAGTGAACCCCAATTGTACACAGAGGCCTTGATCTCGTGCAAATTGCTTTAGTGTGAAGAGGACATTTGCAAGGAGGGCCAGGGATCACACCATCTAACTAAGTTTTACATTTCAGTCTTCCAGGGTTAATGATGCTGTTAGACCCTTCAGCTTGCGAGCTAACCCGGACCCCATTTTACCAGAAGCAGGTGAATAGACCATTTTTATTTAACTTGATATATTCCATTTCTTCCCCAAATAAAGCACAGCCAGTCAATCGCTGGATAATATGGGTTATAAATTCTCTTCGATTCATTCTTATTAAAAATGTCTAACATTTTCTCTTACAATCATATTAAAAAACTGACTGAATTTTCCAGTTACTTTCAGCCAATGACATGGCATGAACTATGATTTTTGCACTGAGCAGCTCCTGCTGCCTTCCTCACAAATGGAAAAGAGGAGGTTGTGGGCAGGAGGCCTCAACAGTGCCCAGTGTTTCTGAATAGAGCCAGGGGAAGCAGAGTGCTAGGTATCAGGTCTCATGACCTGCATCTTGTCCTGGCTCTACTAACTTATCAACTACATGACACTGGATATCACTTCTACCCTCAGAACATCAGTTCCTTCATCTAGAAAAAAGGGATAATATTGCAATGATGTAGCAAAAAGAATGCTGGATTTGGGGTCAGTGAACATAATTATCAATTCCAAACCTAAAAATAATAGGTAGATAGATAGATAGATAGATAGATAGATAAGAAGACAGACAGACAGATCCATAGATAGATATTTAAGGTTTGCTGAGTGCTTTACATATATTATTATATCAATTTATCCTCAGAATAATACTGCAGAGTAGGATGCTATTATCTTCATTTTACAGGTGAGAAAATTGAGTATGAAAGAAGTTAGGTGATTTTCCTGGGGTCACATGGCTAGGAAGTATGAAAGATTCAAACTCATGTCTTCCTGATTCCATGTCAAGCACTATGGCACCTAATTGGTAGCTTTAGTTATTTAGATGAGTCATTTCTTCTCTCCCACTAGATTTCTTCTAGGCATCTCAAACTGAACATATTCAAAACCAAACCTACTATCTTCTCTTCCTCTTCCCCCCCCCCCCCATTCAACTTTTCTATCCAATTTTGGCTTTTGAAGTCCTTCATGGTCCCTTATGTATATATTCTTTGATTCAGTGACATTGGTCTTCAAACTTCTTCATCCTAGACTCATCTCCCAACCCATGACTTGTCACTGGCTGTCCCCCCATGCTTAAAAAAGCCCCCCTTCCTCATTTTTACCTCCTGATTTCTCTTACTTCCTTGAACATTCACCTTAAATTTCATCTTCTGAAAGAGGACTTTCCTGGTCTCTCTTGTTACTAGTACTATCCCCCTGTGATTAACTTTCACTTATATTGTATATGTACTTAGTTCTTTGAATATTGTCTCTCTCATCAGATTGTAAGCTTCTTGATCATAGGGTTTTTTTCTCTTTTTTTGTTTCTCCAGTGCTTAACACAAATTTGGCATACAGTAAATGCTTAATAAATGCTTATAGAGTGATTAATTGATTGACTGGATTTCAAGTTCTTCCTCTTTAAAGTGAAACTCCATTTGAGACTCCACTGTTTAAAATTTGTGAAACATTGGTCTAGATATTCAATGTCATCCATGTAGGGATTCATTTCTTGTTCATGAGACTTCCTTCTACTGCACTTGGGCAACCACTCTAACTTAGTGTCTTCGAGAATTACCTGGAATATTTTGCTATTAAGTCATTTGGCTCAGATCACAGAGCTAGTATGTGTTGCAGAACTTGAACCCAAGTTTTCCTCCCTCCAAGGCTGTCCTTCTATGTCAGAGAAGTGAATTCAGGTTCAGAGGCCCCAGAGACCTCATCACTTTCACTTCATTCATATGCGAATTTAGGCAAGTAGCTTATCTACTGATATTCAATCTCCTCATCTACCCAATGAGTGAGGTGGATTGTAGGGTCTAAACTTGTCCTTTCAACTTCCAAATCCATATATGACTTCATAATAATGGAGTTAATAAAAGTGAAAGCTCACAAAACATCATTGGGAAATAAGAGGCATTTAACCTAAATGTGAAAATTGGCTTTTCAAGGATTTTAAGAGAATTTTCATATGCATAATCCTAACTGCAAATAACTATTTATTCTTTGAAGTAACTTTCCCAAATAACTCTACTATAAAATCCTAATTTAACTTATTTCTGGACATTATATTTGCCAGAAATAAAACAGTCTTCCAAAAAGTTTGTCTAATTGAATATTTCCCTAAGATGGACTGACTTCCCTCCGTTTAATATACTGGCCTTTGTGTCACCTATTGCTGGTGCCATTGTTGTTGTTGGAACCTCAACTTTAACTTTCTTAGTATCATAGAACTAGAGCTAGAAACAGCTTCAGTGGCCATTAATTCCAATCTCATCATTTGAAACGTGAGAATGTGAAGACCCATGAAGTTTCCTGATTTGCCCAAGATCACCAAACAAGTAGAACTGGGAACTGAATTACTCCAAACCCAGTACAGTCTCCATTGTACCATGTTGACTCTCTGGTCAGCCTCAACCAACTCCATTATTTGGGGTGTCTTCCCTATTGGGAGAAGCCCTGTCCCATTCCTGTCAAAATATCCCTGAACTTGCAGCCAAGAGAGCCTGATCTCATGCCTGGCTCTTGTTGTTAGCTGTCTGACCTTCAGAATAATGAATAACTTTTCAATTTTCCCTGTCTATGAAATGGCCCAGTAAGTTCCCAAGTTGGCACCTGAACACAGTAATCCCTCCGTCATCCAGACAGGCTCTCCTCTCATTTTCCATACTATGCTACCTTATTGTGTACCTGGTAACCAGGAGATATTTAATAAATGTCTGTTTGATTGAATTATTGACAAAAAGTGATATAAAAACCCCCTCCTAGTGGTTCTGATTAGAAAAACTAGGAGACTAACCATGTGATGAGCATGAAGGATATCCCTGGGTTGTCTTGATGCTCCCACAGTGTTAGAAGATCTATCTAGACAAAGTCCTAAAGCATATTGAGTAAATGGACACATTCTCAATCAATGAACAAATCAATACGTTTGTATTAAACATTTTTGTTATGGCTTTGAAAGCATGAAACTGTTCAAAGTTCTGGGGAAACAAAAAATTCAAAGCAAAAAAAAGACCTGCCCTCAAGAAGCTTGTATTGTAATAGAGGGGACAATATGTGTGTATGTATACAGACACACACACATAAACACATATACATATGTACACATATATACCCTTATATACATATATACACACATATATACATATAAACACATATATACAAATAAAGACACAAGCACAGATACATACACATATATGCACACCAGACACATACTGGGTAGATAGAAGCTTAGAGTGGAGGGAGGTGACACTATGGAATATGGAAGGACCAGGGATGAGCCCTTGCAGAAGGCAGCATTTGAGCTAAGTCTTAAAGAAACAATAGAGGAGGCAAGAGGTAGAGGTGAGAGGATTCTTGGGCATTGAAGATGGCCAGTACAAGGGCCCAGAGTTGGAAGAAGGCATATTGTATGGGAGGAACATGAGATAAGCCTGTAGAATTCACCCTCATTAGTGTTCTAGGCTTGGGAAAATCATATCACTTCATTGAGCCTCAGTGTCCTCATCTCTAAAAGGGTCCTAATACAGATGCAGTATCTAGAGTCAGGGAAGTGAATGTTAATTTCCAGTAGAAAGAGGAGTTATTAGGGAAGCAGTGTGGTGCAGTGGAAAGGGCATTGCATCTAGAGCTAGAGAACCTGAGCTCAGATCTTGCCTCTGATGCTCACTCTCTCTGCAACCTTAGGCAGCTCACTGATTCCCACTTGACTGTAAAATAATGTAATTGATCCATGTGGCCTCTGAGTTTCCTTCAAGCTCTAGATGTACAATCACACTCATTGTGGGAGATCTTGGCTCTGCAGTCTTGCTATTCTGGGGTAATTCTAGATATTAATAACTCTTGCTCCCCTTTGCTGCAAAAAACAGTGTGTTGTCCAAATCAGCTTTTCTAAGGTACAACTGCTTCAATCACCACTCATCTTAAATCCCTTTCCCCTATGTTTCTCTTCCAAACACATCCAAGCCCTGCTTTCTTCCCCTCTTTCTCTTTGGTATCACATAGTACTACCTTTCCACCAGTTTTAGATTCACCTTCAATCCTGGAAGATAGACTTGTGAAAGAATCAAATTAGAAGCCAGTTAATGAGCCCCCAACGGGCTCTTCTAATGGACAAATGACTGTTGATTTCTGTCTTCTAAATGAAGAAAAAGCCTGCAAGTCAAGGCAGAGTCTGGGAACAAGAGTACACTAATTGAATGAGACAAACACCTGCGCTCTAAGATATACCTTTGTTTACATATATAAATCCAACACCTTTTTAAAAGGGCAAAAAGTCTGAAACGTGCTAATTGGTAAAGGAAAGGGACTCTCACTAAAGATGAACATGAGGCATCGTTAGCTATAAAAATAAGATGCCTCCCTCCCAGTTTAATATAACTTCTCATGGTTTTTTATTTGAGGATTATAGTATTTAGAGCTGGAAAAGGCCATGAATATTACCCCAACACTCCATGCATTGATGGAAGAACTAATAAAAAGAAAATCTAAGGATCAAGAAATGGATTTTCATAGTCACAGTATCCCAAGATGACCATTTACTGAGGACAAGAGAGCTTGTCATTCACATCACTTGAAGAAACATGCCCTGGAATGAAATCAAGATATTTGAGCTGGAAAGTAACCTAGTGATGAGTTAGTTCAAGTTTAAGGGTAGCAACATGGAGTAAAGGAAAGAGTGCCATTCTAGGGATCCCTGACTTTGAATTCTACCTCTTTCACTCCCCTGTGTCAATGGGTGAGTCACTTTACTCCTTCTCAACATGCAAAATGAGAACATTGGACCAGATATCTTCTGAGTCCTCTTCCAGCTCTAGAGCTATGAAGCTATGAAACTGAAGTATGGATAGGGTAAATAATATACCTAGGATCACATTATTTAGAAGTGGCAGAAACAGGTTTTGAACCTCGGTCCTCTAACTCCATATGCAACACTTCTTCTGCTTCACTATACTTGTTACCACTGATCTGCAATTTCCTTTAGAACAAGACTCATATATCTTGTGCTATGGGATTAGGTAAATGGATTCATGGAGTATAATTTGCATTCATTTGCATATCTAGGTTAAAAACATTATATACACAGCAAGAGAGAGTCCCTCTACTGGCTTTGAAAAATAATCAACTCTTCTCAAATTCCTGCCAACCTCATCAGCCTCATTCTCCTTTGAAGCCCCTAGGAAAGGGCTAGCAGCAGCTGCATTTGAGACCAGAACATCTCTATGTCCAGCTGGGCTACCAGATATGGTGGTGCCTGATCCTTCTTAAAGCCACATTGACTGCAAGATCAGCCTTTGCCTGCTTTAAGGGTGTAATACGGCATATTGCAGAACCAGAATTAAATAGATAGAAAGGTAGATAGATAGATAGATAGATGGATGGATGGATAAATAAAGATATATACATCTATATGTATATATAGATCTATCTATACCTATATAGAATTGAACCTTGGTTTAAAAATAATGATATGATTTAATCCTATCTTTAATTCTCCCCAAGATAATATGCAATCTGATATAGGCTATACATGTACAATCATTTTAAACATAATTCCACATTAGTTATGTTGTGAAAAAAGAATCAGACTAAAAAGGAATAAAAACATGAGAAGAAAAAAAAGGAGAAAATAGTCTGCTTTGATCTGCATTCAGACTCCATAGTTCTTTCTCTGGATGTGGATAGCATTCAGAAACCAGATTATTTCAAAAGAGAACTTTAATGGATTGCAAGGTCAATGGAAATCAGCAATGTGACACGGCAACCCCAAATATCTAATGTGAACTTAGGCTGCACTATTAATAACTTCTAAATATGTGGCCCTCCTAACTTGCTCCCTTCCTTCTCTTATCTCCAGGCTAGTACAAAAGATTTTTGAATATTTTCTGTGATTTTGACTAAACAATGGTGGATGGCTCTTCTTCTAGACAAGAAGATAAAGAGCTGGTTTCAGAGTCAATCTGGGCAAATCATTCACCTTCTCAGTAGTCCAGACAGCTCTAGAAATTACAAATTGCAGAAAGAATATCTGAATTGATAAAGCTTACCTCACCTTAAATGGCATTAGAGTTAGGCTCCTTACATACTCATTAATTAAATATTTGGGAAGGGGAGAAGATGAGAGAAAAAGCGAAAGGTCTTCCTCCCTCAAAAAGCTGGAAAATTATGAAATTGTGTAAGACTCACAACCAACGTGGATTAAGTTCAAAGTTGTTCAGATTAAGGGTGCTAGGACCATGAAAGAGCAACACATGGGTCCTGGCTCTAATGAATCCAATCCAAACCTTTTTTCAAAGACAAGGTTTATTAGAACACTGGTCAGGGTGGGCACGATTTTAAAAATCTGCTATATTGACCAGACTATTAAGGAATCTGAGTACCTTAATAGAGATGAGATGAATGTTACATACATAGAGATTGTAGGAAGGATCTAGGAGTGGCCAAGTAGTCTCTGGTGATAAGGAGGTATCAGAGAAGGACCAGGTATCCTAGGCAAATGCTAGGAACCTGGACCACAAGGGAGAATGGGGTCTAGATGGGATCAATGGTGGGAAATAGAAGGGGGGGGGTGATTCAGAGGTAACAGACAATGAAGGGCTGGGCTAGGTTAGGGGTAACAGAAAAATGGGAGATTGGGTGTAGGTCACAATGAAAAGTCAGTTGAGATGATTATTGGGATAGGTCAATGTCTGAGGCGAACACCAGAGCTTTGACCAAGTAAGAAAATTCAAGGAGAGTTAGGGAGGAGGTGTTTCCTAAGGCCCATATCCCATTATGGGGAGGGCGGCATATACAGGATAGTCATCTCATCCTTACCCCCTCAAATAGGATGCAAATTCTTTTGGGATAAGGAACAAAGGTCTGGCCTTGGGCCCACGGACTGTCAAAGTGACTGATAACATGCCAGATGTCAGAAGTTTGAGACCAAGATCTATTTCTCTTTGAGGGGTCAAAGAGGTTTAGAATTAAACAAAGTATTCTAGACTTGGCAATAAAGATTTTATTGGTAACTTTGAAGAAACCAGTTTTGGTTGAGTAATGATACTAGAAGTCACATTATAAAGGGTTTAGAAGAGAGTGAAAGAAGACGCATAATCAGTCTCAATGACTTTTTGGTGTCTTATCTGGGCCATAGCTATTTGTGGGGTCAAACACAGCACAGGTCTTTTTAAGTGGAAGGTCAATACCTTGGGTCCTTTCACCATTAATTGTTCTCCTCTCTGACTTCTATAACATTCACACCTCTTTCAATCATCAAATCAATGTGCTGTGCATTATACATGTCAAATGAAGAAGAACAGTGTTCTCCTGGTGGGGGGGGGGGGGGGGCAGAGAACAATGAGAGGAAAGCTGTTCTATAAATGGTGTATTTGTTTCAGTTCCAGAAAGAGAACTTCATAAAGAAACTTGGGACCAAAAGTAATCCTGCTCACATATTCTCTAAGAGGAAGAATCCTTGCATGGGCAAGGGAATTACTACTAGTTGCAGAAAGGGAACATTCTTTTTCAGGATCTGACTCTGAGGGCAGACATTTTTCTTAGAAGCTCTGACCTAATTGAGCACAGACCTCTTTACATATAGACAAGTTTTCAAAACACAATCATTAAGGATTCTATTTCTCCTCTCTCAACAATAGCTGAGAACATGTAATATTTCTCCATCCCCCTGGTGAACAGAGATATAACATCAGACAAGGGCTTTGGGTTTGGAATTCATATAGAAATAAAAACTTCTAGACAACAAAACCAAGGTAAAGGTTTTCTGTTCTCAGATTTAGAGATATTTTGATAAATCTACATTAAGTGAATGACTTTGTTCCGGAAAAAAAAAGGGAGAGAGGATAGTTCTTAAATTTGAAGTGCCATTAAGCACAGCAACTGATAAATATATAAAGCTTGAGAACAAAGGAGGGGAAGTTTCCCTTGGGAATCGCATTCTAATTCCCAAAGATTCATTCATCACTTTGCTTAATCTGCCCTGCTGCCATAAGCACGACAATACCCACTCCACTCTACTGTTTTCCACTTCTTTCTCAGGGATTGACAATCAAATCAGCATTTCTTTTAGTACTGGGAATGGCCTGATACATATACATATACATATACATATACATATACATATACATATACATATACATATACATATACATATACATATACATATACATATACATATACATATACATATACACATATATATACATATACATATACATATATAGATACAGATACAGATACAGACACAGATACAGATAAGCATACATATATGCATATACATATGCATACATATACATATACACACTCTATGTGTGTATCTATATTTATATCTTTATATACATATATCTATGTGTGTGTGTGTGTGTGTGTGTGCATGTATATATATTTTTTTTACTTTTTTTCCCCTGTGGCTCCCTTTAGCATCCCATTGGCCTGCACCAATGTTTGCTTCCACTTCAAAGACCTCCACACCTGGCTTCCTCAGCACCATTCATACAAGCTCCACCCCTTCAGTCTCCTATCCCACTGGTCCCTCTCATTTTGTCTCTGAGGCCCTGTTATATATTTAACCATTTTATTTAACCATTTTCCTTTCATATTATATTTTTGTCTCACTCTTCATCTCCAGAAATTGAAACAGGAATGGAATGTAAGTTAACTGGTATAGCAAATCCCTGTGAAGAAAATCTACTAATATCGATTGGCAACTTCTCTAAAACATATAGTCTTAGAAAATTTCTGAGGAGCACTGAGATGTCATGACCAATTGCTCAGATTCATATAACCAACATGATGCAGAAACAGAGTTTAAAGTCAATAGCCTCTATGTCACATTGCCTCTCCTTGATAATTATTTAAAAGTATTTCAAATTCACAATACATGCATGTTAATGTCTCCCTAGTAGAATGTAAGCTCCTAGATAACAGGAAATAACAACATTTTTCTTCTGTCTTTTAATAAATAACAATAGAGAGTATTTACATAGCACCTTAAACATTGCTAAGCACTTCATAAATATCATCTCATTTGTTTCTCACAACAACTCTGGAAGGTAGATACTATTGTCTCTACAGATAAGAAAAGTAAGGCTGAGAGAAGTTAGGTAAATGGCACCTATGACAAGTACTTATTAAGAGACTATTATGAATTCATCTATAGCACATTTATATCTTTCCCCCCTCCTTGATCCTTTTTTTTCCCCTGAGAAAAAAGTGTTTCTTCTATTTGCCAAGGCCAACCTGCATTCCTGGATCCTTGATGTAATTTGTCCTTTTCCTGCAAAAACTTACTCAGGCTATCATTCCTCTTCTGTCTTATCTTTAGTTTTTCTCTATGTATTGGTTCTTTCTCTGCTACCTACAAACATGCTCAGGATTACTCCCCCCAGTTAAAAATAACAGCATCCTTTTGACAATGATGTCCCCTCCATCTACATTCTCTATTTCTTCTCCTCACTGTTGAAGTCCCAGAAAGAATTATCTTCACTAGTTATCTCCATATTCTCACCATCAGTTCTCTCTTTTTAATCCCTTAAAATATGGCTAAAATCCAAACTGATCAAAACTGCTCTTGGCAATTGGGTAACAATCTCTTAATTGTTAAATCTAATGCTTTTTTTAAAGCCTTTATCCTAATTTACATCAGTTCTTGTTTTTATGCCATTGACAATGTACACCTCTGCCTGACTAGTCTTCCTCCCTAGATCTTACATTATTGCCAACAATTCAGTCAGTTAATAAGCATTTAGTAATTGCTTGCTATGTACAGTCCTCAGTTCTGGGGAGACTAAGAAAGGGTATCAGCTTGGATCTCTCTTCTCCTTACCTAAACTCTATGAAAAATGCAAAATTCAGAGTAAGAGCCAAGATGGAAGAGTAAAAGCAAGGACTTATTTGAACTCTCCTACAAACTCCTCCAAATAGCTGTAAAAAATTACTCTAAACAAATTGTAGAACTACAGAACCCACAAAATGGCAGAATAAAACACATCTCTAGCCCAAGACAACCTGGAAGGTCAACAGGAAGGGTCTATTTCACTGGGCTGGGAGCAGAGCACAGTCCAGCATGGGCCATGCTGGTACAGACAGAACTGGAGTAAGCCTCAGGGTATTGAATCACTGGCACCTACAATGGTTTCCAGGATTTTCAAACCACAAATGCCAAAGACAGCATAAAATGTCAGTGGAAAAAATCTGTTGAACCTGGGTAAAAGAAGAGCACTGTCTAGCTGGGGTCTAGCTCCCGTCCTGAGGTGAAGATGACAGGAAAGGTGGTGGTAACAGTAGTGGCTGCTTCCAGAGCTCTGGGCTAACAGATGGTAGGGGATGGAGGGACTGATAGAAAATCCTGGAAGTCTGAGATACCACACCCATGCCTATTCCCACCTCCATCCCCAATGGAAGCAGAGTCCTACCTTGATAAAGAGGTAGAAAATCAAGTATTTGTCTGAGAATATAAACAAATAGTGTAAAAAAAAAAACAAACAAAAAACAAAAAAACCTCAGACTATAGAATCTTACTTTGGTGACAAAGAAGTTCAAAACATACAACCAGTAGACAAAAAATCAAGCTCTTGCACCAAAAGCCTGCAAGAAAAATATGAATTAGTCACAAGTCATGGAAGAGCTGAAAAAGGATTTTGAAAATCAAGTAAGAGAAGTAGAGGAAAAATTGGGAAGAGAAATGAGAATGATGCAAGAAAATCATGAAAACGAATCAAGAGCTTAGTAAAGAAGACCTCCCCCACAAAAAAAATATAGACCTTATGGGGTGATAAGGTGGTGTAGTGAATAGAGCACTGGCCCTGGAATCAGGAAGACCCGAGTTCAAATCTGATCTCAGTTAGTTAGCATTTATTAGCTGTGTGACCTTGGGCAAGTCACTTGACCCCAACTCCCCACTCCAAAAAGCCAAAAATAAATAACACCTTAAAAAATCGACTAACACAAATAGCAAAAGAGTTCCAAAAGGAGGAGAGGAATGCCTTAAAAAATAGAATTGACCAAACGGAAAAGGAGATCCAAAGCTCACTGAAGAAAACAATTCCTTCAAAATTAGAATGGAACAAATGGAAACTAATGACTTCATGAGGAATCAAGATACAAAAGAGAACCAAAAAAGAAAAATGGAAAAAATAAATAGAAGACAATATGAAATATCTCACTGGAAAAATCACTCTCCTAGAAAATAGATACAAGGGAGATAATTTAAAACTTATCAGGCTACCTGAAAGTCATGATCAAAAAAAAAAAAGCATAGACATTGTATTTCAAGAAATTACCAAGGAAAGTTGCCCTGATATTCTAGAACCAGAGGGTAAAAAAAAAAAAATCCACTGGTCACCTTTTGAAAGAGATTTCAAAAGGAAACTTCTAGGAATAATGTAGTTGAATTCCAGAATTCCCAGATCAAGGAGAAAATATTGCAAGCAGCCAGAAAGGAACAATTTGAGTATTGTGGAAATACAATCAGGATAACACATGATCTAGCAGCTGCTACATTAAGGAACTAAAGGGTTTAAAATATGATATTCCAGAGGTCAGAAGAGCTAGAATTAAGACCATACAGAAAAATATACAGAAAAATGGAGCATTCATTTAGGGGGAAAATGGACGTTCAATGAAATAGAGGACTTTAAGCATTCTTGATGAAAAGACCAGTGTTGAATAGAAAATTTGACTTTCAAATACAAGAATCAAGTGAAGCATGAAAAGGTAAACAGGAAAGAGGAATCATAAGGGACTTAATAAATTTGAACTGTTTACTTTCCTGTATGGAAAGATGATATTCATAACTCATGAGACCTTTCTCAGATTTAGGGTAGCTGGACAAAAGATAGATAGGTAGGTAGATAGATAGATAGATAGATAGATAGATAGATAGATAGATGGAAAGATGGATGGCACAGGGTGAGTGGAATATGAAGGGATGATATCTAATAAAATAAAATTAAGGGGTGAGAGAAGAATATGTTAGGAGCAGGAAAAAGGGAGAGTTAGAATGAAGTAAATTATTTCACATAAAAGAGGCAAGAAAAAGGTTTCACAATAGAAAGGAAGAGGGGGGGAGGTGAGAGAGAATGAGTGAACCTCACCCTCTTTGAATTTAGTTTAAGGAAGGAATAATATACACACTCAATTTGGGTATCTTACCCTATAGGAAAGTAAGGGGGAAGTGGATAAAAGATGTGGATGATAGAAAGGAGGGCAGATTGTGGGAGGGGGTAGTAAGAAACAAACACTTTTAAAAAGGGACAAGGTCAAAGGAGAAAATAGAATTTGTGGAGGGTGGGATAAGATGGAGGGAAATACAGTTAGTCTTTCACAACATGACCATTACAGAAGTGTTTTCATAACTACACTTGTATAACTCATATTGAGTTGCTTTTCTTCTCAATAAGAAGGGAGAGAATTTGGAGCTCAAAGTTTCAAAAACAAATGTTAAAAATTATTTTTTCATACAACTGGGAAATAAGATATATAAGTAATGGAGCATAGAAATCTATCTTGCCCTACAAGAAAGTAAGGGGGAAAGGGATGGTGGGGGTGATTGAAGGGAGGGAAGACTAGGGAAGGGGTAATCAGAATGCATGCTATCTCACAGTCTTGGGGTGGGGGTAGAGGACAGATGGGGAGAAATGTGGAACTTAAAATCTTGTGGAAATGAGTGTTGAAAACTAAAATTAAATTAATTAATTATAAAAAAGTAAAATGCATCTATACTCACTTTGTTAGTGCCTCCATATCCTCTCCTCTCATTCTCTTCTAAGTTCCCTTTATTCTGACTTCCAACATCATTCAAATGAAACTTGTCTATTTACAGTTACTAGTCAAATATTTGTTGTCAAATTGAAGATATTTTGTTTAATTCTATTTTATTTTTTACTTTCTACAATTGATAGTTCCTAGATATTCTCTCTTCTCTGAGTTTTCATGATACTGTTCTTTCTTGGTTCTCCTCATATTTGTCTGACTATTTCTTCTTCTGCTTGAATCACATCCTTTCTATCACTACTATCTGTAGCTGTCATTCAGCACTTTTACTTGGGTTCTCTTTTCTTTCCTCCATATAATTTCTCCTAGATGTCCTCATTAGCTCTCATGAGACCAATTACCCCTCCTATCAAAATGATTTCCAGATTTATATATCAAGCCCTAGTCTCTCCATTGAACTCTAATCCTACACCACCAATTGTCTATTAGACATCTAGAACTAGTTGTCCTGATAGCATGGCAAATATCAGAACTCATTCTCTTTGCTCCCAAACCTAGCCTTCTTAATATCTCCCCTATGACTATTTTTTAAAATTTTATTCTGAAGTTAAGAAATAAAACAAGTATTTCCATATCATTGTAGAATAGAAAAATAGATGATTGTACATAAAACTGAAAATTGATTATGCACAACTTCTTATTCCTTTTTAATATGTAATAAATTCATTGTATAACATCATTTTATCCTTTTTTTTCTCCCCTCTCGCTCACATCCTACAGATGGTTACCACACTATGGCAATGATGACGACAACTACACATATAACATATATGTGTAAAACCATTCTATACATAATTGTATTTACTGAAGACCCCACTCTTTCCAGCCACTGATGTTCACAAGTTTGTGTTATCCTTAACTGCTCACACTTTTTCAGCCAATGTGTCCAATCAGTTGCAAGATCGTGCATTTTCTATCTCCACAATATTTCTTCCATATCTCTTCTCTCTACTTTCAAAGCCCACTATCCTTGTTTGGGCTCTCATTATCTCTCACTTTTAGTATTACGTAGCCTTACAGATTCAGTGTATAAACATGTAATTCCTTTACAATCACTAGTTTCCCCACACTTTGATTTGGCATTCACATGTGGTGTGTGGAAAGAAAACCCAGCCCTTGCCAACTTCAGCCTTTCATCCCAGGACATCTGCAACTGTCAACTTTCTGCAACTTGATGCAGTTGGCCTCACAGGGGACAGGTGTGTTGAAAAGGAGCTAGCCTCTTCTCACTGTGGGGAATTAATGTGAGCAGATGGTAATCAGAGGCTCTTCCTAGGCTTTGACTCCTCCCTCCCCCTAGCTTTGAGACTATCTCTCTCTTGTCTAAACTGAAAATAAGCAAGTTTTTGGCAATGGTGAATTGGCAGTGAGTCCAGGAAGCTTCATGATCCAGCTTCCAGCACTGACTTAAAGCAACATCTTCCCATTGATCTAACAAGATAACAGATGTGAGGAGGAGCAGGGGGAGCTGATGTGTGTTGTCGGCTGATTATGTTGGAAACAGGCCAGTTTTCACTCTATTTTACCTCAACTCTGTGGGAAATCCTGCTTCATATTTGACAAGTTCACTGGTAAAATCATGAGGAGGTGGTAGACATTTAAATATTATGAATTATTTTATTTCTAAGATCCTGTATAAAAATTCAGATGATTCACAAGCACAATAACAATTTCAATGATGCTTGAATATGTTAAGGATTTATGATTGAATCTGAATAATCAGCTCTTTCACTGGTGTTGGGAAAAAATAAATGAATTATTATTCCTGGGTCCAGAAGGACTTTGACACCAACACTTAATAGTGCATGACCACAGGTAAATTTATTCCCCTCTCAGAGATTTGGTTTTGTCATCATCATCATCATCACCATCATCATCACCACCACCATCATCATCATCACCATCATCATCACCACCACCATCATCATCATCATCACCATCATCGTCATCACCACCATCATCATCATCATCACCATCATCATCACCACCATCATCATCACCACCATCACCATCATCATCATCATCACCACCATCATCATCACCACCACCATCATCATCATCACCACCATTATCATCATCACCATCATCACCATCATCACCATCCTCACCATCACCATGAAAAAACACTAAGAACCTCTATTATACATGAATATACATGACATATATGTATGTTTATATCTATGTATGTATACATACATACATAGTAGAGATTGCTGTTATTTTGATGTTATTGTGATATTGTATTATTTCTCCATATGAGTTCTCATTTGACTTGTCTCATGTCAACATAAAGATGACCCTTGGATTTCAAACTCTGTAATAAGAGAGGAAAATTGAGATGGACCCTGAAGCAAAGGCTTTGAGGCTAGATTGTTTTTTCATCTTCTCTAAAGATGTTTGGAAAGAAAGGCTCATCTTTAGAGTCCTAAAGGGAGGAAAGGAAGTAAATAAGCTTTTATTAAGCATCTGTTATGGACCAGGCACTGTGCTGAGTGCTTTACAAATGTTATCCTATGCAGTCCTCACAACAGTGGGCTGTCCAATAAGTGATAAATTCTTTGCATATAGCAATTCATGAAAAGCTGTCCTTAGTGAGATCATATCTGGAGTGTTGTGGAAGGTTCCATGCAACACCTTTTTTTTGGGGGGAGGGGGCGGGGGTCATGGGCAAACTGACTCAATCCCAAACCAGAGCACCTCAGTACAGAGGCAGATAGAGAACAAGACGCATGTATATAGACTAACAACTCAGCTGTGTTGTGTTGAAGTCCAGATTAGAGACATTCCACTATGTCCTGCACTGCTCAGATCACATCTGCAGCGTGTTATTCACTCATGGCTATCACAATTTAGGAAAGACATTAAGGATTCGTGCCCTTTCCCCAGGAAAGCAACCACAATGGAGAAAAGTTATGAAGATTGCTTGAGAACTTGGGAATGTTGTTCCTAGAAAAATGACAATTCACAGTAGAAGAGGGTATAATGGCGTGTCTCTATATTTTTGAAGGAATGAAAGAGAGATTAGGATCTATCTGCTTGGCCCTATGAGACAAAGCCAGGAGTAAAGGGCGGAAGTTGCAATGAGGCCAATTAAAATTTCTCATACAGAGGAGGGGGGACACTTCCTCTCAGTTGGAGCTAGCCAGAAGTGAAATTGACACGGTTTGTGTTGGGGAAACAGTAGGATCCCCCTCAGTGAAGTTCTTCAAGCAAAACCTTGATAAACAATTTTCATGATATTTTACATGTGGTTCTTGTTCAGGGAGAGGTCTGATGAAATGTCCTTTGAGCTGCCTTCCTGCTCTGTTATTGTATAAGAGGCTTTGGAGAACATGACCAGAGAGTTAATGTTTGCATTTAATTGGAATAACATCAACATCATCATTAGTCACAATTAATCATGTTTATGATCCTTTACTCTCCTTGGATGTTTACGTATTTCTAAATAAATGGTATTGTATATTATAAGGCCCACATTTTTTTACCAAGAAGAATAAAAGAAATTTGGAGAAAACCACAACATTGGCACAGTAATGTTGACATTCAGGATTGGATCCTGAACCCTACTTTCCTCACATATATGCCCAACTAATGAAAAATCCTTCCCCCTGTCACATGGGCTATGCACTTCTCTTACGTCATCAACTGGAAGTGATAACTTAGCAGTTACTTGCACTTTAATATGGGAGTTTAAATTAGGAGGCTTCCTCTTCTTCAACAGATTAAAAGGTAAGGTTGACTTTTCCCAGAGGAATGGAAAGCAGTGCTCCTTATTGAAAACAAGCAAGCAAAAAGAGTTATAAAATTTGATGAAGTTTAAGGTACTTCAGATGGGAATTCTTGTCTAAATAAGCATTTGATCTATTTTGAAGCCCTCCAACAAGGGAGAAACCCCTGATTTCTAACATATCCCATTCCATGTTCAGACAGAGTTAATTATTAGGAAGGTCGACTATCCATCCATCCATCCATCCATCCATCCATCCATCTCTCTCTCTCTCTCTCTCTCTCACTAATTCTGTCCTTAGATGATTAAACTAGCAAAAATAACACCTTATATTTATACAGTGCTTTACAATTTGCAAAGTGCAAACCATTTGATCCTCACAAAAATGCTGTGATGTCGGTATTATTAATGCTACTTTACAACAAAAATACTGAGGCTAGTAGAGGGCAAACAGATAAGGGTAAATCTTTCTCCCATGTTTTCTAGCAGGCCTTCCAATATTTGAATAGCAAGTCCCTTTTAATCTGTTTCTTCCCTCTCCCAAAGTGCTCTACAATACCAAGTCCTTCATTTAATTGTCATACAGCCTGGTCTCCATTGTTCTCACCATCCCAGTCATCCTCCTCTGGACTATCTCTAGTTCACAAAATATCATGCCCATATGACAATCTCCATAATTGGAGAATGTTGAGATGACAACCACCTTCTGGTTCTGAATAGAAATTTTTTTTACTCCTTCATTTTTTTTTTTGCCTCCCAAATCCCACTGATGATTCATATCCAAGTCAGGCCTCAACGAGGGGAAGGAGGAGGGTATTTGGTTAGAGAGAGATTCAGGGCATAGCAGCATAGCATAGCAGGGCAGCCTCTACTGAGGGAACATAGTAGGCCACAGTATCATGGAAAATGCTCAAGTATATAGTAACTTACCAAAAGAGAGAGCTATTGAATGTGTATGTGAGTGTGCATGCATGCATGTATGTATGTGTGTATGCATGTATATAGGCATGTGCATATGCATAGCTATATTGTCTGTGTATACGTACACAGAGACATATGTGCATATGTGTATACATACATACACATATAGTTTAAATCGCAACAACCACACAGAGTCCAGCAAAATTATTTCCCACATTGACCATAGCAATGTGATGTAAAGGTGATGTATGTATAGTGTCTCTCCCTCCCATATATTTTTATAGTATATATATATATATATATATATATATATATATATATATATACACATATATACTTGAATGCATGCATGCACACAGTCATAATACACACATACATATGGGTGTACACATATACATGCATACATATATACATATACACATGCATGCATGCTGTTGAACCAGGTTCATTGTTGAGTCCAGACAGAAATTATGGGTGCTGCTGCTGCCTATAAAAGATTATGGAGACAAATTCCAATATGTGAGCTACAGCTCCCTGTTCTCTTTGGTAAAAGAGAACAATGGAGACTAAACATGTAATTAATCCTAAAAACTGAATATATGAACATAGTGGAGGAAAATAATGTGGCATCTTGGCTCCCATACCATTTTCAAATTTCAATTGGGTTCTCATACAATCCACATTTTTATGAGAAATCAATGGAATCTGAAGATTTAGAGCTGGGTGGGAGATTTGAAATCAAACAGTTCAATTAACTTAGTTTGGGGAGAGAGTTGAGGCACAGAGATGGTTCAGTGACAGTAAGTAGCCAAGCTAGGATTCAGTTCAATTCCATGGGAGTGAACAATTTATGAACCAAGGCCCTGCTCTGCAGGAGGGGCAAATGCTGTACAAAGAGGAAGCCTCAGAGTCAGGCAGAACAGGGTTCAAGTCCTGCCCCTGACACACTGGCTCCCTGTCTCTGTCTGTCTCTCTGTCTGTCTCTGTCTGTCTCTGTCTGTCTGTCTCTCTGTCTCTGTCTCTCTGTCTCTGTCAGTCTCTCTCTCTGTCTCTTTGTCTCTGTTGGTCTCTCTCTTGCTCTCTCTCTGCACATGCACACACACACACACACACACACACACACACACACACACACTTGTGTGTGTGCATGACTTCAAATCATGTTAACCTCCCTATAACTCATCTAGGCCAATACTTCTTAAACTGTGGATCACAACCACATGGGGCCATGAAAAATTTGGCAACAGTAAAAAGTACCTGAATACGCAATTCAAAATCCAACATGCAATGAATCTGAGGTGTTTCTGGAAGAGCTTGCCCATGTTGTATCACACAAGTTCACTGAAGCCTTGGTTATGAACACACAGCATGCACACTTTGCTCTGCTCATGCCCCCAGGTCACACAGTGCCAAGTAGGCAGTGGAAAAAAGTCTAAGAAGCCCTGCTAGGTTACTTTCCTATAGACTTTAAGTGACAGAACATGTGGTAGCCTGCATTGGCACAGGGAGTTCCCTCACTTGTAAGTTCCTTATAGCCATGAAATGGATGGTATACTCATTTTATTGCCTATAACTGCTGCGTTCCATTCTACTCGGTGCTGAGGGTGAGACAAATTTTGGTAAGTCATTAATCATACCCTCAGGGAACTTAACACCAGGTAGTGGGAGCATAACAGATAAATAAGGAACTGTAATAGATAACAATGTATGATAAGTGTTTGAAAAAAGCAGAAATGAAATGCTATCTGGCGTTTGTAGGAATAAGGGTGGTGAATGTGAGTTTGGAAGGGGAGAGGGGTGTCATGGGAAGCTTCATTGGGGATAGCAAGAGTTGCACTCTAAAAATTAATTAGGTTTCTGCGGAAATAAGAATTCTGTCTTTGTAACCATTTACAGAAGAGAAGAAAAGTTCATTGAATCTAGCTCTGGAAAGGATTTAAAACTCACTTTGGCAATCAATCTATCAGAAAGAATGTATTAAGCATCTACTCTGCGCCAGGCAGTGGGATAGGCTCTGGAGTCTAACGTATCACTGTGCAAATGAGAAATTTGAAGTCTAGAAAGGGAAAGTGATTTGACCATGATCATTCAGGAAATGGAATTGCAGAACCAGTGCTCAAACCCATATCACTGGAGACAAAACCCAGTGTTTTATGCCTGTTGTGATCCTACAAAAGCAGCTTATGAGGGGAACAAATGATTGTGCCAACATTTCTCCCAGCAGTGTTTAAGGGATCTCTGAAGTGTTACAGAATCTGACCTATTTGTAGTGTGAAGCAACATTCAACCAATCTTTGTGATGTAGGGGAGATGAACAGAGAATATGCTACAGGGTGTGGAGAGAGCTGTGTGTCAGCCAAATGAGAGGACTTGGAGACAATTGAGGCTCTAGTGTCTGACCTTCAAGGTAATGAGTCAAGTGTGTGGTTTGTTCATGGTCAATGACATTTCTCTGTGCTGTGCGTCTTGTCACCATAATGTTAATAACAGGGCTGCATAGGGATTTCCCTCTGTAATTGCCTCCCTTCATAGCAAATAGCTTTCACTATCTTTTAAAGCAGGCTCTCCATAGGATGCTGGGTTGGCTGAAGCTTGCTCAATAAACAAATAATTTGAGAGAGAGAGAGAGAGAGAGAGAGAGAGAGAGAGAGAGAGAGAGAGAGAAGGAGAGGGAGAGAGAGAAAGAGGGAGACACAGAGAGACAGACAGAAAAAGAGACAAAGAGAGACACAGAGACACAGAGAAGACAGAGACACAGGAGAGAGAGAGAGAGAGAGAGAGAGAGAGAGAGAGAGAGAGAGAGAGAGCCTTGCAAGCACATGGACTTTCAGAAGTTTCTAGCTCAGGGCAAACATGCAAATCCATTAAAAAGTACTCACATATTGAAAATATAATTCTTAATATTATCCCTAAAGACATAAACACATCAGCACTTCTGCAAAGAGATACAATTAAATTACAAATCAATACCGTCCTGTGCCCTATTGGTCTTCACTTGGCATAAGGTCATACATTCTTTACACCTCAGAAAGAAAGAAAAAGGGAGGGGGGGAGGAGGGAGCGAATTGGGTTTTGCTTCTCAGTTGGGCAGTGATGGGATCAGAGCTGTTTCCTATAACAGGGATACCAGAGAGGTGAGAAGGGGGAGAGGGAGGGAGAGAGGGCAGAATGGAGAGAACTCAAAGAGACAAGGGAAGGAGAAGGGAGGGGAGGGGAGGGTGCACAAAGGAGAGGAGATAATGGGAAAGAGCCAAGTTGCTAAAAAAAAAAAAAATTGCTCTTTTTTCCTGAGCTAGAAACTTCTGAAACTCCATGTGCCTCTTTCACCAAATTCCTAATTCTCTTTTCATGATTTTCTTGCATCATTTTCATTTCTTTTCCCAATTTTCCTCCCACCACTTATCTCTTTCATTACCTCTTTCAACAATCCTCACAGAGTTTAGGCCAATTAGTTTTTTGAGCCTGTTTTGTAGCTGTTGTGACACTTTTCTTCTTCTGAGTTTATTTCTTGGTGCTCCCTGCCATCAGAGTAGCTATTTAGGGTCAAACTATTGTTGTATATTTGTTCATTTTCCAGATATTTTTTTAACTTTCAACTTTATGTTAAATTTGGACTCCGCTCACCTAAGTGTGGGGTGACACTATCCCACATTTCAGGACCTTTTGTGTTGCTGTTTTCAGAGCTAGTTCTGAGGATCTTCAAGTTTTTGGTGGTTCCAAGGTAGTGTGATCTGGGGAGAGGTGAGTCATTACACTCTTGTTCTGAGATCTGCTCTTTGTTAAGGAAAAGTCCCTACTCTTCTGCAGCCACAAGTATTAGTCTTCCTCTTGGCTGTGACCAAAGTCTCTGTCCCCTTTGCGAATGACTAGAAGTGTTCCTCTCTACCCTGGAACTGTGACCCAGATCTGTGTATGGGCAACAGAGTTGCCAATCAATACCAGCTGTACCCAATGCCAGCAAAGGATCTTCTATATTATCTTTCTGACCAGTTGTCTGATCTTCTTACTACCTCAGGACTGAGAGCTCTTGAAGCTGCTGTGGCCACTATTGTCACTGTGGTGTGTGGGCTCCAGAAGTACGATGCCACAGACTTCTCCTGGAAACATCTTTAATTTTCTTAGGATGGAAAAATGTCTCACCCTGACTTTTCATTGGCTCTGCCACTCCAAAATTTAATTTGAGGCATACTTTTAAAGTTGTTTGGAGGGGAATGTTAGAAGAGTTTAGATGGCTGGCTGCCCCTAATCCACCATGAGGTGACTCCATGAGTACAGAGAAAGGAAAAATGTTTTATAACTAGAATTGACAAAATTGGGAACTGATAAAACCATGAATTGTATGCAGTATGGAAGAAGATAATGCCCAAGGCAGAGAGTTGGGGAAACTTACAGATAGGATGCATGAGAGATGATGAATCAGCAGAAGATACCAAGAAGGAATGGTCCTACAACGGAAGGGAGATTCAGGAGAGTAGAGAATCATAAACCTCAAATGAGATCACATCCAGGACAGAGTCATCAACTGCACAAAACGCAGCAGAGGTTGAGAGTAAGGTGTGAGAAAAGAATAGCACATTTGGTAATTAAGTGACAATTGCTAACTTTGGAGAGAGCAGATTCAGTTGACTGATGAAGCCATGATGTAAAAGTTTGAGGAGGAAATGAGAAGTAAAGATATGGAAGTAATTTTCTTTCTTTTTTTTTTTTGTCACAAAAGGAAGAGAAATATAGGATAATGGCTTAAGGGAATATAAGGATTTTGTTATTTAAGGGTGAAAGTTACCTGGCCATTGTTACAGGTAACAGAGAAGGAAAAATAGAGTGCTGCTATCATATCATCATCATCAGTATAAATAATAATTAATAATGACTAACACTTATATAGTAATTTATGGTATACAGAGCACTTACCATACACTATCTTATTTGATTCTTTTAGCAATGATATGAGGTAGGTGCTGTTGTCCCCATTTTACAGATGAGGAAGACTGAGACTATGTGCATGACCGAGGGTGAAATAGCTAGTAAATGTTAAAGGCCAGACTTGGGCTCAAGATTATATGGAGAGTGGGAATGACAAAGGATACAGTCTACTGGGAAGAGTGAGAGGTAGGCTAAATGACAGACGTATAAGTATTGATCTTGTCAAGAAGAAGGCCAATGCCATAAAATGGGGAAATTATGAAGAAAACAAGGAATGATGTTAAACAATCTTGAGAAAAATCAAAAAGCATAAGTTGAATCTTGCAAAATTAGCCTCAATTTCAAAGTGAAAGGTAAGGTCTTCAGTTGAAAAGGTTGGGGGAAGGAGAAAGATATGGAGGTGTTAGTAGAGAGGAAAAAGTTTGAAATAACTCATATGAGGAGGGAGAGAGAGCTAGTAGAAAGCAATATAGGATGTCAGTGATGGAGATCAGCTATAGCTAGAATTTGGACTCCAGGGATCATTGGCAAAATGCACATAAGTGAAGGATTTGAGACCAGATGATGTAATGCCAAGCAAAGGCAACTTCCAAGGTTTGGATTACCAGCATAGTAAACACCATTTATTCTGCAAACTTTCACAGAACAGAAAAAGTCAAAACACAGTGTAACTTGTTCCTTTAGCAAGTTCTCAATTCAAGTACATTCATTTAGTCAGTCAAAAGTCTCTTCTCAAATGGAGATTAGTCTCCAACCATAAACAAAGTACATTCATTTGGTCAATCACTCAAAGGCTTCCCACCCCTGAATCTCAAAAGGAACAGGAGAACACAAAAGGCCATCCTCCCTTAAGTTAACAAGGTTAAACTCAGCATTGAATACCCAAGGAAAAGTCCTTCTTTCTCTTCTCTCAAGGCAAGCCCTCAGCAATCTCAGTTCCTGGAGAGACAAGGCTCAAAAAAGCCATAATCAGTGTCCTCATCATGTCACTCTGCCTGTAGAACAGTCCCAGAACCCCTGAAAACATCAGCAAGGTCTTCTTCCAGGATTTCTGTAAACATACAACAGAAAAATCCTTCTTCAGGGCTTCTGAACCAACAGCCAGTTTCCAGGACCTCTACAACAGCAGCACTGTCCTTCACCATCAGGTGAATCTGGCAAAACAACATCAAAACAGACAGACAAAATACCGGCATCACAGCTATACCTCCTCAGTCCTTGGCAGTTCCGGGTGGCAAATCTCAAAGTCCTGGGCAGCTCCCATGGCTCTCAGCAGTCTTTCTCTCAGCAATTCAGGCTCCACGATACTGGATACTGCTCTCCCAAAGTCCTTCTAGCCTTCTCTAGGCTTGGGCCTCTCTCCCAATTCACGCCTCCCAGTTCAGCCCTCTCTCTTCACATCGACAAGTCCGTCCCACAAGTGGGATTCACAAGCTCTGGGTTTTAACACTCAACCCAAAAACCAAGCCAATACAGGGGCATCTCCAAATTCCATTACCAGTATAGATGATGATATGGAGTTGACATGGCTTACTCCAGGGGCAATACTGAGAAGGGAGGAAAGTGAAGATAGAGTAATAGTAATGAACTGAGAAAGTATTGCAGTGTAGAAGAACTGGAGGCAACCATGAATGAAGAATAGCTTTAGTGAGGGTGAGGAATAGGAAGATGTCCAATGAGACAAAAGGGTGACTGGGTGGAGAAGTGCCAGAGTTTTACTAGGGAAAGAAAAATAAAGCTTTAGGGTAAAATGGTAACATCCAGATTGTGACAATTTTTGTCTGTGGACAGAAGATGATGGACTATGAGAAGACTGAGGAACTAAGATTTCAAGGTGAATATTGAAAGGAGTTGTTTAGAGCCACAGTCATTCCAAACCAAACTCTCAATTTTTGCTACTTCTCTGCTACATATGCCAGTGCATTTAACCTCACCCACAGTGTTCTCCCAGTACCAAGCACATTATGTTTTTGACACCCAGTAGGCACTTCATAAAAGTTCACTGAACAGTTAGAATTCAGGAAATTACTGCTTTTTCACAGCCTTAATTGTAGTCTGAAATTAGAATATTTGTTACTGATTTGTTTTCCCCAGTTCTGTTCCACCAGTCAATCTCAATTTTCTTTTGATTGACAAGAATTTGCAGAAAAAACTGAATTTGCAAGCTCAGCTCCCATAAAGTCACTGAAACGTGACTGGATCTTTCATGTAAGAGGCATTTTGCTGTTTTCAAGAATGATGAAATTAGCTTTGGAAAACATTCTAGAATTACCTTTAAATTCTGTCTAACATGGAAAAAAAGTACCTTTGACTTTGGATCTCACTATTACTCTCTTGGCCCTCAGAATTCCCAAATTAAAAACCCTAGAAGGAACTTAGACCCTTCCATTTTCTGCTCCTATCATCTTTAATCAGATGTAAGGTCTAGTTCAAGAACCAGAGCTCAAGAACCAGCTCTCCCAGAAATCTTCCTCAATATCCACAGTAGGTAAAGATAGACTCCATTAGGTGCATTTATAATTAAGGTCCTCAACAAGCAATCAGTGTCAAGAGAATCACCCTTCTTCTAGCCAATGAGATACAGAAACTCATTGTCCTCCTCTCATACCACAAAGCAGATGCTGTCACTTTTACCTCCACAGTATCTCTCAAATACATTCATTTCTCTTCTTTGTTACTGCCACCACTCAGGTACAGTCTCTTATCACCTCACACCTGGATTATAGCAATAGCTTCTGTTGGATCTGCCATTCTAAACCACCTACCTCTTAGTTGATCATAAAGTCCCCTGTTTACTCAACAAACTCCATGTGTTCCTTATTACTTAACCTCCAGGGTCAACTATAGACTCTCCTGTCATTTGAAGTTCTCTAGAATCTGTGACCCTTTTGACTCTCCAGTCTTATTGCCTTCTCTCCCTTTCACATATTCTAGAATCCAGTCATACTGGCTTACTGCTTCATATCCCATCATGATGTGTTTACATTGGCTGTTCCTCATATCTGATACATTCTCTTCACAACCACTTCTGGCTTCCTTCAAGCCTCAGTTCAAGAGCCACCAAGCTGTACAAAGTATCTCTTGGACCCCTCCCCTCATCAGCTACTAGCACTTTCCCATCCAATGTTTCTTTTTCCTGCTTTGTATATAACTTGTATGTCTTGATGTGTGTATATACTATCTTCCCCAGTAGAAGGAAAGCACATCAAATGCAGGAGCCATTTCTGTTTTGTCTTTTTTACCCCCCAGAATTTGAGCATAATGCCTTGTTCCTACCAGCCCCTAACAAATGCTTATTGATTTATCCACAAGCTGCTTGACTGATTATGTTCACTCAAGTTGTCTAAATTTACATCTTACATAGATACTAGACACTGAGGTCTCTAAAGTCTGTGGGCTCCATATCTTGGCACACATTGGGCCTCCAGGACAAGGCTCAGCATAGAGTGGGTGCTTGGTAACTGTTTTCAGAATAAAGGGATGAAAGTCTTAAAAATCAATCTCAAAGTTCCATAACTTATAATAAATGGTCCAATAACATCTATGGTACCAGTCATAAGATTTCAGAAAAAGGTTATGCTTTCATAAGCTCAATGAAAATGTCATGCTAATAAATTCTGACTTCATTTTCAAGAGGCAAGAAGAGTAGGGTGTGCTTAAACTTCTCTGTTCAACCAAGTGATTCATTTTCAGGAGAGAGAGAATGAAAGCCTGGTAAAGAGAATGGAGCTTGAATTTCAGAGGCCATGTGCTTGAGTCCCATCTGTTCTACTCGCTGCCTCTAGGAAGCTGCCCAAACCATACTCCTTGATGTTTGGGGTAACTGACATATACACAGTTGCTTTCTAAGTTTTAGAATAGAATTGGGGAATAAAAACCTGTTACTTTCTCATTCAGTCCCAATCTCCAAAACAGGACTCAAGTAATGAAAGTGACTGGTTTGAAAAACTATTTTTCTATTATGAAAAGGGCAGGATAATTAGACTCAAAAATAACTTGAACCTTGGAAAAGAATTGAGAATAACCAGTGACCAGATCTGTCTGGGACTGGAATGCAAGGCATATCACTTCTAATCTTCAGAACAAAGGGGCAGTTTCTTGGTCCTAGCAAGTGGTCTACTATTCCACAAAAAAGAGATTTGGATTCATGACATAGATGCTCTGGAATCTTTTTTCTCTTTTTTTTTTTCTTTGCATTATCTGGCCCATTATAGGTGGTTAACAATGTAACAATGGCTTTTTTATTAATGGATTAAGCTTAGGATCACAGTTTAATAACTGAAATGGATGTTGGAGATCTTCTAGTGTGACACTAATGTTAGAAAGGAGTAAACAAAGTCCAACAGATATTAAATAGTATAATAAAGATGAGAACACAGGTTCTCTGACTCCAAATCCTGTCTCTTTCCCCTTTGCCTCAAAATTAAGCAGGGAAACAGGAGTTTGTTCTAACATCTTTTCAACCACTTATTTTGGAGGTTAAGAACTTTGGGTTGTACCCTCCTGTCCTTTTCAATGAGCTCCAGTGCTTCTCTACTGCTTCCTAAAGTAAATATAAAATTTCCTGTTTAGTTCTTAAATCAAAACCTAACCCCTCTTTACCTTTCCAGTCTTCACTTTATTCCAATCTACACTTTCTCCAATAAAGTAACACAGACTCCCTTGCCATTCCTCCCACATGACACTCCATCTATTGGTCCCATACCTTTTCACCTCATCTCTGCCTCCTGGCTTCCCTGACTTCTTTTAATAGCCAACTCTAACTCCATCTTCTATAAGAAGCCTTTCCCACTTCCTCTCTGCACTGCTAGTTGCTTTCTTCTGAGATTATCTCCTATTTTCACTATATATCTTGCATACATAGTTGGCATGATATCTTCCTCACTGAAGTTTGAGTTCCCTGAGTCAAGGATTTTATTGTTTTGTTCCCCCCCCCCCCTTTCTTTGTATCCCTGGAACTTATCACATGACCTGGCACATATTAACCATCAAATATATTTTATTGACTGATCCTTATCTTTGCACATATCAGGAGAGCAGAACTCTTTACCTGTCCTACTGCTTTCTTCTCTTCTTGCTGGAGATAGATGAGTATTACTTGTCTCTTCTGCCCTTCTGAAGAAACTGTAGTCACACACACCCTTTCAGGAGTAGAGGGAAGGATTTTATTTTCATTGTGTACATATTTTCACATGCATTTCATATACTCATTGATGGGTACATGTGTACTGAGTTTGGGATGTGCCCTGCTAGACCATAAGTTTTCTAGTACCTACCAAATACCTTCCTCTTCCCTTCCCTGAAGAGACCTTGAGTTTCTGTAATGAAGATCTGGGACATATCAGATCATGTCAGCTTACTGAGAAGGCATATCTCCACAAAAGAGTGGTGATGATACAGAAAGTGTTTTGGAGAGACAGGAGAATGAATGGACATTCTGTAATTTGTTTCAGCTTCTTAGCCACGTGGTTGGAAGAACTCTTTTCCTCTTGAATGTGCTGCCTGAGCTATCAGTTTTTGGAACTTAATCTTTGGCATCCTTTGCTCCATTTAATTCAGTTGCTCTCTTAGTGATACAGCAACCTTCAGTAGGAGACAATGCTATTAGTGGAAGGGCAATGGCCCCTTCTCTACCCCACCCACACACCCAGGCCACATTACCTGCCCAGAATCTGGGTTTCCTTGATGTTTTCTTTAATTCTGTTCCATTCTAGATAAGGGGAGGGGAGTTTCCCACCTTTGTCAAGAGTGAGACCAACAGAAATCTGAAAGACAAAATTCACGTGTTATATAGGCAGCCAGCATAGATAGCATCAAGGAATGAGAAACAAGGAGCAATCTTTCGGGATATCTTTCAGAACCACAGCATGGGGGAAAGACTCATTCCAGCTATTGTGTCCATATGAACATGGACTTGGTGGAATCAATGCTATATAAGCAAACAAGTAGAATTAGAGTCTTTTCAGGGATGACATAGAGATGAGTATGCAACCCCCCACCCAGTGTTGAGGAAAATGTTAATGAATTTATCCTTGCCATATCTTCAAAGAAAATATCTCTTTGTAGAAACTAATTGAGGTTAAATGTTTAAATAGAACACCAGTCCACCAAAATGGGTTAGGAAAGGAGAAGGGTCCATAGAGAAAATGAGCTCCCAATCTGTATCCTGAGATCCAGAGGAGCAAAGGAAAAAGGCTGATCCTGAGATAATGGAATAATCCTGAGTTAGAATTCAGCCTTCCTATCCCACTCAAGTGTGTCCCCTCACTACATTATAAGAAGGGACAGAGTCAATATGATTGACTACAGGTGGTGACTCAACTGAATTCTAGCAACATTTGCCTCAAAACAACTCTAAAATAATCCTTCAAGTAGAATTCTGGAGTGGTGGAGCCAACAAAAGGTTGGGGTGAGACATTTTTCCCACCCAAGGTAACTTAGGAGATAGGGAAGAGAGGTCTGCAACACAGGGATGGAGGATGGCTCAGAGCATTATGGACAAAATGGCAATACCAGCAATAAGTCTTAGAGGCAGCAACAATAGTGGCTTCAGGAGCTCTCAGCCCAGAGATGGTAAAGGGATCAGACTGTTCTTTAAAAAAAAAAAATACAGGGGACCTCTTCTGGTCACTGGGTGCAGGAACCTGCTGCAATGTCTATAATGAGTTCCAGGTCACAGTTCCAGGGCAAAGAGGAGCACTAGCATTGTAGCTGCAGAAAAGTAGGGGTCCTTGCTGCAGTAACAGGAAAAAGAGGAGGGCTAGCACTTATAGCTGCAGAGGAGCAAGGTTCCTTTCAGTGTGAAAAGACAGGAGCACAGGACAGGAGAGCAGTGACCACACCCTCTCCTTGGATCATAACATCTTAGAAACACTGAAAAATTACAGACCCCTAGAACTAGCTTTGAAAGAAGTAGCATGAAAAGCCTGAAGTTTGGAAGAGTGCTTCCTCCACCCCAGAAAGAGAAACCAACTTTAAAGAATTGAAAGGTCAGAAATACAGTGGAAAAATGAACAAACTACAACAAAAGAACCTGACCATTAAAATAAAATATGGTGAATGGGAAGATGAAGACACAAACTAAAAGGACATCAATGTTAAGGCAGTTACAAGCAAAGCTTTGATGAAAAAAACAAGTTAATTGGATACAAGCCCAACAAGAATTCTCGGAAGAGCACAAAAAGGATTTTAAAAATAAAAAAAAGAGGTAGAAAAAAATAAGAAAAGACATTAAAGTGATTCAAGAAAACTATGGAAGGAGAGTTAACAGCATGGTAAAGGAAGCACAAAAATAATGAAGAAATTAACAGCTTAAAAAAACCAGAAGACCAAATAGAAAAAGAGATACAAAAGCTCATTGAAGAAAATAATTCCTTAAAAATTAGAATTGGTCAGGGGAATAATGACTCCATGAGACATCAAGAAACAATAAAAATCAAAAGAATGAAAAAATAGAGGAAAATGTGAAATATTTAACTTTTTTTAAATGACTTGGACAATAGATTAAGGAGAGAGAATTTAAGTATTATTGGACTACCCAAAAGCCCTTAATAAAGAGCTTAGACATCATATTCAAGAAATTATCACAAAAAATACCCTGGTATCCAGGAACCAGAGGGTAAAATAGGAATTATCTACTGATCACCTCCTAAAAGAGATCACATAATGAAAACTCCCAGGAATATTATAGCCAATTCCAGAGCAACCAGGTCAAGGAAAAAATATTACAATCATTCAGAAAGAAGTAATTAAAATACCACCAAGCCACAGTAAGTATCACACAAAATTTAGCATCCATATTAAAGGAGCTGTAGGCTTGGAATATGAAATTTTAGAAGGTAAAGGAGCAAAATTACAACCAAGAATCATGTGCCCAAGAAAACTGAGTATAATCCTTCAGGGCAAAAATGGATATTTAATGAAATAGAGGAATTTTGAGCATTCCTGTTGAAAAGACTAGAGCTGAATAGAAAATTTGCCTTTCAAATAGGAGACTCAAGAGAAGCATAAAAAGGTAATAAGGAAAAAGATTTCATAAGGGACTCAATAAGGTTAAACTGTTTACATTCCTATATGAGAAGGTGAAACTTGTAACTCTTAAGAACTATATCATTATTAGAGTAGTTAGAAGGAATATACATAGACAGAAGGCACAGGTGTGAGCACACTATGCTAAGATGATCTCAAAAATATTAAGTGATGAGCATGATAGATGCACTAGAAGAAAGAGGAAAGGAGCAGAAGAATGTGGGAAAATACCTCACATAAAAGATGCATGAAAGAAGGGGGGGGGGGCTGGAAGAGGAGAAGTGAAGGGCAATGTTTGAACCTCTCATCAGAACTGGAAAAGGACAATAACATACATCCTCAGTTCAGTGTGAAAACCTATCCTACCCACTAGGGAATTAGAAAGCAAAGGGTATAAGAGAAGAGGGGAGCTGATAGAAAAGAGGGTAGATTAAGGGAGGCAGTAGAAAAAAAGCAAAAAAAAAATGGTGAGGATGAGCAGGGTGAAAAAGAAAGTGGGTCAATAAAATACTGGAAAAAATAGAATGGAGAGAAACATACAGTTAGGAATTATAACTATGAATGTGAATAGGATAGCCTCACCTCTAAAATGGATGCAGAAAAAACAGTCAACTTACATTAGTGGGGACCCTCAACTTTCCTCTCTTAGAGCTAGATAAATCTAAGCACAAATGAATAAGAAAGAAGTTATGGGGATGAATAGAATTTTAGATAATGTATATGTGATAGGTCCCTAAAGAAAATTAAATGGAAATATAAAGAAGTATACCATTTTTCACAGTAGTGCATGGCATCTCCAAAAAAAAATTATTAAGGTATGAAAACCACATAATCAAATGCAGAAAAGCAGAAATAATAGATGCATCCTTTTTACACCATACTGCAACAAAAATTACTGTCAGCAAAGACCTTGGGAACATAGATTAAAAATTATACGGAGACTATATAATCTAATCATAAAGAATGAATGGGTCAAAGAACAAATTATAGAAATAAATAATTCCATTAAAGAGAATGAAAACAATGAGACAACATTACAAAACTTGTGGGATGCAGACAAAGCAGTACTTAGTCATAAATATATGTTTCTAAATGCTTAGATCAATAAAATAAAGAGGAGATCAATGAATTGGGCTTGTAATTTAAAAGGGAAAAAAAAAACCTAGAAAACAAACAAATTAAACATGCTCAATTAAATACCAAATTGGAAATCTGGAAAATCAAAAGAGGGATTAATAAAATTTAAAGAAAAAAGTAGATATTAAATTAAAAGTAAAACAAGTGGATGATTTTATAAAAAAAAAAAACAATTATGACATAGCAAACAATTCATTAAATGATTTTAAACAATTAAAAAATCATTAAAAAATTAAAAGAGAGGGGCGGAGCCAAGATGGCGGCGTAGCAGCAGCAACACATTGCAGCTCTCACATAGCCACCCCAAAATACCCATAAAATAGGACTCTAAACCAATCCTGGAACTCCAAAATGCACACAAAGATACTTCCCACTAAAGTCAGCTCACCTACGAGGAACCATATCAGCACTGCGAACCAAAACCAGCCTGGCCAGAAACCGGCTGTGCCCCGGGGGTGGCTGGAGGGGAGGAGCT
>CM053581.1:7204182-7221564 GCA_028627135.1 Pseudochirops cupreus | reverse complement strand
TGGGGGAGGGGGGAAACACTGGGATGGCTGTTTTGGGGTGGTGGGCGGGGGAAAGACGGGGAGAAAATATGTAACTCAAAAAAATTTAATAAAATAAATTTAAAAAAAATAAAAAATTAAAAGAAAGAAGGAAACTAACTTACCACTATTAAAAAGGAGGAGGGCAAATACATTTCCAATAAAGATGAAATTAAATAAATTATTAGTGGCTATTTTTACCCAATTATGTGCCAATAAATCTGAGAGCCTAAGTTAAATGGATGAATAGTTAATAAAAATATAAATTGTCAAGATTAACAGAAGAGGAAATAGAATGCCTAAATAAATTTAGTATAGAAAAAAATAAATCAAACAAGGTATAACTTTCCTTCCTAAGGGGGAAAAAAAATCTCCAGGATCAGATTGATTCAAAAATTAATTCTAACAAATATTTTTTTTAATTACAATGCTATATAAACTATTTGAAAAGATAAGCAAAGAAGGAGTGTAGCCAAATTATTTTATGGTACAAATATTGTTTTAATAACTAAACCAGGGAGAGCAAGAAGAGAAAAAAATTATAAACCAATTTCCTTAATGTATATTGATACAAAAATATTAATTAAAATACTAGCAAAGAGATTATAGCAATATAATCACAAAAGATAATACATTATGAATACTTGGAATTTATACCTGTAATGCAGGGTTGGTTCAATATTAGGAATACTATCAGCATAATTAACCATATCAAAACCAACAACATGAAAACAAAACCAACAAAAATCATGTGGTTATCTCAATAAATGAAGAAAAAGTTTTTGACAGAATTAGACACTGATTCTTATTAAAAAACACTGTAAAAAATTGGGATAAATAGTGTTTTCCTTAAAATAACCAGTAGTTTCTATGGAAAACCATCAACAAGCATTTTCTATAATGGGGATAAGCTAGTGCCATTCCTAGTAAGACCAGAGGTGAAACAAGGATGACCATTATCATTACTATTATTCAATATTGTGCTAGAAATACTAGCTACTGCAATATGACAAGAAAAAGAAATTGAAGGAATTAAAGTTGGCAATGAGAAAACAAAATCACTCTTTCCATGCAATTTGATGGCATAACTAAAAAATCCTAAAGAATCACCTAAAAGCGAGCTGAAATAATTAACAACTTTACTGAAGTTGAAAGACATGAATTAAATGCACGTTAATCATCAGCATTTTTATATATTACCAACAAAGTCTGGCAGCAAGATGTAGAAAGTGAAATTCGATTTAAAAATCATTGCAGATAAGAGAAAATAATTGAGTGTCTACCTGCCAAGACAAACTGAGGAACTCTATAAACATAATTACAAAACACTTTTTATAGAAATAAAGACAGATCTGAACAAATGGAGAGGCATTAATTGCACATGGGTACATTGACCCAATATATTACAAATGAGAATTCTACCTAAATTTATTTACTTATGCAGTGTCATACCAAAAACATACATATATGTATATATATTTGTTGGGAAAATTGGAATGTATAAATAAATGTATATATGTATAAATGTGAGTGTGTGTGTGTGTGTGTGTGTGTGTGTGTGTGTGTGTGTGTATGGATAAGGGAGAAAGTTATGACCAAACAAGAAATTAAAGGGATCATGGGGATTAAAATGGATAATTTTGATTACATTAAATTAAAAAGAGTTTGTACAAACAAAACGAATGCAGCTAAGATTAGAAGAAAAGCAGGAAAGTGGCAGCCATAGGGCTGGGGGTGTTTACAACAAGTTAATAAAAACTGAAGCAACCTTTCTGGAGAGCAGTTGGAATCTATATAGCTTTTCATAAAGGTCTCATTTCTCAAATATATAGATAATTTGATCAAATTTATAAAAATAAATCATTCTTCAATTGACAAATGATCAAAGGATATGAACAGGCATTTTCAGAAAAAAAGTAATCAAAGCTATCTATAATCATATGGAAAAAATTCTCTAAATCTCTATTGATTAGAGAAATGCAAATTAAAACAACTATGAGATTCCACCTCATACTCATCAGATTGGCTTATGTGGTAGAAAAAAATAACAAACATTGGAGGGATGTGGCAAAAATGGTACAATAATGCATGGAGTTGTAAGCTGAACCAATCATTCCAGAGAGCAGTTGGAATCTATTCCCAAATGTCTATAAAACTGTGCATACCCTTTAACCCAGCAATATCATTGTCTGTATGCCATCTTTTTTTTTAAAAGGAAACACACATATACACACATGCATACACATATGCGTATATATGCATACATTTGTGTGTGCATACGCACACAAATATTTATATCAACTATTTTTGTGGTAGCAATGAATTTAATATTGAAGAGATGCCCATCAATTGTGGAATGGCTGAAAAAGCTATGGTATATGATTGTGATGGAATCCTCTCGTCCTATAAAAATGGGAGACAGCGTGGTTTCAGAAAAACCTACGAGGACGTATTTGAACTCATGCAAAGTGAAGTGTGCAGAACCAGAAGAACATTTTACATAGAAAGAACAACATTGTGAGATGATCAACTGTGAATGACAGATATTCTGTCACACAATAATCCAAGAGGATTCCAAAGGCCTTATGATGAAAAATGCTATCTACCTTCTGAGAAAGGCCTGATGGATTACTGAGTAAAGACTGAAGCATAATTTTTACACTTAATTTTCCTTGTTAATTTTTTTCAACATGGCTAATATGTGTTTATACAGATACATATGTGTATACATATATACACACACAAACATTTACATATACATGCACACATACACGTACCTATACATGTGCATGTACACACATGCACATGCATACACATGTATATATGCATATACATATTCATATACATATACATAGTGTGGAAGGGAGGGAAAGAACTCAGAACTCAATTTTATTTTTAACAGTGAACGTCAAAAATAATTTAAAAATAAAATAGGCATCATTGACACAATCTTTAAATATTAATATTTAGTTAATCCAATAATATGCCATCTTTAATAAAACTTAAGAGTTGCAATCATTTTCAAAAAAAAAAAAACTTCCTTATGAGAAGCACTTTGGGATACCAAAGCTATTCAGCTTAGGGAATGACGTCTCAAGGGAACACGTGATCCTTGTGAATCAGTTTGAGAGTTGTCCTGAGGAAAAGTAATTCAAATGGCCAGTGTGACCCCTGTTGTACAGGAGCAATGGGGAGAAGGGGAAAAGACTAAACTTTCAGCTTGATGTCAGGAAGAACTTCCCAATGACTAAAGTCATCTAAAGGTAAAATTGCCCTCTCCAATGGGTGTGGGCAAGTGCTCAAACTGGAGCTGGAGAACCACTTGGCAGGAAATGTGGATTCTTCTTAAAGTAAGTTTTAAGCTGAATGTTCTCTGAGTTCCCCTCTTGCTCTGTGGCTCGAGTTCTATGATTCCTTAAATTTGATCAAAGACATTGACAGTCACATTGAGCACCAGAGAAGAGGCAGCAGAGCATGTTTGTACCTGGGCTCAAATTCCAGTTTCTCTGCATATTACATGTGTGACCTTGAGCACTTCTCTTCCTCGATGTGGGCCTTTGTTTTCTCAAGTGTAAAATGATGGAGATGGACTACCTGTGACAAGGTCCTTTCCAACTCTAAGCTTATGGGTCTATGATAGGCCACAAGTAGATCTAAAGAGTTTCTATATGCTCTATGTAGCCACCCATCTATCCATTCATCCATCTGTCCAAGTCACTTTTATCTCTATTATCTCTATGTCTCTTTCTACCTCTTCCTCTCTGTTTCTGTCTCTGTCTCTCTCTGTCTGTCTCTATCTGTCTCTGTCTGTCTCTGTCTGTCTCTCTCTGTCTCTCTGTCTCTCTGTCTCTGTCTCTCTGTCTCTCTTTCTTTCTCTCTCTCTGTCTGTTTCTGTCTCTGTCTCTGTCTGTCTGTCTGTCTGTCTCTCTCTCTCTTCTCTCTCCCCCAAATTCAGAAAGTGTTGGTCATTGGTGATACTGTGTAGGATATAAGGTAAAGTGTCATTTCACTATGAACTATTAATGAATAATGTGTGTATATGTTTCTTTGTGTGTACATAATTTTGAAGGGAGGCACTAGTAAGGTGTGGGGCATCTAGAAGCACCTAATATATTAAGCAATATTTGACCTGAACTTCAAACACAAGTTTGAACAGAAACCAGAATGGTTAAAGGAAGTGACATATAGATGACTGTGGTAAAGGGTTCTTAATGCCAGTCACAGAAGTCTTAATCTGAATTCAGAGGCAATAGGGAGCCAGCGAATCTTATAGATAAGGGCAGTACCATGAATTGTCCTGTGCTCTAGAAAGTATATGGATATTGTTACTATTAATATAAACCCTGTTAATTCTTCTAGCATTAATAACGTCTGAATTAAAGGCTCTAAGAATACACTCTAAAACGAGTGTGTGAGACACGTGGTCTCAGACCATTTGGCAAAGTAATGAAGCAAAGAGGAGTTGGGGTGGAGGAATGGACTACTCTGTTTAATTTTGACTCCATCATCCCCTCTGAGGAATGATGAATCATCAGGAAATTCATCATCCCGGAGATGGCTATAGCATTGGTGCTCACACCTCCTCAATGCCCTACTTGTGGTATTTCCTATTGCCATCAGAAACAAATACAAAATGTTTTTGGCATTCAAAGTCCTTCACAACCTAGACTTCTGTCACCTGTCCAGTCTTCTCACACCTTCCTCTCAAACAAGTACTGTTCAACCCAGTGATACTGACTCGCTGGCTGTTCCAATAAGAAGACTCTCCATCTCTCAGCTGCAGATATTTGCTCTGACCATCCCTCATGCCAAGAATGGTCTTCCTCCTCCTCTACAACTAGTGACCACCCTGGTGTGTGTAGATAGCTAGATAGATAAATAGCTAGCTAGATAGATGATAGATGATAGATAATAGATAGATAGATGGATAGATAGATAGATGATAGATAAACAGAAAGATAGTGATAGAGATATATAATGAGGGCAGAAACTATCTTTTCTTCCTTTCATATTCTCAGTGCTTAACACAGTGCCTGATACATAGTAGGTTCTTTATTAATGTTGACTGCTTATCTTTGCTCCTTTAATTGTTGGAGGATTGGAGGGGAGAACAAAAACCATCTCTCGTATCATTCCTTCAAAGAGGCCTAAAGTCAGCATGATCCTCATTTCCTTCCAGCTGCTCAGCTTAGTTTTGCTTACACTATCATCATTCAGTCTTCCATCTCCACCTCCTGATTTTCAGCTTCTTTTTTATCTGTGTATTTCCCTATTCCATTAGACTATAAGCTCCTTGAGGGCAGGGATGTATTTCTTTTTTCTTATGTGTATGCCCAGTGATTAGTACAGTGCCTGGCATATAATAGATGCTTTGTAAATGTTTATTGAATTGTATCATATTGTATTTAACACTTCTTTCTCTCTGTTTCTGTATGTGTATGTATGTGTATGTATGTGTGTGTGTGTGTGTGTGTGTGTGTGTGTGTGTGTGTGAGTGTCTCCTCTCTCCCTGTCCCTCTGTCTCAGTTTTGGTTTGTATGTCTCTGTCTCTATAAATGTTTCTAGAATGGGATCATGTTATACTTAACTTCTTTCTCCTTCTCTTTCCCTCTCCTGCTGTCTCAATCTTTGTTTATTTCTATTTATTCCTCTCTTTCTCTTTCTGTACTCTATCTCTGTCTGTGTGTATATTTGTGTGTCTATCTGTCTCTGTCTCCCTCCCTCCCTCCTTCTCTCTCTCTCTCTCGGTCTCTCTCTCTCTCTCTCTCTCTGTCTGTCTCGGTCTCTCTCTCTCTGTCTCTCTCTCTTTCTCAGTCCCTCTTTCCCCATCTTTCTCTTCTCTCCCTTACAAATGGTTCTTTTTTACAACAAGGATAGCTAACCACCATAACTAGCTATCCTGGCAACATTTCACAGAACATGGCCATCGCCACTGATGTACTATGATTCTGCATCAGACACTGGCTTATTCCATGGCACATAAACGTAGCATGAATCTGGCTGTCATAACGGCCTCATCAATGCACAAGCACCAAGCACTCAGGATTCGTTTATGACTATTCTAATGCATAAACAAGACTGAAACACCAGCTGACACCCAAGAATCATAATCCATTGCTGAGAAATCATTCTTGTAAGAGATTTGGCATTAGATCTATTTGCCTTTTCCTAATGTTTTTCCCCCTTCCTGCCTCAAATGAGTATTCTACACTGTAAAAATATCTTTCAATCAAATCTGGGTAATTTGTTCATTTCCAAAAGCTATTTTGACAAAAGTTGTTTTTTTTTTTCCTCTTTAGCCTGGCATTTGAGGCTTTCCTCATTCTAGTTCTGGCATACTTCCCCAGTTTTATCCCTCCTTGCCTTCCTTTCCTACTCTCCCTACCCTATCCACAGCCCATTCTCCCTTCCCTATCCATATCACCTCTCTAAATGAGGCAGCCAAGGGGAGGGCTAGTTTGCTGTTCGTGATCAAATATATGACTTAGAATCAGGAAGGCTTGAGTTCAAATTCCACCTTCAATACATACTAGTCATATGAGTCCAGTCAATTTAATTCACTCTTAGTGCCTTGGTGTCCTCATCGGTAAAATAAGAGATTTGGATTGAATATTCTCTAAATTTATGCCACTGTGCTTCAATTTTATCCTTTGCAAAGTGTGGGCAATAATTCCTGTCCTACGTCCTATTCAATGTTGCATAAGGAGAATGAATGGTAAATCCCTCCCTATTATAGAAGTGGAGATGATTAATGGCTGAGTTGGACTGGATGACTTCCAAGGTCCTTTCTACTTCTCGATGCTAACATCCTATTTATATTGTTGTTAACTATGTGGTGGGGATTGGTGAAGGTAGTAACTTTTATTACAAATGAGGGGAAATTGGAATTTACCTGAGTATTTGTACCTATGTTACAGGATTATTGAGGTAGTTAGGAATCCCAGTGGATAGAGCAGTGAGCCTGAAGTCAGGAAGAGCCAAGTTCAAATCCAGACTCAGCCTCCCATTAGCGGTGTGACACTGGGCAAGTTATTTAACCCTGTTTGTCTAATCCACCAGAGAAGGAAATGATAACCCACTCCAGTATCTTATCAAGAAATGCCATCTGGGCTTTCCCCTAAAATGGTGCTGAAGGCAAAAAGGAAGTCATTGCCCCCCCCCCCCAACACAGAAGCCAAGTCCAAGGTCTTGAAGGCCAAGAAGGCAGTGTTGAAGGGTGTCCCTAGTCACAAAAAGAAGATCTGAACATCCTCCATCTTTTGGCAACCCAAGACACTAAGACTTTGAAGGCAGCCCAAATACCCTCAGAAAAATGCCCCACAGAGAAACAAGCTTGATCACTATGGCATCATTAAATTTCTCTTAATCACTGAGTCTGCCATGAAGAAGACTGAGGACAACAACACTGTCTTCATTGTAGACATCAAGGCCAACAAGGGTAACATCAAGCAGTAGGTGAAGAGGCTGTATGATACCGATGCAGCCAAGGTCAACAATGGACTGATGGAGAAAAGAAGGCTTATATCCAACTTGCTCCAGATGCTTTAGATGTTGCCAACAAAAATTGGAATCATCTAACCTGTGTCCAGCTGACCCACTCCACCTACAATAAAAAGTTTTCCAGTAAAAAAAAAAAAAAGAAAGCCCATCTAGACTCACAAAGATTGAAACATAAAGAACAAAAATAATACAAACAACAAGGAATGTGAGTTTAAGGCCAGAAATGACCACAAAGGTTGTATTAAGCCCCAAACCACCCATTGCACAGATAAAGAAACCGAGGTCTATTAAAGTTATGTGGACCCCTCAAGGTTATCTAATGAGTATGCAGCAGAACCATGCTTTTGCACCCAGGAAATATGAAGCTTTTGGACGCTAAATTCAGCATGCTCCTTATAGCACATAGAACAGAACTTTCTAATGATGAGAGCTATCTAATAAAAAAAGGATTATATAAGATGGTAGGTTATTCAAGGTCTTCTCTAACAGGAGACAGGAGAGGCTGATGGGCCACCAAAGAAGGGGAAGAAGACTCAAGCTCCAGGTAGGAATTTTACTCAATCAATGGCTAGAGCACTGACCTTTTGGTCAAGAGCACCTGAGTTCAAATCCAGCATCAGACACTTACTAGTTGTATGCCCCTGGGGAAAGTCACTTAGCCCCAATTGCCAAAAGAGAGAGACAGAGACAGAGACAGAGACAGATTTACTTAATCAGCTGCCAGGTTCCTTCCACATACATACTTGGAATTTGCATTAATCTGTTATGGACATACATTCTCTAGATTCATCTCATTCCTATCTTGCCAAAAAGCCTGGTTGAAAACAAACATACAGCAGATGACTTTTCCCCAATCAATTTAAGAAAAAAATATTCCCCCCAAATTTATTTGAACATCCTCCCCTCCCTTGAATGTATAGCACTAAAAGGAGAGATAGGTAATACCTATGTTCTTGTGCTGCCAATTCATAATCAGATAGAATTCTTCTCAGACAAATTGATTGGAATATATACCCACCCCACCCCCATGAAATTCCACCAAAGTTTAGTTAACTACTCCTATCTTGCTCAGGAATTCAGAGAAGTGACTGAAGGAGGTATGGTGTAGCCAGAAGGATTAGAGATTTGAATTCAAAGGACCTGAGTTTGAAATTTATCTTTGTGGCTTAGTATCTGCATAACCTAGGACAAGACAGTCAACCATTCTGGGCTGCTCTGTTCCTTCATCTGGAAAATGAAGGATCAGACTAGATAGCCGCCCCAGTCCCTTTCATCTCAAGAGACTTATTTGTTTTTATTTAACTGTCATCTCCTTAATTAGAAGAAAATTAAAGTTATACACTTAAGTTTCATTCAATTTGACCCATATTTCTGAAACATCTGTATGTGTAACACCATTCTAGGCACTGAGGAACCAATATACAGTTTGCATGAGAATCAATCCCTGTCCTCATGGAATGTATGGTGTGCATTAAAGTTAGGGCAGTGAGAGGGGATGGAAAATACACTACACTCAGTCCTAACTTTCATGAGGTAAAGTTCCTAGAAAATGTCTAAAAGGCAAAAAAGAAGAGTGTTGATACATTGCACTTATGGGAAATAGGGGGTTAGGCTCCTGTGACAAATAAAAGTGAATCTTTCGCTAGAGATTGCTGAAAATACACTTTTCTGCAGATGATTCTTTATAACAAAACATTAATTCTGATAATATGCACTTTTCCTAACACAGTAACCATGAAACAACCTATAAAATGAAGAGGAGAGAGGAGGCAATGTCTGATGGACCAAGAAGGGGCAAGGGCAGGGATGTCAGAAGAGCCTCAAGGTAAAAGAGGGAAAGAGGAACCTTCCACCTCCAATTTCTTTCACTTCCTTTGGTGAACTGTTCTACAATGAAAATCAAATGCCTTGGAGTGATTCCCTGACAAACCCCCAAGCCACATGTTTTACTTCCTGCCCACTCTAGACAATGGAGACGGCAGAAGGACCACCATCTCATTTACCATCAATTTAGCAACTTTTCCAGTTTTTAAATTTCCACATCAAATACTCAAGAGGTTACTTGACACTTTCTGGCAAACTTTTACCAATACTTTCCCTTTTTTGTGACTATAAACTTGCCCACAATGGGCCTCTCTTTTCTTTTTCTTCTACTGTATGTAGAATGAATGTTTGAGGTTGCCGACACAAAAGTGAAAATCAGACTGCTAACAAAGTTACAGGAATACTTCAAGTTGGAAAATTAAACTCAGATGCTGCCTCTCTGTCCAAGTCCTTTATTAAGCAATAAAGGATTGTGATGTGGTGGAAATCTCAGTGTGGAGAGGCTGCTTGGCAGAGTGGGAAAACTGTCACATATGATACTAGGGAAGGCATGATTTTGTATCTGGTCCCTGGAAATTATTAGCTTTGTGATCTTGATTTTGTGGGGTCTTATTTACTCATCTATAAAATGGGGATAATAATACCTTGCTTCTTAAAATCTTCTGTGAGGATCAAAGGAGATAATTTCTATGTAATACTTTATACTCCCTACAAATTCTCTTCAAATGCTATAATTATTTTTTTTTCTTCTTCCAGGATTATCTAAACTTCTTCAATTCATGGATTCCTCCCCTCTCCCAATTCTATGTTTGTCTCTAGCACATGCTGAGACCCATACATAGGAGGGGTTTGATATATTCTTTGAATTGAAGGAGAAGGTAGAGTACAGTGGGGGTAGGGGTGGGAATAAGGTTCTGAAGAAAGAGTAAGTGGCCACCTATGGCTTTTATTCTTGGGGAAGACACTTCCCATTGCTGTGACTCAGTGACTTCATCTTCACAAATGAAAAGGCTGGACTAGATGCTCTCGGAAGTTCATTTCATCTCTGTCTCTTTGATCCTGTAAGCTGAATTGAATTGAATTCAGATTGGACATGGCATCAGATTGTTCAAGCCTTGTCTCTGGTGTTTGCTGGGTGAGTGATTCTGGGTCTTATCTGTAATATGTATCCACTGACATCTGCCCTACAAAACCTCACAGGACCACAAGGAACAGTGTTTTTTGTCAGCTATAGGGTTCTATAGCAAAATGGGCTGTTATTAAAATTCCATGTCAGAGACTGAGATGAGGACAAGGGAAGGATACAGAACTTCTCAGAGAATCTGAAGGATTCCAGGTATGATTCTAGCACACCTGACAGGCTTCTAAGAGGAAGCAACCATTGAGCTAGGCCTTAAAAGAGGAGGTAGAAAAAGTTCTGGCTACTTAGGGAGAAAATGTTAAATCTTGGAAACTAAAGGCCTCCTTTTTCACTCTTTTAGAGGTCAGAAAAAAGAGGTTTGGAAGGAGGGCCAGATGGCAGCTGCTTTCTAGCAAACCTCTTCCTCTTGGAGAAGGCTCACTGTCTTAATGTTGCCACCTTTGGGCCTCATTAAAGATTTCAGGCAAAAAACTCTGAACATTAAGGCACCTTTATGGTGAGCTAGGGTGCTAATCTGCAAGGTACTCAGTCTGTGAATCATTTTGTCAGCTGTAATTTATAGAGAATTTATATCCCTTGACAGCACGTCAAAAGGAACTTTTCATGGAAAAGCTTTCAAATTCAGTATATGAAATTTTGTCTTTTAAAACATTATTTTGGGAGTTTAAAAGTTCTACTAATTATATAATCACCCCCAATTTTTTAAATAAAGTGAATAGAAACAGCCTTTCACTCAGTCTGTGGAGGCTACAGAGATTTGCCCAAATAGCTGAAGGTAGGGAGAGTATTCAGAAGGAAACAAGCAAGGTGCCTTGGTGTTTAGTGTCTAGGGAGCGGGGCCATGTTTTCCCAGCTTTGAAAAGGGTAGTCTTGATCAAAGAACCATATCTGAGTTGTTCTCCTTGTCCAAGTCAATGACTCCCTCTCTCACCGTCTCTTTCTTCTCTCAACCATCAGAAACCGCAGTGTTTGGATTTGGTGATGTTTTATCCATCCCTGACATTCTATATTCCATAAAGTCTTTCCCAGCTCTGACATCCCCATCCTTGCTCCACCTCCTGAATCTGGAATATTTTGCTTTCTTTCCTCTGTTCCTCTCACTTCTGACATTCTCTTTTCCAAAGTTTTTTTCCAGTTTTGACATGATCTTCTGCTAAGGCCCCTTCTTGCTCTGGAAGTTTCTTATATAAGGGTCCTCCTAGCTCTGACATTTTCCCCTTCTATGTCCTTAGATTCTTCCATTGTAGTTATACCACTCTGTGTTAAGATCTTGCTCAGCTCTGACACTCTCTGTTCTATGGTCCTTTCCAGCTCAGATAAACTGAGATTTTCTGAGCACCCCAGCGCTTTACAAATGGGCCCAGGTTAGTGCTAAGGTCTCTGCCTGCTCCAAACTTTCTGATTTTCTGCTTCTAAATAGCCAGCCAAATCAGAGCAGAGAGTGGCACAGCCAAGGAGACAGCCTGGGGGATAGCTGCAGGAGGAGAGGGGGCACATCATGACACCATGGTCACGTTTCACTTCACCCCTATATGCTATGCCACAGTTACCTCATCTGAAAATGTCATAAAGACAATTTCCTTTCAGGGATCTGAGAAGTGTTTTATGGTTTGGCGGTAGAATATTTGCCAGTGCCTCTCAGGGCTAACTTCTGGGGGCAAAGATTGTGCAATTACCAAGCACAAAGTAGTCCTTGCTCTGTTCAGACTGATAGACTGGCATGCCAACCAACCAACATCAAGTCCATGGCCAAGGCAATGGGCCCAGTCAGAAATGCATCATTGCTGCCCTTTGAATGGATGAACGTAGTTAGAAATAATGGTCTCTCCCCACAAATCCAGATGGAGCAGGGTTATTGTTTATAACACAATAAAGAGTACCTTTCAGTATCACAGTGGATGCTCATATCCCCAGTGTCATAATAGGAACAGTCTACATTTTGCTAGTTTCACTCCATTACTAAGTCCTGGGCATTCTTTCACTCATTTGTTTCTTACTCAAATCCATTGGTTTTCATCAGCCACAAGTTCCTTTGGCTTCTCTCATTGACTTAAAAAAACAAACAAACAAACAAACAAACAAACAAACAAACCCTAAACATGTCCTAGTGGGATAGCATGACTTGCCTGAGGTCCCACAGGTTAAGGAAATGTTAAAATATCAATTTCTTTCCCGTGTCGCTCTAGAATTAAATACATCACACTGTAGAGGAGGAGAGTAATTGACCCTAGGATACATTGAGATTTACCGGAAGAGTTGGACCTCACATTCCTGGCTTGGAGTCCCTATTAACAAAAATATGGCCAACCCCACTCTGATTCCCTTCCTTTACCATCTATTATATTTCATTATAGAGCAGAAGTTTTTAACCTTTAAATAAGTTATTAATATTTTGATTATTAGATTTCAATATAATTCCCCCCCCCCTTTGGAATCCTGTGTATCTAATTTTATGCTTTGGAAAAAAAAAAAAATATATATATATATACAGACACAAACACCACACACACACACACACACACACACACACACACACACACACACACACAGGTAAAGACCCTCTGTTTTAGAATAACAGCAAAAACTACTTTGATTCTTCAGCATATCTATTGATAGCATCCTTGTGGGCATTTCCTAGCAACTGGAGGAGCAGTGGATAGAGTACCAGGCCCAGAATCAGGAAGAATTAAGATAAACTCCAGCCTCAGAAACTTATTAGCTTTGTGACCCTGGACAAATCACTTAACCTCTATTTGTCTCAATTTCCTCCTCTATAAAGTGGGTATAATAATAGCACCTCTCTAGCTTTCTGTGATGAATAAATAAGATCGTAAGTATTTGTAAAATATCCTCAGTAAAAATCCTGGATTAACAATTGTAATCTGGTTCTCACCATACTTCTGTTCAATTAGGGTTCATGAGGGTAGGGTCTGTTCTACTTTTAGCCCCTGCACCCCAAGCACAGTTCCTAGCATTGAGTAGGTGATTGATCCATAGCTGTTCAATTAAATGGGATGAGGTAGCTCAATGCTCAATCAGCAAGTACTTTTCAAAACACCTCCTATGTTCCAAGTAGTGTTCTAAGTGCTGGGGATGCAAACACAAAGAATGATCTAAACTCCATTAATGAATTCAGAAACTGAGGCTTCAGAATGGTAAGGCACTCCCTCCCTAATGAATCCAACAGAAAGGAAGGGGAGAGTTAATTCCTAATAAAAAATGTGTCGGGAAACTCTAACTGAATTTTCCATCAAAGTACCTGGGCTGCATACTGATACACTTGGAGCTGGCGCATCTGCTCTGCTGTGTCTAGCAGGAAAATTAAGTCTTCAATGACAGGAAAATAGGCTAATACCCTCAATTTCCCCTGGCTCGTCTTAACCTTATTTGAGAGCATATTTGCATCTTCTTTTTATAGCAACAGTAGAACAGACTTACCTGGAGGAAGGAAGAGAAAGAAGGCAATTTTAGGGTAAAAAAATGCAAGTCACATAGTCCCCGACTGGGAAGAGGCAGAAGGGTTGATGTAAGTGGCAAGGTTGGGGCAGAGCCTGGCTTAGGAGCTAAACTTCATCTCCTGCTCTTGGTCTAGAAGATCAGAATTGGGAGGCTGTTTTTAACAGAAAAGTCAAACAGTCAGAGTTCTGAGCTTTAAAGATCTTATTTGCTATTTAGATTGCAGATTTTCCCAGTCCCCTTCCCCTTGAAAAGAAATGCTGAATTTAAGAGAGGAGGAAGTCTTTACACACTCATCAAAACACTAGACCAAGATGACCTGGGTTCCAGTCTTGACTCTGGGAGTAGTGGAAGAATTCTGGTGTCATAAGTGGCTGAGCTAGCCCTTTAACATTTATGAAATACTAGTTACATAGCCTTAGGTATGCAACTTTGCTGCTCTTTGTCTCAGTTTCCTTATTTGTGAAATGGAAAGTGATGATTCCTGTCTTGTAGGGTTACTTAAAAGTTAAATTCAGTCCTGCATTTGTGTATTCATCTATCAATTCAATAAACATTTTTAAGGTTTTTGGGGAAAAAAGAACTATCAACATGTTGTCAATGGAAAGGGACAATGTTAATGGGAAGAATGATGCCAAGAATGACTATGAACATAGCAATGATGATAAAGTCCAAAAGCGTGTGGTTGGTACCATGGGGAATACTCAGTGCAAAGACTCCCTCTACTAATGAAGATGAACATGGTATCTCTAAGTTGCCTTCTCAAAGAGATGACTGGGGGACCTAAAAATTAAGTGATTTAGTCTTGGTCACATAAACATTTTGTGTTGGCTAGAGTCAAGACTTCACAATAGAATCATAGCTTCATGATCGGCATCCATTTACTCCAAACCTTATCTGAAAGAAATCTTTTCTATAACACTGGATTTTGAACCCTAGTATTCCTGACTGCCAATCCAGCTTTCTGTCCAACACTAACCCTCTAGATGTTATTATTATTTCTAAATGTCTGGCCTTGGAATAGGAGGTGGGGAGGCTTCAAATATAAAATTCAAGAACTGTGTTAGATCTTAGAACCTAGAATGATAGAGCTGGGAGGGATTTTAGAAGGTAAAATACCAGAATTGGGAGGCAGTTAGAACAAATTATCAGCACTGGAAGTGGTCTTAGAAAGTAGAATGTGAGAACAGTGAGGTTACTTAGAATAGCCATTATCAAAATTGGAAGGACCTTTTAACAAAGCACTGAAAATGTCAGGACTACAAAAGATCTTGGAGCATAGAAAGTCAGAGCTGGAAAGACCTTTAGGTCCATTCCACATGGAAAGACAGAGCTTGGAGTGACTGATCTAATTAATGCATTTGACTTGTTTTTAATGTGCCCCCTCTGACACATATCTTGGGAAACAGCTAAGATTTACCCAGTCACACTTGATGTGATTGGATTCTCACAAATCTTACTTATAATGTTTTTCATTGTACCTTGTGTTATTAAACCTCATGTAGGGCAGGCAGAAGCTTTCCCAAGTCAATGGTTTTCTTGAAAACCATCATGCATCTGGAAATCCCTGCTTCTTTCTAGAAACACTTCTAATGAGACTGTGTTATATAGTAATTTTAGATGAATTATGCCTGGGTCAGATAATCTAGTCTTTTTCTTCAGGGTAGGATGAGTCTCTTGGCCCTTGGAGGAGTCAATGCATCTATCCTTGCTATGAAGGCAGATGGAGAAAATTTCCCATCACGTTCCCATCAGTATGGGTAAATAGCACAGAAGTTAGAGGATCAACCCTAGTTCACAAGGGCAATGGGTGACCAGAATTTTCTGATACTGTACCATTACTAGCCTACCAACTGCTGAGAGCATAGGACCATGTAGTGAGAACTCTTTGATTCCCCTCACTTAGAGTTTTTAGTTTAGTTTTTTTTTGGGGAGGGGGGGATTTCTGTATTTTAGGAAATGATAGAAATGGCCCCAGATTATAGAAATAGCCCAGATTCCAAGGAAGGAAGGATATTCTGTAATGTCTTAAAAATCCTGGTTCAAATTCTAGGATCTCAAAATCCAAGATCTAGAGAGAGAAGTGACCACAGAAGCAAATTATTTACACACCTTCATTATTTAGATGAGAAACTGAGACTCAGAAAGAGGAAGTTACTTTCCAAGATTTTATATTTTACTTATGTCTCATATTTATAAGTAGCAGGGTAGAACTTGACCCTGACTTCTCTGACTCCAAAACCCATTTTCTTTTCCCTATATCATGCTATTTATAATTCATTTGGATCAATTTATTTCTAGTAGTCAACAAACAATTATTAATTATATGTATTCTATGTCCTGGTGGGTGAGAGAGGGGCATATGTTGTGAAGGGATCCAGTAAAAAGCGGAAAGAGAAGGAAAACTTTTGCCTATCCTCATAGAGCAGACATGTTACTGGAAAAGACAACATCATGTGTTAATTGACTAATGTACCCATGATTATTTGAGTGGGAAGAGAACAGAACCTTCAAGTCTAAAAAGGCCAGAATCTTGCTCTTGTTCAACTATGTTTAAAGCATTGAATTCAGATCAGGGCACTCATTTTGGGAAGAATATTCACAAACTGGAGGGCATCTAAAGGTGTCGTGGGCCACTTGAGTACCAGCCCCAAGTGTGATTGGAGACGTGAGAGAGAATTAAGCAGGCAGTAGTTTGTAGGAAAGAACTCCATTTAATGATGATTTGAACAAGATTTTTAAAGATCCAAAAGACAAAGATTCAAGTATTCTCATCAATAAGCTTAGCTTATCACATCCTGGGATATTATCATAGTTTTATCATAACAATAGTCTGATACATCTTTGAAGTGGCTCAGATAAAATTAGGCTCCTTAATTCTAGGCACCAAAAAGTCTTGGGAAACTCAACAGGTCTTTGGAAAGTCAGCTAACCTTTTAAAAGGTGTAACAGAGTATGCAAAGAGAGCAGGCTTTCAAGCACCTAGGTTTGTCTAGGTGTAATCACTATCTTTAGTCGGTTATATCCTGGAACCAACACAGGATGGATAAACTAATAAGGGACACGTCTTTTTAGGTGTCTGAAGTTTGGGGGGCAAAAACCTTGATGTCAGGGTCTCAATCAAAAGTCCTTTAAAGTGTATTCCCAGGGTGCCAGCCTTTTCAAGCCGAAGTCACCTGGGGAGGTACACCATCAAGATCTTTATCTGAGTCCTGGCTTCAGCCTCTTTGGCTCCCCACATAAAGGAAGGCAATAAGTTTTAGAATAAGTTTTAGAAAGAATCTTGAATCTATTCCATGTGAGGATCTGTGGACAGAATTGGGAGTATTTATCCTGAGGAAGAAGAAATTCAAGGAGGTATGAGAATAGTTTCCCAGTCTTTGAAGTGCTGTCATTTGGAAGAGGAAAATAAGTGTGTGTGTGTGTGTGTGTGTGTGTGTGTG
>CM053581.1:7145647-7203682 GCA_028627135.1 Pseudochirops cupreus | reverse complement strand
GAGGGGGAGGGAGGGAAGAAGGGGGAGATAGGGAGAGGGAGGGAGGGGGAGAGAGAGAGGGAGGGGGAGAGAGAGAGAATCATTTTTAAGCACTTACTATATGCCCCACACTTTTATTATATCATATCATTTGATCCTTACAGTAACCTTGGGAGGTAGGTACTATATTATACCCATTTTACAGTTGATGAAATTGAGGCAGACAGAGATTAAGTGACTTGTCCAAGGTCACACGCTTAAGAAGTGTCTGAGGTTGGATTTTAATTTGCCTCTTCCTGACTCTAGGTACCACGTTCTGTCCACTCTTTCCCCTAGCTACTTACTAAGAGGGATAAGGCCTGTTGTTTTTGTTCCCAAAGACAGAGCCAAAAACAGTCGATGGAAATTTCAAAAACATAAATTTAGGTTCAATGCAAGGAGGAAAAAGTCTTAACAATAAGAATTTTCTAAAGTTGGAATAGTGATGTTGGGTGGCCTTCCCTGAAGGTCTCCAAGCAGAGAAAGGATTCATGGACAGAACTTGGTTCATGGGTTGTAGAATGTATCCTTTGGAAAGTGTGAACAGGGTTAGGTGGGTATTGACTTTCTTTGAAACTTGGAAATTTGATAATTATGGATATGATAGGGATAGACCAGCTACTAGGGCCGGTCTGTGAAGTGTGCAGAGAAATGGATATTCCTTTCCTGGTTTATGATCCAAGCAACCACATGGAATCCTTGGGGAAGTCTGTTTCCAACTTTAATGACTCAGGATTTTACAATGTGTCATGATGAAGAGTTCAATAATTGACCATGGAACTACAAGGAATCGATAACAGCTAACATTTCTATTACGCCTACTATGCACCAGGCACTCCACTAAGTGCTTCAAATTATTTCTTGAGCTTTACTGAGCCCGAATTCAATGGCTTGTAAAATGAATGCTTGTTTTGCTTTGTTTTGTTTTTCTTCAGATCCCTTTGTTATTTTCTTTGCTCCAACAGCTTTGAGGATGCAGGAAAAAATGTTGTACTTCCCCTAAGAGCCAGGTGAGTAGAAGGCCAGCAGCCTTGTCTCTAGCCCAGCTTCAGTCACTATAAATGAACAAATAGATAAACAGATAAATATGTGTGTTTGTGTATTTAAATATGTACATATATAAATATATATATGTATATGTGTGTGTATATGTATATGTGTATGTGTATGTATGTGCATATGTATATGTGTGTATGTGTATATGTATATGTAAATACCCCTATTTCATTGTACTTATTCTTTGCCAGTCTTAGCAAATGGCAAGTGATTATTCCAAGATGATAGTGCCAGACCAACCTTGTAAGTTTAAGAAATGTGCTGATCCCACCAAAGGATTCAATAGTCAGTATGGTAGTGGAAGGCAGTAGTAACTGAAATACGCATATTTCCACCACTACCTTGGTACCTGAATCTCACATACACTTTCTCCAAGCCCATGGATTCTGTGTATTTGTGGAAGAATGTACTCAATTTTCATTGTTGTTTCTTTTTCTTTCCTTTTTTTAGGGGGTTGTGGGGAGAGGAATGACATGTTTTACCAACTTATTTTTACTACAATAGCATAGCCAATATCTTTCCTAAAAGTAATTTGTTTGGATGGACAGCAAGGAGTCAGGGAATAATAGCATTAGAATTGCAACCTCTTGGTGTTAACCTTAGAGTCTGAGAGTAAGTGGAAACTTCTCTTTTGGGGTCACCAAACCCCAAAGGCTCTGTGGGAGACAGGACTGCTGGACTCCTGCCCACCTGGCTCCTGGGAGAAGTACAAATTATTCCTGCCTCCTCCTAGCTGTGAGAGAAAAACAGAGGGAGTTGGAGGCAGACACATCCATTTAAAAACTCACTGGGTTACAGCTTAGCAACCTTGAGTCATAATTTAAAGTGCTTAGCACAGCACCTGGCACATAAGTACTATAAAAAATATTAGCTATTATTAATTCTTTCCACTTCCAGAGCCAATTAGTGAGTCCTTCAGCATGATACAGTACAAAACCTGAATCACTGAGTGGGAGTATGAGTTAGAGGAATGGCCCTAGAGGAGGCTCTGGATTTGAATCCTGGCCTTGTGAGATTGAACAATTTATTTCATATTTCTCCATCTGAGTTTACATATCTATAAAATGAGAAAATTGAACCAGATTTTTGTGGTTCTCTCTCTCTGTCTCTCTGTCTCTCTCTGTCTCTCCACACACACACATACACACACACACGCACGCACACATGCATGCACACTATATATATATATATGTACACACACAAACATATGGAGTTATGATCAGATTAATTCAATACATAGTTCTCAAACACTTTGTATATGTAGCACATTGTCTCCGGCACTGAGATACCAAATTTAATTCAGAGCATCATAGATTTAGAGATGGAAGGGACATATGAGGACATCAAATCAAATCCTTTCTTTTAAAATTTAGGAAACTGGGTCTGAAAGAAGTCTGATAACTGACCCAGGCCATGCAGCTAATTAATGTCCTGGGTTGTGCTATAAACCTCATCCCTCATGGGGTGAGGAATCATCTTCCTTCTCCAAACATGTGTAGGAGATCCAGTAGGCCTGATTTTGTGATATCCTTAAGCTCTCTTTCATCAAATAGTTTTTAATCTAGTAAGAAGATAAGACATAGGAATATAATTCATAAGATTTTCTGAAAATAGCACCAGAGAAGAAAAAGCAGAAGGTTCCCAAATGTGAAGCAGAGTGAAAAAGTAGCTCCTGTCTTAAGGCATGAGCAGAGGCCTCCTCTGCAAAGGGATGTTTGTTCATTCTGATTTCCAGCAGTCATTTTGGGAAACATATGTAGGGGACATCATTTTGGTCAAAGATCTCATCCACTTAACAGAAAGAGTTTTTTTCTTCCAAGTGTAGGAAGATGAGCAATGGATTATGATGGCTGCTTTGTTGATAATAGTATCAAAATGATTAGAGCTTGAAGGAAGGGACCTTAGGGATGACCTGCTCTGCTTATTACATTTTCCAAACAGGAAAATTGAGACCCAGAGAGGCTATGATGGAGCCAGGCTCTGGGATCTCCAGAAACAGCAAGAAAATGTCATGAATTGATTTAACAAGAGTCGTCCAGGGGTATCCAAAGCACTCGTTAAGGATTTAATGCAGAATGTGCATCCTCTGCCTCCCATCGAGGTCATCCTGGGGTTCCGTATTGAGCAATGGTTGGATGTTGCACAGCTGGGTCACTGAATCCCAGGTAAATATCTTCATCTATGCAAGCAAGTGGTTCTGTTACCATATTTTTTCTTCTCTTAAATGACCTACAGATATAAGAGTTTGAGGAATTGTATGTAGAGGACTACAAAGTAAACCAGATGTTCCAGTCTAAGATGAATAATGTCCCATATCCAGCCATGAGTACCAGTCATAGATAAGATGAAACACACATTGGGAGGCTTACTCTGGAATCAAGGTATTGAGTACCCAATAAACCTGTGGTAAAATCTGCTGACTCACAGAAACAGGTTTTTAAATGCTTAAAAGAAAATATACAGGATGAAAATTATTGAAATCAGTCAACCAACAGACATTTATTCAGCTTCTACTATCTACCAGGTAAAATAAAAAAAAAAAAGCCATCAGCCTCAGGTTAAGAGTCACTGATCTAACCTAACCTCTTTATTTGCCAGATGAAGAAATGGAGGAAGGGAAGGGACTTGTACAAGATCCCACAGTTCAATGAGTAGTGGAATTACAGAGCAGGGAAACATCCTTAGCAGTCATCCATCTAGTCCAATTCAAACAATAAAAAATTCCCACTCTAATATTCTTGGCAAGTTGTCTAGCCCCTAGTTGAAGACCTCTAAGGATGAGGAACCTATCACCTTTCTAGCCAGCCCTAATTCAAATTATTTTTCTTTTCCCAATTTTGGGGGAAGAGGTAGCTAGATTGTTCAGTGGATAGAGTACCAGGTTAGGGGCAGGAAGACACATCTTCTTTAGTCTGAATCTGACCTCAGACACTTACTAGTTGTATGACTGGACATCACTTAATCCTGTTTGCCTCTCTTCCTTCATCTGTGAAATGAGCTGCATAAGGAAATGGAAAAACACTCTAGTATCTCTACCAAGAAAACCCCAAATGTGGTATCAAAGCATCAGACATGACTGAAACAACTGAACAACAATTCTAATTTTGGTTCACCCTAATTATTCAGATTTGTTTTTCCTGGAGAACAAAATTAAATTTACATTTTTGTAATTTTGATATTGTTGCTGGCTCTGCCTTACAGGACCAAAAAACCCAAATATTGGCAACATGGTAGCCCTTCAGATATGTGGACATAGACATCATGTCTTCACCAGAATCTTTTTCAAAGCTAAATACTCCCCAGTCCTTCAATCCAAACAAATGTGGCATGAACTCTAACTCCTTCCTTATCACAACTGTCACTCTCTGGACATTCTCCACTCTATTAATGCCTTTCTGAATCTGCAGTGTCAAGAACCAAGTTCAGATATTCTCTGACCAGGGCAGAGAACAGGAATAGGAAAGAAAGCCAGGAATCACACTGAAATCACTGTACCACAATCCAGTGTCCTTTCTTCTCTGTCCTTGCTTTCTTCCCTATATTTGGATAACTTCTAGCATAATGTGTTTCATTTCAATATATTTTATTCTTATGCATGCAGCAATTTACACATGCTTTGATACCAGAAACTAGAGAGAACAACCTAGAAACAATTAAGAGAACTACCTTAGAAAAAGGTGAATCTAAACCTGGGGAATCCAAATTAGCCCAACTAACTTTTTATGGCCCCTTACCATCCAAATGTGCAACATTAGACACCATTAGAGTTGATCATTGATAAGCCGCTGAGGTCTTGATGAGTAATCAGGAATTCCAAAGAACTGCCAGGCAGACTCTCTGAGCATTAATTTATTTACAACATGAATAATTTAATATCCATCTCGGATTTAATTACAAGCCATGGTCAATTAACTAATTTAGTAACAATGTGTAAATAATGGGTAATTTCAATGCACTTGAAACTGTAAATGTCCCTGTAATCCCAAAAGGAATTTTAAATAATAGGGTCACTTGGATGAGTGAGGCTAAAGCCAAAAGAGGGCTAGTGGGGCTGGAAAACAAGGACAAAAAGGAAGAAAATCCTGGATCTAAATGTAAAGAGGCATTGGCAGAGCCTCTAAGTCCCAAGGATGGCAGCTGCAAGGAAGGGAACCATGTGTCAATGTCATCCAAGTCATTGAACCCTGGTCTTCTGGAGAAGTGATGGAATTTCCAGAAATTAATGCCTAAATAACAAGGACACGGGAGATTTAATAGAGACTTGGGGCCGGTGATGAAGGGCATTCTATCACTCTATTCTTTACATTTTTATATACTGTTGCTCCAACCTAGAATGCACACCATTATCACATCCCCCACTCCTTAAAATCACACTATTGCTTCAGTGAACAATTAAAGAGTCATTTCCTCAAAGAGGTCCTTCCTTTGTCTTCAAATTACCACATGTCAGTTAATTAATCAATAAACATTAATTAAGGGCCTATGATGTACCAGGCATTGTGCTAAGTGCTGAGAATGCAAAAAGAGATCCCTGTCCTCAAGGAACTTACAGTCTAATGGGGGAGACAACATGCAAACAAATACATACAAAGCAAGCTATCTACAGGATGAATAGGAAATGATTAACAGAAGATACAGCATAGCAGAATGCAAGATCTGTGCTGGCACCTGGGCTCCATCTGGCTTTGCATTCCTAGCACAAGTAGAAAATTGGTCGATGTGGACTTGAGTCCACATAGTTACATATCTGCATTCCTAGCACTTGGAGTCAAGATCTAGTTTTAAATCCTGCATCAGAGATTCTCTAGTTACATGGAAGTATTCAAGTTTCTATTTCCTCATCTGTAAAATGCAAAAGGGGCAGCTAGGTGGCACAGTGGATAAGTTGAGGATTGGAATGCTAGGACCCTGGAATAGTCACATGCACATTCTGTCTCGAATGAATTTGACTCCAGACTTCTTTCAGCCAAAGATAAAGTTTATTAAAAGATCTCTTAAAATGCACCATATTGGCCAGACTCTTAAGGAATCTGAGCATTGGCCAGACTTTTAAAGAATATGAGTACCTTAATGTAGTCAAGATGGATCTTATATACAGAAAGACTATAGGAAGGATCTAGGAGGGGCCAAGTAATCTGTGGTGACATGGAGGTAATAGAGAAGGTCTGGGAATGCCAGGGACCTGGTGCACTTGGCCAAGGAAGAATGGGCTTTAGATAGGATCAAAGATGGGAAGTAATCAGGGCCAATCTGAAGGTAACAGACAAGGAAGAGCTGGAAATTGGGAGACTGGGCAGAGGCTGCAATAAAAGGCCAATTGAGAGGATTAATGAAGTAGATGGATGCCTCAGGAGAATGCCAGAGATTTGACCAAGTGGGAAAATTCAAGGAGAGTTCAGGAGAAAGTTAGTGGGGGAAGGGTTTCCAGGGCCCATACCCATCAGATAGAATGCCAGTCCTGGATTCAGGAAGACCTGAGTGCAAATCTGGCCTCAGACACATATCAGTTTTGTGATGATGGGCAAATCACTTAATCCTGTTTGCCTTAGTTTCCTTATCTGTCAAATGAGCTGGAGAAGGAAATGGCAAACCAGTGCAGTCTCTCTGCAAAGAAAACCCCCAAAAGAGGTCACAAAGAATCAGACGTAACTAAAACGGCGAAATGACAAAAATGCAAATAATAGTCATAGTGTCTACTTCATAGTATGGCTGCGAGAATCAAATAAGATAATACAGGGAAAAGGGGGAAAGCATTTATTAGGCACCTACTATGTACCAGGCACCATTTTGAACTCTGTACAGATTTTGTCTCAGTGAATCCTCACAAACCTGTGAGTTGGGTGTTGGGATCATCATTTTACTCTTGAACAAACAAAGTTTAACTAAAGTGACTTGCCTCAGGTCAGACAACTAGTAAGTGTCTAAGACTGGATTTGAACTCAGGTTTTCCTCCTCCAGGTGCAGTATCCTGTCCTGAGCCACCTAGCTAACTCAGAATTAAAGAATTTTGCAAACTGTAAAACACTATATAAAGAAAAATTATCCACATGTGTGTATGCATGTATGTATGCATGTACATATGTATTTTGTATGTCTGTTTATGTGTATGTGTATATAAGTGTGCATGTGTGTATATGCATATGTTTGTGTGTTGCATTAGTTATACACATATGTAACTAATAGTATGAGAGTTACCGAAGGGCAGTGAGTGTTAATATAATAACTATCCTTGATATAATTGCCCTGTAGTAGAGAAAGTACTTTACATTTAGTATCTTACTTGATCTCCACACCAAGCTGTTGTGTAAATGTTATTATTACCATTCCCTTTTTAGAGATGATGAAACTGAGATGGAGATAGTTGATGCGAATTGCCCAAGGTCACAGCTAGAGTCAGAAATAGCCTTTGAATTCAGCTCTTTCCAACTCCAAATCCACCATACCATGCCCTGCAGCTCCCTAGCTGCTTCTAGGAACTAACTTTCTCAAGGACACTGCAGTGTCCCTAGTGTCCTAGTGCACCCAGGATGACTTTCTAGCACAGGTTCTTTTGATCTCCTTTGTAAAGGAAAGACAGCTCTAAAGGGCTTAACAATCCTAATTTAATTAAGAGAAAGAAGTGAGTATAGAAAATACAAGGAGAGAAATTCACACAAAGATCAACAGACAGAACCCCAGCTGTCTGAACATGGCAATATTGCTACATTTTATATATATCACTGGATCACAGGAGCACAGATATCTAAATAGTCAGGGGGCTCTTAACAAAGGACTTCTCAGAATCTTAACCAGGAAATCAAAAGTTCCTTCTCATGAGTGAACCTTAAAAGCAAAATGCTAAGTCAGGGTATATATACACTTCTTGGTGTCAGAAGGCATCACAACCCTTGCCACTCAGTGCCTAATTAGATTACTACCAAAATATGTGAAAGACTTCCTGCTAGGAAGTCTCCTCTAAACAAGTGTCTCTTTAAGCAAGTTCCTCTCCCAATGGGCTCTACGTGATTCAGGATGTATCACAGCTGGGCACATAGACCTATTAATGGGCAGGGAACATCTTCCTATTTCATTAACATTACTGCCACATAGCCAGAACATGTGAGAGGCAGGCACTAAATCAGCATCTTTGTAACTCTGAGACCAATTCCAGATCCATCACACCATGTTGCCTTGCACATAGCAGGTTCTCTCTCTTTTTTTTTTCCATTAATTGAAGTTCTACTTGATTTCCTACCCCTCCCAGGACACTTCTAATCTCACCACTGAATTACTCCTAACTCAAGCCTTGACTGATATCAAGTCCTTTAACCTTCTTTCCCATTGGATTGGAGGGCTGGAGGGCAGAGTACAAATGTCTCCCAAAGCCTTTTTGGAGGGCAGAAATTGTAGCTCCAGCTCCCTCCACTTTGCATCTGCAGTTCTGCCTGGTTTCATCTCTCAAGAACAAGATGGCTTCCCATTGGGTATCGCCTCCTATGTTCCCCCTGCCCCAAATTCAGCCTTGCCCTTTCCAATCTCTTCTTATTTATTATCTTCCCACATTAAAGTGTCAACTTCTTGAGGTCACAGACTGACTTTCTTTTTATTTGCCTCCCCCTTCCCCCTCCAGTCAATTTAGAACATAATAGTCACTTCATAAATGTTTAATGAATTGAATTGTTGTAATAGTTAGGAGGAAATGCCTTTGGTTTCTAGCTTGGCTCTGAATAGGAAAATTGCCCATCAGATTCACAGGTACAGGGACACACACACACACACACACACACACACACACACACATCTTTAATCACCGCTAGATAAATGGTATTGTTGGTGCTATTATCTAGCAAGCTGCTCAATGCCTCTAAAAAATCATGTAAAAATGGGGGGAAAGGAAACTTTACACAATGATCAGCAGATGGGTAAAATTGACAATGGGTAATTAATGTAACAGATAATTATTCCTTTAATGGAAAACTAAAACTGTCAATTCGGCAGTTCTGTTAATCCCCCAAAGGAGCTGAGGTCTTTCTTTGGGAAAAGGCCTCTGCTTAATTGTGGATCAGAGCCTTCTGTCTCCTCAGCCCAGCAGCTTGCTCTCTCTCTCTCTCTCTCTCTCTCTCTCTCTCTGCTTCTCTATCTCTGTGTCTGTCTTTCTCTCTCTCTCTCTCTCTCTCTCTCTCTCTCTCTCTCTCTCCTATGATATGTATGCTTATCTTTCCCCTCAGTAGCTTATGAGGTCCATGAAGGGAGGTTTCATCTTGGCCATTTCAGATGCTGCTGGGGTTTGGAAGTCACAGACTCAATCTTGTTTCATCTTCGTCTCCAGAGCCTAGAGCAGACCCTGTCAGGTACTTAAGAAATGTTTTTTGATTGCATGCTTGATTGTTCTAATCCTGTTTGTATCCACCGGCCTAAGCACTGGGTCTTATCTATGGTAGGAAGGAGATAAAGCTAGATGAACTGAATAAACTAGAAACAAGAAACAGACGTCTGGTTTTACCAGGAATGGCAATGTTTCATTATTGGCAAGATGGTGATGGAATTGTCGTAATTTGGTATTTCCCCCTATACACCCAGATAGCTGATACTTAAGTCTCATTCTAAAAAGTGATTGAGCCAATATCATTCCTTTAAATTTCAGGAATACTTATAAAGTACCTACTGTGTTCCAGGCACTGCACATATAAAGACAAAAATGTAAATGATCCCTGCCCTTAAGGTGCCACATTTAGGTGTCCTCAAGTAGTCAGAGAGAGATATAATGGAAAAGAACCTTGGACAGCAGCTTTTGATTTATAAAGTGAAGAAGTCCAACCTAGCAGTCCAGGCTTATCACACAGTATGTTCCTTTTACACACTCTGTATTGGAGCCAATCTATCCCCCCCTCCCCCCACATATTCTCAGTGTGCTGTATACGATCTCCCACCTTAGTGCTTTTGTGCAGGCTGTCCCTCTGACTCCAATGTGCTTCCTCCTCACCTTTTCCTCTTAGAATCTCTAGCTTCATTCAAAATCCTTCCCATGCAGAAGAGGAAAATGAAAGTGTGTCCTTTTACAGAATATGTCTGTGAACTTGGTACTGACTTTATAGGAAATTAGCAATACCCCTTTGAGTACTGTGTTGTTAAAGGTGAAACATGATACATGTATGTATACTAAAAATAGATCAGGAGGAAAGGAAGGGAAGGGGAAAAAGAAAAGGGAAGCTTTAATTTTTCTAATCTAGTATTTGAAAAGTGGAAACAATCCTGTTAAACATTGATTTGTACCAGCATTTTGCATCATAAACGCAGAATTTTTCCCAAAAAAATTTTACCATTGGTCTATCTCAATCTAACTCTCACAAGTCTAGGCCTGTTATGCTAATCACTCATTAAATTTGCTGCCTCCCTTCACTCCAGTTGCAAAGTGTTCTCAATTTGAGGCCTCCCTATCTTCTGATTCTATTGCACTTAGAAGGTGATAGTGCAATACAGAGACCCAAATCCCAGGTCACTGCACACCACCTGATCTGTGGCCCAACATTAAGCCCCCTTTATATTTCTGTCTTTGTCCCTATCCTATATCCTGGCATAGCTTGGAACAGCTTAAAGGCATGCCTGGGCAGCATTGCTCAGGGTAAAATTCCCTATTAGCATTCTATATACATATATATATATTTCTTTCCTTGAGTCATTATGAGTGTACAAAGTGCAACTCAGGGTTATGGTGTAATATAGAGATCACCCTGTCCTGTTCTGTTAACCAAACAGGGTCCCCACACCCCCTGCCTGTAACATGATCCTGGCTTGTCCTAGGACTTTCCAGTTCCCCCTTACCCGATGACCTGCCACCCTATTCTGGAAAGAGCTGACTACCCCTGCTCTTCCAAGGGACACCTGAGTCACAGGAAGATTGCACCCCTGTACCCTCACACCATATTCCAAAATTAGCCCTGAACTATAGATCTAACCAATGCTGTTCTTCACTTCTGTACATCATGGCTTCAGCTAGCTCCCCTCTCTGATTGTTGGTTTTGTGGTTTTGGCCTATAAAATCAAAGTCTGTAAACCCCAAAGATCACTACTCATTTGAGTGAATACACTCTGGTAGTCATGCTCTTGCTTAGTAAACCCACATCTAAATTTATCTTGAACCCAGTTCTCAGCTCACTCTTATTCTCTGCACAACAATGGTTTCAGATAATTCCTTTGCTCAATGTTCTGAGGCAGGGGTGGGTAACCTGTGGCCTAAAATTGGGATTCAGTCAAAAGGCCACATTTAAGGATCTAGAAAGCCACACATGGCCTCAAGATAAATGGTTCCCCACCCCTACCTGGGGGGATATGTGGATAGTTTTCAGAAGCATCCATGAAACTGAATGGGGCAACATTACATCTTGATTTTCATTCCCCTTGAAAGGAAATTTTCCATTCCCTTCAATAATGAATGTGGACAACCAAACCTGATCCTGAGAAGGGGCATGCAGGCTTCACAAGTCTGCTATTGAGGTCCATGTAAAAAAAAATTCTCAACCCCTGGGTTAGAAGAATAATAACTTATCACACAAAGAAAGAATCTCAAGATACTTTTAAAACATAACTTAAATGATGCTATTTCAAAACAGTGAGATGGGAATTCCTTCATAGGGGGGCTGAAGCACTAACGCAACAGCGAGACTAAGATAACTTGGCGATCACCTTTCCTAAACACTCTGCCCTAACATCACTGTGCAAAAATTGAGCTCAAATATTTCATTATCATTGAATTTATTGACTCATTGCTAATGTCTGGTCATGTAGTTCACTTCCTCTTGAAAGTAATTAATTATAATTTGTCATAATACAATGCATTCCAAAAAAAATGCTTTCTTTCAAAAAAACTGGAATTCTCCGCTAACAAATCTGAAAAAAAAAATGTTATTTTTATCATGCAGAAAAAAGGGCAAAGTGTTTGGGAAAGATGATAAACTGCTTACCAATTGCATTGTCATGAAGAAGGTTTCAATCATTTCTATGTCCAAGAGAAATAAATTCTTGAATTGAGGGTATGAAGGACTAGCTGTTAGACAAAGAGTTTCCAAAGATAGGACTACAGCAACAGGTGTGTCTAGCAGTGGATGGGACTGATTGATCACTAGTCAACTGAGGGGCTCTAAAATCCCAGCAACATTGACCATCCTGTGTCTTAGCCCCCAACTCCCATCCCCCAATATACTTTTTTCTAAGGATCTCCCAACTCTGAACTTCTATGGTCTTGGGTGACTTCCATGTATGGCATTCTAAACTTCATTTTTCCTCAGCTCTTGCACTTTATGTTTGTAGTGTTCCTGTTCTGTGATATTCTGAAGCTCTATGGTACTCCCTACCACTCTATGTTATTATATTCCTTTCAGTTTTGCCATTCTAGATTCTATGTTGTAATGTCCCTCCCATCTAATATTCTATTAATCTAAGGGGTAGGAAGTATCTTTCAAATGCCACTAAAATCTTCTCTTGGCTATAGAAGTGCTTTCAATCAATTGACTTTAGAGTTGGTTGTTACACCCATTGGGATTGGCAGAATGAAGGTTGTGGAGGGAACAAGAATTTATTGAGTGCCTACTATGTTCCAGATACTGAGCCAAGTTATTGGATATATCTCATTCAATCCTCACAATAATCCTATGAAGTAGATATTATTATTATTTCATTTTACAGTTGACAAAACTGAGGCAGACAGAAGTTAAATTATTTACCCAGGATCACATATCTAATGGGAGTCTGACACTCTATTTGAACTCAGGTCTTCCTGACTGTTGGCTGAGCACTATAGTCCCTGTGTGATCTAGAAAAGGTAATGTGAAGTTATCCACCCCAACCCTCATCTCTGACTTTCTGGGAGAAGCTGGAAAGATGGGGAGAAAAAATAGGCAATTTTCCATGTTAGTAATCAATGAATCAATCCAAACCATTTCTGTTCCCACTGCTTGACAATAAGATGTGGTGTAAGTGCCCTTAGTGGTTAGAGAGTTGGTTGGATTGTTGTTGTCCTTCATTCTCAAAGAACCAAAATGATATCACTATGTTGGAGTCAAGTTACAGTGTGTTCAACTGTCCAAGCTCACATAAGTCTGATCTGCCATAGTCAGTCAGAGAGCTAGCCTCTGATTAGAGAAGGCCTGGATTCAAGCCCACTCTCTAACATAGTCTGATGATGTGACTTGAGGTGAATCAATTAACCTCTCAGTGCCCCAAATAACTCCAGAAGACTATCAATTACCAAGAAGTTTTAGAACTGTATTGTTGAGGAATTTTCCTCATCCAGATGGAGGAAATCTATGGAATTTCTATAGAAATAGAATCAGAATTCTGGTCATTTTTTTTCCATGTTCTAGGAATTGTGCTAGGTTCTAGGGATATGAAGATTAAAATAAAGTGACTAGTCTCTGCCTCAAGGAGTTTATGAACTACCCAAGGATATATGTATAAATATAAGCACATAGAACATAAATTGTTTGTTGGGGGGAGGGGTCAATTGCTTCAGCCAACACTCTAAGGATGTGTTTTCTGTTTCTATGACTGTCTAGGTCAGGGATAGGGAACTAAATCCTCAAGACTACCTGTAGCTCTCTAGGTCCTCAACTGCAACCCTTCGACAGAATCCAAACTTCAGAAATCCCCTTAATAAAAGTATTTGTTCTCAATCAAAAGGCTACACCCAAGGACCTAGAAGGTCACAGGTTGCCCCTGGGCCTCAGATTCTCCATTCCTGATATGGCATGATCCTCTTAACACACTATTTTTCCAAAGTCCTGGCTAAAATATGCCTTTTAGAAACTGAAGAAAACACCTCAGATGTGCTTAGTCCTGGCAAATGTACAAAGAAACCATGATTTCACATGTAGGCACAATCTTTTGAATGTAACCAAAATCTGTGTGTTTCTTCATGTCTTTCCAGCCTCAGCTTCAAATCTTGTCATTGTCACTTCCTCCCTGGGAGATTTTGGTGACATCCCCTCACTCCAGTTTTCACTAGTAGATAAGGGGGACAAACTTGGGTGACTTCTAAGATTCTTTGCAGCCTGAGACCTGAGATCCTTTGGTCCACAGACTCATGGAATGTCCAAGACCCACAGAATAGTAGCAGCTATGACTTTAAGACAGAACATAGAGTATCAGAGTGTGACAAACTCCTGGAATATAGAAACCATAACTGGTGGGTGAAAAAGACCTTCAAAAACCTTTTGTCCTGCCTTCCAAGGAAAATTGATATTATGCTGCATCGTTTGATAATGAATATGACTCTGTAAGCCATTCTTTTCCCATCTTGTTAAACCCCTCTCTCTTAGTTTAGCTGTGAAGGAGACTTCTCCCAGTCTGAGCTAAGACTGGTTGAGTAATGTAATCACTCCCAGCCCCCAGGCCACTTGCTTAGGAACCAGTTTAAAGAGGGATCCCTGCTTCTGTACCTGGCAGACAGAGAACCAGCTTGGTCTAGGCCCTCCCAGGGGATGTATCTACTATCCTTGCTTTTCCTCATCAAAGTTGGTAGATACTTGGTCTGCAAGAGAAAGGTCAGATGGGGGGGGGGGGTGTGATAGGAGGGGAGGATCCCATAGAGATGTCTTCTGTTTTTCTAACTAAGATAGCTAGAGTAGAGTAGAGTGTAATCAATCCCACCAGAAAACCAACTCAATTTCCCAGGTGCAGACTAATCCTATCACCAGGGGATTACTCCCACCTCTCAAGGATAAAGTAAATAGAAGAGTTGAAGTAACTCTCATTCCACCTCTTTAAGAGGTCTGGGAGACAATCTGGACAATCAGGATTGTCTTGCTTTTGCCAGGGGACCCCCAAATGATGTATGGTTAGGCCAATCAGAAGGAATATACTCGGGGTTAAAAGGCCCTGATGGCCCTCATTCCCCATCTTTGGGCATCAAGAGGCCAGCAACCTAATGTATTGATTATTGTTAGCCTCAGTAAGCAATTGATAATGCTCAGATCCCTGGCTTCCAGGTAAAGTGCCAGCCTGAGTATTGTACTAACATATGTGTCACTGTCATTAAAATGACTTTTTGTCTTGGAGAAGACTGTGCTTCAGCATCATTTTTTTTTTCTTGCCACACTCCCAATTTTATAGAATAGACTCTTGGGTTCTGAAAGTCCATGGTTGGTGAGGGGGGTGAGTGGGTTCAAAGAAAGGAGTTTTATCTCTGGAGTCAAGAAAGAGTTTTGATGCTTATTAATTGTGTCACCTTGACCAAGTTGCTTAATATCTTTAGGTCTCAGTTTCCTCCTCTATAAAATTGGAATAATTCTCTCTGTACCTACCTAAGGAGAGTTTTGTGAAAGTCAAATAAAAATGTGTATGTATATTTGTGTGTGTATGTATGTGTGTATAGACATATATGTGTATATGTGTATGTATATATACACATATATGTGTGTCTATATATGTGTGTATGTAGGTGTGTGTATATATATATATACACACATATATATATATATATATACACACACATATATGAAAAGTGCTTTGCAAATATTAAGATATGGTGGTCCCAGTTGCTGCTTGCATTATAAAAGTGAGGGAGGTGTAAAATGAGCAGCTAACTTACTTAAGGTTGCCCAGTGAATAAGCAGCTAAAAGTATGTTTATTAGCAGTACAAAATATAATAAGAATTATTGGTAATCAGAATGCATCATCTTCCCAGTTCTCAGTGAGAAGCTGGGCAAACATCAGTAGCATTTTCAAGCCTCGAGGCAAGCCTGCCCTAGTTCCAAGTCAGATTTGGGCTGAATAGATCCTGTTGGAAAAGGGGAAAGCATCTCAAAGCATTTTTGAGATTGTTGCTGTATGTCTGAGGTGTTGGGTAATTCCCTTAGTTCTAATAAAAGATTCAGTCTTAAGAGAGAATAAACCTCCTTTGAGGCTAGAAGGAGACATTTCTGAATCCTTTTGTTAAAAACACTAACACTAACACTTAGTTAAAAACACTGTTTCCCAGAGTGACCTAGAATCCCTAGCTAGGTAGTAATCACACAATTGGTTCTGTGCCTGACTCTGCTGCTGCTTTGACTCTGATCAAGTAACCTAAGCTCCTTGTGCCTCTGTTTGTACATATGTGTGAGCCAAAGCTCTTAGTGGCTGTTTGGTAAGATAGATACACTAGAGATGAGAGTTTCTTGGTGTCATTGTTAAGGATTCCATGGCCTGTGCACCTGGCAACATATTTCCCATAATAAGCCTTATTCATAAATTGCTTTAAATATTTTCTCCCCTCCTTTCCTCTCCTCTCTCTAATCTTAACCTCCTCCTTCTTTATATCTCCCCTAACTTCTCCTATCACTGTTTTCTCCTCTTCCTCTTTGTCTCCATCCTCCCTCCCCTCCTTTTTTTTTCTTTCTCCAACTCTTTTCTCAATTCCACATGTATTTTCTGTACTGTTGCCCAGTAGGCGCACTATTGGCCATGGCTGAAAAAAAGACTCTGGAAGAAGAAGCATCTTAGCCCTTCAAAGACTGAAGGTGGGTGGATAAGGTGGTATCACAATCTCATTGCCAATCATCAGTGGAAGGATATAGACTGATTATAAAAATTAACCCATTTCCATCATGTAGAATGGGTTTCTTAGAGGGGGGAGTGGGAAGGCATGACTAAGTTCTCCTCAATGGTAGATATATTCAAGGGAACTTAACAGATAATTGAGAGGACACTACAGCCTGGGAAAACTCTTCCCTCCAAAAGAGGTTGTTAAAAGTCTTCTTCCAAAAAGGTCTATAGAGGGATCATCGGACAACCTTATGGACATGGTCAAGCTCCACAACCACACTAAGCCTGACAGTACTTTGGGCTTCTGAAATGCTATGCTGGTGAGGTGCAAGCTATGGTAGACACCCTCAGAACAGAAAGCCTTTGACTTAGGAAACTGAGAAGGGCTGCTAGGATTTTGTGTGAGTAACATTTGAGCCAAGATCTAATGATTTTCTATTATCTAATGATAATGAGCCAAGATCCAAGATTTTCTTCCTACTGCTCAAGGCAACTCTAATTCTTTAAATTGTAGAGAAAGTGTTAACTGTATTATTAAAGGACTCCTTGCTTCCAAAAGTTCCCCTATCAATAAATTACTGATCTGATCTTTATTTCTAGCCCATTCACATTGTGTATTGTAGTCTTTGGCATATAATAGATTCTAAATAAATAGTAATTGCATTGAATTGGACTATTTCCTAACTCACATAGAGATGGGGATCTCTTAGAAAGGAACAAATGCCTGTATAGATATAATTATGAATTCTTGAAAATTTGAATTACAAGGTCAATATATGTGTGTGTGTATGTATATGTATGTATGTATGTATGTATGTATGTATGTATATACCTCTATGAAGAACTTACTTCAGTTCTGCTATATTTAAGGGTATGGCATTATTGAACCAACAGGATAAGTAGGTGGGTAGGCCAGCACTGAGAGTGGGCAGAGAGTCTAGAGCCATAGTAGGCTTAAGAAGGCCACAGGTGTCCTGACAGCTCATTGTCCCAAGAATGCATTATCATCATCCCTACAAAAATCTAAAATTCAGTAGATTCATATTCTTCAATAGATGAAGGCAACTGTGAATATAGAATCATCTGGAGCAATGAGGAGAATAATCTTATTCTCTTGCACCACAGGATATTCACTTAGCAAGTCATACTGCTATGTGTAACTTTCATCAAGATATTTGTATTGTGTGAACGCATAGGAAGAGGAGAGGGAATAAATAAAACATAGCACAGAGACTCCTGCATTTCAAACAAATGTTCTACTTAGGGGACAAAATAATTCTGAGAAAACTCAATTTACTCATGCTCTTCTCCCCCACCCCCACCCTCTGGAATTGGAGAAAAAGAAAACATAAACACCTACGATATACCTCAGTATGTTTCCTTAATCTGGAATGTCTTTGGTTAAAATTTCTATAGGTATCATTCAAGATGGGAGGGAAGCCCCCAAAAATGTGAAGTCAGACCCTTGTGTGACACTAGAAAAAGCATGACCAGGAGTCCAACAGGATGGGAAAAAGGGATAAGTCATGATATGCATTAGTGGGGGGAAAATCTGTCTCTCTGAGATCAAAGATCTATGGGAAGACACAAAGTTTGAGTTTGTGCATGATTCATGGACAGTGATGGATATCTACATCCAGGATCTTCTGCTTTGGATTAATATCACCCATCATAGTCAGTTTGGGAAACTTTGGAAATGCATCCCAACTATGGCTTGATTCTTCTTCTTCTTCTTCTTCTTCTTCTTCTTCTTCTTCTTCTTCTTCTTCTTCTTCTTCTTCTTTCTTCTTCTTCTGCTTCTTCTTCTTCTTCTTCTTCTTCTTCTTCTTCTTTTTCTTCTTCTTCTTCTTCCTTCTTCTTCTTCCTTCTTCCTTCTTCTTCCTTCTTCTTCTTTCTTCTTTCTTCTTTCTTCATCATCATCAGAATAGGAGCAAGAAAGGTTGTCATTGGAGATAGGAAGTCTTGGGATTAAGTCCCATCTCTGCTGAATGCTGGCAATTTGTCCATGAGCAAGTCATTCAGTCACTCAATCCCCATCCCCACACTCCCAAGCAATTCACTTCAAATAAAAGGTATGGTGAGTTGCTGATACGAATTAATAAAGGAGTCTTTAACACAAGGAGTTCTGGTGGATTAAAACACTAATTTAGACCAACAAAAGCCTACAATTACTACTCCCCTTTACATAGTGTTTTACAGTTTACAAAGCCCTTCCCTTAAAATAACCTAAAAATTATATAGCATATAACATAATAACCTCACTTTATAAATGAAAAATCTGAGACTTAGAAGGTTGAAGAGTTTGACAGAGCCAGGATTCAAATATTTCTTCTGAAGCCAAGGTCACTGTTCATTCCACTGAATCTCACTATCTTAAGGTAGGACACATCAGAATTGTCATAATTTTTCCTTCACTGGAAAAGCTCCAACTTTCTATTGTAATCACTTCTTTGATTGCCACAACACAATACAATGCCAAAAATATTGATTAAGCTCATAAGTTCAAGATACAGTGCTAGGTATTTGGCATAAAAAGATAATAACAAAGCAAATATCTACTCTCAAGGAGATGACTGTGCTACTGATATCCTTGGTCCCATAGTGACTCCATTCCCAAGCTGGAAAAAATGAATGCAGGCAGGAGCTGTCCATAGCTGAAGTACACTCAGAAAACCATGGAGGGTGGAAAGAGGTCCAGCCACCTTACTTTTGGAGTGAAATCAGTCAGTCAACAAGCATTGGTTAAGTGTCTATTATGTGCCAGTCAAGGCAGTAAACTCTGAGGACACAAAGAAATGCTGTAGGAGATTAATCCGTGCTATTCTCTTCATGCAGATAAAGCTATACTTCCTCACCTTTTCTTCTTAGAATACCTAGATCTTTCAAGATTAAATTAAACTACAAAAAGTCCTTTTCTGAGCCTGAAAATGGGGATGTTTTAGACACTCCAAAGTCACAACAGTCTTTATTTTTGATACGGTTTTCTGTACTGATCTCAATACCTCTTCTTCTCCTGCCAGTGCAGTATAGATTATTACCTCCTTGAGAGTAGAGATTTTTTTTTTGGTCTTTGTGTAAGTATATAGCACAGGACTTGACACACAGTAGAAGTATAATAAATGCTACTGGAATTAAATTGAACTGAAGTTACCAATGATATTATTGTAAATCAGACTTGGTCAGTGGGGGTGATTATGAATATGCCAGTCAACGGGTAAAAGAAGTTTCTTACCTCAACCTTGAAAGACTCCCATCACAACTCTGGAGAAATCAAACAATGACACCAAATTGACAGTTTCTTTTAAAAGTGACTTCCAATAGGTCCTTCAAAGCATCTGCTTCCCATAACAGTAAGACTTTTAAATCTGTGGTATGTTGCACAGTGTCATTTTTTTATTCATAGACTATCTGCATTCTCTACAGTTCAAAAGGACTATTGAATTGCAGAATTGTAAGGTACCTTGGGAAATCATTTAATTCTTCCTGCTGTCTTCACAAAGGACCACCAAATGCTCTGTCTTCACATGAACTAGGCTGACTATTTTGACAGCACTTACTAAAGTTGGTGAACTGCAAACAGTAGGGCAGACATTCAATTCAATAAATAGTGATAACAACTTACTATAAGCCCTACTATATGTAGTACCATGAGCTCAGCTCAGTAAGTAGGGAATGATACAGACATACACACACACACACACACATGCATAAATACACACACACATACATATATGCACATGCATATACTATGCATGGATGGATGCATACATATATTTAGTGGGTGTTCAAGGAGGACTAGTGCCCCTGTTGTAGGGGCTTACTGAGCTCATTCATCTTTGGCATCCAACTGTTACATGCAACTCCAAGAAGCTATAGAATACAGAATGGCCACACCCCAGTAAACAGTCTCATTAGACAGGCTAAACCAAGTTGAGGCTAACCAATGGACCTCAACTCCATTGGTGAGTTAGGAGGATTTCTTCCAAAAGCATGTGAGGACTTCCCCCAGGGAATGAGCAGATAAGAACAATTGGTTCCAACAGCAATGAAGATAGAGGAAGCAGACGCTGAGGAGCACCTAGAGCTTGGTGAGACATCAAAGACGTTAAGGTCATGCACTGCATTCCAGGCCTTTGTCAGTCATTTTGACTTGGGTTTTGCCACTGGACTTTGATTTGTCTAGAGGAGAGAATGAAGCATATGATTTGTGCAAATCTTCCTCACCTCAGTCCAATTCACATGTGAGGCAAGACAACACCCCATGATGTCATTGGTCCTCTTAGGAAATGAACAAACATTAATGAACTTACATATACACACACACAACACACACACACACACACACACACTGTATATATGCACAATTATGTATACATACACATATATAAATACATATATACATTCATATATATTTTATTGTGCATATATATGTGTGTGTACACACACACATATATGTATATGTATATGTATATGTATATGTATATGTATATGTATATGTATATGTATATGTATATGTGTGTGTGTATGTGAAAGACATCAGAAGCAAAAGAGTCCAATGATGCCAGCCTGAGGATCTGAGTTCATGTGCTGCCTCTGCCACTCAAAACTTCTATGATTTTGGCCAAGTAACTTCATCTCTCTTGTCCTCAGTTATCACATCTGTCAAATCAAGGGGTTAGACTAGATGCATTATAAGGTCCCTTCCAACTAGAAATCTATGATTCTATGGAATTAGGGAATAAGTTGAAGCTTCCTGGAGGTACTATCACTTGGATTGAACTTTAAAGGAAACAGGATAGTCTAAGAGGCTAAGACTCATTTTACAATGGGAAAGAGCCAGTGCAAAGGTAGGGAGATAGGAGATAGTGTAGACTAGTTTGTCTGCTCTCTAGAGTATGTGAAGATGTGGACTGTCCCAAAGTTGTGAAGCACTTTAAAATCCCAGTGAAGAGGTGGCATTTTATCCTAAAAGCATCTGCTTGAGAAACTCTTGTAACAAGCAGAACAAGTCACAAATATCTGACTTTTATTTCAATATCTAAGTGGACCCATGAATGCACTATAGGGAGTGTGTCCTCTGACAATGAAGAGTGAACTGAACCCATACATTCTGTGACTCCTATTCATGTTTTTTTCTAAAGTCTATCCTAGAAGGTGTGCCCACTGAATGAGAGTCCTTCCTTTTGATCATTTCATGTGCCATGAGTGCCACACATGACCTGAGATGCCTGTCTGTTTAGTTGCTGCTCTCACCATGTTCCCAGCATGGCCATCTATAGGCCCATACATTAGGGTACAAATATTTCCACATCATTTTTCATGGAAAGTGATCTCTGAAAATATATTCTAATCTTGGCACATCTACATCTCCTCACAGTTCCATGATCCATCTACCATTATGATTTTTCAGATATTTTGCTGATCCATGGTCCTGTAGCATCATGGGAAGAAATCAAGGTCAAAACGTTCTGTGACAGACTGAAGTTTGTTTAAAAATGCCTTATATTTAATACAGGCCCCTTTCTTCTACCTATTCATTCCTAAATCCAATCTTTCCTCTGTTTTCAAGGTTACTCTAAGGCTTAATTTTATCCTCATCTTTATGATCCTATGATTTTTTTAAAGCAGAAAACTTCCAGTGATGAAAATGCCCCCAAACAGTGCTGGTAATATGGATCATCACTCTAGTATTAATATTCTTAGTGAATACTTTGGGGGTACTGAGCAGGGGAATAATATTTATCTGGGGTCATGTAGAAGGGTATATATATATGCATGTTTTATCAGAAGTGAGACTTGAACCCAGAAACTTATGTTAGCTTTGAGACTTTCTAGATATGTTACCAGACTGCCTTATATTTCTGTACTTCCAGATGTGGACCTGGATAGAAAATATAGCTGTTGAAGGACTGGCTTAAAGAATATTAACATGAAAATCTGAACTCTTTTAGCTTCTCTGAGTTATCTTCAGGCCAGGTCAACAGGAAGAGAGAGACCACTTCCCTTGTTAGTCTGAAAGGTAGAAGATGCTACCTTTTGGGGAAGGTAGGTGGTACAGTGAATAGAGCACTGGCCCTGGATTCAGGAGGACCTGAGTTCAAATTCAAACTCAGACATTTGACACACTTACTAACTGTGTGACCTTGAGTAAGTCACTTAACCCCAATTGCTTTGCTTTCCCGCTTCAAAAAAAGAGATGGTACCTTCCTATGCCTATACCTCAACTTCACTGCCTCCCTGATCATGGTAATGACCTTCTAAAGTTCTATCTAGCCTAAGGCAATTTCTCTAGTTATTAGTATTAGAACATTTATCAGGTATCGACTAGACATGATAAAACCCGTGATCTAATCATTCCATTTGCTGTCATTTTTAAGTGAACAATAAACCTACTTCCCAAGTGTTCATTGATTGTCTGAGTGAAAAAATACAGAGAATTCCAGTGGCAGGGAGAAAACTTGACATTTTTCCAACAGCAGTTGGGCAATGCTTGAGTGTTTGCCATGTCTCTCAAAGTTGCTTTGGGAAATGCTCCCCCTTTCCTCAGATTGAACTTCCTCATGGCAAATGCATAACTACATTACCACTACATGGAAAAAAAATAACAGCTCACATTGCTATAAAGATGAACAATAATTTATTAAGCACTTAATATTTGCCGGGGACCACACTAAATAATAAAAATGTAAGAAAAAAAGAAAACAAATGAAACCAAGAAAAATCCCAGTTGTTTCCTCCCCCAATGATTTCACATGTAGATGTTGAAGCACATACAGAATGCAAACAAAATGAATCCAAAGGAGTTAGAGGAGAGAAGCCACTAGCAAATGGGAGGTTTGAGAAAAGGCATAATGGATAAATTTGGGGCATTATCTGATTCTTGAAGGAAGCCAAAGATTCTAAGAGGTGGAGATAAGGAGGGAAAACTTTAAAGGAAAAAAGATCAGAAAATTTAAGTGCCACAAAAATAAATGCTAGAACTAGAAGGGTCAGTAGATCATTTAAATCTGCCCCCACCTTTCTGTTTTAAAGAGACGAGCAATCTAAAGTCCAGAGAGGGTTGTGACTAGCCTAAGGTCACACACAATCAGTGATCAGGTCCTTAGATTTCAAAGCCAATATTTGTTACACTATCTCTAAATTCCAAATATGCTTTTTTCCCCCCATATACAATGACTTAGGTAATACGGAGTAGAGATTAATCTTGTCCCATAGAGCCCTAAAGCAGAATCAGCAGCCATAATATGTGAACATTACAAAAGCAAATAATTTAAGCTTGATGTTAAGAAAAACTCTTCAAATGAGCACTGCTCCAGAATGCAAAGGTCTGTGTCAGGAGGTAGCCTCACTGGGGAGTTTCTCCAGCTTCTAACACCTTCCTACCTCATGCTGCTTACCAGTTACTCTGCATATAACTGGTAAGGAGCCAGTTATTTACAGAGGGTCTCCTCCCTCAGACTATGAATGCCTTGAGGGCTGGGACTCCCTCACTGAAAATTTTCAAGCGGGAATTGGGTGACCACATATAAAGCATATAATTGTGGTGATTATTTTTCAGCTATGGGCTGGACTGAACCACATTTGAGGTCTCCTTTCACTCCTGTGTCTCTGTAATGGAATGAAGGTTCATGGGAAATGGAGAAGGAAATTCATTTGAAGCACAAGACATGGAATGAGAAAACTTGTACTCAGTTTACAACTCTGCTTCTCACTACTTTGTGGCCACAGAGGAGCTAGTTTCCCAGAGCCTCAGTTTCTACATCTGCAAAAAGAGAAGATTAGAAAAGTTGACCCCTAAGACCCTTCCCCCTTTAACTCTCTCACTTATTAAGGCATGGAGGGGCAACGACCAACATTTTTTTTAAGAGCTTAATACTCCAAATTTTAGTGCTCTGTGAACTTGGCCATCCTGCTCATGAGAGGCCAACAAAAAGTATTGCCTTTGTTCATGACTCTGACCAAGCACCACCTTCTGCAGGAGGCATTTCCTAGTCCTCCTTGCGGATTATTCTTTTCCATGTAAGACTCCCTTCCAACTACTCTGTATCTATCTTGTGCCTATCTAGTCATTTGCATACTGTCTCCTCAAATAGAAAGGAAGATCCTTCAGATCAGGAATGTTATTACAAGACTTTGTATCAGCAGTTCTTGGCAAAGAGCCTGGCCCATGGTAAGTGGCCACTGACTGACCACCATCAAGCTTAAATTTGCCTTTCTGCAGCCTAGGGACATTTCTCCTGTTTTTACAATCTGGCATCAAACAGATCAAGTGTTTAAAAAAAGTGCCATGACCTAGGAGTTGGAAGACTTAGGAATGAGTCCACACTATTACTCTGTGGCCAGAGTCAGGTCATTTTTACTACTCTGTGTTTCTGTTTCTTCATTTGTAAAATGAAGATTTGCAGAATTTCCCTCTCATCACACAAGGACGTATGGAAGAAGTCAGATTGTACAAAGCAAAGTATGATTGAAACTGAGCAAGCAAAAGAGGGAGAGCTTAAAATGACAGGCTCAGAACCTTGGACAGTATTCAGTGAGCAGCATCATTAGCATTTTGGGTTAATAAAAGGAGGTACACAGCATACTCCATCACAACTATTATGAGGAATTTATCAACAGCCTAAACAGCAATATTTGGAAGTCCAATATTTGATCATTGTTTCAAAGGTCAGGGCAATCCTCCCACTGCATCCAAATTCCCCACTGACTTTGTCAGGTTCTTCTGCAAAGGGAGAGAAGGACTGCTCTGATGGATTCTTTCCCATTTCCCCTATCTATGTCTTGTTCATATGTAGCTGTTTATGTCTTGTGCAAGCTTTTTGAGGGCACTATCCTTGCATCCTCTCTCTGTAGTACAGGGCCTGGCACCTAGAAGGTGCCTAATAAATGTCCATTGAATGCCTGATTTATGGGTTCACAGGAGGAGGAGGAAGAAGAAGTAAACCTCATGATTCAATTTGTAATAGATTGTCAGTTGGAATTCTGAGCCTAAGATCCAGAGAACCCTCCTGAAGTTGATATCTCTCTCTGATACCAAAGACACTTTTCCAGAGCATAACCCTGAGTATAATCTTAAATCCCTTTTTAGGAGTTCTTTGCGGTCACAGAGGGTGATTTATGAGCTCATTTGATCCTCCTAAGAACCTTGTGATGCATTATAATTAGTGAATAGCCTATAACCTATAGCCATTTGGGGGCATATGGGGTGTTTATGGATGACTAGCACCTCTGGGGGGGCGGGGACAGCTGCTCATCCACCTTTGGTGTCCACCTTTCACTCAACTTTCACTGGTGGCTTCAAGAAGCTAAAGCAAGCTCAGTGGCCACACCTCAGTAAAACCATCTTGGTAGATGAGCTAGACCAGGTCAAGGGTGAATGAAGAGCCACAAACCCATCAGTGAGTTGGGGGTTTGTCTGCTCAAAGCCTGTGAAGATCTCCCCTAGAAGAATGGGTGGATGAGAACAATTTGTTCCAATGACCATAAAGATGGCTAACACAGGTGCTGTGCAGCACTTAGAGCTTGGTCAGATACCAAAGACACCAAGGCCATCCCCTGAATCCAAGGCCATTGCTAATAATCTTGGTTTTTGTCTTGCCAGTGGACATTGATGACTCTGGGAGAGAGAGGGAGGCTGAGACTTTGTGCAAGTCTTTCTCCAAAATCCAATTCTCACACAAGTCACAACCTCACCTCATGATGTCATTGGTGCTCTTCAAAATCAAGGACAAATAACAATACTCATTTTACACAAAGAAGGACATTTCCTCTCCCACCTCTCTGATTTTCATCAGGCTGGTCCCTCTCTGTCAGGAATGTGCTCATTCCTAACATAGTCAGGTGGTGGGTACAATGCATAGACTTCTGGTCTTGGACTCAGGAAGAGCTAAGCTCCATTACAACCTCTGACACTTACTAGCCACAGGACCCTGGATAAATCATATTTAACCTCTTGACTTCAATTTCCTCCTATGTAAAAACAAGAGATAATATTAACCCCTTCTTTACACGGTTGTTGTAAGGATCAAAAGAGGCAACGAGGAACACAGTGGGTAGAGATCTGGGCCTGGAGTTAGGAAGATCTGAGTTCATTCATATCCAGCCACCAACACTAACTATGTGACCTTAGATAAGGCACTTGACCTCACTAGCTTATCTCAGTTTCCTCAATGGGGATAATAAAACACACACTTTCCAGGGTTGTTGGGAGGATAAAATGAAATATTTGTGATGTATTTTGCAGTGTCTGGCCTATAATAGGTGCTAAATGATGCTATGGGCAGCTAGATGGCACAGTGGATAGAGTGCTGGGCCTGGAGTGAAAAAAACTCCTCTTCCTCAGTTTGAATCTGGCCTCCAACACTTACTAGCTGTGGGACCCTGGGTAAGTCACTTAACCCTGTTTGACTCAGCTTCTTCATCTGTAAAATGAGCTGGAGAAGAAGTAGCAAACCACTCCTGTATCTGCAAAGAATACCCCAAATGGGATCACAAAAAGTTGGATATGACTGAAACAACTGAACACTAACAAATAATTCTAGCTACTCTTATCACTATTAATGTGTAATACATACATAGCATCTTGCAGATATTAACCTGCTATAGAAATGCAGGTGATGACGATGATGATGATGATGATGATGATGATATTCCCATCACAAAGAAGGAAAGAAAAAAGAAGTTAGTAACTGCCAGAATCAGGATGGTAACTGACACCTGGCTGCACTTTTGTGTGAGGAGCTGTAGCAGATACAGGTAGAGGGATCCTAACCCCCCTATTGCCATTGCCATTGGCACTTGTGAGGAAGGCTGCTACTTTCCCAAGGGGACCCACTCCTTTTCAGGAAGACTTATCACTGTGGAAATCACCAAGTCTTCAACTACCCTACCCTCCACCCCCAAATGGTCCCAAGTCCTGACTATCAGCTCAACTTGATCCTAGGCACTGTTTGATTCATTCCTCTTTCTCCCCTTCAAGGATCCTTGTGCTATTTCTCCATTAAACTCTTCCTCTGATTCCTATTCATGGTGGGAAGATTGGAAGGAACATCTACAGCTGGCTCGTTCAATCCACACCTGAAAAGCATCCGGTCTCCATCTTACCTCCCAGATGGTCCTCCAGTCTCTGCTTGAAGGCCTACACTGGGAGGGGGTTGGGGGATCCCAGGATCCCAAAGGCAGCACATTGTGTTGGCAAGCTCTTTAAATTTTAGGATACTTTTTTCAACCAAAGTCTAAATCTTCCTTGTTTTTATGTGTTTTTTTTTTCCTTTTGGTTTTGCAATTTCCACCCAGTTATCCTGGTTCTGCCCTCAGGGTCAAGTAGAACAAATTGAATTTGTCTTCAGCATGATAGACCTACAAATACTTGAAGCCAGATAACATCCTGGCTTTGACACTGCCCAATTGTTTGACCTGAAGCAATTTGTTTCACTTGTCTGAGCCTCAGTTTCCACACTGGAAAAAGAAATAAGACTATGGAGCACAATGGAAAGAACCCTGAATTTGAACTCAGAAAATTTGGGCTCTTATTGCAGTCCTATTTCTAGCAAAGGGGCATCAGGCATGACCTCAGACTCTCTTCCCAAAGTGGAAATATGACTCCATGTTCTGCTGATCACAAGGGAAATGAGAGGAGCTGACAGACACCTTGGGAAGAGGAGACATGCAGGATAGAGCTAGTCAACAGAAATACACTACTGAGAATCCAAAAGAAGTGAGTTCAGTTATTGGAGAGTTATATAGGTATGTACCTATGATTTGATGATCTCTCCATATCTACGTACTTGTTTACCTATCCTTCTATCTGCTCATCTATCCACCTACCAATTATCTCATTCTGTCAATCTATTATCTATCAAACATTTAATTGATGGCCAAGGATTTATTGAACTTCTAGTATGTGCCAGACGTTGTGCTACATACTAGGGATACAAAGTGGAACAAACTCACCTTTAAAAAGTTTATGTTCTTTCAGATAAAATAACACATATACATATAGGTATTTGGAAAACCAGTGTATGTATATGCTATGCAAATAGATGTTGTGGACATGTTTTGTTGACAGCTGGAGGGTTCAGTGGATACAGCTGAATTGCACCCAGCCTCAGACACATAGTAGCTATGGGACTCTGGCCAAATCCTTTAAATTGATCTCCATTTCCTCATCTGTAAAATGGGAATAATAGCACCACCTACCTCCCAGACTTACTGTAAGGATTAAGTGGCATAATATTGGCAAGCTACTTTGCAATAAGGTGCTTGGCTAGAAAAATACTAGACAGAATATGGTTATTATGTCATATATGTGTGTGTATATATATATATACATACATACACATGTACGCACACACATAGACATACATGAGCATTTGTCTACACATACAGTAGACATAAGATAATTTTTAATGGGAAGGCAGTGTCTAGTATCTATGGTAGAGAATCTAGATGATGCTTTCTTCAGAAGACAGTGATTAAACCAAGAGAAAGGAAATACATTTTTATAAACGTACACATGATGGGGCAAAGCATTGTAGGTGTAAGGAAATGCAATTCAAAATAATGGAGAGGGAAGATGGGCTATCACGTATTGCAAATAATCAGGTAGACCTATGTACCTGCATTGTAGTGGACATGTTGATGAACGATCCTGGAGACTGGAAAAGAATGGAGCAGGGGAAAGGGGGAGAGTTTGAAGAGTTGAAACTTCCAAAGAGAGGTTTTATATTTGATTCCATTTGTCTATGTGTCTATCAATTATTTTTTCTATTACTTTTGTTATTGTTTTGTCGTTTCAGCCATGTCTAATTCTTTGTGACCCCATCTGGGGTTTTCTTGGTAAAAAGACTAGAGTTGTTTGCCACTTTTTTCTTTAGATAATTTTACAGATGATGAAACTGAGGCAAACAGGGCTAAGTGACTTGTCCAGGGTCTCATAGCTAGTATCTGAGTTCAAATTTGAACTCAGAAAGATGAGTCTTTCTGATTCCAAGCCCAGTGCTCTATTCACTGTGCCACCTAGATGCCCTGACTATAATTTAGATATTGCATAAATTTTTTCAAGTATTAAAGTCTATCTTTTTATCTAAGAGAGACAGAGATAACAGATAAATGGATAGAGAGATAAAGAAAGACAGGTAGACATAAACAATAGAGAAAGAGATCAAAGATATACAGATAGAGGTAAGGACAGAGACAGAGATACAGAGAGAGACTCTGTGTATGTGTGTGTGTGTGTGTGTGTGTGTGTGTGTGTGTGTGTGTGTGTGTGTGTGTGAGAAAGAGAGAGAGAAAGAGAGAGAGATAGAGACAGAGACAGAGAGAGATCATCAATTTTAAATAATAAGGCAGCTATTGCTTCCCAATAGAACATGAACTTATTGTCAAGAGGGACTATTGCATTTCTTCTTTGTGTCCCCTGAACCTAGAACTGTGTCTGTCACATGAGGGGCACTTAATAAATCTTCTTTGGATTGATTTGGTGGCTGGAAGTGTTCAAACCACCATAGTCCCTGGCTTCCACATCACCTCAGACTGAAAGCCTTTGCTGGGATGAGGGAAGAAATCCAGTACATCTCAGTTCCCCTGATGTGGAGGAGAGCAGAAAGTAGTTCCCCAAGATGGGAGCTGAATAGAACACCAGAGTGTAAATTACAATAAAACTACCTACACTGGACCCCTTAGAAGAGAGGGATTTACCCTAATTTGACCTAGAATGCTCTTTTTTTCTAGGAGGCTTTGAAGATAAATTTTAGAATCTGAGGCTTCTAATGAAATCAATAGTTATTAATTTCCAATTATTCTTTTGTCTTCATCTCCTTCTACTACGAGGGCACACCTCTGTGTTGTAATTATGGCTAGCAATTCTAGCCTCATGCAATTAAGAAGGGGGATGACACCTAATTTATTTAAATGGCATTTCTCCCAGGGCTAGACCTGGGATAATCTTAGCAGCTTAGTCTATTAAAAAAATCAATTATTCTTTTCTCTTTAAAAAAAATTGCTAGTGGAGAATAATTTTAAGAAGCTAGAAAGAAATTCAACTTTGTTGAAATTTTAGAATTCTCAATGTGGCATAATTTTTCCTCTAAGTGGATTTGGAGCCTAAGTTGGGACATTGGAGAAGTGAATCTTCATGATCTCAAAAAATGACTTCTTTTTTTTCAGAAGTCAATAAGTGATGCCCAGGGGGAATTTTACTGATTTTCACTTGTGGAAGATACAGTCCAGTATCAATATAGTGTCATGGATAAGCACTGGACCTAGAGTCAGGAAGATGTGAGTTCCAGTCAAGCCTCAGATACTTTCTGGTTGTGTGACCTTTGGCAAGTCACTTAACTTTTGCCTCACTTTCTCCAGGATAATAAGAGTACCTACCTCATAGGGTTGTTAGGAAGTTAAGGAGAGAATATGTGTAAAGTGTTTCATAAGCCTCAAAGTGCTTTGAAAATCCAAGCTTGCTATTACTGTTGTTTGCATTTTTGTTACCTGTGTTCAAATTGTAGACTGATCAACAAGGTACAAGAAATAGTTACTGTAAAAACAACAACAAAAAAAAGAATTAATTAATGAAGTTCTAAATGAAGAAGAAAAAGAGTAGAAACATAACCTGAAATGATAGGGGCAGCTAGGTGGTGCAGCAGATAGAGCACTGGGTTTGGTATAAGGAAAACTAGACTTGGTGAGTTCAGGTCCAGTCTCAGACACTTGCTAGCTGTATGACCCTGGGCAAGCCACTTAGCCCTATTTGCCTCTGTTCCTCATTTGTAATAATAGGGTATAGAAAGGAAGGACAAATCAGTATCTTTTCCAAGAAAACCCCCAAATGGGGTCATAAAGAGTCAGCTATGATTAAAATAACTGAACAACAACAAAAACCTGGAATGGCAAAGGGAAACCATTAGGAAGTTGAGGAATAGGCACAGAAGAAAGTAGGAAGGAAGCCTGGAACTTTTACATAATTAATAATAATAATAAATCGGACTTTTTTCTGAAGAAAGAGGAGCTGAGTACTCTGAGAAGGGAGCAGCCTTCTGACTCTGAGGAAAGATGATGAGGATGTGAAGATGATGTTAGGTAAGACAGAATCCCATAGGGAATTGTAATCGTAATTAATTTAAATTTGAAGATGCTCTTTTTGTTATGTCAAGTATGCAGGTACTTAGCCCTTAGTCAAATCTCTGTGAAAGACACAGAAGGTGTGAGCTCTGTCTCCTGTCGCTGACATAACAGGAAGAGTTGGCTGAAATAGGAAGCCAATGCTACATGTGTATATAAGAAAAGTCCCAGAGAGAAACAGGACAGAATTTTCTCCTGATGAGATCCTGGTGGAAGAAGCTGTTCGGGTGAAAGATCTGGTGAAGGCTGGTTGCTGCTGGGAAGGCTGCCAGGAAGGCTCAGAGTTGCTGATGCCACCTGGAAGGGTGAGATTTCTCCTGGGTCCTAGGGCCAGACTAACTGCCTGAGGAATGAGGAAGCATAACCAGGATGCTAAAACCTCCTTTGTTTGTGGCTTGGTTGAACCTTGAATTCCCAGGAACAGAAGTTGTGAAGGTTTTGAGATGTACTGGACCCTGTGAACTTCAGTGTTTAGCAGGAACTGCCTGGAGGACTGGACAAGGACCTGGGAGCTGTCTGCCTCTGAATCCAGGTGACAGTTTGGTGGATTCAGATAGGAGCTAGGACCATGGAAAGGGATCCAGGAAATCTGAGAAACCACCCTGAGTCAAGAGGAAGAAAAGATCTCTCCTTGGATATTGAATGCTTTGATGCTAACATGGCTTACTAATGACCTAGGGATGGGAGGTTAATGTATTTTTTAATGATTATGTTTAGTGATTAGCAATACTTAGTACTTGATTGCTATATAAGTCTTCCATGAATGGAAAACTGACTTATATTCTGAGATGATTGAATGACTAAGTAAGGAGACAAAACTCCTTAGGGATACCAGATGATTCTTCTTTTGTTCTTTATTCTAAAACTGTGACCACTTTGGTGAAAACTATGCGGCCATTTTAATGATAAGCTGTTGTGAACACTATATTGTGATTTTCTATGATAAGATTTAATATTGTAAATACTATATCTCAATTTGTTGTGAATGTTTTCCTTTGATTTGTACTTAAATAGAGTGTTCACTATACTGTGTAATCAGAACCTTAAAAGCTGTTCACTGTAGCATTCTTTTGGGAAAATGCTCATGCATGGCATTGCAGAAATTGAGAACAAAGAGAAAAGGATTGCCAGTACATACTATTTGTAGGCACATCGACTTCCTGGGCCATGTATTCTAGACATAAAGAACCCCCCAATCGACTCATGTGTCTTTTCTGAGATGCATTTCCCCAATCACCAGCTGCCTACAATCATGGACATCTTCACCTGGAAATCCCGTATATGTATTTAACTCAAAACCTAAGTCATTGCCTTTTATCCTAAACCATCCCTCCACCCAATTTACCTTTTCTTTGCCTAATGTACCATGATTCTTCTAGGCACCTAAGTTTTACACATCATAGCTATCTCCTATTCTTCTCTCTCACCTTCTCTTCCATCTATAAATAGCTGTCAAGTTTTTTGATTCTAACTCATAGTCTATATCATATCTCTGCCCATCTGGCACTCTCATGGACTCCATCTGAGTTCTGGCCCCAGTGGATTCTCTTTGTCCTACTGCCACAGCACTATATTTGCCCTTCCTGCTCTTAGCCTCTCCCTTCTCCAATCCATCTTCTAAAAAGTTGCCAGGTTTCCTGTCCAAAACTGTTCCCCTTTGTCTCTAAGATAACATCAAAACTCTTGGCTTTGACGTTTAACCTTTACAGTCTGAACCCAGCTTACTTTTCTAAGCATATTCTCCTTCCTGCCCCATCTCCCCCTTCCACATATTCTGGGATCAAATCAAACTGATTGACTTTCTTTTCCCACATCAGGATGTTCCATTTCCTATCTCAAAGTCTTTTCAAAGGTTCATTCCTGTCCCTAGAATGCTTTCCCTCCTCACCTCTGCATCTTGGAAACCTCAGGTACTTTCAAAACTCCACTCAAATGCTACTTTCTTCAAGCGTCCTTACCCAATTCCCCCCCAAAGATGTTGATCACTCCTTTCAAAACTGCATTGTATTTATTTTGTATCCCTTTTCCTCTTCAAGATATAATTATTGGCTTTAGTTTTACATTAGAAGTCTCAGGTACAAGAAACTTGTGGGTATTTTTTTTTTCCTCCTTGACTAAAAGCTTGACTGGGAGAATTCAATTTTATCTCTATTCTCAAGCTGGCATTCGCATTACCAGGAGCTTAAGGCATCAGTGTTACATTTTCTCTGCAAATGACTTGTCAGGATCAGTGTTGAAATGTAATTGGAGATGAGGAGCAAGGGCTCAAGGTGTCTATCGATAGGTGATCATCCCTCTGGCTTTGAGACAGAGTTTTAATGTCCCAGCTCCTACCCAAAACACAGTGTTAATCTCACTTCCCAGGTCTCAGCAACCAGCTCTGACACACCTTTTCTCTTGCTTAATAGGTGTTTCCACACATGAAATGTAGGATTTGTATCATATTGACACATTGTAGGGGGACCTGTACATCATAGACTTTCTGCTTCCCCCACCTGCTGGAAGAAAGATTTCTACATAAAAGCTCTGAATATCAGTGTTTATTGATACAATGATTACCATTTCTAGGGTGCTTTACAGTTTATAAAGAGTTCCATTTAAAATCATCCTATGGAGAAGAAGTGCAAGGGTTTTTAATTTCTGTTATAATTGAAGGCGAAATTGTGGCTCAAGTTGGTTAAGAAGCTTAACCAGTCACATAGCAAGTTATGGGCAGAATAAGAAATCAAACCCCAGGCTCCAGAGTCCAAACACAGGGCTGTCTTCTCTATATCACAATGCATCTCTCTATCTCATTCTATTAAGTACAGCAATCCTAATACTAAATACTTTCTTCAGGGAATGTGAACTACAGACTCCCAAAACTAAGGATTCTGAACACTCCTATATAAAGAAGAATTCATTCATCCAACCACTACTGGATCCTTTAAGGGGTTTCCTAAGCCCTCTAAGGGGTTTCCAGAAATTTGAGGTACTTAAATAGATCATGTAGGGACTTGAGGATTCTTGTCTTCCAACAATTTTAAACACAGTCATTTTCTATCTCAGATGGGGGACCTTAGAATATAAAGGCCTTGAGGTGGGAGAGACCTCAGAACTTAGGACAGAAAATATCTGAGCTAGGAGGAACTTAAGCCATTTAATAAATGGATGAATTAATGATGCATTCCTCACATGCTTGCTATGTGTAAAGCTCTGTACTAAGTTCTAAGAAAAACTGAGCCAGAACACAGTTGGCAACAGTGGAGCAGAAAAGAAGTTGGCCCCTTTTAGTGATTTGGTATATAGCACTACATTTGCCTCATCTGGGCCAGAACACTCACAAATATGAAGATTGGTTTGATGAAAATGATAGGGAAATTCAGAAGCTGCTAAATGGAAAAAAACAAACAAACAAGAACTCCACAGGGTTTACCAGCAGAAGGATTCATTCATCTCTAAGCCAGATCATCAACAATCAATGATGAAGCCATCGACTACATATGTTAGGTTTAAGTCACTCACTAGTCCAGCTTCCAAATGAAGAGGAGGCTTTGAATACAATGGTGCTCTTCTCATGAGGAAACGTGGCTGGTGCTGATTCTATCCCAGCTGATATTTACAAACTCCAGGGTCCACTGCTCATTACAGAAGGCAGCTGAAATTTTCTGGCATATATGGCAAGAGGAGGTTATTCTCCAGGAGTTCAAGGGTGTCTCCATTGTCCATCTCTATGAAGGAAAAGGAAATAGATTGTCCTATGACAATCATAGGAACATGTCCTTCTTAGTTATCATTGGCAAGATTTTTGCCAGAAGTCTCTTTAATAGGGTGACTCTTCACTTGGAAGATGGTAATTTACCCAAGATCCAACGTGGCTTCAGAAAGTGATGAGGAATGGTCGATATGGTGTTTGCTACCTGAAAACTCCAAGAAAAATGCCAGGAGCAGAACAGAGCTTTGTATACAATGTTTGTAGATCTGACCAAGGCCTTTGATACTCTCAGTCATAAGGGCTTGTGGAAAATCATGAAAAAATTTGTTTGCCCAGAGAAGTTTAGCAATATTATGTCAGTTTCATGATGGCATGATTACATAGGTTCTAGATAATGGTCTATGCCCTTGTACTCTCCCAGTCACCAAAGAAGTGAAGCAGGGCTGTGTGCTTGCTCCCATGATCTTTAGCATAATGTTTTCAGCCCTGTTTTTGGACATCTTCAGTGACAGTGAAATTAGCATCAAGGTCAGCTGCCACTGGTGGTAAAGTATTTAACTTAAAACAACTACAAGCCAAGACTGAAGTGGAGGGAGAGTTGATGTGTGACTTATTGTTCACAGATGATTGTGAAGTTAATGCAGCCTCTAAAGCTGAGATATAGAGTATGGATTGATTCTCTACTTTTTGTGCTAATTTCGGTCTGACAATTAACACCAAAAAACTCCTAAAAACCACAGGTCCTCCACCAAACAGCACCACACCATCCATACATGGAATCATCAATTATAGCAAATGAAGAAATTTTGAATGCTGTGGATAAATTCATTTTCCTTGGCAGCATACTTTACAGAAATGTGCATATAAATGATGAGGTTGATGCATGCATTGCCAGAGCTAGCTCAGTGTTTGGAGGCTCCAAAGGAAGGTGTGGAAAAGAAGAGAAAACTGACTACTAAACTGAAAATCTACAGAGCCATTGTGCTGACCTTATTGTTGTATGTCTGTGAAACCTGGACAATATACTGGCACCATGCCAGGAAAATGAATCACTTCCATTTGAATTGTCTTAGGAAAATTCTGAAGATCACCTGGCAGGATAAGCTTACAATGCATCCAGCTAGGGCTGATCAGACCAATACAAGCCACATGTCAGGCACAAATAGTTCATGTGAACATGTATTCTCTAAATTTGTGCATCTCACATTTCTTTTGAGCTACTTTAATTCTGCTTTACTAATAGAGTACAGCACCTTCTCTGATGAAGGCACACAATGCTGGGTGGTCCTGCACTAGTGTCTTCCATGTCTCACAATTGGTTCCAAAGTTCTTCAGAGAGACCTTGAGAGTGTCTTTGCATTGCTTCTTCTGACAACCATGGTGACTACTTGCCCTGTGTGAGTTCTCCATAAAATAGTCTTTTTGGCATACATTTGGCATTTAAACAACATGGCCAGCCCATAAAATTTTCACTCTCTGCAGAACATCTTGAATGGCTGGCAGTTTGGATTGAGAAAGGACTTCAGTGTCTGGTATTTTATTCTGCCAGGTGATCTTAAGAATCTTTCTAAGGCAATCCCAATGAATGTGATTCAGTTTCCTGGCATGACACTAGTATATGGTCCTTTTTTTGTCAGGTATACAACAGTGGGGTCAATTTCGTAGTCAGTGTAATACCTCTTCTCTCCCACACTTTCCTTTGCAGAGCAAACACTGAGCAAGCTCTGGGAATGCATGCATCAACCTCATTACCATATATTATTATGTGTACATCACTGAAAAGTATACTGCCAAGGTAAGTGAACTTAGCCACAGCATTCAAAACTTCTCCATTTTCTGTAACCAATGGTTCCTCATATGGATGGTGTGGTGGTGGCTGATGGAACATCTATGTTTTCTTGGTGTTAATTATTAGGTCAAAATTAGCACAAGCAACAGAAAATTGATCCATACTTTGTTGCATCTCAGATTCAGAGGCTGCATTGAGTGCACAAATATCTGCAAACAAAGAAATCAAGTGCCAACAATCTTTCAACTTTGTTCTTGGATTGTAGCCTTGTCAAGTTGAAAAATTTACCATCAGTGTGAAAGCTGACCTTGATGCCATGCTCCTTCTCATTGAGAATAATTGACAATAGGACTGAAAACATCATGCTAAAAAGCATAGGAGCAAGCACACAGCCTTGTTTTACTCCATTGGTGACTGGGTAAGTTCAAGAGCATCATCTATTATCCAGAAGATCGGCATACAAGCTATCATGAAATTGACATGTGATACTGATGAACTTCACTGGCTAAACAAATTTTGACATAATTTTCCATAAGCCTTCATGACAGATAGTATCAAAGGCCTTCATCAGATCTACAAATGTTGTATACTAGCCTCCTGGTATTTCTCCTGGAGTTGTGGGGCAGCAAAAACCATATTGACATTTCCTCAACCCTTTCTGAAGACACACTGGTTCTCAGGTAGATGTCCATCTTCCAGATGAAGGATCAGCCTGTTAAGGAGGACTCTGGCAAGAATCTTGCCAGCAATGACTTAGAGAGAGACCCCCCTGTGATTGTCACAGGACAGTTTATTTCCTTTACCTTGATAGAGATGGAAAATGGAGACATCCTTGAAGTTCTCTGTCATATAACCTAGAAAATTTCAGTCAGCTTTTATATGGACAATGGATCCCCTACCTTATAAATCTCAGCTGGAATAGAATCAGTGCTAGGTACTATGCCACAGAAAGGAACCTAATGGTGTTCAAAAACTCCTCTTCAGTTGTAACTTGAGCTAGGGAGGGATTGACTTCAAACTGACATAAATGATCAATAGCTTCAGCATTGATTGATTATGGTCTGTTGAGAACACTATGGAGGTGTTCAGTCCATCTCTCTAGGATCATATGCTTATCCATCAATGTGGCTCCATTAGCAAGGAGCATGTGAGAAGCACCATAGGTCTTTGGCCATAAATAGCCTTCAGGGCACCATAAAAGTGCTTTGGATTGTTACCACCAGCATAAAATTGAATTTCATCTGCCTTCTTACTGACCCAAGGAGTCTGCATCCCTCTAAGCTTCCCTTGCACTTCATTTCTGATGGAATTAAATGATATCTTCTTAGAGATGGATGAACTATCCTGCTGGTATAGCCTATGGAGTTCTCATTTTTTCATTTATCAGTTTTTAAATTTTCCCATCATTTCCTTCAAATCAGTCTTGATATTTGTGAGTGTTCTGACTCAGATGAGCAAACGTAGTGCTGTACATCAAATTCTGAAAACTGCTATTTTTTGGAGGGGGAAGGCAGGGCAATTGGGTTAAGTGACTTGCCTAAGGTCACACAGCTAATAAGTGTCAAGTGTCTGAGGCGGGGTTTGAACTCATGTCCTCCTGATTCCAGAACTTATGCTCTATTCACTGTGCCACCTAGCTGCCCCTTATCCCCAGGGAAAAACTTCAGGTGTCTGGGGCAGAGGCAGCTTCTCCAACTAACTAACCTCAGGGCTTGCCTCTTGTAGTTTAAGAGACTTGCTAGCTGTGGTTAAAACAGAACCTATCCTGGAGGTGTTTACTCTTCATAGGGACCAAACCTCATACTGAGATTTTTCTTCCAATCTTCTCGAATTGTCCCAGAAGGACCCTGGTTAGGCCCCTGTTCTTATGTGTCTCCACTCACACTGTTCACCCTAAGGTGCTATTTTAACTCTTGTGGGGGAAAATCTTGAGAGCTTGGAATTTTCTGACCTACTCAGCCATCTTCTTAGAATCCTCTCCCCCTAGAAGTTTAACCCCATACTTCCAAACCAGTTCACCCTCTAGCCAAGAACATCACTTCCACATTCAACTGAAATATATCCTGCCAACTTGGCATTCATTTCCTCATCTACTTCGTCATGGACTTTAAAGAAATGACTCAGCATATTCTCCTGGAAACCTTGACCTGGAATTGAAGCCAGTAATTATACTATCTGAAGATGTAATAAAATACCTCAGGTGCAACAGCTTCTGTTGTTTGGCATAGACACAAAGGCATAACTAAGGTGCGGTGGTCTCGGATTGGGCAATGGGTGCCAAATTTGGCAAGAAGTAACAGCACATCCACCCTGCAGCAGAACAGAGACAATTACATTTGGTATCCAGTTATGAAGAAGGAATTGTTAAAACTGTGATTTGGTTTAATAGGAAATTCCCAAAGCCCTTCCTTCCTCTCCTGAACACATGCATTAGCCCACAGTTGAGAATCTACCTGGTCTGCCTCCCCTGTGCCCCTTCCTTGTCTTTATCCAGGGGGGATGCTATCCCAGCCCCCCAAAAAAAGAAAGTTGATTTGAGGACAAATTTCACTTGATTCTGTATAGGATGCATTATGTATCTCTTAATGTATTTATTCTTTCAGAGTTAGTTTTATCTTCCAAAACTGAATGAAGTAAATTATTCAATGGTGACTTAATTATGCATTATTAGTATGAAATAGGAGGCCCAGAGAGATCTCTGTGGCCTTGAGCATTTCTTTTGGGTACCATTGGAATCTCCTAAGGCTTCCCTGTCCTTGCCCTGCGCAAGAACCCAGGCAAGAAGCAGAAACAACCAAGCAAGGTTGAGGTTCTACAAAGTCCTCCTAGAAGAAGGGCTCAGAACATGAGCACAGGAGCTCTCAATTTTAGGCTCATTTCTACTGCAAATGAATGAAATGATGGATATGTGGATGAATAGATGAAGCATTTATAATGTCGGAAACACTTTGCTAAATTTTGGGAATACAAATGAAAAAAAAATCAGACAGTTTCTGCTTTTAGGGAGTTCACATCCCATGGGGAAGACAATATATAAAGAAAATTTCAGTTTCAAGTAAAATGGAAAGTCCCATGACTCTTAGGGTACAGAAGCAAGGTTGATGTCAATGTAATTTATACTAATTTAACAATTTCTGATATTGAACCACTTGATGGTGCCAAGGATTTGATAACAAGAATTTTCTCTTGTAAGTCTTCAGTGGCTGTGGTTATAACACCTGTAGCAGCCACTGGCAGGCAGCAATTGCTTTCCAGGATGACTGGGGGCTCAGTTGGAAGCAGAACGTTTGTTCTGATGGATGCTGCCACACCCAGACATTTGAGACTTAGCTCTATCTCAGGATCTGTGGATCAGCAGTTGGTACTGGTAGTGGCAAGAAAACTAGATCCCTTCTCCACAGGAATTTCTTCCCTTAATGATGGTTTTAGGGCCCAGGTCAGAAGCAGGACAGATCATATCACGACTATTTTGAAGGCTCTTGAGTCCAGGGCAATGGGATATTGGTGTCTGAGGGGACCTTGTGGTGGTATTTTATTCTCCTGGCACATGCTCTCTCTTGTGCCCCCTCAAAGTTTCTTTCCGCTTCGCTGGGACTAACTTGACTTCCTCAAAGTTGGGAATTGACAGCTGTTAATAGGAGTAGCTGGCCCTTCTTCATGTGAGTTGTTTCCCTGGATGATGACTGCAAGAGCTGGGCTAGAAACAGCAATCTTGGCCTAGCTGGAACTGCTTGAGTTTGGGGTCCAGAGCTATCACTACAAGGTTTCAAAGAGATAGAAAGCCACAAGGATTGAGACATATGATGGTTCAATGGGGCACTGAGAAAGAGGTCTTGTTACCAGCACCAAAGGCTGCAAGAGACTTCAATCCATATTAAAGCATTTACGTATCTCTCCTCCCTGCATCCTCAACTCCTAAAAGAAGATAACTTGCTGCATGCCCTTGAGTAGAGCACTCCCTCTCTCTGAGACTCAGTTTACTCCATTGTAAAACAAGAATGACAGTCTACCTCATAGGCTGTTGTGATGACCCAATGGTGAAAATGGATTTAAAAATACTATACAAAGGCAAGAGACTGTTACAATGTTCAAAGCATATTAGAGCAGGAAGAAAGCTAAAAGGCTACTCAGTCCAACACTAATAAAACTGAGCCACAGAAAGGGATCATGATTTCCTCAATGCCTCATACATAGAAAGAATCTGACAAGACAGAATGGGGAACCAGACGTTCCTATCTCTAGGTCCAGTGGCCGATCTCCTCTGCCACCACTCTTCTCCTGAATTTGCTTTAAATTGTTCTGCTGACAAATTGACACAAAATTCTATTCTATGGAGACTGACTCATGAAAATGTCCTGGTCTTCTCACTAGGGAACAAATCTTTTTTTTTTTCCTCCCACTCGCTTCTGCCCAATAAATCATCTTTCTATAATAAATATTTATAACATTTCAAATTACCTTCTGGATCCAGATGATCATTTCTTTCTCCCTTCAATCCCTGTCCCATTTCATCTTTAGTGATTTAATTGATTTTTGTGATACCAGATTCATGAGAAGTTCCAAACACAGAATATTTTTATGCCTTTCAATCAAACATTTTTAAAAGCTGTGACACATTGTCTATTATCCCCTCTCTTGAGATAGAGACAGCAGGATCAATGGGCTTGGATTCAAAAGGGACCTGGGTTTGGCTTCTACTTCTCATACTAAATAGCCATGTGACCTTCAGAAAGTCCCTTTGTCTCCCCAAACTTTCCTTTCCTCATCTGTGGAATGGAGCTAATAATGCTTGTGATATCTACCTCACAGGATTATTGTATGACAAAATTAGATCAAATATTTGTAACTCTTTTTACACTTTCACGTGTTCCCCCTCTCTCTCTCTCTCTCTCTCTCTCTCTCTCTCTCTATCCCTCCCCCCTCTTTCCATGTCTCTGTTACTACGTGTCTCTGTCTCTCTGCTATGTATAGGTATATATAATATCTAAATACATCAGTTAACATTAGAGAATTACAGAATATGGGACTTGACTTAGACTTTAAAAGCCAGATTTCTAGCCTCCAGTTGAAGATCTTCAAGCAGAAAGAACCAATACAATACAATAAACACTTATTCAGTGTCTGTCATATGCCAGGACTTTGTGCTAAGTTCTGGGGCTACAAAAATAAAAAAGAAAGGGTCCTTACTCTCAGGGGGGGTAAATCTAATGGAAGAAGACAATAAACACAAAGCACCAGTGGGGAGGCAGAGGACCCCTGGCATAGAGGTAGAACAACTGATGGGACAAGAAGAGATGGCTGAAAATTCTGATCTAAAGAGAATCTTTGGAAGCAGGTTTTGGCTCTGCTTCCCAGCCCTCCAGCTCCAAGGGTAGAAGATACTGAGGGGCTGATGAGGTCAGAGTACCGAAGCTGAAGCCATCTCCACTATGCCATCCCCCTGCCCCCCACCTCTTCTCTCAGTCATCTGCTTCCCTCTGGGAGCACAATCAGGACTAGCAAGTACTACTTGCTACTTGCAAAAACTACTGTTTTTCCTCCCATTGAACTAAAATCGTTCACCTTGTGCTACCTTCTGAGAATCAATAGAACAAGCCCAGATGCTCCTTCTCAACCCAGTGAGACAAGTACTTAGAAACAACATGCACTTTCTTAATGTGGCCCACCCTCCAGGCCTTCCCTTCTTTAGACAAAACATACCTGGTTCTTTCAATTGATCTTCCTATGACAGTGACTCAAGGCCCTTTTATGGTATGAGGTGCCTTCTAACGGGCATTCCCCAGTTTCTCATTGTTTTTCTCACATCCCAAATCTACATACTAGTCCAGGGAGTTCTGACCAGGACAAAAAGCAGAAAGACTATCAGTCAATCAACAAACATAAATTAGTGTCTACTAAATGGCATTGTGATCACCAACTTATTCTTTGGTGCTGTCCCACACTCAGTGCAACTCCAAGTTTCCTGTTGATCATCTCTGATTTACCCTGTCTATGGCTTGTCTAACATATCAATTTATGTGTTGTCTCCCCCTTGGAGTATGAGCTCTTTGAGAGAAGAAACTGTATTTTGAATGTCTTTGTATCCTCAGACCTTATTAAAGTATCTAGAACAATGGCTCTCAACCCATGGGTCATGATCCCTTTGGAGGTCAAAGACCCTTTCACAGGGGTCACCTAAGACCATCGGAAAACATGTATTTCTGAAATACATGGTCTTAGGAACTGAGACACCGCTCTTCTAGCCGCCTCCAGGCAAGTCCGCCCACGTGCAGATATGCCCACATATGAGTATTAAAGGGTCGTGGCATTAGGAAGGTTGAGAATTGCTGATCTAGAAGATAGTAGGTGCTTAATGAACATTTGTTGACTGCCTGATTGACATTAGCTGCTGTGGATGACACATCACACAGTGTTGACTCATTTCGAGCTTACAGTCCATTAAAACCCTCTGATTCTTTTCAGAATGACTGCTGTCTATGCATGCCTCCAACATCTTATATCATGAGATTGATCTGTCTACCCAAGCACAGAACTCTGCATTTATCCCAAATGAACATGAACTTAGGACTCTGAAGGTCCTTTTGAATTCTGCCTCTGCCATCCGCTATATCAGCTAGACCTTCCAGCCTGGTGTCATCTTAGGAGTGCATGAGAACATTCCTTGTCAAATTTATTGTCAAAGTACTTGACAAAATTATTAAATGACAGAAGACAAGGAACAGATCCCTAGATTGCTCCACTAGAGATGACATTGACATTAACCCATTAATGACTACTCAAAGAGTAGTCCACCAACTCAAAACTGATTTGGTTGCACTATTGTCTAATCCATTTCTCTCCTTTTTATCGATAAAATTATATGAGAGAACTTCGTGAAATATGAAATCTTGGTAAATACTTTACACAACATTTCTTTCATTTGCTAATATGTCTATGCTTCCAGAAAAGGAAACACAGTTAATTTGGTGCTTGTGTTCTAGATGGAGCCCTGCTGGCTCCTAGTAGTCACTTACATTTCTAAGCAATGGTAATAACTGCTTAAAAATGATTTCTATCTTTATATGGTTATTGGATTATTTCTATATTTGTAAGTGATCATCAACCATCTTTTTAATTATCTGCTCTAGAACATTCTGAGAAATAGAAGTCAAGGTCACTGACCTAGAATCTTCAGCGTTTGTCTTCTTTCTTTCCTTCCTTTTTTAATTAACACCATCTATCACATGTACATTGGTTTGCATACAAATTAAGAGAAACAAAAGCATGGATTCTAATGATATAGCGTAAATTCTTTCTACATTGACTGCCTTGTGATGGGAAGAGTCCCGGACTTCTGAATTCCATTTCCATCCTCAATGTACTGAGGGTGTTTACTCAGACTTTACTGTAAGGAAAGCTGTTTTTTTTTTCTCTCTTCCTTCCTCCCTCCATTCATCCATCTAACCCATCTGTCTTTCTACTCCTCTTCTTCCTGCCTCTCTTCTTCCTCTTCCTCTCTCACATCCTTTTAATTTCTTTTCCCTACTGTTGATCTTTTCTCACTCCCCTTTCTCTATCTCTTTTCACTTTCTCATTCCAATTCCCTATTTTTCTTCTGTTCTTTCTTTATCCCCTTCCCCTTCTTTTTTCTGATCTACTTTTCTCATTTTTTTAACTTCCCCCGTGTTTTCACAGTAATTTGAATGCATATAGAGGCATACTTTATTCACATGGGTAAATTACACCTTGAAAGGTAGACTTCAGGGGGCAAATGCTTATTGTGCCCCCCCCCAAAAAAAAACACTGAATGCCATGTATCCCTATTCCCAAGGAAGTTTATGTTGTTAAAGGCAATGATTTACAAAATTAAAATGAATATAAAATATGGCAAAATGTTTCTCATCTCTGCATCATGGAGATTCAGAGAAAATGAGTGAATAATTTGGCCAAGACAGTTTTGTTTTGACATCTAAATTAATGATCCCAAGGAATCCACATTTTGTACAAACAACATTCTGAGATTTACAGTTAATCACTGTAAGTTACTCACTCAACTCTCCATCTGCTCCTCTGTCTGAATCTTGAGGGTGTTCTAGGAAGGGCAAGTCCATGACTGAGAGCAGGAAGAAGAAGTCAGATGAAGAGAAAATGGTCTGCTTAGGAAGACAGGGGATGGATGATGATTCAAAATCTTCAATTGGGCATAAGATGAATGCCTATTCAGGGTCGATGTTGAAAGTACTCAGGTTCAGGTATCAATTGGACTATGTGCTCTCTGAGTTTCCTTCTAAATCCTGGGTTTTCTAACCATTTAATTCAAATCATGTCAAAATCATGCCATGTATAGCCATCAGACTTCAAGTGCCAGATTTTGCATCAGGAAGATGACTTCAATTGTGTCCTCACTCACTTAACCATGCAAAGTCAATTCACCTGTTCTACTTTCAGTTTCCTCATATATAAAATTATGGGGTTGAACCAAATGACCATCCATATCCTGCTAGCTCCAAATATATGAAATAGCTCTAGAAAAGAAGCTGGTTGGATGGCAGAGCAAACTGGTCTCTGAGCCAGGAAGATCAGAGATCTAGTCATAACTTGGATTCTGACTCTGTGACCTTGCACAAATCACTTACCCTCTCATTGCTCCAGGTACCTCCCAAGTGACTAGTTTGCAAAGCTTGGTCAATATTGGCAGAAAGAATTTCCTCAGTGAAAGTTGCATACACCAAAGAAATCACAGGTCTTACCCACAAACCAAACCAAACAAATTCTTAAACACTTACTATATGCATAAGAACATCAGACTGAAAGCCTTGGATATAAAGGCTAGAAGGAAATTGTCCTTGATCTCAGAGAATTTATGTTCAGCTCATAAAAGGGAATAGACACGTTACATGGACAACAGACTAGGATCTCATTGGAGGTCTTGAAATCTCTAGAGACAGGGACATAAACTGTGAATTCATTAGGTATAGGGAAACTCCATTTTCCATCCACTGCTTTGCTTTACTTTCACTCCAGAGAATAACATATCCTCCACCCTCAGGATAAGGTGATTGATCATCTGAAATCTCATTACCAAGAAGAGTGATTCAGGTTTTGATCCTTTTTTGTTGTTGTTTTTTGTTTGTTTTTGTTCTGTCTTTTCAGTCATGTCTGACTCTTGTGATCCCATTTGGGGCTTTCATTTTCTTCATAGTCACGCTGACGTCAAGTATCGAGCCCCCACCACAAGATGACGCTGAGGTGGAGAAGTCTTCCTAATGTACGTTCAGGGCTTGCCCTGGTCATACTCAGTTGATGACATCCAATGCTTCTTCTTGAAATGCAAAATTCAAAATGGGGCATCAGGCATTAGTTTCATCTATACCCAAGAAGGCAGATCAAGTACAGAAGCATTTGTTTGTTGAACTTGAATCAGAAGATGAATCAAATTTGGCACTGAAAATAGACAGAGAAACCATTTGGGCTTTCTTGGCAAAGATACTATAGTAGTTTGCCATTTCCTTCCCCAGCTCAATTTTGAGATGAGGAAACTGAGGCAAACAGGCTTAAGTGATTTGTCCAGGGTCACACAGCTAGGAAGTGTCCGAGGCCAGATTTAAAGTCAGGAAGTTCTGATTCCTTGGTTTGGTGCTCCATCCACTTCACTGCCCAGCTGCCCAGACTGACACTCTGTACTTGCTCAACTTTCCCTCAGTTGACTCTCCCCTCTGATTGGAGGGCTGGAGGGCAGATTATAAATCAATCTCTTCCCAAAGCCTTCCATTATGGAGGATAACTCCATTTCCAGAACTGGCTCTGCTTGGCTTCTTCAATTCCAAGGAATGTCATGCTCCTGACCCAGGTAATGTCTAGTTCCATTGCACACTTTTCACCTTCCTTTTGGGTTTTTTTATGCTTTTTGACACCACAGATTTTTATCTCCAGTTCTTTGAGCAGCGTCTAGCACATAGTAGTCATTTAATAGATACTTCTTGAACTGAATGCCCTGATGAGGAAATGCCCAATGCTACTGCATGGAGGCACCTTCCCTCTGATTTAGAGAATTGCCCCAACCAATATATCTTACAATCAGGACCTGAACCCAGAACTTCTGGAGTCTGATGCCTATATGTTACATGCTCTATCACACTACCTCTCCTTGGATTTTAAGATTCAGAAATAAATTAATCACATTCATGCAAACTGTCTTCAAGGTCAACTTGAGATTGGGATGGGGTAGATTTTGTATAAAATCTTGCATTGGGCCATACTTTAGAGCCTTAAATTTTAATCCAGCCAATTTCTGGAAAGGTATGGCTGTCCTTCTCTCTCCTCTTTACTTCACTCATAGGTTGATGTGATACAGGGGGGAGGGCACAGGGTTTAGAAACAGAGACATGGGCTAGTAAACCAGCTACTCAACACATTCCCTCTGTAAATTCAGGCAGGTCAGCTCAATGCTCAGACCACTATTTTATGTGTAAAACAGGGTTGGTAGATGACTTTGTGACTGTTTATGATTCCATTAGGCGTTTTCTTGGCAGAGATACTGGAGGGGTTTGCCATTTTCTTCTCCAGCTCATTTTATATATAAGGAAACTGAGGCAAACAAGGTTGAATGACTTGTCCAGGATCATATGGCTAATAAGTGTCTGAGACCAGAATTGAACTCGGGAAAAGGAGCCTTCCTGACTTCAGGCCAAGTGTTGTACCACCTAGGTATGAGTCAGACCACATGACCTACATATCAAGGGTGATGGTGGGAGCATGATAACTGTCTTCATGTAATTGCAATTTTGATATGTAGGAATCACTAGAGGAATCTTGTACCAGCGTCTTCTCACCCTAATGTACCCCAACATGTTTCCCTGCTTACTGCCTGGATCATCTTCTATGGTCTTATATTCTTAGCATCAAATGTTATTTTCACTCTTCTTTTATCTCTACTGGGCTTATCATACAATAGATTAGATCTAGAAATAATCTTGACTATGTACCTGGAACATTGTAAGTGCTTAATTGTTGACTTTTATCTAACCTCTCATTTTAGAGAAGGAAACTGAGGCTGCAATGTTGATGACTTGTCCACTACTTTCAAGTCCATACCCATAGCCAGTAAGTGTCTGAGGCAGGATTCAAACTCTGATCTCCCTGACTTGCGCGGCAGCATCCTAAGCTCTATACCACATCACTTCCATGTCAGAAAGGTACTGAAGCCTTCCAGAGTCATAGTGGAGTCATGAGTACTATCCCACAAAACCTTAGGACAAGGATTCTATTGAAATTTCTTGATTTGTATGTTCCCCATTATGAATTGCCACTGTCTTTCCTTTCATGCTGTATATGTTCTTATGCAATTTCAAAATCTTAGAACCTGAAAACATGTTAAGGATGATCATGTGGTCTGACCCATACCTAGTCAAGAATATCCTCTGTGACACACTGAGTGAGTGGTCATCTAAGCTTTAAGTGAAGATCTGTGCTAAGGGGTAATTGACTTTCCCAAGGCAACTCATTCCACTTTGGGATGGATGTAATTGTTAGGACGGGGAGGGGGTGGAAGGTGCATCATGGGATGATAAGATAATGTATTTTGACCTGCAAGGTAACTTACAGACTGTCTTATAAAGACTTTCAATTTACAGATGATGAACTGAGGGCAAGAGAGTTTGAGTGACCTGGCCAATGTCACACAGGAAGTAAGCAGTAAAGGATGATCCCTAATCCAGCTCACTTTCTACTGTAAAGCAGTGATCCACATTAAGCCTACATAGATCTCAATTCCTATTTCTGTCCTATGGGATCAAAACAAATCCAATACTGCTTCCATGGAACAGACATTGCGATTACATGCAGACAGTCATCATGCTCCCACCATCACCCTTGGATCTTCTCTTGGGCCACCTAAGTACTCCTAATGTGTCTATGGCATCTATTGGATCTAGCTTGGGAGATTTCCAAAAGTAGCTTTAGTTAAATAGTTTGAATATTGTGAGTCAAGCAATTCAATACTTTTATGTAACCCCAGAAGACAGGTTTAGAGTTGGAAGGGAGCTTAGTGTCACTACAAGGTGTATCCTTGTCTAAGATACCATAGGATGGATTCTTCTTCATATATGGGTCAGACTAGAGAGTTTCTAAGGAGAGCAGTCAAATTATGATATATCTTGATTCTGCACCAGAATTAATACAAAGCCTAAGAAACAGTCATTTGAAAATGCTAGTACTTTAGGGGTAGCTATGTGATGCAGTGAATAGAGCATCAGCCTTGGAATCAGGCCTCAGACACTTAACACTTACTAGCTGTGTGACCTTGTGCAAATCACTTAACCCCAAATGCCCTGCCTTCCCCTCTCCAAAAAGACAAAAAGAAAAACAAAAGAAAATGCTAATGTTTTCTACTCTAAAATCACGGTGGGGTCAATAGAGCAATGACTTTGAAGACAAGGAGACCTAAGTTCCAGTTGTTCTTATGAGACAAACAGTTTGTGCAATATCAAGACCACCATTTCTACTCTTGGGGCTCTAGAGCAGTGCTTCTTAAGCTTTTTTCCACTCCCAAGCCTTTCAACACTTCTAAAAGTGTGGGCCTTGGTCCTATTTGGGGTTATGACCCACAGTTTAAGAAGCACTGCAGGGGGCACAGTCAAGATGGCGGAGTGAAAGCATGGACTTGGTTGAGCTCTTCCCCAAACTGCTCCAAATAACTATAAAAAATGACTCTAAACAAATTCTAGACCAGTAGAACTCACAAAATGACAAAGTGAAACAAATTTCCAGCCCAAGACAACCTGGAAGGTTGACAGGAAAGGTCTTTCACACCAGTTTAAGAGAAAAGCACAGCCTAGCATGGGCCATGCCAGCATAGAGGGGCCCCTAGTAAACCTAGAACAGGTGTCATGTCATTTAGTCATTGACAGATATGGTGGTTTCCAGACTTCTCAACCCACAAGTACCAAAGACAACTTAGAACATCAGTAGGAAAGGTCTGTTGGACCTAGATGAAAAAAGAGTGCAGTCCAGCCCTAGCCCTGGGGCAATGGCAGCAGCTGCTTCCACAGAGCTCTTGACCCACAGACAGTGGGAGAGATCAAGTGAAATGGAAAGAATCCATTGATCACCTCCTGAAAGAGATCCAAAAAGGAAAACTCCTAGGGATATTGTAGCCAAATTCCAGAGTTCCAAGGTCAAGGAGAAAATATTGCAAGTAGCCAGAAAGAAACAGTTCAAGAATTATGGAAACACAATCAGGACAACATAAGATTTAGCAGCTACTACATTAGAATGTGATATTCCAGAGATCAAAGGAGTTAGAATTAAAATCAAGAATCACCTACCCAGCAAAATTGAGTGTAATCCTTCAGGGAAAAAATGGATATTCAATGAAATAGAGGACTTTCAAGCATTCTTGGTGAAAAGACCAGAGCAGATAGATAGATAGATAGATATTGATAGATATGTATATAGATAGATAGATGTATATATTTGTATATATGTGTGTATGTATATGTATATGCATATGTACATATGTGCTTATGTATGTATATGTATATACATGTAGTGCCCGCACAGTATACATGTGTTTTGTACATGTGTGCATCTGCATACGTGTGTATGTGCATATACATGTGTATGCATTGTATATGTATATGTTTGTGTACATGCATATGCATGTGCAGATATATGTACGTGTATGTGTATAAGTATATGTGTGTATGTATATGTAAATGTGTATTGTATGTATATGTATATATGTATATGTATGTGTATATGTATATGTATGTATGGAGGGCACAAGATGAGTTGAACATGAAGGGATGATATCTAAAAAACAAAATTAAGGGATGAGAGAGAAATGTACTGGGAGAAGGAGAAATGGAGAGATAGAATGGGGTAAATTATCTCACAGGAAAGAAGTAAGAAAAAGCTTTTTTTCAATGAAGGGGGAGAGGAATGAGTGAAAGTTATTCCCATTAGATTTGATTTAAGGGGAGAATAATATACATGCTCAACTGGGTATGAAAATCTATCTTACTTTACAGGAAAGTAGGGGGGAAGGGAGGGAGAAGAGAAGGAGGTATGATAGAAGGGAAGGCAAATAGGAGGAGGCGGTAATGAGAAGCAAACACTTTTGAGGAAGGAACAGGGTTAAAGGAGAGAATAGAATAAACGGGGGTGAGATAAGCTGGAGGGAAATATAGTTTGTCTTTCACAATATGATTACACATGTATGACTTATACCTAGTTGTTTGCCTTTCTCAAGGAGGGTGGGTGGGGAGGAAAGAAGGGAGAAAATGTGGAATGCAAAGTTTTAAAAACAAATATTAAAAATTGTTCTTAAATATAACTGGGAAATAAAATCTACAGGCAATGGGGTATAGAAATCAATCTTGCCCTACTGGAAAATAGAAGGTTAAGGGATAAGAGGAAAGGACCAGGTTGATAGAAGGGAGAGCAGATTGTGGGAAAGGGTAATAAGAATTCACACCATCTTGCGGTGGGGGGAGGGGAGAGATGGGAAAAAAATTTGTAAATCAAAATCTTGTGGAAGTAAATGTTGAAAACTAAAAATAAATTAATTAACAACAAAAGAAGAAGAAGAAACACTGCAGGAGGCACCCTCTACAACTAAAATTGAAGTGAAGGTAACAGCCTGCAGTGTTAGAGGGAGTTTCATTACCCAGGAATTCTCCATGATAATGAAAGGTGTGTTCTGGTCCCTTTCTCTATTGCTACATAGATTTTCACAGGCTTTTCTGTGTATTTGTTTTTTTTTGTTTTTTTTGTTTTGTTTTTTTTGTTTTTCCTCAAAGTAAGACATGCTTTTTGAAGGCAAATATGCTTTGACTTTTGTCTCCATAGCCCTGCATCTTAGTATACAGTCTGGCCCAGAGCAAGCAATCAGTGAATATGTATTGAATGAATGAATGAGACAGCCCAAAGAGTAAGTGCCTCAGATCATCTATACAACCCATGTCTTTGGATCCTTGAATTCCAGTGTTCACCAGTTTTGGGTCTTTGGCATTCATTGATGAGTCCTCACTCAGGCTTCCTGTGTTCAAATTTAGTTCTTGAGCCACCCCACTATGAAGTGTCACAGAATAGAAGAATTGACTCCACTAAAAACTAATCCTTATTATCTTTCTGTGGCACTAGTCTGACATGGAACATAATATAAAGGTCTCCTGGGCTTGAGAGAGTTTATTTGGAACTGGGAGCGAGTCTATAAAGTAATTTTCTATAGGTCACTTAAGACATGGGCAATCTATTCTACAAAAAGATGGCTTTAGAATTTATCAGGTCATGTCATGATATTTAGCACCAATTCTTGAAATATTTTAGCTTGATTTGAGCTGGGGCATAATAAAAACAGTAGGGAAAAGATGAATTGTGCCAATAAATATTGACTTTCATCTATGTTTTTATCAGACAAGTGAGCTACTTCTATTGGACCAGTTTTACATTTTGGATAATACTGATCCTTGGAAGGTTACACACGTGGTTAAGAGAAGGATTTCAACTGGTAGTGCTGTGCTTCTATCCCAGAAATCACTAAAACTACAATTAAAGGATCAATGTTAAGTAAGCAAATATCAAGCTTTAAAAATAAGGAAGCATCTTAAATAGGACAAGAAACTGTATTGAATGCTTTGCTGAAATCTTGGTAAACAATATTATCAATATTTCCTTCATCTTCCAGGCTAATAACCTTGTCCAAGAAGGTGATAAGGTGAGTCTAACCAGACCTTTTCTTGATGAACTCATGCTAGTCATTCTTCCATTTGTGGAAGTTTACTAATCACCTTTTTATTTGCATGTTACAGAATTTTCCTAAAAGCCACACTCTATCTCACAGGATTATGGTTTGTAAATTCTTTTCTCTTCATTTAAAAATATAAATCCATAATTTCCCCCTTTCCAGTCCTGCTGGACTTCTTCTATTCCCCATGGTCTTTCTAATAGTATGGATAATAGCTTGCTAATTAGAACCACCAGTGATTTCAGGACTTGCAGATATGGTTCTTCTGGTAAGGCAAGGCAGTAAGCATTTACCAAGCCCTTGCTATATTTCAAGTGCTGTTCTTAGTGTCAGGAAAACAAATACAAGGAGAAATAAACAGTGTCTGGCCTCAAGGACAGAAGACAACACATAGAAGTGACATGAAGGGGTTTGTAAGTCTGGAAGGCATATGCCCATAGGATCTGGTGCTGAAGTCTAGAAAGTCAGAAGCAGAATCAGGATTACATCAAATAAATGTAAAAGGTTCTCTACCCTTAAAGTATCACATAAATGTTAACTAAGTAGAGAAGGTAGGAGGAATGATGAGTTGGAGAAGGGAAAATGATAAATTTTGTTCTGGAAATGTTGGTTTTAGTCAACAACCAACTCAATATGAGGCAACTATGCTATAGTCAGTGGGAAGAAGGTGGAGGAAGACAAAGAGCAGGAGGAGAAAGAAGAGGAGCAGCAGGAGGAGGAGAAGCAGTTAGTCTTAGATTGCATTTAGAGAGGCATAGAATCCATGGCTAGGAAGATGAGATCCATGATGCCCTCTCTCCTGGGGAGATGGTCAGATCTCATCTGAAGTATAAATAACACATTTTAGTTAGAATGTTGATAATTTTGGGAAAGTCCAGGTGAAGAACATCAACATATTGGGGGTCAACATGTGGGAGGATATAAAGATATTGAAAATGGAAAAGAGAAGAAAGTTGGCAACTGTCTTCAAATATTCATGTACAGTCATTTTTTTTAAAAAAAGTTTGATTTACTATATTTAACCCAGGAAGGAAATAATAGGCACAAAAGGTGGAGGGAGCAAAGTGGAAACTTTTAGTTTGTCCCAAGGAAAACTCTCCTAACAATGAAGACTTTCCAAATGGGTAATGTATGGCCTTGGGGCAGCTGGATGAATCAAAGGACAGAGTTTCAGGTCTGAAGTCAGAAAGGCCCAAGTGTAAATCTTTCTTCAGGCATTTACTAGCTGAGTGGCATGAGACATATTACCTAATCTCTGTTTATCTCAGTTTCCTCATCTGAACAATGCAGATAATAACAGCACCTACCTGCCCCAGTTGTTACCAAATAATCCAACTGTGAAGCACTTAGCACAGTGTCTGGCACACAGTAAGTGCTTTATTATTAATATTATTATTACTATCATCATCATCATCATCATCACCATCACCATCAGCAGCAGCAGCAGCAGCATCATCATCATCATCACCATCACCATCACCATCATCATCATCACCATCACCATCATCATCATCACCATCACCATCATCATCATCATCATCATCATCATCATCACCATCATCGTCATCACCATCATCATCACCATCACCATCATCATCATCATCATCATCACCATCATCGTCATCACCATCATCATCATCATCACCATCATCAGTTTCCTCACACTTGAATTCTTTGTGCAGACAAAATTGTTATATAGGTACAGGTTGGATTCAGTAGCCCCTGAGAACTTTCCCATTTTGAGATTTCCCAGTGCTCCATGGTGAACTCTGACACACGCTCCTTTAGGATAGAAAAGGACCTTGCCATCTTGCCATAAAAAGGCTCTGTTTAAAGAACAGGAGAAGAGAAGAATCAGGCAAATGGATTATCCAACTTCAAGTACGTGAAAGACTATCCTATTGACTAGATCTGGTTGGGGGCGGGGCAGGTGCAACGAGTGAAAGCTGTAATTAAGCCAATTTAGGACTGATGTCAGGAAAACCTTCCTGACCATGAGAGAGATGCAGAGTGGTATGGGCTTGCCTGGCGTTCTGCAACACTCAGGCAATCTCTGCACATATTCTTGAGTAATCCTCTCCATTTCTTTACCCTAGTCAACTTTTGGCCTTGACTCCAGGCTGCCCTTTATTTTAATCTTTCACATTATGACTCAGACCATGTTCATCTCCCATTAGATTTGCATTTTTACCTTGGCTGTATTAGCTATCTGGATCAACTCCCATTTGACCCATGCCTGTGGGAGGAAGGATACAAGAGTGCTCGAGTTGTAGCAGCACCTTAATACCTGGCTATGTTAGCAAAAGGAAACAGGTCTAAATGTAAAGCCCAAGCTTCAAATCTAATCCTTCCAGTTATATCCTGAACCAGCTACTCTATCTCTCTGAGCCTCAGTTTCTGACTCTGCAAAATAGAGAAATCAGCCTTGAATGATCTAGCTCCCAAGTGAGGTTGAGACAATCACATATGATTCTGGATTTGTAGTCATAAGCTCAATAGAAATGGATGTGATTATTATTCATCACCATCTGTAGACTGAATTAGCATTCTCATTTGAAAAGAATCACTGAGAAAAAGTGAAAACAATCCTAATTCTTCATAGGATGTATCATCAAGAATGTCTTCAATGATTTTCAGTTGCCTCGGGAAACTCTCTTTTCCCTGGAGGAAGACATGAGGAAAATCCATAGAGAAAGTCTTTCAACTCACATTGTGGTAGGCACACACACACGTATGCATGCGCACACATGGGCACGGACACATATGTACGCATGGGCACGTGTGTGTGGACACAGAGACACACACAAATGCACAATTTTTGTTCCAGACTTGAAAATGTTGTCTTTAGTTATACCCTAATAAACAAATGTGTCAGTTTTCAAATTGTCCAGTATATACTCCTCTAGGATCTCTCTATATTCTGAAGCCTATCACCATTGCTCCTCCCCTCACCCCACCCTCTGCCCTGCCATGATCTTAATTGAGAGTAAAATATAAAAACCAAACTCTTAAAAAAAAAAGATAAAACAACCAATGGCCAGACATTCTCGTAAAAGGTCTTTGAATGTCATATATTTGGAAATATCTTCCGAAAAAGAAACAGATCTACTTGCAAAGCTTAAATCAAAAGGTTATTCCCTAAAAAAAAGATTCCTAATCATCCACTCATCCTTGATCATATATATCCTCAGACTTACCCGCAATTGCCAATGCTACATTCAGTTTAATTGAATATTTGGCTTATGTTACTTCCAAGTCTCCTATTTTCCCTAGAGTGGATTGTCTTCCCAGACACTGTCCTATGCACCCTCGATTGTCTGCTCCATCTGAAGTTGGTAAGTTTCACAGAAAGCCACATTTGGGGGTTTGCTCACTCCCATGGCCCACTCATTAAAAAAACAAAAATCAGCTCTCCTGAACTCTGTCATTAAGCCCTTTTTTGCAAAGTGAATCTGTGTTCTGTACATAATGTCCCCATTGAAAGCAAAAGGTGTGGAGTAAGGGATTAATCAGATATTGGTGGTATGAAACCTGAGTCAGTCATTTGCCTCTGCTTGGTGTTCAGAAAGAAATAATGAATGTGAAATGATATTTCTAAAGCCCAAATGAACCTTCCTTGTGCTTTGTTATCTCTACCTCAAAAAAATCACATTCATGCACAGTGCTCTGGTCTTGAGGTTACAACATCTTGTACCTTTCATCAATCCTCTTAGCTCAGTACATTGTGTTATTTGGAACACAAAGAATCCAAGATTCAGAGTAGAAGTTCCCTTATCAGGGGTGCGAGACCTGCAGGTCTAGAGGCCATATGTGGCCCTCTAGGTCCCCAAGGGTGGCCCTCTGACTGACTCTAAACTTTCACACTTGAATTCAGTCAAAGGGCCATACTGGCCACATGTGGCCTCATGGTCATAGGTTCCCCACTCCTGCAGATTATAGAACAGAGAATGCTAAGAGCTTTACAGAACTTGGAGGGACTTCAAAATACAGAGAAAAGTTAACAGCCAAAGAACTGGGAATGTCAGAGCTTCAACGGACCTTAGCAAATTCAATATCAGAGGTACAAGAGGCCTCAAAATATGGATTGTCAGAAAAAGGAAGGCCTTTAGAATACAAACCAGCAGAGCTGAGAAGAACTTTAGAACAGAGTGTGCAAAACAAGAGCTAATGGGACCCTAGAAAAAAGAACAGACAATGTCAGAACTGGGAGAGATTTAAAAAAAAAAAAGAAACTGTCAGAGTTGGGAGAGACTGTAGAACACAGAATGTTGGAGCTGGGATATGTCTTAGAAAAGAGAACAGAAAATGTGAAAGCTAGGAGGAACCTTAAAACAGAATACCAGAGCTAGGAGAGACCCTGGAACAAGAACACAAGAGTTCAGATGGGCTTTAGATGACAAAATGTTATTGCAGAGAAAGACAAGAGAGAGAATGTCAGCAAGGAGATACACATTAGAATATAGGATAGAGAGTGATTGGACGGAATCAGGCACTTTGCTCAGAACTATAAGAGAGCTAATATCCCAGAAATATACTATCTTCGACTACTGAGAGGTTAGTGAAATGCCATCCCACTTTCCAATGGCCTTAAAAGATTGCTAGGCATTGTCCTCATCACAGTCCTAAATGATGGTCAGTCCAGGTATTATTTTTTCCATGGTTAAGTGTTAAATGGTTTAACACCATGATAAGGTGTTAAATGGTGACTTACCCATGGCCAGACAGTTCATAAGTAGGTGAGATTCCAATACAGGTTTCCTGACTCCTAGATCAGCGGTCTAACTACTACACAACTTGGTGCATAATTGATTACTTATTAAATTCTGGGACATAATGATGAAAAGATTCTCTTGGTTCTCAAGGTTGCCAGTGCACCCCTCCATACACACACACACACACTCTCACACACACTCACTCACTCACACACACACAGACTCACACACACTCACTCACACACACACAGACTCACACACACTCACACACACTCACACAGACTCTCTCACACACATTCACACACACACTCACACTCACACACACACACACACACTCACACACACTCTCACACACACTCCCTCACTCACACACACACAGACTCACACACACACACACACACTCTCACACATACTCCCTCACTC
>CM053581.1:7134693-7145547 GCA_028627135.1 Pseudochirops cupreus | reverse complement strand
ACACACACACTCACACACACTCTCTCTCACACACACACACACACTCACACACACTCTCACACACACTCCCTCACTCACACACACACATACTCACACACACACACACACACACACTCTCACACATACTCCCTCACTCACACACACACACAGACTCACACACACACAGTCACACACACTCTCTCACACACACTCACACAGACTCTCTCACACACACTCACAAACACACACACACACACACACACACACACACACACACACACACACCCCTTGCTTTGTTGATATTTTGCATTTAATTTTATGTAGGTATATTTCCCAACTCACCATCCACCCCCCCTAAAAAAAGCAAAGAAATGCAGACTTGGAAAACTTTGAGATTACAATACTTATCAGGTGCCTTCCTTAGCTTAAAAAGGCCAAAGTTGTCCATTGCATCCAGGGTCATCTCCAGTTGTACTTGTCCAGTTGCACACCCCGGACCCAGGTGGTTCCACAGGAGACACTGAGACCAGTGACTTTGCACAGCCCTCCCTCACTCAAATCCAGTTGACTCATATGTAACGATATCACCTCCCTGATATCATGGTCCTCTTTGAGAATGAAGGACAAATAACAATGGGGAAAAATGAAAATGATCATCTTTGAACAGGCTGTGGGTTCACTAGCACACTGACGCCCTCTGTTGGTGGAGCTGTGCATTTATCAAACTGTTCTGGAAGGCAATTTGAACCGTATTAAAAATTGTTTAACTGTTGATTTCTTTTGACCCAGCAATACTATTATTAGTAATATACCCCAAGGAGATCAGCTACAGGGGGGAAAGATGGGTAGAGACATAAATATTGATGACAACATTTTTTAGCACTAAATTTTTACTCTGTCACTTATGAATAAGCCTTTTTTTCCCCTCATTCAGAAGAAAAAGCCATGCTTTATCCTTCCCTCCCCACTATTGTCCTATATCTCTTCTGCTCTTTGTAACTCCTTGTAAAGGTCATCTGTGATAGATACCTCTACTTTCTTCCATACTTGTCTTAACCTCTTACAATCTGACTTCCACCCTCATCATTCCACCCAAACTGTTCTCTCCAAAGTTATGGATGATCTCTTGGTGGCCAATGCAATGGTCTTTTAACTATTTTCATTCTCCTTGACTTCTCTCCACACTTTCACACTATCACACTATTTCATCACTCTCTCCTGGTTCTGATGATGGCTCCTTCCTTGTCTCTTTTGATGGATCCTTTTTAAAAATCATGTTTGAACTGTGGGTATGCCCTGAAATTCTGTCCTGCGTCCTTTTCTTTTCTCCCTCTATACTACTCCCCTTGGTGATCTCAGCCACTCCCATAAAATTTAATTATAATCTCTATACTAATGATTCTCAAATCTATACATCCTGCCTCAAACTCTATGCTGACCTCCAATCATAGATAGCCACTTACTTTGCAGACATTTCAAAACGGATATCGAGTCGACATCTTAAATATGTCCAAATATATTGGAGATATCTGGCATCTCATTATGTACAAAACCCCACTCACTTTTCCATAAACCCTTCCTACTTTCTTTTTGTTGTTGTTGAATCCTCTTAGTCACGCCTCCTTTTTCATAACACTGTTTAGGGTCTTCTTGGCAAGACATTGGAGTAGTTTGCCATTTCCTTCACCAGTTCATTTTACAGATGAGGAGACTGAGGCAAAAAGTGTTGTGTGACTTTTCCAGGATCACACACCTAATAAGTGTCTGAGGCCAGATTTGAACTCAGATATTCCTGACTGCAGGTAAAGTCTTTTATCCACTATCCCACCTAGCTGCTTTCCTACATTACATATTATTATAGAAGGCAACATGATTCTCCCAGTTTCTCAAACTCACAATCTAGGAATCATCTTGTACTTCTCACTGTTTCTCACCCCTGCCCCATATCCAAGCTGTTGCCAAGGCCTATTGGTTTCACCTTTGCAACATCTCTCCTATATCCTCTCTTCTCTGACACTACCACCACTCTAGCACTTGCCCTTAACACCTCACACCTGGACTTACCTAATAGCTGCTGATGGGGCTTTCTGACTCAATCTCTCCCTACTCCAATCCATCCCCTAACCACTAGAGTGATTTGCCTGAAGCACAGATTATACCATGTTAATACCATTACCACCATTCAATAAACTCCAGTAACTTCCTATTTCTTCCAGGATCAAGTAGAAAATATTCTGTTTGTCATTCAAAGCCCTTTATAATCTAACCCACCCCAGCCTTCCCAGGCTTCTTATACCTTACTATCCAACTCTGTTAATCTAGTGACAAGTTCCTCCTGATGGTTCCATGAAGAAGACACTCCATCACTTGGCACTAGGTATTTTCTCTGGTTATTCCCTATACCTGGAATGTTCTCCCTCCTCAACCCTGGCTATTGGGTACTCTGGCTTCTTTTAGGCTCCATGAGAAAAAAAAAGAGAGCATGTTTTAGGGATAGGAAGCAGTTTGATCAAAAGCATAGCAATTCAAGGTGTAGGCAATGTTGGAAGTACATATAACATAATTTGGTTGGAACCTATAGTCCTGGAAAATGATCAGCATCAGATCGAGTCAGAAATGCAGGACTGAGTTAAATAGTGGAACTTCTTAAATTGAATAACAATTCATGTCGTTTGAACTTAACTTGGGAGGCAAAAGAGAATCATCGTTGTACACTGACTCAGTAAACCATGTGCAACACATGTGTTTTGCTGGGAGGGAGGACAACCACTGATGAGAAAGAACTCATCCAGAGAAGTAGGTCCAGGAAGGGGAGAAGACTGTGACCATGCCTGTAAAAATAAGTAAAAGGAACTGGGGAAATTGAATTTGGAGAAGAAAAATTTCACTGGGGATTCCTTCTTAGTTACTTGGATAACATCATGAGTAAAAGGAATTAAAGCCTTTCTTAGTCCCAGCAAGCAAAACTAGAAACAATGCACAGAAATTACAGAAAATCACAATCGCAGAGATTCAGAATTGTAGGAGACATTGGCAGTCATCTATTATAATTCAAAGGAATTCCCACTACAGCAAAACCAATCAGGGGCCATCTACCCTCTGCTGGGTGACTTCCAATTCAGTCTAATTTTGGACAGCTCTAATTATTAGGAAGATCTTGTTTTCCTGATATCAGTTTTTAATTCTCCTCTACAAAAATCCATTGCCCCAAGTTCTACCCTCTGGTACCACACACAACAAATTTAATGTTCCTTCATATTCCAATCCTTCTAGTATTTGAAGACAGTTATCATGCTCCACCATATTCTAACAACCTATTCTTCAACCAATCATTATATAATTGCATGATGATCATGTGAAGAAAAAAGTGAAAAAAAACCACATTTATCAACTGTTTACTTTTTGTCAGATGATTTTCTACTAGAGGCAGGCATTATGAGAGGGTGGAGGGAGATATTCTCACTATTAGATTCATCAATCTGTGAAAGAGATCACCTTAAAAGACTGTGGCCTCTCCATCACCAGGAGCTTTCAAAAAGATACTGAACCCTTTTCAAGTCTATTGTAGATGGGCTTCTTGTTCCACTCTAGGTTGGGCTATATGATTTTGGAAGCCCCTTCTAGATTATCAGGTGCCAGAAATTCCAGGGAGAATGAGAGAGGATAGAATTCATCATTTCATCAGAAACCTTCACATGGCTTTTATTAATACTTAGCTTATAGCATTATTTGCAAACTTGCATGGTGCCCTCAAACTATTATACCATTTCACCAACATATAAACCTATCTATTTAATCAGTATCAATTTGCGTTCCTGCTTTGCATTTCACAGTTCTAAGAATACTCAGGATTCAGGAAGGTATGGAATATGTGCTGAGGAGGTCACATTATTTTGCCTTTCTTTTATTCCCAGACCAATCTAACACCACCTGAAGTTATCCTGACAACGATAATTCTTCATTGCCCACCAAGCTGCCAGTGACTCAATAAGCCCTCAACTAGGTCTTGGTTTTGTTGATTCTGTTGGAAATTTCCTTGTTCCAAACCCCATAAAGATCAAGGTAAGATAGTCCTTTCTGGTGACAGTGCTCACACCTATAGCTAGTGGCAAGACATTTATAATCAACAGTGATAGAGAATCAGGAGGTAAAGTTGTAAGAGAAATGTCCCTAAGTAGTAAAGATCTTAGAAAATTATAATGGTCCTGAGAGCTTCATTTCTGACAAGATCAATCTCACCTCTACTCTGAAGAAATCCATCAACTTGTGTGGAATGGTGTATCTGTGGGTGTACGTGTGTGGGAAAAGGTATCAAGTCAGGGGGTGGAGAGTAGATATCAAAGGATCTAATCATAAACATGCTAATTAGAAAGGGAAGTTCTGACTTCTCAAGTCTTCCAGCTTATGCATCCTCTTGGTAACAGATAACAACAGCTAGGTGGAAAGGCATTTCATCTATCTATTTAATAGTTAGAAATAGTTTGGGTTTAAGATCATTCTGCACAATGTTCAGTGATCTATCAATGAAAAATGTCACTAAATCATGAGGCAATTAGTAGCCTGACTGCCATTCACCAATTTGCTAATCATATTAGGTTAACAGACTGTTTCAATGTCAACAACCAAGAATCTCTGTGTATGTCACATACATTTAAGTCCTGTGGCTAACTCTTGTCTGTGATACTGAAAGGGCTCTCACCTTAATGAGAGTGATATTGTGCATCTTTCAAATTTAAAAAGTGATTGAACTCACAATTAATTATCCCTCCCCACAATGAAAAAAAAAAACATACATTTAAATGTATAGCACTTGAAAAGTGGAAAGTTTACGCAACTAAAGTAAAAATATGCATTCCTTTTTTTAGCTGTTTAATTTTAGGTGTTTAAAGAAAAGATTCAGTCAAGTCCTGTGTCTCTTTAATTCAGAGGACTCATAGAACAGATTTATAATTATACCTCACATTCATAGAGTACTTTATATTTTATAAAAGACAATGTCACTTTATACCTCTTTAAAGTTTATATAAAGGGAGTTCTTCACAACACCTATTCTTCAACCATTATATGGTTAAGTACTACCTGTATTGTTATCCCCATTTTACAGATTCTTAGAGATCTAATGACTTAAAAACCCAAATAGAGAAAATTAGACAGCTGATTAGATGGAGGGTTGAAATTGTCCAAAATCAAGACAGAATTTTGGCAGGACTCAGTATCAATCATCACTTTTGAGTTTGCAGACTCTTCTCCCTTTTCCTGAAAATTCAGACACTTGTCATTCTCTGGTCTTCTTGTACCTCTTTGTTCTCTCAGATTTCAAAGATCAGTGAGAGTGGCTCAGCAATACCAGCTGATAATTCTTTCAATACCACTTGGTGATTTGAACTCTTCAAAGGCAACCAGATGAACTTTTTTCCTATCCCCATGTTCACATTGGGTATCAATTCTCTATTAGTCATATTTGTTCTGTCTTTTCTAATCCCAGAGGTCATTCTCTTAAGCAGAGAAAACAAGTGGGGGGACAAGGAAGAAAAATCAAGTAAATTTGCTCTCTGTCTTCAGGTATCATTATACTAGCCATCCCAAGCAATGGACCTGTCCCTTCTTTGATCATCCTCTTTTTTCTCCCAAAATAGTTTTAAAAACTCATCTTCTATTTTCAGTTTTTAGCTGACTGAGTTCATCTTGATCATAAGCCCTGTTGAAAATGATTTTTGTGGACTGGACTCCACTTTTGCATGCAAAAGTATCCCTGGTATCATTTTCTCTATAAGTCTTTTTAAATTCTAAGTCAATTGGTTCCCTGTACATTCCAATTTGCTTCTTTAGACAACCTTACCTTTTCCCCATCATTATAATGGTTTTTCTTTGTTCTTAAGGAATTTAATTTTTAAGCACTTCAAAACTCTCCAGTACTTATTTCCCCTCCATTGAATTGCAGTAATCATTCATTTATACAGTTCATGGATTAGCTAAAGGCTCTGTATAAAGCATTGTGCTCATGACTAGAGAAGGTCCAGAGATCAGGTAAGACCCAGTTTCTGCATTCATGCAGGTTATAGTTCAGCAAGGGAAGAGACACAGACACATGCAATTATACTACAGATCAAATGATGATAGTATCATAGTCTTAGAAATCAAAGTGCCCTCTGAAATTTAAAGGATAATATGAATCTAGAACAGTGATTCTCAACCTGTGGGTCATGACCCCTTTGGGGGTGGAACAGCCTGGTCACAGTGGTCACCTAAGACCATCGGAAAACACATATTTCCAGTGGTCTTAGTAACCAAGACATGTCTCCTCTATCCATCTCTGGGCGGGTCCACCCACATGCAGATACTCCTACACACAAGTATTAAAGGGGTCTTGGCAATAGGAAGGTTGAGAACCACTGATCTAGAGGATCAAAATGGGAAGGAGGCATAGGAATGGCCATTACAGTTACATTTGAAATGATATGAAGCAATTCAAGAAATGAAGAGGGGATTCTACCTCCTCAATTCAATTGACCAAACATTGATGAAGTGTCTACTACCTTCCAGGACTGTACTCTGCACTGTGGGTATGAAGACAAAACTGAAACATTCCCTGCCCTTAAGAAGCTTACATTCTCCTAGGGGGAAACATTTACCTCGATCAATAAGGTTATTTTAAAAAGGAGCAAACATCAACATGGAGAGAGATGAAGGAGACAGTCAAGAAATATTCAAAGAGGCCTCACGTAAAGCTAAGCTCTGAAGGAAGAGAAGCATTCTGGGAAGGAGAAGTGAGGAAGGAGCTGATACTAATTATATACTGTCTATATCAATGCTCAGAGGCAGAAGATATGATATCAGATATGAAGAACAGTCTAATTTGGTTTCAACATAGATGCTGTAGAGGGGACCAAAGGTAAAGAAAAGGGAGATCAGAATCATATTTTGGAATTGTTTATGTACCAGCCTGAGGAGTTTTCATTTTAGTCTTGAGACATGAAGGAGCCACTGGAACATCAAAGCTGCATTGTGATATGGTCAGATCTGACCCTAAACAAAATTAATTTGGCAACTGTGTAGAGAATAGATTGCTGAGGAAAAAGAGTATGTAGGATTCTAATGAACCTGCCCATGTCAAACCTGGAACCAGTTACAGCAGTCGAGATCATAGGCTAGAATAACAATCTGAATGGCTGTGTCTTCATACGCAGATGTAATAATTTGGGCAACTGGTCTTGGTATGTGAGACAAGGCAGAGAGGAGGGTAATGCATTTATTATGTGCTTACTGTGTCTCAGGAACATGTAACTGATGAAGCTTGTCCCCAAACTATGACATTCCTAATAGCTTTGCTCTGGAAAGAATGCTTAGTTCTGCTTGAAATGAACTAATAAGTGAGCTCACGAATAAACAAAGTGAAAAACACATCTTCCGCCATTCAAAGAAGGCGCCCAGAGCATATACCTCACAATTTCCCATCTGACTGCTCTCCTGGACTTCCCAGTCTCTAGAGATCCATCAGTCAGAAAGATGCAATCAGACCTGAAACTCACACCCCCTTGGATCGTTTCCTGCTCTGGCTACAGGACTCTGTCACGCACGTCAAGGTCCACCCTCGCCACCATTTTGCTATTTCTTTTCACGTGCTGTTTTGTAAGCTCCTTGAAGTCAAGGATTCTCTCTTGCCTTTCTTTATGTCCCCAGAACACAGCACATGCCTGGAGTAAAGTAGGTATTTCACAAATGCTTTTTGACTCTGATACAGGGGAAAGAGACAGGAACAAAAAATGGAAGGAAGGAAGGAAGGAAGGAAGGAAGGAAGGAAGAAAGGAAGGAAGGAAGGAAGGAAATAATGGAAGGAATGGAAGGAAGGAAGGGATGGAAAGAAGGAAGGAATGGAAGAAATGGAAGGGATGGAAGGAGGGAAGGAAGGAAGGAGGGAGGGAAGAAGGGATGGAACAAAGGGAAGGAATGAGGGGGAGGAAGAGGGGAAAAAGCATTTTTGAGTGATTGATTTCCACTGGATACTACATTAATGAGAAATCACTTTCTCAAGCACTCAAATTCCTGTTAGCAAGAGCTCTTCTCCAAAGCTGGAGTACACTGCCTCTCCTACACCCCACCCCCCAGGAAGTAGCTCTAAACTAACTTCCTCTCAGGGGTGATCTCTTTGGGCTATTTCTCATCTCTTTAAAAGATAATTTCCTCAAGTCAGAAAGTCTGCCTGATAATTTCCTAGCATTTTTGTGTGTATACATACATGCATGCACATATGCATGCATACATACATGTAGAGATAGTTTCCTACAGTGTCTTGTGTATACACACATATATTCATGCATGTATATATACATATAGTTTCCTACAGTGCTGTGTGTAGGCATGTACACACATACACACATACACATGTACCTATATGAGGGATGGGGGTGAGGGGAGGGGTTATAGGGAAGAAATGATGAAGTCTACAGAGTTGTAGCCAGCAGAAACAGCAGAGGAAGCCCACATAATCCCCTGGTGTATCCTCAAAACATTTGGACACTTAGGACTCCATTCTACTTTGTAAACATTAATTCCATGCGCACAGGTGGTTGAGGCCTCTTTGCCATTCCCCAACCCAAATCTACCTTTAGATTCCTTGGCCACTGTATCACTTTCTATGTCTTATGGGTCTGACTGTAAGACTGCCTCACAAAATGTGTAAAGACATAATTCAATTTTTAGGCATAAGCCTAGTCACTTCTGAGAGACCTAGAGATTTCAGCAGCAATTTGGCAAAGGGAATTTAAACGCAGTGGGACAGATTCCTTTCTTGCTTTTCCTCGTGAGAATGATGGAGACTTAACTGCAGAGTCTAGCTTTTTAGGACAGAACAAGGGACCTAAGATCGATAGTTCAGTTCATTTTACCAGAAAGAAACTAAGGGTCAAAGAGGTGAGGGGAATAAGAAAAACAATAATAATGTTTAATATATCATTATAATTATAGATATTATCATTATTCCTTATGTTAGTATTTCTAGAGCGAGAATCAGAGTGACAGAATGGATAGTGACCTAGGGTCTAGGTAGGAAAACCCTTCATTCAAGCCTAATCCCTGACAGTCACTGGCCGTGTGACCCTGGACAAGTCACTTCCTGCTCAATGACCTAGGAACACTTGAAATGCCAGAAGAAATTCTCAACTGCATTGATTGAGATAGTTTTCTCTTCAGGACTTTCCTATATCAATTATTTTCAGGGGGGATACCAAAAATAGGACAAGGAACTCTCTGAGGTAAAGGAAGGAGAAAGGCAGACAAAATTTCACTGTGACCTACAAAACCTCTGCTTAGGTTTCTGCCATTAAAATGTGACAGACATATACATACAAAATACTAATTGATCTCTGTACTAGAGTGAGAACTGAGAGAATGAAGGGGATTGGGTTCAGTTCTAGATTCCCTCTCTGTCTCTCGGAGTCTCTCTCTGTCTCTGTCTCTGTCTCTGTCTCTGTCTCTCTCTCTCTCTCTCTCTGCCTCTTTCTGTCTCTCTCTATACACACACACACACACACACACACACACACACACTCACACACTCACACACACATACACATAGCATGTGTTTCTTTTTCATATCCCCTTTATTTCTAAATATATGCTTCCCTTATCCTTATTCAATGTACCACCTCTTTTAACAGAGATTAAAAAAGAAATAGAAAAGAACAACTTGCTAAATTAACCAACCAATCTGCCAGGTCTGAGCATATATTCAATATCCCACACCCACAGCCCTCCACCTCTGCAAAAAGGGAAGGAAGGAGCATTGTTTTCATCTGGGCAGCAAATTTTCTAATAGTACATCTTATAATTGGGTACACATCCTTGTAACGCCATGCAGCAGAGGATTCCCAAAAGAATGCTACTGTGAACAGCTTTTAAGGTTCAGATTACACAGTATAGTGAACACTGTTTATTCCATTACAAATCAAGGTAAATATCCATAATGTATCACAATATAATATTCACAACATTATATCTTATCACAGAAAATCACAATATGGTGTTCATAACAGCTTAACATTAGAATGGCCACAGTTTTCACTACAGTGGCCACAATATTTAGAATAAAGCATTCAATCAATTCACAATACAATAATCAAACTTCCACTCATGGGGCAATCATACATCAACTCAGTCATTAAATACAATCATTAGAAAACCACACAAACCCTCCAACCCCTCGGTGTCTAGCAAACCTCAATTTCATCTAAGGGGAGGCCTTTTTCTTCATCTTGACTCTGGGTGGTCTCTCTGATTCCCTGGATCCCCTTCCATGGCCCCAGCTCCCTCCTGAATCCACCAAACAGTCGCCTGGATTCAGAAGCAGACAGCTCCCAGGCTCTTGTCTGGTCCTCCATGCAATCGCTGGTACACACTGAAGTTCACAGGGTCAGACACATCTCAGACCCTTCACCACTTCTCTTTCCTGGAACTCAAGGATCAGTCAGGCCACAAACAAAGTGTTATCCCAGTCATGCTTCTTCAGTCCTCCAGCAGTTCAGCTGGCCCTAGGACCCAGAAGGAATATCGGCCTTCCAGGCAAGCCCTCTCAGCCTTCCAGGTGGCCTTCACCAGATTCTGGTCTCAGGAAAACTCCACCTCAGTTCTCAGTCAGCTTCCACATACTGGGAGAGAATCTCTCTCTTCCCCCCCACTCCTTTATCTCTCTCTCTCTCTCTCTCTCTCTCTGTCTCTCTCTCTTTCTCTCTCTCTTTCTCTCTTTCTCTCTCTGTCTCTCTATTTCTCTCTTTCTCTGTCTGTCTCTCTATTTCTCTCTTTCTCTGTCTCTGTCTCTCTCCTCTCTGTCTCTCTGTCTCTCTCTGTCTCTCTCTCTGTCTCTCTCTCTGTCTCTCTCTC
>CM053581.1:7067364-7134593 GCA_028627135.1 Pseudochirops cupreus | reverse complement strand
TGTCTCTCTCTCTTTCTGTCAGTGGGGTTCAGTCTCCAGGATTCTTCCTTCACCAGGAGCAACATTCCAATTCTGTCTCTCTGTCTCTCTGTCTCTAGAATTCTTGCTTATATACACACAATGGCCTCCTGTCTCAGCCAATCCCCTTCTTCCACATCAACAGGGAAGTTCATGCCCTCTCAACAGTGGGACAGAGTTCACACCTTCCATACTTAGCCCCAAGTTACTAAGTGCTAAGTATCTGCTAAACTGTTACAATCCTGAAAAGGCTAAGAAGAATCAAAGGATAGAAAAATCCATTGCAGGAAGGAAGAGAAGAAACAATGTGAAATTCAACCTAGATTACAGTTGACTTTGTTTTGGGAGGGTGATCCTGGTCTTTGAATATTTGAGGTGTTGTGTTGTGGACAATGGAGGAGACTTCTGGGAAGTTCCAGAGGGCACCTGGGTTTGAATCTCATCTCTGCCACTTCTTATCTGCATGACTCTGCCAATCAATTCTCTTCCCTACACCTAAGTTTCCTCATCTGTAAAATAAAGGTGTGGACAAGCCAACCTCTTTTGTCCAGTCAGGTCTATGTCTATGAAACAATCAACCAAGTCAGTGAGTAGAAATTAGAGTGAGATGGATTCCATATTAATATACGAAGTAAGTAGTTAAGTAGTAAAGGATTAGAGTTTCTCAGGAACCAGGTGTAATCTCATAACAATGGATTGGGAACCCAGAGGATGACTTTTGTCAGGGATTTTTGCAAAGAGTTTTGCTTAAGTGAAATAATCTTTAAAGTGTCTCATGGAGGTTTAGTCTTATGATTTTTTTATTCCTTTATTCATAGTTTTCATAAGTCTATCATTAAAAGATTCTGGGTTTCTTTGTTATCTCCCCAATAAAACAGACTTGTAGATGGAGCCATGGTGACTTTAGAAACTCACCTGAAGATAAATCATCCCATTGTTTCTGAGAATAAACTATTGATACTATCTCGTCAAGTAGCCTTTGCCTGAAATTATTCGTCATATTTTTAAGGGAATTAGATGTTGGGATTTCTAAAAATTAGCTTTCCCTCTTCCCCATTCCCAAGAAAAAGATAATTTAAAAAAATACCATTCTGTCTTTCTGAAATGGATCTTGATGCAGCCTGGCTTTGTTCTCAGTCTAGCTGGGCCCAACCTGAATAGCCTGCTTTGTGTGGAAACAATAAGACAATTAAATACCTCTAATTGAACAAGCTGGTTGCTAGGCAATCCCCTAAAAGCCTCAGTGAAACAAGCAGTCAGGGGAATAACAGAAGCAGAAAATAAACCCAAGTGGGCTGATTATTTACTGAGGTCTGTGTGGCCTCCACAGGCTAAGACCTGGGGAAGCACCAGTACGCTACCCAAACGGCATTTTGTTCTTCATCTCTATCTTTCATCAGGACTTACAGTTACAGAAAGTATCTACATATTCCTTCTTCACCCCTATCACTGTTTGATTTATGGGACAGAACTCAGAAGTCTAGGGAAAAAAGGCCTTCTGGGAGAACGGAAAGTCACAGCTTTCCTGGAAACCTGATGGCTGGGCCTCAACACTGTCTGTGGGCCCCAGGACATTTGATTGATTGTGGGAGAGCAGTAGCAGAAAGAGAGACTGAAGTCCCCAGTGAAAGCAAAGCCAAGATCGAAATACATCTCTGACCTCTGGTTCCAAACCCAGTACCCTAATATATCCATGGTCACTCTATTCATTTCCTCCTTGGAGTTCACTTGATTTGGGGGTGGGAGGAAATGAATCTAATCTCTGAATATTGGAAATTGTTGTACAAAATGCTTGCATTTTCTCCAGCTCTGTCCTATGCCTGGCTAACTTCTGGGTTTGTTGTGGTCTGGAGGTGCTTGGAACCCAAAAATCAGGGTGGGGCTCTGCCTTGAAAGAATTAAACCACTCAACCCTTATTTCAGTTCAGTTAGCAAGTTTATTATAACAGCAATTGGGTGGGCAAGATTTCTAGTAAACCTGTGTCATGTGTGTCTCTAATACAAGCAGGCCAAAATTTAAGAATCTGCACATTGGATGAAGATAAAAGTACTATTTTATACAGAAAGAAGGTGGGAAGATCTAGATGGGATTAAGGAGTGGCAAGTAGCCTGGGGTGGGCCAGGTTCAGACAATTGAGGGAGTTAAGTGGCCTGAGAGCTAAATCCAAGGGGCAATTAAAAAGATTATTGACTGGGATGGGCCAAGGGCTTCAGGCAAATACCAGAGATCTGCTGGCAGGGATTTGCAGTCCAGGTCCCAAAGACATGATCTCTTTCTTTAGGGGTCTAGATCCCATCCCTATCAGGTTGATCATCATCAGTTAGCAAAGTGTTTGGAAAGTTGGTGGAGAAATTAGGAAGATATGAGTTTGAATCCTGCCTTAGATACTCATGGTTGTGTCATATTTCCAAGCAAACTACCTCATCTATAAAATAAGGGTCACCTATTTCATGTGGTAATTATGAGGATCACATGACATAACACATAGAAATCATTTTAAAACCTTTAGACATTCTATCAACAGTAGCTATTATATTGCAATCCCTACTTCCTTGGACCCAATTCAGATTCTACTCTAAGCCTTACTCAATCCCCTTAATTGTGTGTGCTCTCACCTTTTTCAAATTATTTTTTACTTATTCACAAGACTAGGTAATCAGAAAGTTACAGCTAAGAGGGTGCCTCAGAACTTATCTTGTTCCAACCTCTCATTTTACAAAATGGGAAGCTGAGGCCCATGAGGTTCAGTGATCTGCCCAGATCTGCCCACAGGTTGAAAGTGGGAGACTGGACACTTCAGGTTATCTGTATGGAAACTGAGGATGTTTGTTTGTATCCCACTGCTTCCTACTGCTTCCAGTGTTGTAAACACCAACAGAAGCAGCTAAAGTGAAATGGATAGAGTGCTAGGCCTAGAGTCAGGAAGACCAGAGTTTAAATTCAGGGATTATGGTGATTCAACAAGACTATATTTGTAAAGCAAATACCTAGAGAGGAGTAAATCAGGTATGAAAGCTTTTGTTCACTCCTCCCAAGAGAAAGCAAGCTTCCTGAGGGGAAGAACTGCTAGGGTGTAGGAGAGCTCCTTCCCTTCCCTGAGGCACTCAAAAGAAGGGCATTCCCTGGATCATTGATTTGAAGATAGGAGAGACCTTGAAGGCCACATAGTGCAAACTCCCTATTTGGCAGGTGAGCATGCTGAGTCTGAAGGAGCCTGAGAATTACCCAGGCTCACACAGCTTGTCTATGGCAGAAGCTAAGGTGGAATTCAGGTTCTAGGTTCCTTTTTCTTTTTTCTGCCTTTACCTAAGGCTTCTTTTATTTACTTTTCTGAACCAATTTGCCTTATAGTCAGTGATATATCCATTTTTCTTCCTTCTCCGTGCTCATAGAATCATAAATGTAGAACTTTATGAGACCCTAGAGATCACAGAGTCCAACACCCTCATTGGACAGATGAGGAAATGGAAGCCTATTGAAGTGATTTGTCCAGGATTCATCTAAGTAACTATCTGAATTAGGATTCAAACCAGACCTTCCTGAGTCCCAGCCTGCACCTTAATTTAGCATGCTATCCACTAGACCCTTTTGCTACCTTCACACTGACAACAATTGAACTGAATTGCCAAAGGACTAGGTGGCCTCCCCTCAGAATTGTGATCACCAAAATACGATGTGTATTTCTTCATCCTCTTTGGTTTTTATGACTCCCGGGATTTAGAGCTAGAAGGAACCTGGGAGATCTTCCTGTCTAGCCCCCTTCATCTCAAAATTGATTACATTTCAGCCTATGGCCCCTTCATGCTCCACAATTCCCTGGTACTCTCCAGTTTATATCTCTGCATTCCAGTTCATTTATATTAATTAAGCAAATCAGTGCTCAGGCAGAGTGTAAAGGACAGATACTTAATTGAGAAAGCTGTCTCCAAATACATAATTACAACAAAATAAACTCTTACAAATAATATGCATGTACATACACGTGTGCTTGAATATGCATGTATATACATATTCATTGGCATGTGCACACATATGCATGAATATATATACAAGCATGTCAATTTTGGCATGCATTGTGTACATACAAATGCATTGAAATATGCATGTAATTACATACACATCCATAGGGCAGATATATGGTGCTCTGGATAGAGTATCTGGCCTAGAGTCAGGGAGACCAATCTTCCCAGGTTCAAATCTGTCCTTAGACACTTACTAGCTGTGTAACCTCCTGTTTGCCTTAGTTTCCTCATCTAGAAAATGAGCTGGAGAAGGATATTACAAACCACTCCTGTGTCTTTGCCAAGAAAACCCCAAACAGAGTCATGAAAGGTCAGACATGACTGAACAGTAGAACCTATACAGTCAGTGTAATGTATACATACATACATATATATATATATACACACACATATATATACATATATACACATATGTGTGTGTGTCTGTGTGTGTACATATGCATATATGTCTCCATGTACATGTGTGTACATACACACATTTCCAATGATTCATAGAAATAATGACAGAAATTACTTCAGAAGTAATAGAGTCTGAACCTCTCATTTTCTAGATCAGAAAGTTTATTTCTAAACTTTAATTCATTTTTCCCTTTTATTACTAGCATCCTTTATCCAAGACCTTTTTCTCCTCCTTCATCTTGTCTTGTTTGCCCTTACAACCACTGAGTAGGCCCTCCAGTGATAGCAAACTTGCCAGGGAGCAAGGACGGGGAGGAGCCAGGAGACCATTTATTTCAGCTTTCTATAACCTGGGATTATTATTATCCATCTTCAATTCTTGAATGTATTGACTTCAAAGGTTGGTTAAAAGAGGCAAATGGACGAGGTAGCATATAAATTCATATCATTCTTTCCCTTAAAGCTATTGAATATGTATGTACATGGAGCTAGAATGTGAATTTGGACTGTCTGATAAAAGGAATGAGAAGGTTTAAATACATTTCAGAACAATCCCAACTCAGAATCTCTATGTCACTCAAATTTATGATCTCCATATATGTTTAACCATAGTATGAGAAAGGAATTTTCTTATTTGAATAGGTTGTAAATACAATAAGATAAGAGAGTTGACAAAGTGTCCATTGAAATCACAACCCAGGATATTTGTGTCTAATTTACCATTAACATGGCATAACATAGTGTATGTCCATAAAATATTAAGATAAGGAAAAGTTCTATTATTCAAGGTGGCATCTGCTTAAGGTACCTTGTCATTAAAAAAAGAATGCTCTGGTCAATTTTGTAGTTCTGACACAGGAAGGGGCATTCCGGATTTACTCAGAGATCAAAGAAGGGATTATCTGTTAGGCCTAGGAGCTTCTTCTGGCTCTAGATCTTCTTGAGGTTCAGATGATATTAAATGATTACCAAACTCAAGGTGGTTCTTTCCCAAACCCTACTTCCTCAGAACAAACCCCACCTTTATTTATCACAGGACTCAAGGATATTCAATGAAACATCATCATCAGAAAAGTAGCAATCATGTATCCACTTAAATGTGGAGGACAACACCCCCCCCCCCGAAAAGTACGTATGTTATCACCAGAAAGAATAAGCAGTCATAAGGGACATGTGCGCATAGCCACACCTGTAGAGTACAAGTGGGGTCAGGACACATGTAGAGAGGAAGTATGAAGGAAATGTTTGTGATTGGTCTGAACAGGTGGGACAACTCATGCTCCAACATTGCAGATCCTTTGATTCTTCTTTTTTTCATCACACTTGTCCCTCTGTGGGTCATTGGCTTTATGTAGTATGCAGTAAACTCTGATAGATATTTTGCTTTTGTGGATCACTGCCATGTGGACCTCATGGTTTTATTTTGACTCTGGTGCAAACCACTAGACAAGATATCATGGTTCTTCTTCCTTCTTTGAGTTCTGACTTCAACCCGAGTCAATCATTTAATCAACAAGAATTCATTAAACTTTTCGTATGTATCCTTAACTACCAGAAATAAAACAATAATTGTAAAACTCTTAGTAAGGTGCCTGGCACATAATAGGTGCTATATAAATGTTTACTAGTGTTACAATTACTATTATTACTCTTATTAACACTATATTTCCCCCCAAGGATCAAGACACAATACGGAACCAGATAGTAATACAGGTGCAATTCAATTACATTCAGTTCAATTCAGTTCAGTAAGCAGCACTTAAAATCCAACATACCAACACAAAAGTTAAATTAGTTTCTTCCCCCAGGCAGTATATCCTCTCCTTGGGGATACAACATTTGCATAAATAAATTCAAGATAATTTGAGAAGTATAGCTCTTATAAACTCTAGGGATCCTTATCCCAACTCCAACTCCCACTGAGAAGTTGGTTTCCCAGAGATAGGCTAGGGCTATATGAAAGTATCACTGATGGATGATGGAGGGTTGTTGTTGTGTCCTTTTTTTAATGCCATAGACTTGAGCTCTCACCAGTGTATTTCCCTCCAAGGTTATAAATTAAAAATAATTTAGTCAACCAGGCCTAAGTGGCAGTAATAAGGGTCAATGTACTGAGATTGTAAGTTAAGAACATTTGGTACAAAATGCACACCCACTCCAATGTCTGACACTCTTCCAAAGGTACATACAGAATCCAGGAGAAAGTGAGCTCAAATTCAGATGCACAGTAAAGGATAACTCACATCTCTCAGTTGATGAAAGTCTTTCTTTTTTCCCCTTTCGTTTGTGGGATACTCAAAAGGTTTTTCTTATGCATGATAAATCTGTGTCCATCAGTGCTTAGCACCCAGTGTGATTAAGGACACCTTTGGGAAGATAGGAGGTCTAGAATCCTCTGGATGCTTTGAAGTTCCCAGTGCCTTCCTCCAGTCAAAGGACTGGAGAAAAGGTCAAAATAAGGACCTCTCTTACCATCTCCCTCCAGGAATTCCTCTTCAGGGATGTGCTAGAAAGCCATGCTTACTATAATTTTGGAAATTCATTATCTCCTCAACAAGCTTGATAATACATATTTAATCCCTACAGAATGGTCGAGTTTCTTTGCTTTATATAAACATGATTCTTGTGCATCCTCCTTCTGGCTCAAAAGCTTTTAGCAGTTTGTCAAAGACCTCCTGGTAACTAAGACATGTTGTAACCCAGTGAAGATATCAAGGTGAAAATGGCAGGGGATGGCTTTGAATCCACTCCTTCAGAAAGAAGAGATGAATGACAGAGGCACCAGAAAAGACTTATTAAGAGATGGTCCCTGAGCCAAGCCTGGAAGGAAATTAAAGAACTAAAGATATGGCTAGAAGGTAGAACATTGCAAGCATGGGGGTAGGTGGGAAATCAGTCATATGGCCTGTGAAAAGGTACAGAGATATATAAAGGAATTTGAGGTGAGGGAATGCTGAGTTCTTTGCCAGCATCCTGCAGCAGAAATTGTTTTAGATTTGGATGCAGGGAACTTGGGTTTCAATTACACCTCCAGTGTGATTATACCTCTCTAGGCTTCAGGCTTAGACTAGGTGACCTCTGAAGCTTTTTCTACCTCTCAATCTATGATCCTATCATGCCTCTCTCTTGGAGGTCAATTTTGCTGGAAGGCAGAGGACATAAAAGGAAGTAATGTAAAATTAATCTGGAAGGGTCAGCTGGAGACAGAAGGTGGGGAGCACTGGATGCTGAGCTGAGCAATTTGAATGTTATCCTATAGGCAATAGAGACACTGACAGTTGAAAATGGGCTAGAGGCAGGAGGCCCTGGAAGCAGGGAGAGCAATTGGAAGAGTGTCACGATAACCCTATTAAAAGGTTCTGAAGTAAGGTGGTGGACATTGAGAATAGTGAACAGAAATGAGAGATGTTCACAAAATCAAAGGATCATAAAGAATCTCAGAACTTAACAGTGTACAGGACCTCAGGCTCTACAACATAGTGAAAGAATCATCACTGTAGCACAGATGAGAGGTAATGGCTTTCCAACATCTGCTTGAAGGCACCAGTGAGAGGAAATCTGCACTTCCTGAGGCAGCTGATTCCACTCTGGGACAGCTCTTCTGCTAGCAAGTCTTTCTTATTAAATCACAATTTCTATCTATTCAAGGATTGTTCTATCTTGTAGGAACAAGCTGAAGTCACCTAATCCTTCTTCTGCATGTCAGCCTTCAAATACTTAGAGAGAGTTGACATATTCCCCCTCAGACTCATCTTCTGGAAGCCAGGAATCCAATGGCTGTTAATATGGAAAATATGTTTGGCTTATTTTGTTCAGTCCAGGAAAGCAGGACTAGGGAGGACATGAGAGGGAGGTCAGGGGAGCAGTTGTAAGGAGAATGTTTTGATTTAGTGTTTAAAAAAAAAAAGTGGTACATTCACTCATTCTGCAAGATTAGTGGAAACTGAACAGCCACTTGTCAATGATAAGGTAGAGGCTATTCCTGTTCATGAATGGGTCAAACAATGAGTCCATAAGAACTTATTAAGCACCTAGGGTAAGGGTGGATGGGAATGCAAAATGCAAAGTGAGGCCATTCCTGCCCTCTAGAACTTACCTTTTACTAGGAACATATAATGGCTCAATTGATTCATCCTCCAATGAATCTGCGATCTCGTCAATCTGAGGGCTTTCTCTAGTACTTCAGATACCACTTTACCTGTCTCTGTCCAGGCTGGGTAACTTTTGCTCATGTCCTCTCAAAAGTTAGCCACGGGTGCCCAGTCAACATGCCAGAGACCTACTTCTCTCAACATGGAAAAAGGACTATTGGAGCCCTCTTGCCATCGACCCATCAGCCCCTGATTTCACCAGGTGACCATCCCTGTACTTTTGTGTTCTAATGCTGTGATGACATCCTCTGCCTCTCTTCTTCTGAGCTCCCTAGAATTTACACACACACACACACACACACACACACACACACACACACACACACACTATCAAAGAGACTTTGAAGAGAGTTATTTCTATTGTTCTAAGCTATCGTGAATGATTTTGATATATGGATGGTGTAAAACCTCCCCCACTCGGACTCTGGGGACCCTACTCTAAACGTCCCCCAACTTGGACTCTGGGGACCCTACTCTATAAATGTCCCCAACTCAGACTCTGGGGACCCTATTCTATTGCTTACCTCTTCCAGGTGCTTTCCTCCTCTCAGGCTTCTGTCATCACCGGCTTCAAGACCAGCTTGAAGAACTAGCACCCCCCCACAGAGCAACCCAGGACTCGGGCAACCGGTAAGGATGTTTATTGCAGCATATACAGGAACAGAGAGAGCTACACGCACGCGGTTCCCCTTTTTATACCCTAGCTTTTGATTCCCACCTCAGAGTGCCGTCATCCCCCGGTGAGCCACTCACGTACAGCCCCGAAGATAAGGAGACATCTCGCATGATCATGCCTTCTTCATTGAGACATGCCCGGGCCTCTACCCCGTCCCCAGGCTGTCGTGGTGCGCCCCCAGTGGCTGATGGCGTCAAACACCCTTACAGATGGGAGATACCTTAGTACAAAAGAGTCTTATAGGCACAAATGCATAAATTAAAAATTTAAACCTATATACATATATACAGTATGACAGAGGAGGTTTTTAAAACAACCAGCTGAATCAGGAAAGACCAGATTAAAATCAAACTCAGTAGCAAACTCTAGTGAATTCTTAATTTTTTTCTATTTTTAATTGAAATAATATTAACCTCCTCTATTCCTGTATCACCTTCCCGGTTCACCAGGATCTTTTGAAGTTCAATTTCAGTGGCTCATGAATCTATTTGCAAATGATTTCAATACCTAGAGAGGTAAGACTAGATGGAACCAGAGGATTACTCCAGCTAGAGCTGTCTGTGAATTGGTATAAATAAGTCCCACTTGAAGGGTTCAAAAAGTCCCCAGAGCTCCTCAAATGAGAAGAAAAACTTCTGTTTCACCCTGGAGGGCTCCCAGGCCTAACAGCGATTGAGTGTCTTCAAGACCTTGAGGAGCCCATTAGCACTGGGTTTCTTCACAAATCCTGTGAAAGGAGGGTAGAACCAGCATGTAAACATGATGGAATAATAACACAAGCACCTCCAAAATGTGCAGTCGTACTCAGACTTGCATACTGGACCTGCGGAAAGGCACCGTCTCATGGGGTAGCCCTAAATGAGTCTCTACTCTAATTGATGTCATTCCTGAGGCCTCCCCCCACTGTTCTTTACATTAATGGTCTGTCAACAGAATCAATCAGTTGTTATCAAAGTTATTTACTCAAATTTAAAAAAAAAACAATTGGTACAAAATATTCTTGCCCAAAATGTGTGGAGCACTTTCCCCACAAATATATGGAGAGCTCATGGGGAGAGATTAGGCGTTGACTTCAAATACAATGGGAGTAAAACTACCACGTATAGAACATGTATGTGCCAGAGACACCCACCTCTGCCACACCAGGACAGCTTTGCTCACTCTATCTCTATCTCTGTCTCTGTTTCTGTCTCTCTGTCTCTCTCTCTGTCTCTCTGTTTTTGTCACTCTCTGTCTGTCTCTCTCTGTCTCTCTGTCTCTGTCTCTGTCTCTGTCTCTCTCTCTCTCTCTCTCTCTGTCTCTCTGTCTCTGTCTCTGTCTCTGTCTCTGTCTCTCTCTCTGTCTCTGTCTCTGTCTCTCTCTCTCTCTCTCTCTCTCTCTCTCTCTCTCTCTCTTTCTCTCCCCACTAGACACTGTTCCCCACGTGGAATGGAAGTCTCACTGCAATCTTTGACTGGGGAACTCCTTTACTCTTGAAGACACTGAGGAGCCCCTTAGTTTCCACTGGGCCATAGCCTCTCTAGTTTTTTAGTTCTTCACTTCTCCTGTTCTGCTATGTCAAGACTTGGAGTTTGAGATATGGTACCTCAAGGCAGGAGGAAAAGGAAGAGAAGGCCAGTGAGCCCCTCTTTCAACAACTCTTTTGGATGCAGTGATGGACCCCCCCAGGGAGAGTCCTCACCCTTCCATGTGGTGGCCATCTAGCACATTTTCCAAATCTTCATCTCTGCAGGCTAGGTTATTACTAGACATTGGGCATTTGTTTGCTCAATAATCACCAAATAGTTTGAAGCTCAGAATTTCCCATCTGTTTTATAACAGAATGTTGTGTGTGTGTGTGTGTGTGTGTGTGTGTGTGTGTGTGTGTGTGTGTGTATGTGTGTGTGTGTGTTTTAATTCTCTTAGTCCATTCCAAGGAGTGGTTGGTGAAAAAGTAGAGTGACAGTCTATTCCCTAGGAGCAAGTTTATTATCTCTGTTGGTTCTTTCATTTGCAAATAAGGTACTATAAAGCCTCTGATCTCCTACAAAGAGTGACAGGATTCTTATCAACTGAAAGGGTCTCGCCTTTACATCTCACTTTCCCTATGTTTGATCTTTAACATTTCAAGACTTATTGAAGTATGAAAGAAACATGCCCTTACCTAATAATGTATATACTACCTACCAAATATACGACCTGATGGTTAGATTGTACTTCAAAAATTCACTACCTTTTATATACTGACAGATCACAAATCTGCATGCTTATAATAAAGACCTCAGGATATACTGGAGAACTCAATGAATAAGTCATAGTTTGCTATGATCACAGATGAAAGTGCTATTCACAATCACCCTAATATAAAACACAACTATACCAAAACTTGGCAAAAATATTTTAATAGATTTTGCCATCATTGGCATACATGATTTCCAACTCACATTAACCAAAAAATTTACAAAGAACCTGAAAACTAGGCAAAGTTTTTTTTAAATTAGGTGGTTTGTTTTATAGTTCTAACCCTAAAATTTTCTAACCATTCAAGCTTATACTAAGCCCACAGAAAATGAACCTGAATTCCAATTCCTTTATTTACCTATAACCCTCAGCCTGCAAAAACAAAAACAACCTGTCATGCTGTTCATAAAACTTTAAATGTAAAAGAAGCATAGCACAATAGCAACTCGTGCTGGTTCTATGTAGACCCCATTAAAAAGTTCATAATGTTCCCAAATCATAAAATTAGAGCTGGAAAGAACCTTAGGAGATATCTAGGTGAACTCCCTCATTTTATAGATGAGAATTAGAAGATAAAAAAGAGGAGGAAAAAAGAAGAGGAAAAGATAAAAAGGAAAAGGAAGAGGAGGAGGAGGAGGAGAAGAAGGAGAAGAAGGAGAAGAAGGAGGAGGAGGAGAAGGAGAAGGAGAAGGAAGAGGAGGGGGAGGAGGAGGAGGAGGTGATCATGATGGTCATAATGGTCATGATGGCAATGAGGATGATGTCAGATGTCTAGGACATGAAAAGTGTCTCCCATCTTTCATTCAACCAGACGCCTCTAATATCTCTGGTCAGTCTTTTTTTTTTTTTCCAGAAGTGTACACTGAGGAATTACTGTTGAGATGACAATTTGGAGAAATGAAAATTGCAAAGTGGTTTGAGTCAAAAGTTCTCAGTTCTAATCCTGGCTCCACTGTAGATTGGCTATCAAATATTGATGGTTTACTTCATACCTCTTAACCATACCTCATTGGACAACTAGGTGGATTGCGGTAAAGTGCTGGACCTGGATTTAGGAAAAGCTGAATTTGAATGTCTCCAACACTTAGCAGCTATATGGGCTAGTCATTTAACCATTGTGGGCTTTATTTCCTCATCTGTAAAATGGGGATAATATTAATTTCACAAGACTATTTGTAAGAATATTAAATGGGATCTCATACATACAGCACTTTTGCAAGATTTGAAAGGGCTGTATAAATGTTAACTATTGTTATCCTATGAAGCAGGACATATAGAGTCCGTTTCTATTTTCCTCATCTATTGTGTCAGTCTAAATGTAGCCCAGCTTGTATTTCCTAGATTAGAACATTTCTTGATTATTTAGATGCCCTAGCTTTACATCCTGCAATGCTATGATGCCTCTCTGATATTCATCTATCTTGTCAGTAAAATAAAGGTTTTAGACTAAATCCTCCTCCATCCCACTTTATATGGTACTATTCTTTGAGCATTCATGTAGAATGTTGAATAACCACAAAGCATGATATAAGTTTCAGTTATCACATTTCTATTCACTTTACAATTAACAAAGCATCCAGCTAGAGTGATTATTATGAACTTCATTTTGCTCAGAAAAGGAGAAAATTGATGGTCAGAGAGGCTGAATAACTTGGCAATAGGCAGAGAGGTGTAAGAGACCTGGAGATAGCCTCCAATGACCACTAGTCTTGCTTCCATCACAGCCCACATAGCCATCATCCATGGAGGGGGATCGTGTAGAGAAGGGGTCAACTATCCCCATCAACTGCCACACACAGGATGGGAGGGCCAGCCCACCTGAAGCAGTCAAGCAACTGAGGGAAAGAAAAGATGGTGCCAGACAGATCAGGGCACCATGAACTTGACCACCATTTCTCCTCAGATCTCTCTGGGGGCAGCCCAGGACCTTGAACCCAAGAACCTTGGCATTGGCAACATTCTACCTCCATGCCTTCAGCCATTATCCTGAGAAGCCACCAATGTGGAGATATAGCATAATAAATTCTCCTGCAGGAGATAACACAGCCACCAAAAGACCCCGAAAGGAGATTTTCAACACCAAAGACTTTGGCACTGTCAAATGCCTCAATGTCATAGACAGATACGATTTTATGAGTGGAAATTCTATTAAAGAAGAGTCATTTCAATCTGCTTTGCTGCTGATACTTAAGGACCATGAGACCTCTCCATCTAATTCACAGATAATTTCTCTTTTCCCCTCTATATTGTTTCTCCTATTAAAAGGTGGATCCTTTGAGAGCAGAGACTGTCTTACTTTTCTCTTAGCAATTTACATACAGTAAGTGCTTAATAAATGCTTCCTTCATTCATTTATCCATTTACTCAAGATCACATAGATCTTGACTAGTAGACCCAAGATTCTACTAGTCATTAGCTGGTTCAGTTCTTTCAGCTAACTCCAGGCATAATTCTCTTTCCTTTATAGACCAATTACTTTCATTACATGTACAGTGTGTTGTAGGCAGTTGAATTTCTAAGAAGCGATAGAATTTGCTTAAGGAGTCAAAGGCCATTCTCTACTCATTGAAATGTCTTTCACTCAGCTTTCCAATTTTCATTAGTTTCTGCAACAGATCTGTGGCGCGTATAAACATTGTGACAGAAAATGGGCCACAGGGACTACAGCCAAAAATGTATCTGAAGATAAATGTGGTGTGACTTACAACATACAATTTTCTTTGCATGGAAAGAAAATGAGGTGATGACAGAGTTCCCTAAACCTATTCTCTTCCTGAAATTGCATTCTGACCCTACTTTCCCATAGACAACTTTCTGAAAGGAAAACTCAGCAGCCCAAGATTTCCCATTGATATTGGTTGATAAACAGGCAGTTGCATTTGTAAGACTGGCCCATTTTTCCTGAGACAGCATTCTCCTTAAGCGAGTCTGGTTGAGGCAGTGTGTTATCGTGGTACTTCATGTCTGGCATGTTCTTCCTCCACATCCCTATCTCTTAGAATCACTTCCTACCTCTTGAAATTACTTTGCAGATATTTTCTTGCTTTAGACTGACTTGTATGTGTTGCATAGATCCTTTTAGATTCTCCATTTAGCCTGTTGTTGGCAGTATCAAGAATGCCTAGAAGGAGAGATTTCCAGAAGACCAGATGACTGAGGTGGGAGATGTTCTTGGAAACCAGACAGCTGCATAAGATGTCTGAGTCCTAAGACATGATGAACTGAAGGCCTGCTTGCTGAAGGAGACTGCCCCCACTGGTTCCTGTCAGGGCATTAGTCAATCTCTTTTCTTTCTCCTCTTACACTATTCCCATCTATGATAGTTCTGTACCTTGCTCCCCTTTGGGAGGAATTGAGTGTTGCCTAAATGTTCCTTCTCATATTAAAATCTGTGTGACTGTTGCTGTCCTGGTCCAGCAGCTCATCAAACTCCTCAGTGCCTCCCTTGGTCAGCTAAGGAATTTGTCTTGAACAAGAATGGGGATGTAGAATGCAAGTGACTATGAATTGACCTTGCTTGATCTAAGAGCCATGAATTGCCTAAAGATAATTAAAACCAGTGGAAAGCAGAACTCTCAAAACCAGCTAAAAAAAGAGATGAGCCCCAATTCTGACCAGGCTTGCCACTCACCAGCTTCCCTCAACCTTCTCTCAGCTATTATGTAAAACAACTTGTAAGGCAGCTTCCCTACATTATGCTTTCCACAGCACTCCCTTCTTGTTGAAGTGAATTTAATGCTGATGCCCTCTCCCCCTCTTCAGCAACCCAGTACTTTGGTGCTCCATGGTGGCCCAGAGCACTAGTCCCTTGCTCCATTAAAGACTCCAGTTTTCCCTACTTTGGTAGCATTCTTTATTTGAAGTTGACACTGGAGTGTTGGTAGGTTTCCTTGCCTTGTATGGTTTCAGTCAGAACTTCCATAGCCTCTGCCAATTCAATTGACCTTTTATTACCCACCATTTATAGGTGGGGTACAGGGACCGTAGGCATGATTCCAGGGCAGAGGAGAGTGCTTATGGTTGCTCACAGCCTAGGATAGTAATGACTACACCTCCCAGTGACCATGTCACCTTGGAAAAACTGAAGACTTGCAGAGCCCCAGAACTAGTTCTGGAAAGACAAAACAGCTGGCAGGAATGAGGATCACTGGCTGGAGAAGGGTGGGAAGAGGTGAGACTAAAGATGTTTCTTTTGCTTCCCTTGAAGCCACATACACATAGTCCCTCACCATAGTCTAAATTTAGGAACAGAATATTTGATTGTTTGCAGTTTATGTTATTTTCAGGTTTTCAGGTGGGATTTTTTTTTTAATCCGCCACAATTTACTCTCTGTCCTGTGAAGTTTTCACTTACATTTTCTTGATATACAGTTCTCTTTTGTTTTTTTTAAAGGCTGTTTTCATAAATAATGGTTTGAGGGATTCATTGATTATCTGGACCAGCCCAGAGGGTTTCAAATAGAGCTACTTCAAAGGCATTTAAAGTCAAATCACTCCAGTTTTCGTTGAGTCCATAGCCCAAACCCTTGCAGCTCATTGTGTAGGTTCTGATGTCTCAGAATGAGTATAAATAGCAATTTCTGTTGGGACCAGAAATTTTGAGGATTTTCCCCTCCTGGATTAATATTTTTGTTTTGCTAAATTGAGCTTTGGGGCAGCTCAATAAAACATTGAACATGGAGTCAGGAACACCAGAGTTCAGTCCAGCCTCAGATACTTCCTAGCTGTGTGACCCTGGGTAAGTCACTTAATTCTGTTTATCTCAGTTTCCTCATCTGTAAAATAAGCTGGACAAGGAAATTGCGAACCACTTCATTGTCTTTGCTGAGAAAATCTTGAATGGGGTCACAAAGAGTTGGGCATGACTGAAATGACTAAATAACAACAAATTAGGCTGTCTTTGGTCTCACTTCCTACCTGTCCCTTAGTGATTAAATGGGTATCACCTCAGACAAACTGAGGCCTGAGAAAGATTTTAATTTAGAAAGGCCAAGGCAATCTATTGCATTCTGAACTGCTATTAGCCATATTGATTTTTGTCTTGCCACTGGACTTCAATGACTCTGGATGAGATAATGAGGCTGATGAATTTACTCAGTTTTCCCTCACTGAAATCCAATTCACAAACAAGTCAATACATCACCTTGTGATGTTATTGGTCCTCTTTGAAAACAAAGGACCACCACCATCAACAACAACAAGGTACTTCCTGTAGAATGCATGCTCACTGAGAGTAGAGTCTGCTTCAGTTGGTCTTTCTGTCCCCAGTAGCTACTACACTGACTGGTCCAGAGTAGTTACTGAAACAGAATTTGTGGAATTGAATTTAGTGGTGGGAAGAACATGAGAGTCAGAACACTTGAGCCAGAGCTCTCGCCCTCGTGAGCCATGTGACCTGGTGCAACCACTGCTTAAAATCCAGTATGAATTCAGGGTTAGATTATGAGGCAGCTGGGTGGCGTAGTAGAATGCTGAACCTGGAGGAGGAAAGACCTGAGTTCAGATACTCACTAGCGGTGTAACCTTAGGTTAGTGACTTGGTCTGTTTGCTTCAATTTCCTCCCCTGGAAAGTGGAGATGATAATAGCCCCTTCCCTTCAGGGTTCTTGTGAGGATCACATCTGCAGGATTCTTTGCAAACCCTTAAAGTTCTAATTAAACATAGGTTAGCTATTATCATAAACTGGGAATAACACTACTTTCACTACCTATTGCACATGACTATTATGGGCAAACTGATTTGTAAACTGTGAAGCCTGAGAAAATATGAGCTATTGTTAGTGAGTCGGTGGAAGATGTCTGGAAGTAGGAAGCAAGAGGTGTTGATATTCCTGCTCTCCCATTAGTAACCTAGGTTACCTTCAGTAACTCTCCAGACCTCTGTTTCTTCCTCCAGAAGGCTGGGGTTTGCCTGGATGCCCATTGAGGCCCCTCTAAGCTCTACAACAGTGATCCCATCATTTTCCTATGAGAACTACAGGAATCTGATTTCCCTATTTCTTCTTTAGTTACTTTGGAAGGGTCTTCTCAGTTTTTTTGGGACACCCAAGGTTGTGTCTGTTTTCCTTCCTGTAGAAAGGGCAGGTAAAGCCCTTCCACCATCACCATCTTTGTACACTTAGTCCTAGAAAATCAGGAAGCAATGACCCAAGCAGCCCCACTGACCCTGGGAAATTGGCAATGATGTGAGGACAATAGTAACAATCAACAAAATGGCAACAGCTCCCGTTTTCATAATGCTCGCTCAAACAATACAATGTAAGGCATAGTAGACAATGGATCTGGAATCCCTTACTGCCTTTGGGGCCCGGAGCCAATCAGGTCCCCCTTTCGCAACTTAGTTTCCTCATCTGGAGGTGTTGGAATGAGTTGGACAAAACAAACTCTATGCCCTTGTATAACTCAAAATCTATGCTCCGGGTAGGACAGGTAAGATCAAATGACTACATAAGAAACTTTTGTTCTTTCATGGAAGACATTGTGTGCATATAATCATGTAAAGAACATAAGCAAAAAAAATAAATAAATAAAGATCAAAACTAGCAGATGAGGGAATGGAGAAAGGTTCCAAGTACAAACTTACACCGAGCTGAGATCTTCCAAGATGTGGGGATGAGGATGAGGACGTGCATTCCAGGCATTAGAGACAGTGAGTGCCAAAACATTGGCGTGGCAGATGAGTGTCATATATGAAGGAGACCAGTTCAGCTTAGGTGAAGCAGGGTACTAGAAAAAGAGGCTGGAAAGATGGATCAGAGCTAGGCTGCCAAGGACTGTAAATGCCAAACACTGGGGTTTATCTTTCATTCTGGAAGGAAACAGGAAAACTCTGACATGGTCACATATTCAATAAGAGAAAACATTTGGCTGCTGAGGGGAGTATGGATTGGAGATGAGAGAGATGGAAGGTAAAGAGAGCATTTAGCAGATCATTACAGTAGCTCAAGTGAGAGTAATGAGATCCTGTACTAGGGTGGTTGGTACCTACGTGGCACAGAGGATAGAATGTCAGACATGAAGTCAGGAAGACTCATCTTCCTGAGTTCAAAGCTGGCCTCGGATACTTACTAGCTGTGTGACCAAGGGCAAGTCATTAACCCTGGTTGCCTCCATTTCTGCATCTGCAAAATGGCCTAGAGAAAAAATGGCACTCCACTCCATTATCTTCACCAAGAAAACTACAAATAGTGTCACAAAGAATCAGACTCTACTGAAAATGCATGAATCACAATAACAAGAGGATGATGGCTATGTGAGCATGGGAAGGGGACAAGATTTAGAAAATGTTGGAGCACAGAAATTAGAAAGTTTGACAACTGACTGAATACATTTAAGACCAAGGTGGGGCAGAGGCAGAAATAACAGAGAAGTTAGAAAGCTGGCTCAGTGGAAGACTGGGCCTTTTCAGAACAAAAGGGGAGGTTCAGCAGAGGACTATGTCTGGGGGTAGGAAGGATCCTAAGTCCTGTCTTGGATTGTTGAATTTCAGGATGGATTCAGCCAGCTGCTGCTTGGGTCACTTTGGGGCATGTTTTTCTTTTGTAGTGAAACGGAATTTTTTAATAAGTTCGCTATTTGTGTTATTCAGTCATTTTCTTTCATGTCTGATACTTCCTGATCCCATTTGGGGTTTTCTAGGCAAAGATGCTAGAGTAATTTGCCATCTCCTTTTCCAGTTCGTTTTACAGATTTAAAAAAATGAGGCAAAAAGAGTTAAGTGACTTGACCAGGGTTACAAAACTAGGAAGTGTGTGAGGTCAGACTTGAACTCAGGAGGATGTCTTCCTGACTCCAAGACTGGTACCCTTTACACTGTGCCACCCAGCTGTCCTTCAATAAGTTACAAAGCAGTTAAAATGTCAAGTGGTACAGTAGAATAGCCCCTAGATTTGGTATCAGAGGACCTGGGTTCAAATCCTGCCTATATGCATGATCATCTGCCATGGCTATCTTTGGGCAAGTCACTTACTCTCCGGCCCTATTTTCTCATCTATGAATGAAAAGATTGAAATAAATGACTGTTGATCTTAATTCAACCCTAAAACTATGGACCTCATCATTCTCTGGTAAGTGGATGGCACGAGCTATTGGTCTATGCTAATGTTGCCTGTAAGAAGATAATGAAAACCAGGAGAGCTCACATGTTGGGCTTGTATTGCCAGATGTTGTTGTACCCACAAAACACTGGGAATTGTATTACTTTTGCCACACCTCTTTGGAGCTGGTGCTAGGAAAGTTTTCCATCTACTGTAGAATATTATAGAATTGGGAACTTTTATTATCCAACCTCTTCATATTACAGATGAGGAAACTGAGGCACAGGGAGGGGTAGTGATCGAAATAAAATATTAACACAGAAGCAAAAGAGCTTTGGTTCAGTCCTTAAACAAGCTGGGGGTGGTGAGAGAGTGGAACTGGAATGTTTCCAGGTCGTTGAAATATAGGTGACATTATAGCTTGGAAAGAGGATGCTGAGCCATTTCTTTTGCACATTCGCCAGAGAGAACAATGCCCTGGTTACATTAAGCAGTCCCGAGCAGACCTACTGTCTTTGATACTTGGAAGTATATTATATTCCAATCAGTTTCCTGCTAATTAAGGATGTAAAGCATCTGGTCCATAGTGGGAAGTGAGTGTGTGACATTATTCATTGTTCAATCCCACCATCTACTTCATTTTTTTTCTTATTCTGATTCAGGGTGTCTGGTGCCCAAGAACTACAACTTGAATACATTTCAAGAGAACTCTCCAATGTTACCTCCCTGGCATATCAACACAGTAAAAATAAAAGATGGTGTTTACCCTGCTGAGGGGTGAACTCTCTGTACCCTGGAGTGTGTATTAGCACAGAGAATGTTAACACCATATATTAAAACCAGGAACTCTTGGACATTAAGGCATGCATCTACTGGCAAGATCAAGGCAAGGTCATGCTGAGGGGCCTTTGGAGGAAAGCTGGTATGTAATGAACCAGCCTTGCCTTCAGGCCTTTAGGTAATTCCAGTCTGCTGATACAGGAGCAGATAAGATACTGAATCCATTGCAAGACTCCAAGTTTTATCTGAATTACCATCTCATTTTCCTAGTGGGTATATCTGTGGTATGAGATAGAGCACTGACCCTGGAGTTAGGAGAACTTGAGTTCAAATTCAACCTCAGATACTTCTGTGACCCTGGGCAAGACACTTAACCCTGTTTGACTTTGTTCTCCCAACTATAAAATGAGCTGGCGAAGAAAATGGTAAATTATTCTAGTATCTCTGCCAAGAAAACCCCAAATGGGGTCACAGAGAGCCAGAGACAACTGAAACTACTCAATGACAACAAATTTACCTCTCTCAGTGAACACAATGGGTAGTATTTCAATTAAGTAGTGGGGAGTAAGGGGTGAGGCCAGGAGTCACTGTCAGAAGGCCTTGGCTCCTCCAGCCCTGACTGTCCCACATATGAGTCTTTTGGTCAAGGAGAACTCACTTTCCTTTGGAACACCAATTTCCTCATTTTGAAAATCAAACCTGGACAGTCCCTAACCAAGCAATAATGGAATCAAGATGGAAGATGAGAAGCACATCATTCAACATGGCAAATTGGAGAGTTTTTTTGCTTGATCGTGTGTGTATGTTACAAGGATTGTTTTTTTCTTCCCCTTTTTATTGAAGGAAGGGCATGAAAAAGAAGGAAAACTGGGGTGTGTATATAAATATATATATATATATATATATATATATATATATATGTATATATGTATATAAAACAAAGGAACAAAAAGAGTTAGTGAAGCATCTTCAAAACACAGAGAAGGGAACGAAAGAGAGTTCAGAGCAAAACATACCCAAGCAGGACAACTTTAAAAATAACATTTGGAATTTATTATGTAATTTAATGGAAAACAAGATACATAATAGAGATTCATGGGTTCAAATATAATTGTTTTTATTTTCTACTTTACTTTTGGAAATGTTCTCTTTTTGTTACTAAGTTCAGAATAAAAATATGATTTTTAAATGCATTAGGGAGTCTCAGGGTAAGAGGGTTTTTAGAGATCAGCTTAACTCTCAAATGAGGAAACTGAGATCCAGAGAAGGGCAGTGATTGATTGAAGGTCACATAGGCAGGAATGAGGTAAAGGCTTCCAAATTCTCTATTGTCCCCTCTCTGCTTCCACAGCATTTCACAGTTTGTAGTATAGTTTTGCTACAATAGCCCTAGGAAGTAAGTGGTGGAGGTAAGGGCTGTCTATCCTCTGCTCTACTGTTCTCCCTCTTGTGAAGATTATCAACAAAGTTGGTTCTGGACCCAAGTTACTCATGTGGCCTTAGAAAAATTATTTGATCTCTTTGGGTTTCAATTTCTTCATCTGTAAATGATTTTGTACTAGCTAAGAATGATGATAGCTAAAGTTCATATAGTGCTTTGAGATTAGCTAAGAGTTCTGTATGTGATCTAATTTGGATAATGAGGGCCTAAGAGATCTTAAGATCACAGAATTTAAAGAAGAAGGAAACTGGTATGTCCTCAGCATCTACATTTTACAAAATTAGAAACTGAGGGTCAGAGTTTCAGTTTGTGTATCCAAGACCACGCAAGTAGCAAGTCCCAGAGCCAGGATGCAAAACTAGGTCCCTTGACTTTATCAAGGAAGCTTTCTACTATATGGCAATAATAATATTTGCACTGTTAGGAAGGAAATGAATGAATGAAATCATTCTTTAAGCATTTACTCTGTGGCAATAATTGTGCTAAGCAGTTGGGACATGGATACAAAGTGAAATGATTCTGGCTAGCTTCTAATGGAGGAGATAACACATACAGAGGACCACTGGTCAGGAAGGATTGTTTTCGATTCTGAGGGATGGGGAATGGAACCACAGGGTAGTCCATTGATACTCATTTCCCAGAAGCAATGGGAAGAGGAGGATGTTAGGACAGAGGTCAGGAAGATGGCAGCAGGGGAGCGGGGCAGGTCTTCTCTAGTCTGGGAGTGATCTCACCAAGCAGGCCAAGTCAAGGGACTTCCAAGGCTGAGTGGCGTAGAAGTCTGTTTGAGAGGGTGCACTGCCAGCACAGATAGCCTTATAAAGAATGACGCAATATAAAGGTGAGAAGAATAATACTGACCGTTATTATTACTTTTAAGATCTTTCCAGCTTCCAGGGCAGTTTCTTGTATATAGCAGGTTTGCGGAATTGATTTAATGACCTCTTAGCACTGGAGCTCTAGCAAATCATAATTGTTTTATGACCAGTCTTGTGACCCTTGAGAGAGGTAAGGAAGATATCTATATCCCTGTTTTATGGAAGAGCCCTCTGACTTACCCAGAGATATCCAGCTGGCAAAGGGGAAGGCCAAATTCAAAGCCAGGCCTTCTGATGCCAAACCAGTGCTGGATTTCATAGCCTCCTCACCTCCACCTCTCAGAAGTCTTGATTTCCTTAAAGGCTTTTCTTATCTTCCAAGTGCTAGTTCCACTCTCTTTCAAAATGGCCTTATTTTCATTTCATATGCATTACGTACACATTTCTCTTTGTTCATGTTTTCTCATTAACTAGAATGGAAATTCCTTGAAGTCAAGGGTCAGTGTACCTTTGTCTTTGTAACCTCAGTGCTTAGAACAATCCCTGGCACATAAGAGCTTAATAAATGATGTCAATTAACAGATTATTGGAGCAATGGCTGCTGTGTGACTTGTGGGTAAGGACATTAACCATTCTATCTTTCGGATGGCTCTCCTACAACATGGGCTCAATAAAAGTCATACCATCTCCTTCATTTGCCCATGGTGACCAATCCTAGAGGACTCCAGAAATATGGGCTCAGAATCTCCATTTTTGTCCAAGGAATTACTGAAACTTAGTCAGTAGCTCCCTGTTAAAATCAGGAGATCTGAGTCTTCAAGAGTTGAGCACGGTTGGGCCTGTGTTGTTGCCGTGGCACAGCCTGTTTCTGCCTGGAGTAGCTTCTTCCTGTTGAGTTATGACCTCCTGCAGAAGGTGGGTTATAATGGGAATCTTGACAGGCCCTTTACCACAGTAATGCCAGCAGGCTTGGTGTCATAATTGGATCAGAGGGAAAATTCAAAGGTGAACTCCTAAATTCTGACAGCCTGAGGGGGGCCATGCATTTCTGTCCAAAATGGTTCAGCAGATGGATGCATTAACACAGGCAGAGGCACTTACAAAAACTAGCCCATCGCATAGGCTAGGAAGAAAACAATCAGTACCTGTTGGATTTCATGATTTGCAGCATATATTGGGGCCTCCACTGAGAATCGTTTCAGAAATAAGTCTGTGGGAAGCAATGTGGAATTGTATCACTTCAATGTATTTCAATAAAAGCTTCTGGAAGACTGATTTTTTTTTCAGTGTGGCATAAATAGAGAGATGAACTTGGATGCAGAAAATCCTGGGTTCAATGCTTAACTTTGTGATCCTGAACAAATTGCTAAATTTCCCATAACCTCAGGGAGATGCCTTTGATTTCTCTTCTAAGACATAACAAGGCATAATTTCTGTTCTAGAAAGAGTGGTTATACTGCTCTGGTCATGGTTGAACTGGATAATCTTTAGCAACTCTGGCAATGAGATTCTATGATTTTTGTGAGTCAGGTCATTGACTTATGGATTGGGAGTTTCAAGTTCCATCTGGGGAAATGTTTTAAGGAAACATTTCTAAAGCTGGTAGCTCAGGACAATATTAAGACATGCTTCAATCAATCATTCAATCATAATTAACAAGCATTAGTTAAAAGCTAGTCATGTGTTAGATGCTAAGGCTACAAAGACAAATGTGAACACTGTCTCTGCCCACCAGGACTTTACAATCTAGCTAGAAGATAGTACTTACACATTTAAGGGTGGGATTGGAATCACTCACATGCCACTTTAACATTGACACTTTAATTAGGTGAGTATATCACTCAGTCACTCATAAAACAAAAACTTTAAGCTAAATACACAGTCCTTGCAGTGGTGTTGCACAAGAATAGTGTTTAGATTGGCAGAGGAAACTTTGCCATAACTTAAAGTTAGTTCAAATAGAACTTGAAAGGTAGAATGAATGTGATGTTCAGACTAATCACACTAAAACCCTTGACCATATGGATCACAATAAAATGTGGTAAGTCCTCAAAGAAGTCAGAGGACCAGATCATCTTGTTTCCCAAGGAACTTGGCACCAGGGCCCAGAAGCAACAGTCAGAAGCAAACATGGAACAACTGATTGGTTTAAGCTTGGGAAAGAAGTACGATAGGGTTGTATACTGTCTCCTTATTTATGTAAATTGTGTGTAGAGTACATCAAGATAAATCCAAAGTTGGACTTTGTTATGGGAATCTGAAGATCTTCCCTGCCCCTAGGCCCTTAGCTTAAGTGGCTTAAGTGGCTGAGAATGTTCCCTGATTTGAAAGTATACTCTGCCCCCTAAAAAGCTGTATGTGGTCACATGGAGCCTGTGGCAGGAGGTTTGTTCTTCAGAAATGCCTATGCCTTGTTGCTTTGTGATTGGGCAGTGGGTCAAGAGGGCTGTGACATTCTCCTATCCAGGAGAAGCCTATATATACGCCCTGATGTGAGGTTTTGCTTTGGGGCTCACTTTGAGAAGAGTTGCGTGATTTAGCCAGAAGAGACTCTGGGAAGCCATTGAGCCCCCTGGCTGTGAAAAACCCAGATGTTGGTGCTTCCCTCTCTGATAACTGAATAGGTATAGATGTAATGGTCAGATGGTTGGAAGCCTGTCTGCTGGTCTGTTTCTTTGTCTGCTTGTAACTTCTGCTTGGTACCCTGGGTATGCTAGGGTCCTTGCTGCTACAGATTTAAAGTTGCTGGGAAAAATATAAACAATCTCAGATATGCAGATGATGCCACTCTGATGGCAGAAAGTGAAGAATTAAGAAGCCTATTGATCAGGTGAAAGAGGAGATTATAATGGCTTCCTTGGATCTTATCATCAAAAAAAAAAAAACCTAAGATCTTGGCAACTAATCCCATCACTTCCTTACAAATAGAGGGTGAAGAAATGGAAACAATGCTAGATTTTATGTTCTTATGCTCAAAGATCACTTCAGATGATGACTCTAACCATGAAATTAAAAACACACAGACACACACAGACACAGACACAGACACAGACACATACACACACATACACACACACACACACACACACACACACACACACACACACACACTTGCTCTTTGGAAGGAAAGCTATGGAAAATCTGGACAATATACTAAAAAGCAGAGACATCATTTGGCCAAAGAAGATCCATATAGTCAAAGCTATGTTTTTGGTTTTTGGTTTGTGTTTTGATTTGTTTCCCTCAGTAACAATGGTCTGTGAGAGTTGGAACATTAGAAAAGAAGAGCATCACAGAATTAACATTTTCAAATTGTTTTGCTGGAGAAGACTTTTGAGAGTCCCTTAGACAGCAAGGACATCAAATCAGTCAATACTTAAAAAAATTAATTCAGACTATTCACTGGATGTCAAAACATTGAAGCTGTAGTTTAAATACTTTGACCTTATAATGAGAAATCAGGGCTCATGGAAAGACCCAGACGTTGGGAAAGATTGAAGGCAAAAAAGGAAAAGGTGATAGCAGAGGATGAGATGCATAGATAATGTCATGGAAACAAACAAACAAAAAAGAAAAACATGAGCCTGGATAGACTTTGAGAGATAGTGGAAGACAGAAGCGCTTAGTGTGCAATGGTCCACAGAGTCATGAAGAGTGGGACATGATTGAACAACTGAACAACAACAAAAGATGGTGAGGAACTGTTTCTATTTCATTTTCACATCAGTGATCTAGGTCAATTTTATCATTTTATATTAGATACTCAGAAAAGGGATTTGACCCAGAAAAGGGAAGAGTTGAATACATTGTAAGTGGCAGGATCAATATACGAAGTCCTGTCTCTTGACACAGAAACCAACGATTGAACTTTGAGATGTCTCCAACTATTGCACTGGAATGGGTGTCCTGCATCTATCACCCAGCTTTATACTCTCTCCTTGCTGAAAACCAGTGAATAACATTATCATTTTCATCCTTCCCAGTTTTATCATGACTGGCCAAGACATCCCATGACACTCAATGGGGTTTTGCAATTTGCATATCATAGAACACCACTCAAACTCAAGTTCACAGAAAATCCTATAAACATCTCTTCTATCAAAATTATCTTCCAGAATCCACATTGAGACATGAGTTTCATTTAGCTCATCAGTCAAAATATCAATATTACGAATGTGAATACTTGTTGCCAATGTGCTGTAAAAAGACAGGTCTATTGTTGTTGTTTCATTTTTCAGATTAAAAATATATTTTACTTCTATACGTAAGCTATGCATCAGTGGTTGTAGTATAACAAGCCCCATTTTATTTAACCACCAATTTGCCAAGTTGTTACACTTAACAAATTCTCCGTCTGACAAAGCTTTCTTTCTTATTTATTGGTTACTGAAACTAATCTCCCCAGAACTGCCTCCAAAATTCCAAATACCACCTGTCAAACAGTACCTAAAAGTGCTGGGCACAAAGAAAATCCAAACATATTATTTATTCATTTCTGGTTTACAAAATTCAGTCGCCAAGCTTCAGTGTTTTAAGTTTTCTCCCCCTCCCTATCCTTTCCCCTTCCCAAGACTGAACAATCTGATAAGCTCCACATGTAGATTCATATTAAACACATTTTCACATTAGTCATGTTGTAAAGAAGAATTATAACCAATAGAATGAACCACAGAAATAAAAAGCAAAACAAAAAAAGAGAGAGAGCCAATAGTATGCTTTGATCTTTATTCAGAGTCTGCAGTTCTTTCTCTGGATGTGGACAGCATTTTCTATCAGAGGCCTTTTGGAGTTGTTTTAGAACCTTGTATTGCTGAGAAGAGCCAAGTCTGTCTAAGTTAGTCACCACACAATGTGCTTGTAACTGTGTAGTTCTGCTCCCCTCACTCAGCATTGCTTCATATATGTCTTTCCAGGTTTTTCTGAAGTGTGCTTGCTCATCATTTCTTATAGTGCAATAGTATTCCATTACATTCAGATAGCGCAATGTCTTTAGCCATTCCCCAATTGATGAACATCTCTTCAATTTCCAGTTGTTTGTCATCACAAAAAGAACTGCTATATTTTTTTTTCTGTACATGTGGGTCCTTTTCCCATTTGTATGATCTCTTTGGGATGCAGCCCTAACAGTGGTATTGCTGGGTCAAAAGGTATGCACATCGTTATAGCCCTTTGGGCATAGTTCCAAATTGTTCTCCAAAATGGTTGGATCAGTTCATAACTCCACCAATAATACATTACTGTTCCAATTTTCCCACATCTTTTCCAACATTTATTATTTTCCTGTTTTGTCATGTTAGCCAATCTGACAGATATGACATGGTACCTAACAGCTGTTTTAATTTGCAGTTCTCTAGTAGAATTTAAGCATATTATTCTATGGAATATATATATATATATATATATATATATATATATATATATATATATATTATACATGTGTGTATTTGTGTGTATATACTCACATATAACTCATATGGTTACAAATGAAGTTTATATATATCTTGTGCATGTATACATACTGTGCACACATATGTGTATGTATACATGCATACCCATGCATATTTTCCATATAGCTATTAAAATAAGTGATTTCTATAAATTACAGTTCTTTCTATGATGCCCTGCCCAAATGTTCTGATATCCTATTAGAAACATGATGTAAAATTTTCAAATCACTTAGTATATTTACTGGCACATAATAGCTACTATTTTAATGTTTTTCTTCTTGTTAATATTATTATAATTCTTATTTTTAAATCTCAGATCCAACATAAACCCCTCTGTCCTTTACATTGCTTCATGAGAGGTCCATTGCCTTACTCACTAATCTGATTTCACATTGCTTGTCTCTATACACTCTGTGGTCCAGCCATCCTTGCCTATTGCTGTTTCAGACACATTATAATGATATCTCCCATCTCCAAGCTTTTGTACTATATTTCCCCTAAATCTAGAATCCATTCATTCTTTATCTTTTTTATGAAATCCCTGGTTTCCTTCAAGACTCTGGAAAGGCTTGGCTAGCTCTCCAAAAACTGTGGCAAGATGACTGAAGAAACAAAGGTTCAAGCTTCCAAGCATATCAATTTATTAAGCAGCGCATTGTAATTGTCCAAGATATTGGGACCAGTTGCCTTCCTTACCTTTGACACTTGACCTTAAATATAGGGAGAGACAGATTTTAACACACCAAAAACAATCAAATTAGATCAATTAAAAGAAAATAGTTAACCAGTATACAAATTAGGCAATTTGATTTCTATTTGGAGGAAAGATTAGGTACTTTCAAGTTAGGAGGAGAAGAGTAAAAAGGTGCAATTCCTTGAAATAAACAAGAGGTGTCCCACTCCCCCTAAGTGTCTATATATAATCCAGGCAATGTGGAAGCAATAACTGATCAGTATGGGGCCAGTTTTCAGCTAAAATCTATGAGTTGCTTGAGACGCACAATTGTGAGAAAACTCCTTGCATCAATCTTTGGGTCTGATTGGGATTTTGTTGAGCATAACCTAGGTCATTCACTGAGATACGCTAAGCAGCATGTAGAGATGGTCCAACTTCCAAGTCACTCAGGGGCTGGTTCCATGAATTCCATAACTGGATAAAAGTTTTCTTACAAGGTAGAAATTGGACTGGATCCATAACTGAAGAGAAGGAAAGTGTGCTACCTCCAGAAGTGGGTTACAACATGGAATCAGTGTGCTTTACTCGATTTCCACCATCACTTACTGTCCTAAAACTCCCAGTTCTGACTTTTACATAAAGACTTCCTTGATGAACTCAGCTTCTAGTCCACTGCTCCCAATTGTGGATATTCTAGACATACTCAGAGTCATCAAATCAAGTCAAGCATTTATTTAGCACCTGCTCTGTGCCTGTCATTGTGTTAGGCAATGAGATATTTTTTAAAGGCAAAATCAATCCCTGGCCTTAAGGAACTCACAATCTAATGAGAGAGAAAGCATCCAAACAGCTGTGTACTATATATGTATGTGTGAGTGTGAGTGTGTATGTGTGTGTGTGTGAGTGTGTGTATGTGAGTGTATGTGTGTATATGTGCATATATGCGCATGTGTGCATGTGTGTGTGCGTATGTGTGTGAGTGTACATTGTGTGAGTGCGTCTATGTGTATATGCCTATTAAAGATATGCAAACAAGAGGTCCTACAAGATTAAAGGAATAAAGTCATTGCTATCCAGTGGATGATTAGCAAATAGTTAAAGCACAGCTAGTACCTTTAAGGCACAACTGCTGCCTAATTTTATGCTTCTTTTGGTGGATATCTACAATCCCCACAAAATCAAGGGATTGAGACTAGAACACAGATCTGTGGATTGTTTTTGTTTTTTTTTTAATCTTTCCTTCTGTGTCATATGCAGAGTAATCATACCTATTAAGCACCACATGTGGGCCTATAATCACATACTAATTCTGCAGACAGGTTCAAGCTCTCTAATCCAGTGGTTCTCAACCTTCCTCATGCCTCGACCCTTTAGTACTCGTATGTGGGCATATCTGCATGTGGGTGGACCCGCCTGGAGACAGAGGAGCAGTGTCTTGGTTCCTAAGACCATCAGAAATATGTGTTTCCTGATGGTCTTAGGCGACCCCTGTGACCCTTGTGAAAGGGTCATTTGACCCCCAAAGAGGTTGCAACCCACAGGTTGAGAACCACTGCTCTAGTCTGTTTACACACTGGCAGGTATGGGTTCCCACATAATGACTGTGCTCACATAGCTGAAATTCTCTCAGTGTACTATGATTAACTTAATTGTAAAGAATACCCTTACCATTAAAGTTCTTAAGGCCACTCCAGTATGCTTCCTTTGCACAAACCTAGGCATTCAAAATGACACATTCAGCTCTTAAGCATGACCACTTATGGAGTATTAAGGCAAAATATATAATTATATTATCACAGATACTCATGTTAAAGCAAATTCAGGAAAAATCTATATATCATAATTCTCATATTAAACCTGATTGTATTCTTCCACTAATGCCCCTAGTATCTGGATGGACACAGAAACCTGGAAAGGAGATACATAAGTGAAGAAAACCCATCTACTGAGGATGATGTATAGGTATGGAACTGTGAAGACTGGTATTTTCTTTCTAATTCAGGGATTGTCCCTAAAAGTCCCTTGAATAAATAATTTCTATATTGAAAATAACTTGATTTACATCTGGTATATACCCAACATGGAATCCATTCTGTTCATATTTCTTAAACATCTAAACTGTATAATTTCCCCCTATTAAAGTCCTTAGATACCTTGTTGTGGCATCCAGTTGACCCTACTCTTTTAACCTGAATTGATTCACACTGTGTTTGACTCACACATCACTGGACTTCATATCCTACACAAACTAGTTGATCTACAGGATGATTTCTCTGACTCATTGCTTCTAAATTATTCTTTTGTTCAGTGAACTCACTCATCAACACTAACATCACTTTCAGCTTCAAGATTAGCAGACACAGTTCTGAAATATATTCTATTACCTTCCTTTTATTTTTGAGTTCAAACTATTTGTCCTTTCTTTTAACAAATCTGGCTTAATTTATAGTCAATAACCAAATTCTTCTCTTCTAACCAATGATTGGGTAAATTACATTAGTCCTATAACCACAGAATGATTCTTGGGTCCATATTTACCCAGTTATTAAACTTAAAGTTATCCCATTTTTCATATGCACATTAATGAATAATACTGTGCACTTTTACTCCAGTATTCAAAAGCTTATGTCATTTATTAATGAGCAATTACTATCTCAGAACTCTGAGTCAGAGTAATTACATCTCTTTAAACTGTGCACAGATTTGTGTCCCAAACAAGTAAACTGTCACTCCATTACCTTTCCATAGTATTATATAGGTTCATAGGATCATATATTTACAGGTGAAGGTGACCTTAACGGACATCTGGTCTAACTCCATTTTACAGATGAAGAAACTAAGGTTGAAACCAAGAGGACACTAAGAAGTGAAATGACTTATCCAGAGTCACACAGGCAGTATGTGGCAGAATTGGTATTTAAGTCCAGAAATTCTGACTTGGAATATTGGGGCCTTTATACTTCTGAGAAAAGCAATGTTGCCTTTTAGGCACTTCAGTATTTGAGAAATCTAATGGCATGAGGGAGTAAGCATTTACATGGTGGCTACTATGTACCAGACAATGCACTAAACACTTTTAACAAATATTCTCACTTGATCCTTTCAAAAACCCTATGAGTTAGGTGCTATTATGATTCTGATTTTATAGTTGAAGAACTGAGCCAGACTGAGTTTAAGTACCTTGCCAGGGTCACAACCCTAGGAAGTACCTGAGACCAGACTTATATTCAGTTCATTTTGACTCCAATCTCATTGCTCTAGCCACTGAGCCACCAGTTTCCTCTGATCTATCAGGCTTACAAGTTTGTCACTCCTCTAAAGATAAAACAAAATACCACTTAGAGTGGGAAAAAAGATGCCCCAATAGGTTCTGTCCCATATTCCCTCACCACTACTCCACTACTTCCATATCCATATTCCATAATTTCAGTGAGAATGATGAGGTGACTCCATGTCACTACTATCTTTAGAAAATTAATTCTCTCACAACATAAAATGAAACAAAGCCCAGAGCAGCAATGCAAATCATAGATTGGGGATACCATGTGCTTGTTTGTTTGTTTGTTTGTTTTTTGCTTTTTTTCTTGAATCTTTAATTCCAAATATATCTGAAAGTAGGAAACAGCTAAGACTGAAAGCTCCTGGGAGGCTTAGAATGGCTTCTGTGGGGATTTCCACACCAGACTTTCCCAAATATTAGCTCTGTAAGAGCACCCTTTCCATCCTTCTTATTTTCCCTCAGATACACCAGCTATACACATTGGTAAATATTTATCAGCCTCGACGGAACAATAAGAGACAGTGAAAATATTATAATCAACAAGTGATGACTGTCTGCCATGGTGGGAGAGAATTGTGGCATCCCAGAAGTCATTGGTGGTGGTTTTCATTAGACAGATGTACTCATGAAAAAAACTAAAGGACAGAATCTGGGCCTCTTCTTTAAGAGAAAGATAACAAAAATCAATTAGCATTCACCCTATTAAAATTTGTGTCCATTTCAAGTCTTGGTTCAAGGATTGTCCCCTACACCAATTCTATCCTGATACCCCAAATGCTAATGTTCTCCTCCAAAAAACTATTTGACAATGTGTGGAAGAGAAAGAGAGAGAGAGAGAGAGAGAGAAAGAGAGAGAGGGAGAGAGAGAGGAAGAGGAAGATGAATAATGTGGAGGAGTAAACAGAAAAGGGAAAAATTAGGTACATAAATAGATACTAGTAGAAAAAATATGTGTGTCATTTACTTATCTGTGAACATGAGTTAGCCCAACAGAATGTATGCCACTTGAGGGCAGGAGATACTTCATTTTTGCTGTGCTTTTCCTGGAATGATGCCTTGTTTACAGTAAGTACTTAATAATTGCTTTTTGAATAGATGAATGAAGAAATAAATAAATGAATTTCAAATTAGGAAAGGCTCATGAGGAAAAAATATCCTAGAGAAGTTCAGGAGAGGTACAAGGTTAGGAAGCTTTTCCATTGCTTTAATGGGGGGGGGGGTGATGATATAGTTGTGAGAGATGTGGGAAGCAGTGTAGGGGAAGGGTAAAAGTGTCAGACAAGAAATTCAAAAGATATGCATTTGAGTTCTAGCATGAGCACTTACTTTTTTAATTAATTTATTTTAAACTTAAATACTAACACTTGAATATTCAATAAGAAAATTAAAATGTTATGAACTCCTATACTACAGCTTAAATACAAAATAAGAAAAGGAAAATAAAGTGTTGCCATGTGCATGGTAGAATGTAAGATGATTCAAAATATACAGCAATAAATTTCCGTTTCAGGAAAACCTATATAATAAATTCTACAAGTTGTGCTTGAAGCTGGCCATCTTTTCTTTGCTTCCTTGAAAGTTTTCTTTTTTTCCCTGCTGTGAACTTTTTACTTTGTTCTTTTCCCCCCTATTACTACTCCCCTACCCCAATAAGGCTAAAATTAAGCATGGATCTATTTATCTATAGATACATACATGTATGCATATATGTACATTTCCACATACATACACACACATATATGTATATATGCACACAAGCATATATACATGCATACACATGCATACATACACTAATACACATATACTTAGATATCTATAGTCTTATTCATATATAGACATACACATTCATATACATTTATGTAAGGTCATACAATACTTATATGTTCTATATTTCTCTGAGAGTGAACAACGTCTTCCTCCATAGGTCCAAGTCTGTCCGTATTTTTTCTAAGTTCACCCACTCATTGTTTCCTATACCACAGCAATATTCCAACCTTATACTGCCTGGTTATTTTAAATGGTCTAAAACAATATTGATTAATATGGCTGACGTATAGTGTGTAGTTTACCTTTTTTTCTCTTTTGATTAAATCTTAGCCTTAACTTTGAGATTATGATTACTACCCCTGATCTTTTTCCCTAATAAATTCCACTCTTTATCTTTATTTTCTGTTTCTGTGTATTGCCTATTGTCTATCCTTCCTAACCCCTCTACTTTATATCTAATCACTACCTTACCCTCCTATTACTTACCTACCCCTCCCATCAAAGATCCCTCCCTCATCCTTTCTCCCCACCCTGAAATCCCTCCATTATCCTCCCCCTCCTTACCCCCTAGGTTTTTTACTTCTTTCTGAATTTAGAAGATTTTTATGCCCTCCTAGATATATATGTATTCTTCCCTCTGTAACCCATTTCTGATGAGAGGAGGGTTCCAGAATGACCAGCACTCCTTCCCCATCTAATTCCTGCATCCCTTCTTCCTCTCACACTTAATTTGTATGAAATAATTATTCTTTTTACCTTTTCCTAGATGGTTTACTTTTTAGAATCCCATCATACCCAGGTGTACCCCAATCTTTCTTTCAAACCACCCAATTACTAATAACAATCTAAGACACATGCTTTAGATTTCCTCATGTAAAACGTGATCAGTGTGTCCTTACCGAGTCCTTTGTAATTAGTCTTTGATGTTTACCTTCCATTTCTCTTGGATCTTGCATGTCAAATTTTCTATTCATTTCAGGTTTTTTTGGATCAAACCCCTGAACGTCTGGCCATTCATTAAATATCTTTTTGTTTTCATTAAGGATTATCTTTAATGTGGCTAGGTAGGACATTCTTGGCCATAACCCCAATTCTTTTGCTCTGAGGAATAGAGTGTTTTAAGACCTGTGGTCTTTAGAGCAGCCACTGCTAGGTCTTGTGTGATTCTAACTGTGGCCCCTATTTATTTAATCTGTTTTTTGTTGGTTTGTTTCTTTCTTGTTGTTTATAATGCTTTCTCCTACAGCCGAGGGTTTCAGAATCTAACTATGATATTCCTGTAGGTTTTCTTAATGGGATCTCTTCAGGTGATGACCAGTGAATTTTCCCTGTTTCTACTGCCACCTCTTGTTCTAACACCTCAGGACAATTTTCTTTAATTATTTAGCAACATTCTTTTTTTTTTTTAACTGTAGCTTTCAGGTAGTTTAGTTAGATTGGTGCTTTCTCTTCTTGATCTGTTCTCCGAATTAGTTTTTCTCATGAAATGTTTCACTTTCTCTTTTTTTCATTCTTTATATCTTGCTTTGTTATTTTGTTACCTCTTATAACTTCAATGGCTTCCCCTAGCCCAATTCTAATTTTCAAGGAGTCTTTTTATTACTTAAGCTTCTGGATCACCTTTTTCTAGCTGATTTACTTTATTTTCATAATCTTCTTGTTGTTCTTAGATTGTTCTTATTTTTAATTTTTTTTCCCCTCTATCTCTCTCATTTGATTTTAAAGTCTTTTAAATATTCTCCTATGAATTCTTTTTTGGGCAGGTCAATATTTGATGTTATTCTTTATGATAGGAGAGGCTTTTATTGCTTCAATATTCTCTGAAGGGGAACACCAGTCTCATCTATTTCCATAATAAACTTCTATGGTTGGGTCATTTCTCCTTAGGCTGCTCATTTTTTTTTTTAATTTATACAACCTTATTATTGTAATCACCTCTAGTCCTGGGGTATGGAGAATGGTGTCTCTGGACTCAGCTCCTCCTTCAGTTCTCCCTTCTGGGCTGGAACCAAAATCAAGAGTTACTCCCTCTTGTAGTTAGTTGTCCACAGCCAACAGCGTCACCGCCCCACTGCTTGTCAACTTACTAGACTGGTTCCTTCTTGTCCGGGGCCACATCTCAGCAGCACAGTTTGGCCTGGTAATCCTTATCAGCAGAGGTCCCCTCAGTTTTCCCCTGCTCATGTGCCTGACTCCCCATGCTGTCTGTGAGGAGAAAGTTACTGCTTAGGCCAAGGCTACCTCCCATCCCCATTAGCCCCAGGGTTCATACTTGTTATTTCAGTACAACTAGCCTGGAAATGTTTATACTTCACAGGGACCAAATTTCAGGTCTTTTATAATTGTCCCAGAAAAACACCTATTCTGCCTTAGCTCTTTTTTTTTTTAATTTTTACCTTTTAAAATTCACCCTGAGGTGCTATTTTGTCTTATTTGTGCAGGAAATTTGAAGAACTTAGAATTTTCTGGCTTCCTCTGCCATCTTCCCAGAATCTTCTCCTCTAGCACTTGGTACAGTGGTGTGTGAATTACTTAGGACAAACAATGATATTGATGTAGTTTCATTCTGTGATGGTCATGGTCGTGTGTGTATGAATGTGTGTCTAGGCTGACACAGAAGTCTGACTTTCAAAGCATAACGAAACCTCTCTCAACTGCTCAGCCTTCCAGCCTCCTCAATTACTAAGAGTCTGATTGTATAGGAGTGGCCCTTATAAAGCTAAGTGCATATAAGGGAACATAGCAGAATAGAGAGAATGAAAATTGAATAGATAACAATCGCTAGTAGAGATTAGACTTAAGGATAAAAAGTCATATGTGTCTTGGTAGCACCATTCCATCAGCACAAGTAGTAATTGATTCTTGTGATAAGTTACAAAAAAGAGGTCAGTTGTCCTTCAGTATTGGAGATGTGACTATAAAGTAATATTTTGTGAACTTGTATGATTTTGTTTGTTAGTGAGAGAAGTAGCTCATACATTTAAAAAATATTTTAATTGGAAAATGTTAAAATAATTTCATCTCTGAAGAATAGCGTATTTTCTGATGAGGCAGGTTAAATGACGTCTTACTGTGTATGTTATATAAACGTTGCAAACTTTGGAAGAACGATCAACAACTAAAAATGTATGATTAGTTTATCACATATTAGTAAATGAAGGGGAAATGATTCTGACTCATTACCATTGCTGGGTATAGCTGTTTTCAAATTTTCCAAAACAGTGATGTATTAACTTTTGGAACTCTTTAGATCAGAACATTTTAAGAACGGTTTTTAAATAAATTATGAAATGGCCATTGTCTTTCTTAAAATGATTTTTTCCCAATTGAAACATATAAGACTGACATTACTATTTTTTCATCCAATCATACAGAATGTCTTTTTCCTTTAGTTGGCTTAACGTAGACATACTCACACTGTTAGGTAGGATGACTGATGTGGACTTCTTGCTGACAATTATGATCATCCACAGAAACTTACAAATAGGAATTTTTTTCTTTCCTTCTGGTTCCTTATAGTTTAGCATGTTAGTTTGATCGACTGATAGTTCTTGATAGCTCTAAGCTATTTTAAAACACACATTCACCAGGACCCAGTTTGTGCTAATATGGTGGAGCTAATTTACTTTTAACTGTAATACATCCATACATACAGATATACATCCATACATACAGATATACATCCATACATACACACATACATACATACATACATATATACATACATACATACACACATACATACATACATATATATATACATATATATATGTGTGTATATATATATATATATATATATATATACACACACACATACATATAATTAAACCCCAACTGAAACAGGATCAATTGCACTGAAATGTGAAGGAAAATGTAATCAAAAAAAAAAGTCAAAGTATGCTGTATGCATTGCCCACAAATTAAATAGAAATCATAAAAGTTATACTCCTGAAAATATGCTAGACAATACACAGAGTGAATATATCAAACGCATAGCCCTTGCTCTGATAGGAATTCCAGTCTAACGGGGAGATGGAGTGCCTATGGAGGTAACTATAACATAGAAACTTGCATGCTAAGTATAATAGAGACCTGAAACTCATTGTTATGTGAGGTATGAGGAAGATAATTACCAAGGGGGAAGGTAAAAATGTATAGCTCAAGGAAGGCTTCCTGAAGGAGGTGGCATGTTAAATTAGCCTTTATGTAATAAATGGAAACTCACTAGGTAAAAAGGGGATGAGATCATAACAAGTGTAGGGAGCAGCATGAGGAAAAGTATGAAGCCCAAAAAGTAAGTCTAAAGGTCAAATATCTTCTTGGTTAACTGGAATTTAGTGTCCTTGGAGTTGGGGGAAGGATAGAATAAGGGCCAACCAAGAATAATGAGATATGGCTAGAATAAGTAGGTTGACACTGGGGTGTGGAGTCTCTTTTTTTTTTTCCCTTACATGTAAAAACATTTTTAACATTTAAAAAATAGTTTCAGATTCTATCTGTCCCTTCCCACCTCATTGAGAAGGCAAGCAATTTGTTATGTTATGTATGTGCAGTCATGCAAAACATTGCTATGTGAAAGAAAACATAAACTGCTCCACCCCCCCAAAAAAAACAACACAAGAAAAATAAAGAATTTTTTTCTTTAAAATATGCTTCCATCTGCATTCAGGCTCCCTCAGTTGTCCTCTGGAGATGGATAGTATTTTTCATTATTGAGTCCTTTGGGATTGATTCGTATTATTTTATTGCTGAGAACATTCACAGCTGATCATCATATAATATTGATGTTACAGTGTACAATGTTCTCCTGGTTGGACTTATTTCACCTTGCATCAGTTCATGGGAGTCTTTTCATTTTTTTCTCAGAGTATCTTGCTTGTCATTTTGTGTATTGCTAGAGTATTCCATCATTACATCACAATTATATACCACAACCTGTTCAATACTCAGTTGATGGACGTCCCGTAATTGTAATTAATTTAGCAGGCACTTGAGGGGTGAGCTCTATCTCTTGTGTGAAAGAGGCAGAAGGTATGAATTTAGGGTGTGAACTCTATCTCCTGTTGCTGACATGGCAGGAGAGTGTTGGCTGAGACAGGAAGCCAGTGTGTTTATTTAAGGAGATTTCCAGAGGACAGACAGACAGAATGAAGAATTTTCCTTCTGGTGGCTCCTGGTGGAGTGAGCAGAATTGTCCCAGCATCTGGGAGCTGGGCGGCTGGACTAAGAATTGAGTTGGAGTTTTCTGAAGTTGCTGCAGCCTGAAAGGCCACCTGGAAGGCTGAGAGGGCTTCCCAGAAGGCTGCCTGGATGGCTGAGATTTCTCCCGAGTCCTAGGGACAGCTGAACTGCTGGAGGACTGAAGAAGTATGACCAGGATAAGGTTTTGTTTGTTTGTGGCTTGGTGGATCCTTGAGTTCTTGGCAACAGAAGTGGTGAAGGGTTTGAGATATGCTGGACCTTGTGCACTTCAGCATGTACTAAGAACTGCCCAGAGGATTGGACAAGAACCTGGGAGCTGTCTGCCCTGAATCTAGGTAACTGTTTGATGGATTCAGGTAGGAGCTGGGACCGTGGAAGGGGTCCAGGAAATCTGAGAAACTACCCTGAGTCAAGATGAAGAAAAGGCCTCTCCTTGGATACTGAACATGTGATGAAATTGAAGTTTGTTGGACACCAAGGGGTGGAGGGTTTGTGTAATTTTCTAATGACTGTATTTAGTGATTAATGATACTTAGTGACTATCTAGATATGTAACGGATTACATTAATCTATGATTGCCCCATGAGTGGAAGATTGATTATTGTGATTTGTTGTGAAATGACTGAATGATTAAGTAAGAAAGGTTCTCCTCCCCCTATTCTTTGTTCCAAATACTGTGGCCACTGTAGTGAAAACTATGTGACCATTCTAATGTTAAGCTGTTGTGCACACTATATTGTGATTTTCTGTGATAAGATGCAATGTTGTGAATATTATTTTGTGATTCGTTGTGAATGTTTGCCTTGATTTGTAATAGAATAAATGGAGTGTTCACTATCCTGTGTAATCTGAATGTTAAAAGCTTTTCACAGTAGCATTCTTTTGGGAAGCTGCTTGTGCATGGCATTACATTGTCATGTAGTTCGCAGGATTACAAAGCATTGTGCCACTATTTGTTCGAAGATCCAGGATCCATGGCCATTTAAATTGAAATTGTAAGGCCAAGAATCCTGGAGGGGTGGAACTTCCAATTCCCTCAGTTTCCAATTTTTGTGCCACAAAAATGTGTTATAAATATTTTTATACTTGTAGATCCTTTTCCTTTTTTGTTTTTATCTCTTTTGGAAACAAGCCTAGTGGTAGATTGCTGGGCAAAAGGGTATGCATGGTTTTATTGTCCTTTGGATGTAGTTCCAAATTGCTCTCCAGAATGTTAAATCAATTCATAACTCCATCAACAATGCACTATTATCTCAATTTTCCCACATCTCCCCTCCAAAATTTGGCATTTTCTTTTCTCTTTTTTTTTTCAGTCATATTAGTCAGTCAGATAGGTGTGGGATGGTTCCTCAGGATTTTTTTTTAATTTATATTTTTCTAATCACTAGTGATTTAGAGGTGCAAAGCCAAGACAGTGGAATGTAAGCAGGCACTTTTCTGAGCTCCTTCATGAATTTCATCACTAACCTCTAAAAAGTGAGTCTGAACAGATTTTAGAGGGATAGAATCCATTGGGAGACAGAGCATGGCAGATTCCCAGTCCAGGAAAGTGCCCACATAGGACTGGGCAGGTGGACTGCAGAACACATGGGACCTGCACCAGAGTGGACCTGAGAGCAGAGCACAGCAGAATGAGAGTTAGCCCCAGGCAGTGGATTCATCTACCCCAAGGGCAATTCACAGCTATCTCACCACAGGATGGAGGAGTGGCTAGAGTTGGGTAAAAGAAATCATAGGGCTCAGGGCAGCAGCTTCTCCTGGGGCTATTAGCCCACAGTCTGGATATTCAAAAATCACCTTCCTGAACTTCCAGGAGCCAAGATGGCAGAGTGAACCTTAGTTGTTCTAATCCCCCTCCCTGACCCTGAAAACCCAGAGATTATTGCCTCACCCAATGTAAAATCCTGAAACAGTGGAAAGAGCTTCAGGCCTGGGACTTCTATAGGAAGGGTGTGACTGAAGCTGTGCCAAGCCTGAAGTGGATCAGGGGCATCCCAACAAGCCCCACCTAAGCTGACCAGCAGGAAATCCTGAAGTCCAGGGGGGTGGAGCCAGCAATCCCTAACACCAGAAGCCCAGGTGTTCCTTAGCACAACCAGGACAATCTGCAAACACCAGTGCTGCTGGCCACTAGCTGCTGAGCCTACCTGAGCTATAGCCCAGGGGCACAGAGGCAGAAATTTGAAGTGGCCAGATCACCCCTTCCCCACACATTACTCTGTAAGCCTCAGGGTAACTCAGGGGAAACACTGAGAATCTTGGTTTTGACCTCAGTCTAGACACCCAGAGGCTACAGCACAAAGAGTCAACAACCAAGCCCCTAGCTCCCAGTTTGAGAAGCATGGGTCAGAACCCTCCGTACCCCAGAAGCAGAAATTCACTCTAAAAGTCAGGAAATAGATGATCACAATGAACACAAAGGAAGCTGAGAAATCAAAAGCAAGAATGGTCCAATCTTATTATGGCAATCAAGAACAACCAAATCCAGAGTACAACATGGACTCTACACTCACACCTAAGACCACAGAAGGAAATATGATCTGGTCTCAAGCCCAAAAAGCATTCTTGGAGAAACTCAAGAAAGATTTTAAAAGCCAAATTAGAGAGATGGAAAATAAACTGATGAAATCAGGAAAAAAAAAACCTCACAGAAGAAACAAAGCCTTAAAAAGTAAAACTGATGAAGTACAACAGGAGGTTCAAAATCTAACAGCAAAAATCCTACTTTTCTTGCCATTACACTACCTCTGACATATTCTCCTCCACTGGAAAAGTTATTTCATGCCACTTTTTTTGTGAAATTATTTATCCCATCCTACCTTTCCCTTGCTCCTTCTTCTAGGCCATTTCTCTTTCTCACCCCTTAATTTTATGTTTTTAGATATCATCCTATCATATTCAACTCATACCTGTGCTTTCTATGTATACTCCTTCTAATCACCCTAATAATGATAAAGTTCTTAGGAGTTATAAGGACTATATTCCTATGTAGGAATGTAAGCAGTGTAATCTCATTGAATCCCTTATGATTTGTCTCCTGTTTACCTTTTTATGCTCCTCTTGAGTTGTGTATTTCAAAGCCACATTTTCTATTCAAGTATTTTTTTTTCAATAAGAATACTTAAAAGTTCTCTGCTTCATTTTCCTGTTGTAGGATTATACTCAGTTTTGCTAGATAGGTGATTCATGGCTATAATCCTAGCTGATTGGCCCTCCAGAAAATATCCCAACCCACCTGATCCTTTAATGTAGAAGCAGCTAAATTTTGTGTTATCCTGTCTGGGGCTCCATGATATTTGAATTGCTTTGTTCTCTCTGTATGCCATATTTTCTCCTTGACCTAGGAGCTCAGGAATTTGACTCTAACATTTCTGGGAGTGTTCATTTTGGGATCTCTTTCAGGAGAGGATCTGTGGATTCTTTCAATTTCTATTTTAACCTCTAGTTTTAGAACATCATGGTATTCTTCCTTGACAATTTCTTGAAGATGATATCCAAGCTCTTGTTTTAATCATGGATTTCAGATAGGCCAAACATTCTTAAATTATCTCTCTTAGATCTGTTTTCTAGGTCAGTTGTTTTGTTTTGCTTTTGCAATGAAATATTTCACATTTTCTTCTTCTTCTTTTTTTTTTTTTTTTTTGCTTTTTGGAGGGCAATTGGGGTTAAGTGACTTGCCCAAAGTCACATGGCTAGTAAGTGTGTCAAGTGTCTGAGGTCACATTTGAACTCAAGTCCTCCTGACTCCAGGACTGGTGCTCTATTCACTGCACCACCTAGCCGCTCCCTACATTTTCTTCTATTTTTCATTCTTTTTTATTTTGTTTTATTGTTTCTTGATGTCCCATGGAATCATGGAGTCACTTGTCCAATTCTAATTTTTGAGGAATTATTTTTTCAGTGAATTTTTGTACCTTAGTTTCTATGTGGCCAATTCTGCTTCATAAGGACTTCATGTCTTTAATGCAATTGTGTCCCTCTTTGACCATTTGGCCTATTCAGTTTATTGTTTAAGTGTTATTTTCTTTAATATTTTTTGTGCCTCTTTACCAAGCTGTTGACTCTTTTTTTTTCATGATTTTCTTGCATCATTTGCAGTTATTTTCCCATTTTCCACCCCTTACCTCTCTTATTTGATTGTTCAAAACTTTTTTGGGTGCTTATAGGACTTCTTTTTGGATCTAAAACCAAATCATATTTTTCTTTGAGGTTTTGGATGTAGCAGTTTTGATTTTGTTGGCTTCTTCTGAGTTTGTGTTTTTATCTTTCCTGTCACCATAGCAACTTTTTGTGGTCAGGGTCTTTTTTGTTGTTGCTTTCTCATTTTCCCAACCTATTTCTTGATTTTTCACTTGATGTTGTACTTTGGCTCTTCTCCTAGTGTAAGGGGCATTATCCCAATCTTCGGGGTTTCTTTTTGTTTGTTTGTGCATCTGTTTTCAGAGCTAGCTCTGGTTGTATATAGGTTTTCAGTTCTTCCAAGGTAGTATGATCTAAGAATAGGTATGTTTACTACTCTTCTGGCCGGTGCTCTGGTTTGTGAGTGAACACAATTACTCTTTTCTATTCTGGAACTGTGACCAGGTTCCTTTCTCTCCTGCCACTATAAGTTCTGGTGTACAAGTATTCCTCTTCCCTCTGGGACTGGGACCCAAGACTGGGACCTCAATCCATGTATGCACATTCAACAGAGTCCTGCACCATGTGCCAGCAAAGAGACTCCTTTAATATCTTTCTGATAAGTTTGAGTACTGAAAGCTCTAGAAGTTGCTGCTACTGAGGACTGCACTGGCTTGTAGAGGGGCCTTCTACTGCTGTCTTCCAGGGCACGGCCTACACTGGACTGAACTCCACTATTACCCTGGTATAATAGGCCTTTCCTACCCACCTTCTAGGTTGTCTTGGGCTAGAAAATTGTTTTACCCAATCCTTTTATGGATTCTGCAAGTCCTTAACTCATTCTTTATTTAAAATTGTTTGCAGGAGAATCCAAGGGAGCTTAGGAGAGTCTGCCTATTGTGGCTCCCCACCCCCCAACCTCAAAGTTTCTGGAAGTGTTTGGAGGTTTCTGAAATTGTGCAATACAAAGTCATTGTTTCAGGAGAGTTGTGACAGGACTAGCTCTCAGGTATAAACAAAAGAGTAAATTCTTCTAGCCAGACAAACAATGGTTTAAAGGAGGCAGAAAAAATAGAAGAGGGGAGGGGAAAATGTCATGATGAAGAGGGTCACTCTCAGATAGGGACTGCATTAGGATTGGTTAGATGTTATACAGAGGGACTCAATAGGACCAATGGAGGGGATATGAGAGGATGAATAGGGGCTTGGACTTCAGAGCCAGGAAGCCAGGAAGTTCAAATCTTGTCTCTGACTTATCTTCCCTGTGTGACCCTGGGCTTCCCACTCAAATTCTCAGGGCCCCCAGGTAGCTCCATAGGATGCAGAACTCTAACTGATATGCATTGAGAGGGAAAGCTTCTTCTCTGTGACTTCCTTCTGCCATGGCAGAGTTCTTTCCCTTCTAAGGAAGTGTCTCATTTTTTTTTTTAATGTGTACTCCAGCATCTAGCACAGTGTCTTACATATACTAAGTGTCTAGTAAGTATTTTTTCCCCATCAATCCAGTCATTCCTTCATTTGTTCTTTCAATCAGAGAAATGAGATCTCCGAAGAAAAAGAGTAATGTCTTGTTGCTATTGGATGGCATATTTACCCTGAGTTAGAGAAATATTAATCGTGATCTAGCCCAAACCCTTTATTTGACATATTTGCAAATTGAGTCAGAAAAAGAATAGGTGACTTGTCCAAAGGCATCCATTTTTTAAGGAGCATGTCCCATACTACAGCCTAGGTACTGGGCTCTTTCCATCATGCCTCCCCCCCCCCCCCCACCTCTTACTCTCTGAAAGAGATTATGATCATTCTGGTAACAAGTGTTGCATGGGGTGTGACAGAGAGAGAGTTATTTCCAGAAGCTCCCAGTATTTTTCCATAGAAACTCTAAGATTCAAAGTAAGAAGTAACCTTAGAACTCACTTCATATAATAACAATCATAATCATCTTCACCATCACGGCTTGCATAAAATGTTGTAAGATTTGCAAAGCCCTCCCCATACATTACCTTCTTAGGTCTTCAAACAACTCTAGGAGATACTTGCTATTTTGTTCTCATTTTGAAGACAAGAAAATCAAATTTAAGAGAACTCAAATGACTTGCCCAAGATGATGCAGCTAAGAAGTATCTGAGGTAAGATTATAAACCTAAGTTTTGCTGCCTCTAAGTAGTCTTCTATCTACCATATCACCTAGGTCACCACCTTCATTTGATTGAAAATCCAAAGAAGATAAATGTCTCCCTCCCGAAGTCATTCTGGAAGGAAGTAGTAAAGCTTGAATTGAAACTCAGGTCTTCTGACTCCAACTCTAGGGTTGTTGTTGTTTTTTTTTTTTTTTAATTTTGCTTTCTTTTATATTTTGTTTTGTTCTCCCCCTCCCACTTTCTCTCTCATATGCAGAGGGGAAGTATGTATATTCCACTATCTGAAGACATGGACACCTATGAACCATGACCCAGCCTTGTCTAAAGAAAGACAAAACTGTAGATGATTCAGAAGAGAATCTTTGTAGCCTTGTAGTCTTGCCCCATTCCAGAATCAGAACAAAGCTGGCTTGCTCCGTGACATGGAGGGACTGGAGATGAGTGGAGACTGACAACACTCTTGCACTGAGGGGAATGATTAAGTTGAACATCACTTGGTCAGAAATAGCTCCATCCTTGAGAATTGGGGCTAATGGAGCCATTGTGGCTGGGAGAACTAATCCTCTCCACCACTTCCTGGAAGTGATTTATTGTGAGACAAATACTATACTAGAGCAAGAAAAGTGGTCCCCCTGAGATGAAAGACTTAAAGTGGTGACAAATTATCAGTTTGTCAACTTGGGAAAAAACAATAAAGTTTGCATTCCTTCTCTTAGATATGTTTGCTGCCACTCATACTGTCATGGTTAATCAGAGCAGACCATGCATTATTTAATATAAATGAGAGCTATTTATCCTGAGAGATGCTTAAAGGTTGTCATGGAAACTGTGGGAAGAAGAGAAAGTAGACATTGACAGCCAGGTTAAAATTTGAAGACTTAAAATTTTTAAAAAGAAATGAACAGGTGCAGGTCATTTAGTGAATGAAGATAAATGGGGAAGTAGTCAAGAATTGCCTACTTCCTTTGCGATCTATGGGTTGTAATGCTGATGTGTGCTTAAATCTCTGCCCCAAATCAAAGTGAGCACATTCTGCATTTGTGCGAAGGAGAGGTCAACATAGGGCTAATTCACTTTGCAAAAGCAGAAATTCTCCCCATCATCCTCTTGAAAACTAGCCTTATTCCAGGGAGTTAAAGAAGTATATTCTTAGGTTTAACTGGCATATCCTGCCATTAGTAAGTAGAATGGTGGGGCTTAAGAACTAAGAGCTGCAATCAAACCAGAGGGTGTCTAAGAAGTCTAAGGCTGAGTCATTAGCCACCATTAGGAGCAATGGATGGGGACAGAGTCCAAAAGTAGCCACTATATTAAAAAATGGAAGACTTGGGGATTGGATTGAGTCATACAGGCAAACTCTCCTTCCATTTCTGGGTTTGATTTTTTCTTTCATGTCTGAATTACTCCTCCATCAAATTGTTCTGCTGGAGCTAGCTCATAGAGGCTTGTGAAAGCCAGTTGGTAAACGTTCAGTATGAGCATTTATACCTTAGAAATCCACAAATGTGACAATTCAGAGCTGGATGGATTGTTTTGTTGAGCATTTAGCCTTAAGAAAATGATAGAGAACATGCAGATTAAATTTTAAAGTGCATCATGTGAGCTTTTTTTGGTGGAAGGAGAGAGCTGCTTGTTAAACATTTAGTAGCTTACCCCTGTTCTATCCCTCAATTGAGTCACTTTGTACACATTCTGGTACTAACCTATCCTGCTTTTTAGGTTTACATTTCATCTTTTCCCAATTCCAATCTTGCTTCATCTACGGCAGGCAGGCATTACCTTCTCTCATTGACCTGAGAAAAACAACCACTGTATTTGCTTAATCACTGGCAGTACCTTGGGTGAGATAAGGCAGAGGGATAAGCACTGATTCATGGTGCCAGTAGAGAGTGTATTTTGGAAGGGCCCCAAATGCCAGAACCCAGAGTAAAGAGAATACAAAGGTTAAAAGGAGGGAATAACAGTCCAAACCAGGAGACAGGGAAATGAGATTCAGGCAGAAGGGCCATCAAAATAGGCAAGTCAGAAACACCAAAGTTGCTGTTAAAAAATAAAGGAGTGGCCAGTCAGTGGAAAGTCATAAAACTCCATCATGCCCCTCACCTACACACCTCTTGGCCTGTTCCATTCCATACCTACCATGGACTAGATTGAGATGAGGGCCCCAAGACTAGACCTGAGTGGCTGACTTTCATTCAGTCCCTTCCTTGTTTCGATAGAGGATTGATTGTGAAGGTGGGGTAGAGAGGAATAGATGGAAAGACACCAGGTTCTAGACTCCCAGCCATAGCCCCTTTTAAGAAAAAGCTCAATATACAGCTGTGGCTTTTGTCTTAATATACAGGCTGGACTGTGACCCTTCAAAACTCAATAAATTCCAATGACTCCCTATAGCCAGTAGGATTAAATATAAACTTTTCTATTCATTTTTATAGACTTTCACACCCTGGCTCCAACATGTAGTAAATATAGCTGTTGTCCAGGAATCAGGAAGATGTGGGTTCAAATCTTACATCTAATATGTCATTCATTCATTCAATAAACATTTATTAAGCACCTACTGCATATCAGACAGTGTGCTAAGCACTGGGGATATGAAAAATTGCAAAGACAGTCTTTGCCCTCAAAGAGCTTACAATATAATGAAGGAGAGAGCATGGAAATGAATGTATACAAAGCAAGCTCTGTACAAAACAAGTAGGAAATAGTCTAAAGAAGGAAGGCCCTAGAATTCAGTAGAGTTAAGGAAGGTTTCATGTAAAAAGTGGGATTTTAGATAGGATTTAAAGGAAGCTGGTGAGGTCAGTAGTCAGAATGGAAGAGGGAGAACATGCCAGACAATGGGGAGAGATAGAGAAAAATTCTTGATGCTGAGAGATGGAGGGTCTTGTACTTGTGATAGAGTAAGGCATAAGAAGACAGGAAAGTTAGGAGAGGGCTAGGTCCTGAAGGGCATTGAATGCCAAAAAGAGCATTTTATATTTCCTCTAGCTCTAAAGAACTATTTGGAGTTTACTAAGGAGGGAGGTGATGTGACTGGAACTATTTTAGGAAAAGCACTTCAATAGCTGAATAGAGAGTGGATTGCAGTGGGGAGTGAGCCAGGCAGCCCCACTATAAGGTTATTGCAGTAATCAAGGCAGGAGACTATGAGGGTCTGCATCAAAGTGGGAGCAGTATCAGAGGAGAGGGGAGGGGTGGGGATTGGAAAGAGAAATCCACAAGAGATGCTTTAGGAGTGAAATCAACAGGTCCTTGGCAATATTTTGGATACTGGGTGGGAAGAGATGAAAGGGAGGATGAGACCTAGGTTGGGAACCTGAGGGAGAAGCTGGCACCTTCTACAATAAAAGCAAAGTTACTTATTACATTTTTGACAGCCTGGGAAACAAGCAGGCTGGATTTAAAGTTCCTTCCATCTCTAAATACATGATCCTTTCCAACTGTAATACATATTATTCCACTTGCCAAATCCTCTGGTTCAACCAATATGGTCATCTGGGTTTCTCACACATAACACTGTATTTCCCATCTCTGTATCATTATATTATCTGTCCTTTACACCTGGACATTTCAGAAATGCTTTTTATGTCTCTGTTAAGCACTGGAATTCACACTGTCCCTGACCTTCACTGCTGAGAATCATGTTTCCTTTAAAACTGTTGCAGCAATACCTTCTATGTGAAGATTTCCTTCACACACACACAGACACAACACACACACAGACATACACACCACAATTCCCAGTGCTCCCCCTTTACCCCAACAAGGATTCAACTTACCTTTGCTTTGTCTGTATTCTCATTGTGCACATTTCTGTATACATTGTTCCCCATGATAGACAGGAGGCTCCTTGGGGCAGAGTACCCCAAGAAACATGGTTTATAAAAATCTTGAAGGGTGGCTAGGTGGCACAGTGAATAGAGCACCAAGCCTGGAGTCAGGAGGACCTGGGTTCAAATACAACCTCAGACACTTAACACTTACTAGCCATGTGACCTAGGGCAACTCACTTAACCCCATTGCCTTGCTCTCTCCCGGCAAAAAAAAAAAAAAAAACTGAGCTAGGAAGAATCAGTAGCCTTTAATACAGCCTAACTAGGGGATCCTAGGCTAGTTCTTCAACCTCTTGGTGCCCTAGAGCACTCATTAAGACCATGCTTCAGAAAAGATATTCATCCTCATTGGTAGAGGGAGGACCTAGGTCTTATTCTTTTCCCTAGCTCCAGCATGTGGCTGGAACCTGACATCTAATTAAGACTCATTGATTGACTGTTCTAATCTGTCTGCAGATTTGATAAGGCTCACTATCTCTTTCTCTTTATCTGTATCTCAGGTTCTATTTCTCTTGGCTTTTCTCTCTGTCTTGTCTGCATTTGTCAGTTTGTCATTCTCTCAGCATCTTCTGTTTCTTTCTCTATCCTTCTTGAGTCTGTGTCTGCCTCTTTTAGGTTCTCTTGCTCTTTTTGTCTGTCTCTGTGTCTCTGTCTGTATCTGTGTCTCTGTGTCTCTGTCTGTCTCTGTCTCTCTCTCTCTGTCTCTCTGTGTCTCTCTGTCTCTCTATGTCTCTCTGTCTCTTCATGTCTCACCATCTCTGTCTCTGTCTCTGTCTCCCTCTCCCTCCTTCCCTTCCTCCCTCTCTTCCCTCCCTCTTCTCTTTCTCCCATCACAGAAATAGACACAATAATATAATATATAATGGCAATGTGAGTCATTCTTGCTGAAGGTGAAAGACATTCCCGGCAGTAAAGACTGATCCCTGTCTTGCTTATACTGGGAATTAATGGGCAATAAAGAAGGTCAGTCCTGCCACTGGCAGGGCCCTCTGTTCCCAGGGCTTCCCCAAGCAGGATCACAATCCTCAATTGCCACTTCTTCCTGACTGGCCAATAAATTGAATTCAGAGTTCGGATCCTGCATTTCCATGGTTCCCTGATACTTTCCACCACCACCCCACCATGATTCTGCTATAACAAGATAAAAGACCGTGAGAGTTTGCCCCCAAATTGCCTATTAGGTCTGAGATTTAAATGTTAACAGACTATTACTATTATTTAATTCTGTCCACTTGGTGGGGGGTTGGGGGGAAAGAAGGAAGGAAAGAGGGAAGGAAGAGGAATGGAGGGAGAAAAAAAAAGAAAAGAAAAGAGAAATATTCTAACGTGTAATTATATTTTTAGAGGCAAAATCTGGCATTTTGGCCAAATGTTCCAGATGAACCCTATAAGGCTCTTTGGGGATCAGGGATTTTGAGGTGGCTGGTACCCCAAAAGTCATCTAGTCCAAGCCCTTCACTTAGAAGATGAAGAAAGTGAGAAGTGGATATGTGAAGGAATGGCTGAGGGCCCTCAGCTAGGTTGCAGGGGTCTGACTCAGTGGACGTCTCTTTCCATGACCCCGGTCTGCATGTATTCAGAATCCTCTGGGGGCAACAGTCATTGAAAGGTCCCTTGGGGTGTTGGGAATTTGAAGAAGGCAATGATGGCTGCTGACATGCTCAGCATATGTCCCAGCTAAAGATAGCACATCCCCAATGACTGTCAGCAGTAGGAAGAACCATCAGTCAATCCAGTAGCTGTGTTCTCACATTTGGTTTTGGTTTGGGATTTGTTTTTCTGACTTTAAAGGGAAGTCCTCTGCTTCCCTTTGAGTGATTATCACCCTGGGAAGAGTCTCCAATTTTACTGCCTCCAGTGAGATGTATCATGATTATGGTAATAGCAGCCATAGTGACAGCAGGAAACACTGGCTTCAACTGACCAGGCCAAACCTTCATCACCTCCAGCCTGGACTCCTGCAGCAGCCTTCTCATTTGCCTCAGATCTCTCTCCACTCTCTTTCATCCTCCACTCAACTGACATAGTGATGTTCAGCCCTAGAGCATAGGGCTGATGATGTTACTCCACCACTCTACAGACTCTGGTGGCTTTTTATTACCTGTAGCTTATCTGGCATTTGAAAAAGTCCTCTGAAATTTAATGCTCTTCCAAACCTAATCTCATCCTATCTTTCCAGCCTTATCTCACATTCCTTTCTATCATGAACTCTATGATCTAGTCGAACTGACTGACATGCCTTTCCCCACAAGCCATTTGATCTTGTGCCTCCATGTCTTGGCACTGGCTTCCCCAAGTTCTTGAAATGCATCCTTGCTCACCCTAGGGTCTGGGGTAAGACTGAAATCAATCACCTTCTTCCAGATGAGACTTGTCCTGACACCTTCAGCTCATAGTGCCCTCTCTCATAGAGCTATCTTGCTTTTGTTTTTGTGTATGCATTTGATTTACTTAAATGTGTTCATGTTGTCTTCCCCAATACATTATAAGTTCTATAAGGACAGGGGCTGCTATATGTCATCACAGGGCTAGGTAATTCAAATACCAGGCAAAATGAAACTTTCTGCCCTCAAGGATCTTGTATTCTATTGGATGAGACAACACACACACGCACACACACACACACACACACACACACACACACACACACACACTATAACTATAACTATAACTATATATATATATATGTATATATATATACATAAAATATAGCATGAGGGTAATCAGAGATTTCTTATTGGGACCAAATTCCCCCAGAATATTCCTGGGTGAATTTCCTAGGCCATTTCTGGGGACAAAATTTCCAGTTCTGATGGACTTTTGGATCATGCAACTGTTTCTTGGTTTCCATGATGGCAGGAGGGGGAAGGGTACCTGGGTCAAAGAGGGTTCACAAGAGTCTCTGATTCAATCATTCAAACTAGAAGTGCCCTGACCTAGCAAAGGTCATTACTTTCTAGTGGATGATATAGTAATGGAGTTCCACTGTTAAATGTGATTGCACCACTCACAAATGTGTGGCCTGGCTTGCATCACGGCTGAGCAGAGCAATCATCAAGCACCTCCACATCAACCTCACCCTGTTATTCCCTATCCCCATGTCATTGCTCACATATTTCCTGTGCCAATATTTGCTTTCTTCAACTCTTCTTTCTTGTCTCTCTCCCATAAGCTCTCAGACATTTTAACTGTACATATGAACATCCTACACTGTAAATTGCATTTAAGTTGTATTCTGTCGATGTTAGTGAACTATCTAGACCTTGAAGACAGAGAGACACTGTCACCTTTATTCTGGTGGCCCTAAGACCCAGCACCCAACATTCTATCATATAGATACTCTCTTTGTGTCTCTCTCTGTCTGTCTCTCTGTCTGTCTCTCTGTCTTTGTCTCTGTCTCTCTGTCTGTCTGTCTGTCTGTCTCTCTCTCTCTACATGTATGTATGTATATGTGTACAAACACGTATATAGAATGTTGCAAAATTGACATGAACAGCAAATGCTGGTTGACTACTTCTTACATACCTCTATTCAGAATGCTATTGAAAAATGAGTAGCGGGCCTGTGATGACTCATATTACCCCCAAATTGCTTTAAACAGTGTGATTCCCTGATACACTGAAGCCTTTGTTTCTAGATCATAATCATTGTTATCATTGCTGTTATTATTCTTACTAACCATAATAGCTGCCATTCGATGACTTTTTATTGATTACAAGGCACTTTTCACATACCATCTCGTTTGAGACTCACAACAATCCTGTGAGGATGGGAAAGAAAATTTCCTTTTTCCCTATCTGGAAAATGAAGCTGTTGGATGAAATTATCTATGATGTTCACAAAAGCTCTGGCATTCTCTGTTGCTTTTCTACCTGTGACATTCTGTGTTATAAGGCTCCTCCATGCTCAGACACTGTTTGTTTTGTGGTCTGGGATATTTCTGATGTTCTGGAATCTACTGAGGAAAATGTGTCTTTCCTTTTGCTTCTCTGGAAGCTTACTTCCCCCTGGCTTCTTGACCTGCTTGGTTGTGGCACAATGGTTGACAAAAGGGTGCAAGAAAACATTCTGAACTAATTTGAAGAAGAATCAAGAATAAGAATTGAGGATCTTTGAAATGAATTCCAATTGCATTTTAAAAATAATATATTTATAACAAAGAAAGCTTTTCTGCATCTGAGTTGGAACGCCTCTAAAAAGAGTGGTTGGAAAGAAACCATGATGTTGTGGAGAAAGACTGGATCTGGACTTTAAGGAAGGACTTGCTCCTGCATTGCAATTCAGACTCTACAAGCTCCTTCCTGTGTTACTAGGATACTGACTGAGATGGGCAGTCAATCAGTCAATAATGATTTATTCATGCCCATGACGGGCCAGGCACCCTGCTGAGTGCTTGGAATACAAAGAAGTGGGGAGAAACTTCCACCATTCTCAAGGAATTCACAGTTCAATGGGGAGAGACAACATTCAAACTGTGTACAAACAAGCTACATACAGTAAAAATGGAAGATAACCGGTCTCAGGAAGGCACTGGGATTGCAGGAGATGAGGAAAGGCTTTTTACAAAAGATGACATTTTACCTGGGATTTGAAGAAAACCAGGGAAGCAAACAAGTGGGGAAGAGAAGGGGGAGTTTCCCAGGGATGGCAGATAGCCAGTGAAAATGCACTGAGTGGGCAGAGCCAAGATGGTGGAGTAAAAGCAGGAACTGACTTAAGCTCCTGCTCTAACCACCTCCAATGCCTATGAAAAAAAATTACTCTAAACAAATTTTAGAGCTACAGAACCCACAAAGTGACAGAGAGAAACAAATTTCCTGCTGAAGACAGCCTGGCAAGCCAACAGGAAAGGTCTATCACACCAAGTTGGGAGCCAAGTGTAGTCCTGCCTGAGCCACATAAACCCAACTGGCCAAGATCCAGGGAGGCCCTGACCAGCTGGAGCAGACTTCAAGAGAGTGAATCACCAGCAGTTCTGGTGGTTTTCAGACTTCTCAAGCCATAAACGCCAAAGAGAAAGTAAAAAGTCAATGAAGAACTCTGTTGCAACTGGGTGACAGAACAGCATGGCCTGGCCTCTGCCCCTGGGGTGAGAGGTGGCAGAAGTATGGCTGCTGCAGCTGCTTCAGCATGGCTGACTCCAGAGCTCCTGGCCTACAGATTGTAGGGGTCCAAGCAACCACTCAGAGGGTAACCACTCTTGCTTTTACCTGCTTGGATCTGGGTCACAGTCTTGGATGGCAGTCCTGGGGTGTGTGTCCAGTGTGCTAGAGTTTGTGGTGGCTATGGAGAAGATCCCCTCCTCATAGCTTGGACAACATCTCTGATAACAACTGTGAAAACCCCAGCAATTTGGGACACAGCTCTCTCCACTCTGGAAGCAGAGTTCTACTGTGGCAAAGAGCTCAAAATTCAAATAATTGACTGGCAAGATGGGCAAGCAAGGAAAGTGCAATCAGACCACAGAATCCGTTTTTGGGTACAGAAAGGATCAAAACATGGAATCAGAAGAAGACAATAAATTCAAAACTCCCTTTCAAAAACTTTTTCAAAAAAAAAATAAGAACTAGTTACAGGCCATGGAGAAGCTTAAGAAGGATTTTGAAAATCAAGTAAGAGAAGTGGAGGAAGAATTGGAAAGATAAATGAGAATGATGCAAGAAAATTATAAAAAGTGAGTCAACAGCCTGCTAAAGGAGACCCAAAAAAATACTAAAGAAAATAACACCTTAAAAAACAGACAAACTCAAATGGCAAAAGAGGCCCAAAAAGCCTATGAGGAGAATGCCTTAAAAAGCCAAATTTGCCAGATGGAAAAGGAATTTCAAAAGCTTACAGAAGAAAATAATTCCTTCAAAATTAGATTGGAACAAATGGAAGCTGATGACTTTATGAGATATCAAGATGCTATAAAACAAATCCAAACAAATGAAAAAATAGAAGGCGATGGGAAATATCTCATTGGAAAAACCATTGGCCTGGGAAATAGATCTAGGAGAGATAATTTAAAAATTATTGGACTACTTGAAAGTGATGATTAAAAAAAAGAGACTAGACATCATCTTTCAAGAAATTATTGAGCAAAATTGCCCTGATATTCTAGAACCAGAGGGGAAAATAGAAATTGAAAGAATTTACTAATCACTTCTTGAAAAAGGTCCAAAAAAGAAAACTCCTAGGAATATCATAAGCAAATTCCAAAGTTCCCATGTCAAGGAGAAAATACTGCAAGCAATCAGGAAGAAACAATTTTAGTATTGTGGAAACACAATCAGGATAACACAAAACCTAGCAGCTTCTGCATTGAGGGAACAAAGGGCTTGGAATATTTGGAGGTCAAAGGAGCTAGGATTAAAACCAAGAATCACCTACCCAGAAAAATGGAGTATAATGGTTCAGGGGGAAATATGATCATTCAATGAAAAAGAGGATTTTCAAGTATTCTTGATGAAAAAAACAGTTGAAATAAAAATTTTACTTTCAAATACAAGAATCAAGAGAAGCATGAAAAGGTAAACAGGAAAAAGAAATCATAGAGAGCTTATTAAAGTTTAACTTTTTACATTCCTACATGGAAAAATGATCATTGTAATTCATGAGACTTTTCTCAGCATGAGGATAGTTGAAGGGAATATATGGGGGAGGGGGGAGGATGATAGAAGGGAGGGCAGATTGGAGTAGAGAGTAGTTAGAAGCAAACACTTTTGAAAAGTGACAGGGAAGGTCAAAGGAGAAAACAGAATAAGTTGGGGATGGGATAGAAAGGAGGGAAATATAGTTAGTCTTTCACAATATAACTACCATGGAAATATTTTGCCTAACTAACTATACATATACAGCCTATATTGGATTGCTTGTCTTCCCAGTGGGAGTGGCTGAGAAGGGAAGAAGAAAAAGAATCTGGAAAGCAAAGTTTTTAAAACAAATGTTTAAAAGAAATTATTTTTGTTGTTTTTTTTTTTTTTTTACGTGCAACTGGGAAATAAGGTATACAGGCACTGGAGTATAGAAATCCATCTTGCCCTACTAGAAGGCTGGAGTGGGGGGAGGAATAGGGGAGGATATGAGAGAGAACAGACTGGGGGAAGGGGTCTTCAGTAGGCTTCCTATTTTGGTGTGGAGAGCAGGGGAAACACAGGGAGAAAAATTTTTAACTCAAAATCTTGTGGAAATAAATGTTGAAAACTAAAAATAAAGAAAGAAATTGGAAAAAAAAATAAAAAAAAAAAAGAAAATGCTCTGAGCCAGGACAGGATATGTGTTGAGGTGAAAAATATGGGGGTGATGTGGTCTAGATAATAAGTTGAAAGAATTTGGAACTAGTTGATTGTCTGTAGTCCAAGAGAAGTTACTCGGATTTTGCCTTGGAAGTAGGTCTCCAGTAAGGGACCCAAATGCTCGGTCCTTAGTCCTGTCTTGATTAACAGTTTTGTAAATGATTTAAAGGCATAGATGCTGTGCCCATCAAATTTGCAAATGATTCAAAGCTGGGAGTGGAAGAACATGGTAATGGAGATAGCTAACACACTGGATAATTGATAATTGACTGAAGATCTAAAATAATCTGAATGGAATGGGAATTGGATCAAAAAGTATAATGAAAATGTCCATTGATGTAAGTGAAAAATTTTATATTTGGATTTGAATAGTTAATGTCACAGGTATAAGTTGGAGGAAGTGTGGCTAGAGACTATTTCATTTGTGAAGAGGTCTGGTAGGTGAATGAATTAGGAGCTCAATTAGAATCAATCCAATTAAGTCCAATGAGTACCTGTTATGTACCAAGCATTTTTTCTAGGAACTAGGCAAAAAATCACAGAAAAAATCCATACCCATCAGGAATTCACATTATTTTGTGGTAAAATAGTGTGCACACATAAAAATAAACAAAACAGATACACAGTACATACAAATAATGTTTGGAGAGGAAAATGGCTTGCTGTGAGAATGAGGAAAGTTTTCATTTAGAAAGTGTCATCTGAGTTGAGCCTTGATAAGACTTTCCAGAGGCATTGTTTGATAAGGAAGCCAATATGTTGACTAAAAACTTCATTATCATTAAGAGTTGTATAACATCTATTATAAAGGGACAGAGATCACATCTAAGGCATTCTGTTCAGTTCTGAGAAGTAGTATATTATTGTTGTTGTTCTAGATGATTTTATTATTTATTTTTAACATTCACTTCTTAAAACTTTTTTTCAGAATTCTCTCTTCCAATTCCTTTCCCATCCCAAGAAAGCATGCAATGTGATGTCAATTACACATGTAAAATGCATTTCCATATTAAATATGTTGCAAAGACAAGAAAAATAAAGTTTAAAAATTATGCCTCAATCTTTACCCAAACTTCATCTCTTTGGAGGTAGATACCATTTTTCATTTTGAGTTCTTCATAATTGTCTTGTGTCATTGTATTGATCAACCCAAGTTATTTATAGTTGATTACTATTACAACACTGCTGTTACTATGTATAGTGTTCTCCTAGTTCTGCTTCCATCACTTTGTATCAGTTGATGTAAGTCTTTGCAGGTTTTTCTGAGAGTATCTTGTCTGTCATTTTTGATAGCATAAGAGTATTTCAGGGCGGCTAGGTGGTGCAGTAAGTAGAGCACGGCCCTGGAGTCAGGAGGACCTGAGTTCAAATCCAGCCTCAGACACTTGACACGCTTACTAGCTGTGTGACTTTGGGCAAGTCACTTAACCCCAATTGCCCTCCAAAAAGCAAAAAATAAATTATAATAATAAAAAAAAAAATAAGAGTATTTCTTCACAGTCATATGCCACAACTTGCTCAGTTTTTTTTCCTGATTGATCGGTAACCACTCAATTTTCAATTCTTTTACCCAACAAAAAGAGAACAGAGCAATATTGTTAAATATTGAACAACCAGTTCTTCTCTCACACACACAAATTATGCATCATACACTTTTAAGTTTAATTTGTATCAGTATTTTTTTCAGTTTCTTAAGATAATCACCAAAACAATAAATCATCTTGATTTGCAGAGTTCTTCAATTTCTGATGGGTAAATGCTGATGCTGAAAATTTAGGAATCAGCTCTCATAAGCCAGTAGGAAGCGACTTCAACCTATGCATGGTTCTCAGCATCATGGTCTAAGAAGAATATTGATCATCAGAGAACTTTCCAAAGGAAGTTGCCTAATACATAGAAGAACTTAGAATACATACCACAGAGAGAGAAGATGAAGATATTGAGGAAGAAGAGATGACATGGGAAAGCAGAGGCAGAGTGGAGGTTAAGAGCAGTGTTCCACAATCTGAAGGCCTGCCTGAAGGAAGAAGAATTACATATACTGTCAATGGGCTTGGAGAGCAGACATAGAAACAACAGGGTGGAATCTCCAAATAGGAAACTGAGGAAAGACTTCTTAGTAATTCAAACTTTAGAAAAGTAAATAGGGATGCCTTTGGAGGTAGTTTGATCTCTCCCATTGGAGATTTTCAAGCAAATGCTGGATAACTGTCAAATATATTTTAGAAGATATGCCTTTTTTTCTCTATGTTTCCCCTCTATTTATTCAATTGCCTATAAAACTTATTCCCTTCCTCTTTAGGTCAGTCCTTTTTCAAACATCACTTGAATCAGATGGCATTTGATCCCCCTTCCAACTCTATGATTCTGTGAAGACTCTTCCACTCATTGGACCCCATTGTTCTCATCAATAACACGGGACAGGAATACCAGCTGATTCTCAAAATTCTTTCTGGTTCTAATGCTCCAAGATGGCAATTTATCTTTATGGTCCCTGCTAACACTGAAATGCCAGTGTGTGTGTGTTGGGGGGAGGAGGGGTATGTGTGTGGGTGGGTCGGTGCTCTGAGGTTCCTTCCAAGTATGACATTCTAGAAAAGTTTTGTAGCCAATGGGTAAAAACTGTTTTCATTCAAGAAATAATTACTCAACACCCAGGAAAACAGCATGGAAGGTTCAGGAGAGATATATTTTCATTGCAAGAGGATAAAAGTTCAAATCCTGACTATTGGATTCTATCACAATGACCTTGAACAAGTCATTTAACCTCTACTGACTTAAGTTTCCTCATCTTTAAAATGAAAAAAACTGGACTACATGCCCTTCCACCTTGGCTCTTGTTTAGAGCAAAAAATGTCAGCCCTGCAGTTCTGTTTGTAAAGGGGCCATGAAAAATCGTACTTGAAAGATAACCTGGGGAAGGATTAGGCAATAGCAAAGGAAAATCTTCCATGCTCTTGGCTAAGACCAATAATCAGACTCAGGGTGCAGTCTCCCCTGAAGGTCCCCTTATGCTTCATGGGCAATAGTGGTTAGAGAATCATGTGAAGCCTCACTTGGCCTGGAGGGAATATGTGGCTCTCAATGGCCTTGTTCTTAATGCTGAACCTAGGGAGTGCATTCTGACTGATTGTATCTGAAAGGAGAGGAAAAAAAAAACCAAACAATTAACTGGGATATCTAGTTATTCCAGGTTGTAATTCGAGTCAGGGAATTTCTTTTCTTATGGTTCCTTAAATAGGATTGATCTCTCATATCTGAGAAGTCCCTCAGGCTAGCGCTGAGGAAATAGGAATTTCTGAAGCAAGGATATCTTTTAAGAACAAGATGACTCACCCTTAGAGGTCACCATAGGACATGAGGAGACTAGAGTAGAAAGAAGAAAGAGAAAGAAATTACCCCCTGACTCTTTCTCAGAGAAGTATGGTTATCGTCTCCTTTTCCACCAAATCTCATTCTTTCATGCTCCATTCTGTCCAAATGTAATAGAAGGTGGGAAGAAGTAAGGTAGGGAGCTAGCCCACCCTTGTTCTGCCTGACTGGGGTGTTCCCCATGGATACCAATCTGTGTCCTGGTCTTCTCTGTCAGGCTTCACTCTAACGCTTGAGCAGGTAATGTTTACCCAGTCCTAGGTGTTCCATGACACTCTACTTTTGCAGAGAAGTTGGGTGCTGACAGGAGGAGAGAGCAGAAAGTTGGGGGAAAAAGAAGACATACCTGTCTGCCTAGAAATCTTGGGGTTTGAGTTGCCTCCAGAGAGGTCAGACTGTGAAAAAAGAAAATTCTGGTCAATCTTTCCACAAATCTCCTGGGAGTCTTTCTTCCATCCCAAAAGAGTAAATAGTAGTGATGGGGTATTGTTTCATGTCTTCAGTATTTGGTAATGTGTATTTATGAGTCCTTTGTGTTTTAGACAATTCTGTGGTGGAGGAAATAAGGAGCTTTCTCATACCAAGCAAGTGCCAGTCAGACGAGAAGTATTTAAGGCCCTAATATGTGCCAGGTGCTGTGCTTAGTGCTGGGAATGTAAAGAAAGGTCTAAAAGGCTCCTTTAAAGGAGTTTATAGGCCAATGGGATAGACAACATTGAAACGTATGCAAATGTTATAGAAATATAAACATATGATAAATTGGAGATAATCAGGGAGGAGGCACTAGAATTAAGGGAGATTGAAAGGTCTCTTGGAGGAAGCCAGAGATAAGGAGGGAGAGCATTTCAGGCCTGGGGAAGGGCAGGTACAATGGATGGAGTCAAGGTGATGAGGACAAACAAGAAGGCCAGTGTCATGGGGGAGAATGAAATATATAAAATACCTGCAAAGGTAGGATGGGGCCATATTATGAAGGCCATCCAATGCCAGCAGATTCTGTATTTAATCTAGGAAGTAATTAGGAGGCATTGGAGTTTCTTGAGTAGGGTAATGAAGTGGGCAGACCAGCTCCCAGGCAGCTCAGTGTAAAGCTGAGTAGAGGATGGACAGGACTGATAGTTCAACGATATCTTAGAACAGTGGTTCTCAACCTTCCTCATGCTGTGACCCTTTAATAAAGCTCCTCATGTTGTGGTGACCCCCAACCATAAAATTATTTTTGTTGCTACTTCATAACTGTAATTTTGCTACTGTTATAAATCGTAATGTAAATATATGATATGCAGGATGTATTTTCATTGTTACAAATTGAACAGAACCCACAGGTTGAGAACTGCTGCCTTAGAACCTAGGATATTAGAGCTGGAAGGGGAATTAGTACACTGAATAACAAGGGTGGAATAGAATTTAGAATCAAGTCAAATCAACAAAGATTTATTATGTATTAAATATGGGCCAAGCTCTGTGCTAAGCACTGGGAATGCAAATAGAAGTAAAAGCACAGTCCTTACCCTCAATTAGTTTACATTCTAATAAGGGAGGGGATAACACATAAACGCTACCAAAAAGGCAGCCCATTCTGGTTCATAGGATGGGAAGATGGCATTCCTCAGGGCATGGTGCTTAAGTCTGGGGAATGAAGGGTGGTCTCTATCCTTGGTCAAAATAGAGATTTCAGGAAAAACTTCACATCTGGAGGTAGGGGCTGCAGGGGTAGAAGGAGAAGAAAGCAGTAGAGTCATGGTTTCAAAGTCTGGAGAACAGAAGAGGAGTAGCCTGAGCCCTCCTTTAGTTTGAGGAAGAACCCAGACCACATTAGATCAGATTGAGTTAGGTGCCATGGTGGAAAGAGCTTTATGAATCCAAAAGACCCAAATTCAAATCCTGTCTTAAATTTGCTAGCTGTATAACCCTGTTCAAGTCATTGAACCTTTCTGAGCTTCAGGCTCCTCATTTATAAAACAGATCCTAAGATCCTTTGGAGAATCAAAAGACACATTTGCAAAGTGTGTTGTAAAACTTACAGCCCTATATAAAAATGAGCTATGCATATCGCCTTCATCACTATCTTCATCATCAATCCATCCAATCCAATCCATTAAAAATGTATTAATTGCCAACTATGTGTCAAGCACTGTGCTGAGTGCTGGAGATAAGATTAATAAAAAGAAAGGCAATTCCTGCCCTCAAGGGCATACAGTCTAATGAGGAGAAGCAGGAGAGGGAGGAGGGGAATACTAGAGGGCACCTGGCATAGGGGTAACTTTTTCCAAGAAATTGGAACCAGGCAGAGCAGCAGCTGTAGAGTGAGCTGAGAGTCCAGTTTCTGCCCTCCACAAGGGAAGGCATTGAGAGGAGTTTTGTTCTGTGCTTTCCAGTTCTCCAATCAGAAGGGAGAGCAGACTAAGGGAGGTGGAGTCATTTAAGGCTTGAGTTAGCAGTCTGGTGGTAAGATTAAAGGTGCTGAATTTCACCTAGGGTGGGGGTGGGGAACAGGAATCCTGGTCCGTGGAGTTGAAACCAAGCAGATTAGCAGATGTAGAGTGGAGTGAGATGAGGAGGAGGAAGAGGAGGATGAAGAAGAAGAAGAAGAAGAAGAGGAAGAAGAAGAATGATCTATATATGTCATAGAGAAGGAAAAAGCCATTTTGAAAGTCAGAAAACCTGGGTTCTCATACTTCCTCTTCCATATGTCAAAAGTCATCTTGCCTTTCTGAGTCTTGGTTTCCTCATCTGTGAAATGAGGGGGTGGGATGAGATGAACTGTAAAGTCTCTTCCAGCTTTGACATTCTATGATTCTAGAAAATCAGACACATACGCAGCCACAGAATGAGCTACTCCACACAACCTGTCTTGTCTCCAGTAGTGGGTGTCCTTGGGCCATAGACCAAGGGAAGATTTGTTTGAGCATAAAATGTCATAGGGCTGACTTGAATGTAAAACAAATCTCTCTGACAGTTACCACTTTGCTAAAATGTTTTGAGAGTTATATTCACTTCAGGGCATTATGCTGAAATGAACAGAAAAATAGGAGGTGGGGGGAAGATGAGATATAATTCACACATGGCTGAGCATGGATGTTTCCAAGATTGATTACACAAGTCACCATCCAATAGCTGAGATAGTGTAGAGGATGGGGAGCTTGATGCCACTTTGTTCATTAATTTATCTAACATGCATTAAGCCCTACTGGGTGCTAGACTTTCTGTACATAGGGGCCATATATCCCTCTGTACACTTCCATGATCATACCCCATATAGAGTACTATAATCAGCTCTTGGCTATGCATTTTAAGAAGGACATCAATAAACTAAGAGTGTCCAAAGGAGGGAAACAAGAGTGGTGAAAGGTCTTCAGGAGGAAGAAACATGTCTCCAAGGATATAAAGGACTATTATACAGAAGAGAAACCAACTGACTCTGGCAGGTCCTAGAAGATAGAACCAGGAATGATGGGAGTAAGGAGCAAAAGGAAGGATTTACTAAGAAGCAAAAAGAGATTTTGACAGGTAGGTTTGCAGTAGATAGAGTGTCTGACCTGGAGCCAGGAAAACCTGAGTTCAAATTTGGCCTCAGACATTTACTAGCTATGTGACCTGGGACAAGTCACTTTACTATTTGCCTCAGTTTTCTCAACTGGAAAATGAATTGGAAAAGGAAATGGCAATCCACTCCAGTACCTTTGCCAAGAAAACCCCAAATGGGGTGATGAAGAGTCAGACATGACTGAAAATGACTGAACAGCAACAGTAAACTGAGGCTGGGTATCAGAAAAACTACCTGATAATTAGAGCTGCCCAGTGACATGGATTCACTGTCTTGGTAGATTGGCAAGCAAAAATTCCATAATGAATCATGCAGCATGCTGTAACAGGAATTCTTTTATATGTGTGGGTTTTGCCATATTGTTGCAGAGGTCCTTTACTTCTCTGAAGTTTGGTGAATCTCTGATTTTGTGACCCAGAAGGGGGGGGGGTCTTGTCCTAAAGTTTAATGCCTATTCACTGACCTTTCAAATTAAAACCTTGTGAGCCCAGATTTCTGACAAATCTTCCTTCCTTTCTGTTTTAAAGAAGAGGATGGATTCAGAAAACTTCCAGATTTAATAAGACTTGACAACTTATTAGATATGGGGAAATCGGAAGGGGTTAATGACAGGCAAGAGAAAAGGATGGCTCTGAGATTGTGTACCTGGGTGAATGGAATACCCTCAGCAGCAATGGAAATGTGAGGAATATGGGGAGGTTTGGAGGGCTAAACAACAAATACCATTTATGACATCTTAGACTTTCAGCAGAGAAAGGGCATTGTTCAATTGTTGCTGTTTCTTGTTCTGTCCTGTTAGACTCTGCGTGATCCTATTTAGAGTCTTCTTGGCAAAGATACTGGACTGTTTTGCCATTTCCTTTTCCAGTTCATTTTACGGATGAGGACATTAAGGCAAACAGGGTTAAATGTCTTACCCAGGTTCACACAGCTAGTAAGTGTCTGAGGTCAGGTTTGAATTCTGGAAGATGAGTCTTTCTGACTCCAGGTCCAGTATTCTATCTCCTGTGCCACTTAGCTGCCCAATTAGACCAGAAAGTTTCCTAAAGGAAGCAATATTTTCATTAGGCTTTAAATTATCGAATAGCATTCAAGAGACAAAGCAGGAGAGGAAGAACATTCTAAATTGTTTCAGTATCAGTGTGAGCAAAGGTATAAAGAGGAAAGCTCAGTGCATGTTCTAGACATGGAGAACTGGCTGGAGAGGATAGTACTTGGAGGCAGATAATGTAAGACAGGAGTAGGGAACCTGTGGCCTTAAGGCCACATATGTCCTTCTAGGCCCTCAACTACAACCCTTTGACTGAATCCAGATTTCACAGAACAAATCCTTAAGGCAAGGCGAGCTGGGTCCCTGTTGGTTGCTTGGCTCATGGTTGCTCTGGTCCTCTTGGGACCAATGCAGCAAAAGAACTATAGGGAAGCCATATTTCTGGGTTAAAAGGAGCATGTAAGCACATGAAGAGATGATTTTCTCTTCACCTCCATACAACTCTTTAAATTTCCTTATCTTTCCAAAAGCAGTGCTCAGAGTGGTCAAGTGGAAAGCATATTGATTTTGGAGACAAAGGCCTTCAGTTCAAATCCTTTTCTGACATTTGTGTGACCAAGGACAAACCATGTTAAACCAGTAAATCTTCTGAGTCTCAGTTTCATCATTTTAAAAGAGGAATTGGGACCAAATGACCATGAAGATTCCTCCCAGTTCTCAGTCTACAGTCCTTTGCTCTAAGCTTTCTTATCTGATTCTTCTTCATCCAAACTCCACTGACAATTTTTGAGTGGTCATTTTTCTTAGCTACTCAACTGTACGCCATCTCACACTCATAAAATGTTTCTTTTAAAATTAAACTTCTTTAGCCAGAGATGCTTGGACTTCAGGCAGATTTCACTTTTAATACATCATCTTAAGAAAGAGTAATAGCCAAAGGGTGAGGTGTGTGTGTGTGTGTGTGTGTGTGTGTGTGTGTGTGTGTGCATGTAATGGGAATTTGAGCACTTACCACCTGGGTTTTGTAATTTGGAGAAAAAGTCTGCACTCTCAGCCCTAAGAACCATGTGGCACTATCAACATCTCTGAGCTTTATAAGATGACCTTAAGTCATCCCCAAAATTTTCACCAATTCCCATAAGATGCAGACTAAGAGGAAGGAATGAACACTACAAGAGCTGAACAGCAGCACCTAGGGGACTATGTCCTTACATGTTCCTGAGAAGAGACAATGACTGAAAAGAAACAAACAAGGAAACTAAAAATGGATAAAGTGTGAGAGACTGGAGATATCAAAGTGGACTCTCAGATGCTGAAAGAATCTCAGATAAAAGATTTAGAATGAAGTCAAGATAGCACTGGACCTGGAGTCAGGAAGACCTGAGTTCAAATCTTACCTCAGATAGTTACCAGCTGGGTGACACTGGGCAAGGCTCTTAAAAACTATCTGCCTTGATTTCCTCAACTGTAAAATGGGCTTAATATAGCACACACCTTCTTGGATTGCTGAAGGGCAAATGAGATAATACTTGGAAAGTGGCTAGCACAGTGCCAGATACATAGCAGGCAATCGATAAATGCTTGTTCCTTTCCTTCTTTGTTCCCATTCTTCAAGGACTGAGAAAAGCTTCCCCAAAGTCTTCTCTTCCCCAGCCTTTTTCTCTGTGTACTTTTGACTAAGAATTTCTTACATCCTAAAATGTCATTTGCTTTCCTTTCAGTTTCTTCTTTGAATCCTCAAATATGTTGTTGGCCTTACATGTGTACTAAGGAGATTTTTCACCCATTATTTATGTACAGTGTTCTTCTGGAGCACAATTCCAACCATTTCATCTCCTCTTTCTAGTTAAGTTAAAGGTACAAATCCTTGCTAACTGCTGCATGGAGACTGATATTTTTCAAAGAATCTTCATTTATTAGCTAGACTCTTAGAACTGAAGGTTTAGATCACATATAATTCAATCTTCTCCTTTTAGGGATAGGGAAAGTAAGGCCCAAATAAAGTCTGGGACTTATCCAAGGTCACACACTCATGAGCCTTAGAGTTCAACTTGGAACCTCAAATTCCTGACTCTCATTTTAGATTTTTCCCCTCCATATACTTACATCTCTTGAGTAGTAATTGATTACCAACAAAGTCCTATGAATCTGTAGAAGAAAGGAGTTATTTTATCTTCTTGACAGAAGAAGAAATAGAGGTACACATATAGGAAATGACTTTTTAAGGACACACAGGATGTTAGTGGAATAGAAGGGGCTAGAACTCAGGTCTCCTATTTCCCCAGGCTCTTTCTATTCTATTGGGAAAATATTGGATTACATTACTCTGTTTTTTTTCTCACTGGGTCAATCCCCAATCTTTATATGTTATGCTTTGAAGTAACTGCATCAAAAATATTTACTATTATTAGCTGGACCTCCTCTAAGCAACATCACGTTGGATTGCTCAGGGATCAAGTGTCTCAGTCTATTAAACCTAGCACTCAATCAGCACTGAATACTCATATATGGCAGCACATGAAACACTGAAGAAATATGCTTAGAAACTTGAGACTCTGTGACATCCCTGTAAATACGTGTAGAAATTGATGGGGCAATGAAGGACACCTCTTCAAGTGAGAAAGAAGCAGCAAACAGCTGGTAAATGAAAGTAAAAGTAGAGGATTTCACTCAAGGTAGGAAAATCCCATTAAAAATCCATTGGCATATCTCAGAATGCTTGATGTACGCATTCTCTCTCTTTGGTTTCAGTTGAAGTTGTTTTTTTTTTTTGTTTCTTTCTTTGGTTTTTTTTAAATTTTATTTTAGTTTGCATCATTCATTTCCATGAGATTTTGAGTTATAGATTTTCTCCTGCTCTTTCCCCCACCCACCACCCCAAAACAGCCATCCTAGTGTGTCCCCCCTCCCCCACTCTATTCTCTCCTATGTCACTTTTTGATAGGGCAGGATGGATCTCCCAACTGCAGTGCCTGTGTATCTCAAGTTCCAGTTGGATGTAGTCAATAATAA
>CM053581.1:7016702-7066864 GCA_028627135.1 Pseudochirops cupreus | reverse complement strand
ATATATAAACCCTCCTATATAGACATATGTGTATGTATATGTATTTATAAATTTGTATTCCCTTCACCTATCCTCATACTGAGAAAAGTTTCATCAGTTACAATTGTCACTTTTCCATGTTGGCATGTAAATAGTTCAACTTTGATAAGTACCTTATGATTTCTTTTCCATGTTTATCTTCTCATGCTTCTTGTATTGGAGTATCAAACTTTCTTTTCAGTTCTGGTTTTTTCAGCAAGAATGTTTGAAAGTCCTCCACCTCACTGAATGACCATATTTTCCTTTGGGGATCTATTTAAACCCTTACTCCCATATATCACCTGATAGCTAACTCTTTCTGGTTTTAACTTTCCTCCCTGAATAAACAGAATCTTTCAGAATAACTCTGTAGATGAAATTCATCCTATGCTATATTGGAGGACCAGTTGATTAGATTTTAACAAAGTATTGGGCAAATCTCTAATGTGACTACATTGGTGTACAGACATTTAGTGAGATTTTCTACCACTGAGCAGTGAATCCTTTCTTCATGAGAACCTTTGTGGTTGCCAGGAGCTTTTAGGTACTTTCAAACAGCATGGGTATGCAAGGATCATATCAAACCTAGGAAGTCATGGGCAAAGTTGAACAAGGAATTGCTGGAGGGTCATGCTAAGATTGTGTGTGTGTGTGTGTGTGTGTGTGTGTGTGTGTGTGTGTGTGTAATCAGACATATACATGTACACATAGTATGGTTTGGTACATATCTATTGCTGTCTGATTATGTATATACCATGTATAAATGTATATGTGGTTCTATGCATGTATGAGTTATATAATAGGACAAGCACAATTAGGTTATGCATTACAAAAAACACCATACACACATGTAAATATATACACATATATACATATAAGAACATAGCAATCATAGACATGCATGTCCTTATTTGACTACATATGTATGTACAAGTAGATACACATGAATACATATTTTTTGTCTTTGTTCTGTTTGTTTTGTCTTTGTTTATTTAACCAAAGATAGACCAATGGGTCTCTGTTCATCTAGCAGTCAGAAAATCTGCATAAGTCTAAATGAGATAAGAAGATACATTCACAGCATTTTCCCCACAGAAATCATTGTCTGCTTTATAACCTTATGACCACTGTTAAGGATACTGTCATCTTTACATTTCAGTATGCTTGGACTGGCCCAGGGATTTCTCCTGGCTAGTCCAATAAAGTATAGGTCTTTCATGGTCCCCTTTAAATATCAATTTCTCTTAAGAAGAACCCAGTGGGTTCATATAATGAGGGTCTGTCCATCATATACTCTGGTAGACACCACTTGTAAAGATCCTTTGATGGATAGAGGTCTTTCTCTTAATAGACATGGACAGCTCAGGCTCACTCATGAGTAACTTCTGGTGTTAGGCTTATTAACTTAGAGAAAAGCCAGATTGTGGCCCAGAGAGAAGTAACTGGTCTACTAGGAGAGAGAGTTGGAATTTCAACTTCAGCTTCCAAATTACTGAATCTTCAGGTGGGGAGGGGTCTCAGGCAGAGGTCCATATGGCCAACCCATTCCTGAATGAAGTCTTTCCATAGAGGGATTGTCCATCCTTTGTCTAAAGGCCTTTATGAAATAGACACACCAAAAACTGAGGCAGTTTATTTGACTTTTGGATTGTTAGAAGAACAAAACAAGAATTTCCTTAGATTGAACCAAAATTCTGTTTCTCAAGGACTTCCTCACATTATTCTTCATTCTGCTCTCTCATTCCATGTCCCACAAGTTTTATTTTCTTCTTGATGAGAGCCCATCCCCTACCTGGAGACAGAGAGAATAGCCTTTGGTTCTCAGCCTCCAGGTATTACCTCAGTTTTCCAGAGTTGTATCTTATCTGGACAGCAGTCTCAAAACACAACTCTTCAGTGGAAGGAACTCCCTTTGTTCTTTGAGATCAGGACAGTCTTGTTTCTGTCTTTCTATCACTTTTGCTTATCACTTTCCTTGGCACACTTATTTTTCTAGATCATTCATTTTCTTACAGCTACTGAAAGGAAAATGCTAATTATGCAGACTGCCCCTTATCTGAAATTCAAAATCTGAGAGAGCTTCCTAAGGCACTAAGAAGGCTAGAGGATTGTGAGTGGTCACATAGCCTATATGTGTTAGAGGCAGGACTGGAACCTAGCTATCTACTAGAAGACCACATGGCTTCCCTTCCCTGGCACATACTTAGTACTCAAAAAAAAAAGTGTTGAATTCCATTAAATAGTGGTATGGCCTTGTAAGAGGGACCTTGTGGTATGAAAGAAGGAAAACTGGTTCCATTTTATGTTTCTGACCCTCTCTCTGTAACTGCATAGAGGGCAATTTTTCCTCTTGAGCCTCCTTCAGTTTCCTAATCTATAAAATGGGGTTAATTATCCTTGTCAACCAATCTCACAGGGTAACTGTGAACAAAGCACTTGGTAAATTTTCCAGTGATAAAGAAATGTGATATGCCACCATCCCCAGCACCACCATCATGATCACTCTCAGCATGGTTTCCACCATTATCATCAGCATCACAAGCACCAACATCATAGTTAAGACCATTATCACCCCAACCGTCATCTCCATCATCATTCCCATAAGTCATTGTGCCATTAGTAAGAGAACACAGCCTCACTAAAAATCAGTGGAGAAAAAAGTTCTTGGAAATAGAGAGGAAAACAAAGGACTTCTTTGAAAGGACATTTATCATGGAGTTCTAACAATCACGGTTTCTTTTCCTCACACTGCTCAGTCTAACCCTCTGGGTAATCAAAAGTTACACATTTTAATTTCTTGTGAATCTCCAAGTGCAGGATTATGCTGGTAATAAGAGCATTGGTCTTCAACAAGAATGTTGAACACAGAGGGACCTGATGCTTCTAGGGGATTAAATCAGCCTTCCCAAAGATTAGTAGAAATGTTTGAACTTGAAATAGCCCCTGGTGTAGAAACATGAGTCTTTCATGAAAGTGTTCTTTTAGGAAATACTTGTTTAAAGAATAAATCTGAAATCAGCCCATGCAAACCCTGTCTGCTCTTGGAGATCTTAAGATGTCCCTTGGAGATTAGATGTGTGCACATGCCAATATATAAACATTTGTATGTACGTATGTTTGTGTGTGTGTACATCTACGTACACATTTATCACAATACCTGGGGATGGCTAATAAAAGGCTCATGATTCGACTTGACCTTCATGTATAACTCTTCTTGACCCCATTTGGAATTTTTTTGGTAAAGATACTGAAGTGGTTTGTCATTTCCATCTCCAGCTCACTTTGAAGATTAAAAAACTCAAGCAAACAGGTTTAAGTGACTTGTCCAGGGTCATGCAGCTAGTAAGTGTTTGAGAGTGAATTTGAACTCAAGTCTTCTTGACTCCAGGTCTCACACTGTATCAATTGCACCTTACCTGCCCTTAGAGACCATTTAATCCAGTGATCTCATTTTAAATCAGAGGCATCTAAGATTTAGAAAGTTGGGGAAAGGACTTTCCTAAATTCATAAAAGTTGAGTAATTAGCAGTAGAAAGAGGCACCTAAATCCAGTCTCAAATTCAACACGTTACAAACAAAATTCATTATATTCTCCTCTACCTATTATTGCCCCTTTACAAAAGACAAAACAAAACACACTTTCCCTCTACCTAATTAACCTACTTGTATCAAGGAGGTACCACTATCTTATATTCATGTAGGTTTGCAACTTTAGGGTCATTCCAAATTCTTCCTTCTCCCTCACCACCACCATCCCCAATCCAGTCAGTTTCCATTTCCTCTTAGTCATTTCTCCATAGCCCTCAAATCCATCCCAATTCTTCCCATTCACATAGTACAACCATCAGTCTACTTCAGATCTTATCCTCTCTCTCTTTGATGGTGGGAACAGCTTTTGAATCATGTCCTTACTTTCATAACCCACTCTTCTCACCACTGCTAAATTGAGAATCCTAAGGTGAATATCTGACCCTGGGTTCCTTTCCCTGTTTAATAATATCCTGAGATTCTCTCTTGCCTCTAACAAAAAATACAAATTCCTCTTTTTTATATTAAAGAACCTTCATTATATACCTTTGTGCTCTACTTCCCAGCTTAGTGTATGCTCCTTCTCCTCATGTACTTTAGATTAAACTGAAATTGGCCAAGTTACAGTTGTCCATAGATTCTATCACATCTCCCACCCCTTCGCCTTTGCATATGCTAGTCCTCCTGTTAGCAGTGTACTCCCTCCTCTCTCCACCATTTGGAATACTTGGCTTCCATGAGACTTAGATCAAAGTGCTGCCACTTAGAGGAGGCCATACTTATCCCCTCCTTTCCCTTGGAAATTACTTGGATTTTTTTCTTATTTTCAATTAACTTTGTATTTACTGTTTTCATCCAGTAAAATAGAAGCTTTTTGAAAAGATGGCTTTTTAAAAATTTTTATGTTTGTAGCCCCAGTGACTGGAACATATTGGACATATAATGAATATTTGCTCAATAAATACATTAATATGTGCACAACTTATGTCAGATATGAAATTTACTGAAAATTCTTCCTGAGTGTATGGGAACAAGCCTTATAATGGTGAGAATACAGAAATCAGACTATTTTGTACTTTAAAGAAAGAAACTGAGTTTGTGGGAAAAGAAAGAGAAATAGTGAGTGTAAGATGCTTCTAGATAATCTGTCAAGCTTTAAATACTATACCTCAATGTCAAGACAGCAGGTCAGACAATTCAGAGATACCAGAACTAAAACTTATCTTTCTGGCCACTGCACTCCACTGCAAGTCAAATCCCTCCAAAAATACTTGAAGGTTGACATCAAGTCTTAATTCTTCACTTCTCAAGACTAAATGCTTCCCATTCTTTCAGGTGACTCTCACAGGCTATGATGGCTACAAGGGGCCTCAAGACCTTTCCCTACATTAGTTGCACTCTTGTGCTCATTCTCTAGATTCATTTTGTCTTTCCTAAAACATAGTGCCCAGGATACAAGGTCTACTTGTGGTCTGAGGACAGCAGGAACATCCCTTCCCTGTTTCTGGAAGTCACATTTTTCCATTCATGTCGATGTGAAAAAAGTGATTCAAATGAATGGCTCCATTCAACAGCTTTGGTGGGGTGCCACGTCTGTGTAAATTCATAGTCTCAGCACCAGACATACAAGCTAGAATGATGCCTGGTCCATGTTCACAACATGGAAAGAAAGAAAACACCTGGACAAAGGAGATGGCTATGTCATCAGATTAGGACAGGGCTTAGTATTGTGCCTAGAAATTCATTTGGTTGTTTTTCTTATTTTTTTTATCATGGGATCTGTGATTTCATCTGTGTAGAAAGTAACAAAATTACAAAGAAATTCCTCTATGAGTGCAAACGTGCATCTGCTCTTCAACATAAAATCTTAAGTAATTGCTGGGACACTCGGAAGTTAAGGGTTTCTTTCTTTTTTTTTTTTTTTTTCCAGATTGATGCAGTCAGTACATAGAAAAGTTGGCACTCAAATCCAGGTCTTCTTGACTCCAAGACCAGTTATTTATCCTTTCCACCATGTGGCCCATGGCTAGTACATAGTGGGTGCTTAATCAATGGTTGTTGATTAAATGAAAGAATGAATAAGCAATGGATGTTGAAGACATTGAAAATATAGTCACCCCTTCAACAATATCAATGTAGTAAAAATATTTAATCACAGACGATGAGATTTTAAGAATATAAAGATAGAATCAAAGCCACATCAAGGGATTATTTTTTGCAGTAGGGACCTCTTCCTCTGATGAAATTGAAGGGATTGCCTTCAACAGGCAAGGAAATATCTAAATACCTTTACAAGGCTTTAAGTAGCTAAGACTTAGAGGGAGTTCTAAATCAAGTTCCTTAATTGCAGATCAAGAGTATTCTGTGAAGAAGATTCATGATAGGGGCCAGAGGAAGAGAGAAGAGGATTTCTCCCATGTGTACCTATGAGCCATGGGAATTAAGAACACGAGTCAGCCCATGCAGAAGTTCTAGGGGTCATTTGATCAGAAAGGAAAAAAAAAATGGGAGAATAAAGATCCACTCTAGAGAGATACTGTTTAAAAAAAAAAAGTCAGTGTGGGAAGAAGAAGCTTTGAATAATGAGAAGCCTGGAGCAGAGAAGAGAACAAGCTATCAACTTGAGAGAGAGAGAACCCTGGCAGTCAATTTGCACCGTGGAGAAGAGTTAACACTATGAAACCAAGTGATCCTCAATCCAGCGGTGGCAATGTACCTGGAATTGCATAGAGATGATGAAGAGAGAAAAGCTTCCAAGACATGCAGTCTCAGTAATGCTTCATACATATGGTAGCTATGAGTATCTTATTATTATTATATAACTATAAGGTGTCTTCCCCCCATCTTCCCTTTAACATTATGCGTCTTCGTAGTAGAGCATACTCCAGTTAACTGGGGTGGGGGGCATGTTTTATAAATACTCTTTCTATGACACCATTTTAGTAAATGACTTTGCTGAGTTAATTGTATCTACCCACTAATAATGCAAAGCACAGAAGTAAAGGCTCAATAATCAAAATGTTGAGTCAAGATCCCCCTATTTATCACTTGAATCCAAGGTAAATGTTGCCATCCCATGAGCATTAACTAAGAGAGTAAGCGAGAGTGTTGCATGAGAGAATAAAAGTCAAAATTAAGGGACTCCACATGGAGGAATAATTGTTCCCAGCTACAAGTACTCAGGGAAAAGCTCATATTGAAAGTACGAATAGGATTATGGATTGAATTGGATTAGCTCAATAAACTACAGTGTGAGCTGTGATATGACCCTAGAGAGTAACTCATCATAGAGGAAGAACAGGGGTTACATTTCAGCCTCCCCATGATCAGCCTGCTGCTTCACCTGCCACTGCCCACTATGCCCCTCTCACCACTGGCCTAAGTCTGCGATGGCTCCCAACTTCTCTTCTGCTCTAGGCGGCAGACTCTCTAGGTGGTTACCACCATCTGAGCAAGCAAAATTCACCTCACAGCAAGTATCAAGCTCCTACTCCAAGATGCCCTCTTGGCTGTGACAGGAGCCATTTTTTGGATTCTATGCTCTGGGACAGCGGCTGCTAAGTATCCCCTTACCCATCTAACTCTTCATTTTCAGTGCAGCAGAGAAAGTCACTCAGCATGTACAGAAGGCACATGAATGGCTTTCCATCTATATCACAGATATCATTGTATTATCTCTCTCCAAAAACCTACCCCTCTTCCAAATGTTACTATTCTGGCAAAAGAATCATAACCTCAGGGTCACCCTGGACTCCTTAGTCTTCTCTAACCCCTCAATATCTAATCAGTTACTAAGCCTACTTCTCATCCATCTACTTCTCTCTATGCACAAAGCCCCTATCAACTCTCTAATAGTCTATTGCAATAATGTCTTAATTTATCTCCAGACCTCAGATATATCCTATCTCCCCTCTCTAGGCCTTTCAGCATCATACTGCCAACCTGCTATTACAAAAGCCCAGGATCTAACTAGCTCACTCCTCTACTCAATAAGACCCATTGGCTCCTGACTGAGGCCAAGACCAAATATGACTTCATCTTCATCTCATCCTTTTTCAAGTTGCTTTTATTTATGCTTTATAATAACTCATTAGTATAACAGTACATTGGATAAATTTAAAAGTGAATATATACATGTTTTGTGTATTGTATATTTGGGGTGTTTGCTTGACATTTTAAAAATATTACTGATTGGGGTGGCTAGGTGGCACAGTGAATAGAGCACCAGCCCTGGAGTCAGAAGGACCTGAGTTAAAATCCATCCCCCAACATTTAGCATTTATTAGTTGTGTGACCTTGGGCAACTCACTTAACCCTTAAGCCTTCTCCCCTCCAAAAAGAAAAAAAAATATTAATGGGGTGAAAATCAAAAAGGTTTGGAGATCAGACTAGATGGTCACTAAGGCCCTTTCTAATTCTAGACTAGGTACATAAAAGGTTCATCAGAAAAGATGAAAGAAGAAGAGAAGGCAGACACAGGATTTGCATGCTTTATGGGTTATCCTGTGTGGTTTGCAATAATCCCACTAATTTATTAGAAAATTTATTCTCATGCCAGGAGCAAAGGAGATTAGAGGAGACAGAATTAAGGTAAAAATGCTGGGGATGATCTTGTCGCAATGTCCAAGGGAGAGTTAATGAGTCTCAACTATGGTTTGGGTCACACAAATACATAGAAAGGACAGGTTTTAGGTGGCGTTAGGCTTCTCATAAGAAAACCATTCTGACATCCCAGAGGAGACTAGGCTGCCCCCAGGGAGTAGTAGCTTCCCCTTCCCTAAAAATCTCTGAACAGAGGCTGATGAATCTTTATTCAAGATGTCATCAAGTGGATTCTTGTTCCCACATGGGACCTCTGACCTCTCTTAGACCCCAGAGACTCAATGCTTCCATGAGATGGCTGTTTATTCAAAGTAAATGAGCACAAAAAAAAATGTGGGCTCCTTGTGGAATTGGCCTCTTTTCAGCCATCATGAATAGAGAATGAGATCGATTTTTAAATAACACAGCCCTGGGAGAGCAAATCGCAGACACAGTCACCCTGGGGTCACATAGTCAATACAAATTGATGGGGCCAGGGGGGCGGAAAGTGCTCTTTTAATGGCCATTGAAAATTAAGCATGTGAGAGGACTGCTGCCATCCTCCAAGTCACATTTCAGAAACTCCATGTCTGTTAATGGATATAATAAAAGTGGCAAGGATTCTGTAGATTTGTATGTCTTTTATTCTATATATATAGAACTAGTGTGGCTTATCACATTTCTTTCTTTCCTGTTCCCACCACAATTGAATTCAGCTCAATAGACATTTATCAAGCAGCTATTCAGAGACAAACACGAAACACAAGCCTTTCTTTCAATAACCAAAGTGACATTGAATCTCAAGAGTGGGAAGGGACCTCAGATCTCACCTAATCCAACCCATATATGAACCTTGAATGCCCCAATAAGGGCCCTAACAAAAAATTATTTATCCACTGGGAATCAGGCCCTCACTACTTCCATTCCACATTTGGACAGCTCAAATTTCTAGTGACTTTTCCTCATATCCAGTAGAAATGCCCATCTACAACTGCCCCTCTCCCCCATCAGGGTCCTCTACAGTGACATCAGACTAGTCAAGTCCCTCTCCCAAGTACTGATCCATATACTGGTACCTAATCTCTCAGTGGGCCATGATCTCCATGAAGGCAGGACTTCATTTTAATTCAACTATGTTCCAAAACACAAATCATAGTGCTCTGCAAAGAGTATAGTTGATTGTTATTAATATTAATCAATAGATTAAAATGAAAATCAATTGTTAATAATAAGCATTTATTAAGTGCTTCCTGTGTGCCAGGCACAGTGTTACAAGCTGGAGCTACAAAGAAAGAAAGAATTCATACTCCCAAGGAGCTTACATTCAAATAGGCATGATGAGAACATCTATTAATGTGCACAGAATATATCAAAATATGCACCCACTGAATAAATAAATATATATACAGCAGTTGAATGCAAGATAGTTAATAAATGTTTAGGAAATTCATGAAGGATTGAAAGAATATTTCAGATATGGGATCACTAGGAAGAGTAATTCCTAAGCAAACTGCCTTGAGTCAATGAAGCAGATTCCCATGGCAGAGGTCTGCTTCTAGTCACTGAGACCCATTCCTATGCCTTCTAGTTCCTAGCAGAAAGCTGTTCTCCACTGAACCCACAAAAAGGAGTGAACAATGGAAGCCTTGATTTACTGCTTCAGACAGGTTGTCCTTCCATGGATGATCCTTTAAGAAAACACATAATGAAATACCCAATTCCTTAACTTTCCTGTATTTTCATTTATGTCTAAGTAGGGGCTGGAAGATTGCTTTTCAATATACTATAGAAGGGAACTTCTTTAGTTATGGGTTGAGTTGCATGTTTCCTTCCAACTCTGGGTTTCTGTGATCTTTGTACACTTGGGTCCATGAGATCCAATCTCTCCACTAGGCAATGCTTCAGAGGTCATTCTATACAAAGTCTCCCAACAATAATAACTCCTGGAATTTCCTTGTCCGTTAGGCATCCAATCCCTGCTTAGAGACCTGTGATGGAGACAGCTCTTCCAAAGCAATTCTTTCCATTCTTGACTAGCTCATTGAAAGCTCTTAACATAGAAGCATGCATGTTAACCAATGAACAGAAGTAAGCATTGGTTAATGTTAGCCCTCCTCCTAGTACATTTTGCGTTATCACCTCTAGGAACCTCAGTTTCCTAATTGTCAAACTGAGAATACCTGCATTCACAAGTACTTACATTCACAGAAGCAAAAATATAACAGAAACAAGATTTATTCTGGCCTATCAAGGAGGTAGGAAGACCTGCCATCAAGGAGGAGGCAGAAGAGAGTCTTACACATTGCCTTCATGTCCCCCTAACCCCCAAGCTTAGGCTGACACTACTTAGACTCTTTATTCCTATTACTTTATTCCATCTGAGGAGATGAAGAACCAGCAGGTTTACCATATGCCCTGCCTCTGCCTCCAAAGACCCATCAGGGCTTACCATCTCCCTGACCCTACACACTGGAGACCTTCACAAACAGACATAACATATTGATATATATTGATATGCCCTAAGAACCCCTTCTGATGAGCCACTGTACCCTTAGGATCTCTAAGGCTTTCCATCATCTCTGAAACAGAATTCTCTTTTCTGTATTGTCTCCTGCAGTTTGACTGGAAGGTCTTTGAGATGAGGGACTATCTCAAGTCTTCTATGTGTAATTCTAGTGCTTATCTCATAGAAGAGGCTTGATGCTTAATGGAACACTGGGTAAATCCTGCTTTTGACAAGAGGTCCTTTCTGATCCCCCTTCATGCTAGTCTTTCCTCAGATGGTTATTTCTAAAGCAATCCATAGACACATCACGTTTGGACATATTTATTTGCATATCTTCCCCATTAGAAAAAGCTCTTTGAGAGCAGGCATGGTGTTGTTTTTTTTTTTTCCATTCTTGGTGTCCCCAGATCTTAGTACAGTGACTGGCAGATAGTATATATTAATAATTATTTTTTGTCTGACTGGATCTGTCTCTAGCTCTAATGCTATGATTCTGCAAACATCACTGGACTGTTGGGAAGAAAGTATTTTGCACATTCTAAAGTGCTACAGAAATGGGAACTAGCTTTCATTGCCCCCCTGGCTTCCCCAGGAACCTTTCTTCCATGATCAAGAACAAAGGCTGTCCTTCCTGAAAAACAGGCATCTGGATGTTAAAAGAGAGAGGAAGCCAGCCACGTGGAGTCTTGCCAGTCTGCTCTTCTGAGCCCAGACTGCATTGGTTGGCCCCAAGGAGAGGGGCCTGTTGTCAACACCCAGTGACTCATGCCTGAGAGGAATAGGTGGACCTGCAGACCCCAGGAGAAACAAAGCAAAAACAAAACAAAACAAAAAATGGAATAGTGCCACAAAGACACTTACTCTGTTGCTTCACTTTGGATGCAGCTCTCCCACTCCAGGGAAGGTAAGAACAAGGTCAAAATGAGTTTAGCTCAGCTTAAGGGAAGTCACCAGACCAGCTCTGAAGAGTCTAGTATAAATGACAGTGATTCACCTTCCATTAAATCACAGGATAAAGCCAGCCCCCCTCCCCCCCACTTTGATGAGACTTAGGGCTTTAGACAAAACAGTATGACAGGAGTCCAGAGAACTATGAAGTGGTAGGTCAGGGCCATACCACAGAGACTATCTGAGCTAGAAGGGCTCTACAAACATAGAATGTTAAAGCAAGGAGAAAACGTGGATCACAAAATATAGATTATCTGAGCTATTCTCTTCCACTGGCCTCTGGGGCCACCTTGAGAGGTGCTCATGGGTACTACACTTCTCCATTTGATGCTCAACTGATCAGTTTCACAAAGAGCAAACTCACTTCCCCCTCATTCTTTCTGCCACTTATAAGACATCACACAAAAGAATTAGAACTGTGCTGAAGACTTTTCTTGCCTTTTTAGAGCCTGGTTCAGATTCCCCTTGAAGGAACATTCACCCAATCCCAACTCTGAAGCAAAATTATTGTCCCGAACTCAAAACCATTTGCCTAAAACTTTTTCTTTGTCTTTACAAACTGTGACCTATTCTAGAAACTCTAGGACCCTAATGGATAAATGATCTCATCCATTGGAGTAGTCTCTCCACCAGGGCTGAACACAATCTATGACTTCACTCATGACTGCTCTTGGGACTCTCCAAAAATTATCACCTCTTCTCCAGGAGCCTTCTCCCCCAAGATATCTCCATGGCTGTGGTGTCTCCCTCCTCCCTGCCCCGCTTGCATTGGACAACCATTTAAGGAAATGCCTAGACTATTGATGCTTATTTCTCTCTATGTTTGACTTTTGACTCTGGATGTTTCTCAACCTACCCTTTCCCTCTTTCCAACTTCCTTTAATCCCTTGCTTTCCCCTAATATTAAGTTTCTTCAGTACAGAGACTATCTTTTTTCTCTTTTGTATTTATATTTCTAACACAGCATATTTCCTGACACGTAGTAAATACTTAATGCTTTTTCTGCCTACCAACTTATCATCTATTTATCTTGTTCATTTTCTTGTAGGACTTCCTCATTTTTTTTTTCATACTATGAGGATACCAATACAATACATAGGATATGTATTTTTACTGCTCAGGCTATGTCATACAATACAAAAAAGCCCTTTATTTGGAGTCAAAAATCCTGGTAGTTTAAAGTATCATAGCTACTAAATGAAAGAACCAGGATACTGAGCCTAATTACAAACAGAGGTCCACTTCAATGAGGATCTGTAAAAATGTTTGTGAATGGAAACTACCATGACCAAGGCTTTAGCCATGAATGGTATTGGTATGTATGCCCTGCCTTCAAACACATCATAATGGACCTGGACAGGAAACACCATAACTCAGTTTTGACTTAGCCATGACCATCAGTTCCTAGGCTGGAGGGACAGGAATCAAATTTCCAAGGGAGGAGAAATCACATAATGATGGGAGAAGTGAGAGGGATTCCTTAGGGTTCCACCACTCATGACCACATTCTGTGCCAGTGGCGGCATACTGCCTTTACCTTTCTGCATTGGTATATTTATGGGATCCAATAGTTTGCCTCATCTTAGCTACTGTGTCAAATATCTAAGAACCTGATTACTCAACCTCAGACTCACAAAAGAGTGATTGCCAAACCAATGACTGATCTACTTCTGGGTTTAATTTGATGAAGAAAAATAAAAGAGGGAGCAGAAGAGGAGAGGTAGGGAGAGAAGGGAAGGGAATAGTAGATAAAAGGGGAGGAAAGAAAGAAGACTCAATGGCATCAGAATAAATTTGGTTCTAGAACTGAGCAATGCTAAGGTAAGCAACAAAAGAAGCCAAGTGGAACAAATCAACAAATCCTGCTAAGTGAGGTAGGTTGACATAATGGAGAGTGAATTGGAATGAGAGTCAATGAATCCAGTTCTTCCATTTACCCATTACTGCAGTGTCAGATGTCACCTTCTTTTGCTGTGTCTTAACTTTTTCTCAGTGTGTTGGGTTAGACAGTTTGGAAGATCTCATTCAACTCTGCCACTTTCTGTTCTCAGCTTCCCTCAAGCTCCCAGTTCAATTCAACAAAGGGTTTTTGTTTGCTTGTTTTTTAGGATCAAATGCAAAATGTTCTGTTTGGCATTCAAAGTCCTCCATAATCTGGAGCCCTGTTACCATTCCAGTCTCCACACCTTACTCTCTCTACATATACTCTTCAATCGAGCAACACTGAACTACTGGCTGGATCACTAACAAGACACTTCATTTCTAGGGTCTAGACATTTTCTCTGACTTTCCTCCAAATCTGGAATGCTCTCCCTACTCATCTCTGCCTTCTGGCTTCCCTCAAGTCCCAACTAAACTTCCACCTTCTATAAGATATCTTTCCCAATCTTTCCTAATTCTGGTGACTTAACCTATGCGCTTTCCTATTTATCCTATCCTATCATATACATATACATATGCATATACATACACATACACACATATATACATATATGTACACATATATATCCTATTATAGATGTTTGTTTGTTCATTGTCTCTTTCAACACATTGTATCATGAGATCCTTGAGGGCAGGGAATATCTTTTGCCTCATTTTGTTTCCCCAGTGCTTATCACAGTGCCTGTTACATGATAGATAGACAATAAATATTTATTGATTGATTAGCCACAATAAAAGATCTTAGATTTAATGACAGAAAGAATGCCAGGGATCATCTTCCCCAAGCTCATTTTTTTATATCTTTTTAAATCCTGTTTTATTGCTAAAAAGGAATGGCTCTGTATTGTAGGCTTGGCTTCTTAGTATCTAGTGTGTGCCTGTGAGGAATGGGTGCACATTTGCTGGTTTGGAGGTAGGATGTATTTGGAAAATTGCCTGAGAAGCCTATTTACATTTTCTTTCTGTGCTGGCCAGATGCTGTGAAGGAGCCATGGGAAGCCTGCGCCAAGCCTCCAATTAGATCAAGGAGTTATTGAAAGTCTAGCTGTCCATCATAGTTGAAGTCTGGTTGCTTCATTATTCAGTCCAGAACACCAGAGTCTTTCTGGTTCCCTGTGAAGGAAACCAGCTCTGTATCCATGAAGGTCAGGAACTCAATCTTGGAGACAGTGTTTGGGGAGTTAGTAATCTCCCAGCCAGCATACTATTTTTTCAGAATTTATTTATTTTAAGTTTTCAACATTCGTTTTCACAAGATTTTGAATTCCACATTTTCTCTCTGTCTCATCCCTACCCCTACCCCAAGATGGCAAGTATACTGAGAAATGTCTCTTTCCAAATAGGAATGAAAACAGTTCAACTTTAATAAGTTCCTTATAATTTCTCTTTCCTGTTTACCTTTGCATACTTCTCTTGATTTTTGTATTTGAAAGTCAAATTTTCTGTTTAGCTCTGGGCTTTTCATCAAGAATGATTGAAAGTCCTCTGTTTCATTGAATGTCCATATTTCTCCCTGAAGGCTTATACTCAGTTTTGTTGGGTAGGTGATTCTTGGTTTTAGTCCTAGTTCCTTTGATGTCTAGAATATCATATTTCAAGCCCTTTGATTTGTTAATGCAGAAGCTACTAGATCTTGTGTTATCCTGATTGTGTTTCCACAATACTCAAATTGTTTCTTCCTGGCTGCTTGTAATATTTTATCCTTTTCCTGGGAACTCTGTATTTGGCTATAACATTCCTAGGAGTTTTCTTTTGGGATCTTTTTCAAGAGGTGATAGATGAATTCTTTCAATTTCCATTTTACCTTCTGGTTCTAGAACAGCAGTTCTCAACCTGTGGATCGTGACCCCTTTTGGGATCAAACAGGGTTGCCTAAGACCACGGGGAAAATACATATTTCCCATGGTCTTAGGGACCAAGACACCACTCCTCTATCCACCTCCAGGCAGGTTTGCCCACATGTTGTTATGCCCACATACGAGTATTAAAGGGTCGTGGCATTAGGAAGGTTGAGAACCACTGTTTTAGAATATCAGGGCAATTTTCCTCGATAATTTCTTGAAAGATGATATCTAGTTTTTGTTTTTGTTTTTGTTTTTTTATGATGGCTTTCAGTTAATTCAGTATTTTTAAAATTATCTCTCCTGGATCTGTTTTCCAGGTCAGTGTTTGTTTTGTTTTATCAGTCAGATATTTCACATTGTCTTCTATTTTTTTCATTGTTTTGGATCTGTTTTATAATATCTTGATTTCTCATAAAATCATCAGCATCTATTTGCTCCAATCTAATTTTGGAGGAATTATTCTCTTCAGTGAGTTTTTGAGATTCCTTTTCCATCTGGGCAATTCAGCTTTTTAAGGCATTCTTCTCCTCATTAGCTTTTTGGACCTCTTTTGTCATTTGAGTTAATCTATTTTTAAGGTGTTATTTTCTTCAGTAAATTTTTGGGTCTCCTTTAGCAAGCTATTAATTTATTTTTCATGACTTTCTTGCAACACTCTCATTTATTTTCCAAATTTTTCCTCTACTTCCTTATTTGATTTTCAAAATTCTTCTTGAGCTCCTCCATGTCCTGTGATCAATTCATATTTTTCTTGGAAGCTTTTGATTAAGGAGTTTTGACTTTGTTGTCTTCTTCTGCTTCTATGTTTTGATCCTCTTTGTAACCAAAAAAAAAAAAAGATTCTATAGTCTGATTTCTCTTCCTCTATTTGCTCATCTTGTCAGTCAATAACTTGACTTTTGAGCTCTTTGCCATGGTAGAACTCTGCTTCCAGAGTGGACAGTGCTGTGTCCCAAATTTCTGTGGTTTTGCACAGCTGTTGTCAGAGCTTCTTCTAGACACCCGCCTCAAAACTGTGAGGAGGATTGCCTCTCCACAGCCTCAATAATCTCTGCCATGCCATCACTCCTCACCCCAGCACCATGACACAAGACTGCTACCCAGATGCAAGCAAGGCAAAAACAAGAGAATCCTGCCTCAGAGCCTGCCTTCTGGTCAGTCTCTTGGTACCCCCACCATATTTTGGCCTGGAGCTCAGGAAGCAATCATCACCCACAGCAACAGCTGTAGCAGCTACCACCTCTGCCACCCCAGGGGCAAGGGCCACAATGTGCTCTTCTCTCACCCAGTTCCAACAGAGTTTCCCCACTGACATTTTACTTTCTTTTCTGTGTTTGTGGTTTGAGAAGTCTGGAAACCACCACAGCTGCCACTGATTGGATCCCCTGAAGTCTGCCCTGGCTGGTCTGTGCTGCTGGTCTGTGCTGGCACAGACCACACAGGATTGTGTTTTGCTTCCAACCCAGTGCTATAGACCCTTCATGTCAGTTTCCCAGGCTGTCCTCAGCTGGAGACATATTTCATTCTGTCATTTTGTGGGTTTTGTATCTCTAAAATTTGCTTAGAGTCATTTTAAAGATATTTGAGGTAATTGGGGACAAGTTCAAGTAAGTTTCTGCTTTTACTCTGCCATCTTGTCTCTGCCCCTTCCTGCCCCTTCCCTCAGTCATCAAACTTCTGGAAAACAGCTATCATGCACTCAATGTATCTCTCTATTTCAATGGTGGTGATTTTTTTGGCCATTGTGGAAGGAAGAGGAGGATCTGGAAGTAGAACCTCTCTAAAGAGTAGTGTTGGAGAGCAAGCAAATGCTATAAGCAATGGATTTGTGGGGCTTAGTACTTATCTCTAAGATTCCCACCTCCTTTTGAGGAGATTGAGGTACAGGGATAGGAAATGGCATCTCCAAAGCTCCATAGAAATTAAGCAGCAGAGGCAGGGTCTGAACCTGGGCCAGCTCTTTTTCCACTGGATGGTCTTGCCAAACTCTATGTAAGGAGATAAAATTGGAATAAGGAAGAAAAACAGCCCCCACCATCTATTAGCTCCATTCTACAGGGGGAAGTAACAGATCCACTGGGGAACAAATATAAAGTTTGTGCAAAGGAATAAAAGAGAGACTCATCGAAGATTCAGAAGCTTTGCATTGGATAAAGGTGATCTATGTTCTGATCCTTCATTCTACATCCTAAGATCCCCACCCAGACATGGACTGTTCTTTTTTAGGTAGTACACTCCCTAGGGCCCTTTCCAGAGCTGACATCCTTTGTTCTGTAACATAAATTTTATCTCATTTCTAAAACTCTAGGTTTTATATATCAAGGTCCCTCCCAATTCTGATATTTTGTGTTCTCTATTTCCCTCCTAGATCTAACATCTGTACCCTCAATCTTCTGTGTCCTGAGGTTCCCCCTAGCTCTGACATTCTTTGTTCTATGTTCTAAGGGTGTGGAGGGGACCTTCAAGCTCTGGTGTTCTGTGTTATATGATTCTGTTCAAAGACATAAACAAGTAAGGACCATAGACAAAATTGGCTTGAAATGTCTATCTTTCAGCTTCTTGGATTTAATCTGATTTAATGAGTTGTAGAAATGCAAACCTCTTTGAAATCGTAGGGCGCTTTGAACCCAATGGACTCCAAAGTGAATTTGTCCACATGCAGTCAAATCAGACAATGTTACTTTCTGGTTACCCAGAGAACATCAGGATTTTGCTAAGTATGTCTTGGGCAGCTAGGTGGTACAGTAAATAGACCTAGAGTTAGGAAGACCTGAGTTTAAATCCAGTCTCAGACACTTACTAGCTGTGTGACCCAGGGCAAATCTTTTAACCCTATTTGCCTCAGTTTCATCATCTATAAAATGAGCTAGAGAAGGAAATGGTCAACCGCTCCAATATCTTTGCCAAGAAAACTCCAAATGGGGTCACAAGTTAGAAATGACTGAACAATAACAAAGTATGTCTTAGTTGGAACTGGAAGTGGGAAACACCCACCATATATGTAATATTTGAGAAAAAGCAAAAATCTAACTATCTTCAGATGAACTTCTATTGCCCTGAAAGAAATGGAATGTTTCTCTTTTTCACTCTTGCCAAGAGTTTCTACCTGTTTCCACATGACCTTAGAAGTTTCATTTCTCAATCACACGGAACTCAGGGGAAGGAAAGTGGGAATCAGAATGTGTTATGAGGCTATTCTAGGAAAACACAGCATCCAAGGGTTTTAAAGAACCACAGAAAGTATCTAACCCAACCACAGGCAGAAAAAGGAATCTCCACTATTGAACCTCTAATAATTAATTAAACAACCAGCAATAGATATTGGGAGCTGGCAACCTTTCAGAAGAGCTGGCCAAATCTTTCCTCTTTGCTCCTCATGAGCTGTGGGTGAAAAGAACAGAGTGGAATTGGCAGCTTTGAAAGGGAGAGGGGAGGGTGAATGAGACTAGTTGCATTTGGAGGGTAATGAGATGGACTTGGCAGAGTTGGAGTTGGGTGTCCACCATGCCTAGAATGCATTTCCTTCTCATTTCTGAGTCCAAGAATTTTGATTCTCCTTCAAGGTTCAGTACAGGTGACAAGTCCACTGGGTAACTTTTCTTTCCCCTAATTATATCATACTTGTCTACCTACAGGTGGCATTCTTCCAGTATACTCCAGTTGTTGTTCAGTTATTTTTCAGTCTTTGTGACCCCATTTGGGGTTTTCTTGGCAAAGACACTGGAGTGGTTGACCATTTCATTCTCCAGCTCATTTTACAGATGAGGAAACTGAGACAAATATTTAAGTGATTTGCAGGGGGTCACACAGATAGTGTCTGAAGCCAGATTTGAACTAAGCAATATGAGTCTTCCTGACTCCAGGCTTGGCACTCTATCCACTGTGCCACCTAGCTGAATCCAGTTAACTCCAAATTGAATTTCGCAAATGAGCCCTATGAGAGAAGAGACTACTTAGAATTTGTTTTGATATTCCATGACTGGTACAGTCCCATGGCACACAGTAGCCCTTGGAGTGACTGAGGGATAGGGATAGGGAACATGCAAAAGAAGCATAGAGAATGGGGAGAGATTAAGTTGTGAATTTCAACTAACATTCTCAATTTGGTAGAAAAAAATAAGAACTTGTATTCACCATACTGTTAATGGTCAGACCTCATCTCTGTGTTTTACTGTCTGTGTGACCTTGTGTAAGTTAAACTCATGTATAACATAGGTGTGTAAGTGTGTGTGCACATCTGTGTGTGTGTATGTGTGTTTGAGGTGGGTGGATGGGCCAGGGTCCTCTACGGTCCATTGCAGAGCAAAGTCTGTGTTTCTGGAGATGCCCCAACCCCACCTATGTATGGGTGGTGCTGGGGCTCCAAAGTCAAAAGTAGAATTTCATCTCTGCCTTCATGGAACTGACTGCCAGAGAGAAAGGGCCAAGGGAGCTCCCTTTTGAGCGAGTCAGTCCTTTAAAGCAGGGTTTTCCTTTGGGGAAGGGGCGACAGCCATAGAGACTAGAGAAGAATCCTCTATCTTCATGATAGCATGGTCCAGTCCTTATCCACTTGATTAATGAGTTGTTTCTGTACACCAAGTCTAAATTTGTGTCTGAAATATTCCCTTACTGCTCCTAACTCTCCTATAGCAATTTGTTTTTTGTCTTTCTATGAAGCATTTCAGGTTGTATGAACATAGAGCTAGAGCCAGATAGGGCTTTAGTGATATCTAATCCTAGCCCTTCATTTCACTGATGAGGAATCTGAAGAGGCCCAGTGGATAAATGACTTGTCCAAGGTCATACAGCTATCAAGTGGTACCTTGATAGTTAGCATGGAAGCACAGGTCCTCTGATACTAAATGTAGTCACCCTTCTACTCTGCCATGTCTTCTGTGATATGTGATTTAGCGTATTATAGTTCTCTGTTTCTGATGTTCCTGAGCCTTACCCTACCCCTCAATTCTCTCTCTTGCTCTCTCTCTCACTCTCCTGTCTGTCTGCCTGTCTGTCTCTCTCTACACACACATGCACACGCACACACACACGTGTGTGTGCGTATGTAACATTTATGCATGTGTGTATAATATGTTCTACAAGGAGAGAGCCATGCCCTACATAAAAACGATAATAATCAGCATTTACGTACCACTGCCTATATGCCCCATGCTTTACAAACAGTTTTTTTTCATTTGATTCTCACATCCACTCTGGGAGGTAGGTGCTGTTATCATCTCAATTTTTATTTGAGAAGATGAGGTTGTTGTTTGTCCACTATTTTCAAAGAGGAGAAATGACATCACAAGGATGATGTCTAGACGTGTGGGTGAATTGGAGTAAGTGAGGCAGAGTTGTACAACATCATAGTCTTGCTCTCTCTTCCAGAATCACTGAAGTCCAGGGGCAAGACAAAAGTCAGCAGGACTAAATGACCTTGGCATCTTCAATGTCTGACCAAGCTCCAAGCACTCCATAGCACCTGCCTCACCCACCTTCATGGCCATTGGAAGAAATTGTTCTCATCCACCCATTCTGCAGGAGAAAGTCTTCACATTCTTGGGGTACACATCCCCCCTAACTCACCATCAGGTCTGAGGCCTATCAGTTAACCTAAACCTGGTTTAGTGCATTTGCTGAGATGTTTTACTGGGTGACTGTGTGAGTGCTTGTAACAGCAAGCACCCTAGCATACCCAGGGTGACTGCTAGCACAGGTTCTTTGTTCTGTTCTTCTAAAGGAAAACAACTCAGAAAGGGCCAACCATCTTATATATAAAATTTATTTAGTCCAGGGGGAAAATTCAGCACCCTGACCTTCTGAATATACAAACAGAAATTACAGATGGGCAAAAGATACAGAAAGAGAAAATAACACAATTTAACAGACCAACAGAAAGGGCTTCTAGCTCTCACCATTATATACATACATAGTTAGTTACCAGAGAGAGAAGCACCAAAATCTAGGTTTTCAAAGATGGGGGCCTCAATGGCTACCCAGAGTCTCATCTGACCAAATCACGCTACTCTTCCCATAAGTGAGACCCAAAGCAAAAATTCACCTCAGGGTATGTGTGTGTATGTGTATGTGTGTGTGTGTGTGTGTGTGCATACATATATATGTATATGTATATGTATATATAACATTCTCCAGGGTCCGAGAACATCACAAACTTTGTGACCCACTGACCAATTACAAAGTAACAAAAGATGTGGGCCTTCCTCAAAAATAAGCCTCCCCTAAGTAAGCTTCTCTTGTTGGTCTCCAAATGAGGCCCATTAAAGGGCTGGGAAGATCTTCAAATTCCCTTACCATTACAGTGCTATAAGTTCTTGGAGCCACAGGTGGGAGTCGGGTGGAAGGTGGACAGCAAAGGTATCAAATGAGCAGCCCTGAAAAGGGTTCAGCAAGTCCTCACCCTAGAGGTCCTAGTCCACCTAAATACCACAAACACTTCTGGAGATGAAATGTACTGAGGACAAGGGACTTGTCCAAGGTCACAGAGTTATCATGTGTCAGAGGCTAAATTTGAACTAAGATCTGACTCCAGTCCCTGTACTCTATCCACTGTACCACATAGTTCCTATAATTAGTACTTCTCCCCAGTAAACAGTATAGTACATTGCATGCAGTAATTCCTAATCAATCCATGTTCATTGAATAAACAACTAATGGCCTTTGGTAATGCTTTTATCTTTTCCCTTCTTGACCCTAGGATGAGTGAGCAGTTTTACCTTCAGAATCCCATCACTCCCCAAGAACAATTTATGTGGAAAAGATGAGCTTGTGCTACAGCCCTGAGTCAATGAACATTCAGCAGGGCAGGGTGTGCTCCTCTGATCCTACCCTACCTCTTACTGCTTGTCTACATCTGCTATTTCTAGGAAATATAAATTTGGGTATTAGCAGCAAGTCTTGTTCATTCCTAATGGCAAGAAGCAGAAAGATGGCTGGAAGGAAACTTATTTCATTTTTTAATTTGGAAGAAAAAGTGACAGTTCATCTGGAAAGTTGTCAAGCCACAAATAAAAGGAAGATTGAAATTTGGCTGCTCAAGGGGACTAGAGAAAATGCTTACTCCAAAGTCCATGTCTCCATTGGTCAGACCCCATGTTTGATGTAGGTGGTGAATTGTCCACTGAACAAAGAGAATCTTCTTGGATGGGTTTTGTTTGATTTATCCTGGTTTCCTCTGATCTTTCAAACTAGGGCCCTGTTGGCCCTGCTGTCTGCAAGATGGGATTCTAAGGTTTTGAGCTGGAAGGGTACACAGGGTATAGGTCTAAACCAGTGGTTCTCAACCTTCCTAATGCTGTGACACTTTAATACTCATATGTGGGTGTATCTGCATGCGAGCGTACTTGCCTGGAGATGGATAGAGGAGCAGGATCTCGGTTCCTAAGACCATTGGAAATGTGTGTTTTCCAATGGTCTTGGGCGACCCCTGTGACCCCTGTGAAAGGGTCGTTTGACCCCCAAAGGGGTCGTGACCCACAGGTTGAGAAATGCTGGTCTAAACCCTTCATTTTCAAAGATGAGAAAATTGATACCCAGTGAGAGAAAGAGACTTGGCCAAAGTCACACAGGTAACAACAAAGATGTGATTTAAAATTGCATCTCCTCATTCAAAATTCAAGTCTCTGAGTTCTGTGTATCCTCAATGTTCACCATAGTGTCTGACTCATAGTAGGCGTCTATTGACTGGTGAGTCCAGGACAGAAGGAAACATTCTGGAATATGAAGTAAAGGAAGTAAAAGTCATTGTGGTATAATGGAAAGAGCCTGGGGCCTCAAGGTACTTAGTCACTGAGTCATGGGCACTTGCCAGCTATGTGCTCTGGAGGGGGGGGGGGGAAAGCCGGGAGGGAAGAGATCCTTTACCTTTATGCGTCAAGATTCCAGTATTCTTTCTGCCACTTTTGGCTGTCACTTCTCAAGTGGGCATATCTGCATTATAACAAATGCTGTTCCCTGACTTTGCACTGAGTCTCATTGGCAGGAAACAGCTAAGGAGGTGAGGTAAGAAGGGAAAGCCAGTCTGGGCAGAGTTGACCATGAGATAGATAGAGGTAGATTTTCTATGAAGACAGAGAAGCCATGGCCTGGGATTCCATAGCAGCATCACTCCAGGAAAAAGATACCAACATGCTTACAGATCCAAAAACCTCTCAACTCTTCAGGGTGAGCTCACATCCACTACATAAGCTAATTTCTTCTTTTTTGTGGTGTGAAGAAATAAAAAGCACAGGGAAATGACATAGAAATGGTGTAGAGTAGAGCATAAGGTCGTATTTCATAGGCTAAAATTTAATATGCATAAATGTGAAATCTTAGAAACGCATTCAAAAGAACCAACTGGAAAAGTACAAGTGGAGGAGACCTAGCTACCTTGCAGTAACTGTGAGAAAATCTAGAGGTTTGACCAGATGGCTTACTCAATAGGCAACAATAGTGTGCTACCAAAGCTAAGGAAATTAATGGAAACATAGGTGACAGTAGAAGAGAAGAGTTAAGTCTATGCCCAGCCCTGGCCAGACCCCTTTAGAATGGCCTGTTCAGTGGCAGACACCACATTTTAGGAAGGAAATGAATGAACTGAAAAGCATCCAAGGAGGATGACCACGGTAGGAGCTCATCACATCACAATCAATCCAACAAAAAGCCTTTGTTAAGTGCCAACTACACACCAGATATATATTGATATGAAGATCAGCTGGAAGAATTAGGCACCATTCACCTAAAGACAAGATAGATGAAATATATGGGCAGGGAGATGATTCCTGAAGCAAACAGGTAGCATTGTGGATAGAGTCCTTTGATTTGGAGTTGCAAAAATTACCAGTTGTGTGATATTAGACAAGTCATAACCTCTCTTAGCTTCAGTGTCTGCAGCTATAAAATGAGGGTAAAAAACAGTAGTCTCTGTCTCCCAATCAGCATCAAATCAAATAAGACCCATGCAAAATGCATTGCCAATGTTTAAGTGCTCTATAAATGTACAAATACAGGCAAAAAAAACAGTATGCAAGCTCACATTTTAATGGTGGAAGAAGGCACACAAAGGAGAGTTGGAAAGAGTAGGGTGGCATGTGCAAAGGCATGGATGGATATGTCTAGGAAGTTATATGGAGGTCTCAGTGCAGTCTTGTTTCAGTCATGTTGGACTCTGCCACTCCCATTGGGGTTTGCTTGGCAAAGATATTGAAGTAGTGCACCATTTCCTTCTCCAACTCATTTTACAGATTGAGGAACTGAGACAAATAGGGTTAAGTGAATTGTCCAGGGTCACACAGCTAGTAAGTGTCTGAAGCCAGATTTGAACTCATGATGAGAAGTCTTCCTAACTCCAGGCCCAGACCTCTATCTACTGCGTCAACTGGTGAAGCAAAATAAGATCAAAACTAGCCTACCGAGACCTAGGGTAGCTCAGAGTAGAGGAGGAGAGTGCAATTTTCCAGTAAAGAAAGAGTAAGATGATGGCTTGAATGAAGTTGAGTAGAAGCCTGGAAGGCTGGAGATAGCCAGGAACACAACTACCTTAGCCACAAAGAGACAGTTGTTCTGACCTTCTGGTTACTCTCAAGATCCTTTCATGATTTACTGGTATCACTCACATGATTGCAGAAACCAATCTTCCTGGTTTCTCACCTTGGTCTACCCTACCTGACCCTTTGGGTTAAGTAAACAGTGGACACTGAATACATGTCACCTTGGATGGAGAACATAGAGAAGAAAAGGTTTACCTGAGGGAAAATTATTGGAATAGTATTAGCAGGCATGTCTGTGGCATTCAGGCTACTGGCCTCAAATGACTACCAATATTAGTCATTTGTAATCATAGGTTTATAGATTTAGAACTGGAAGGGGCATGAAAGACCACCTAATCCATTTGACAGATGAGAGAACCAAGGCTCAGTAGTTAAATGATTTAATAGATGACATTACAAATCTTGCCTATAAATAACAGGTAAGATTTGAATCTAAATCCTCTGACACCAAATCCAGCCCTCTTTCCACCATACCAGACTTTCTATTCTACTATCATTCGTTGACTTCGTGGGGATGACTGAGGGGCAGCTGATAAATCTGACAAAATTACAATTCCTTAAAGCAAAATACTCCAATAGATACATGAGCTCATCTATTCAGTAGCTCCCTTCAAATGATACAGACTTGTGAATGAGCCTATAAGGCAGAACTTTGTTGCACCAAGCTGAAGGCTTTTTTTGATCTTATTTTATTTCCTTCTATTTTGCTCCCCTCCATATACTCTAAGATGCAAGCACACTTCTTACTGTGCCCTACATGGCATTCTGTCTCTCAAGCCTGGGCCTTTGTCACACCTGTTCCCCATGCCTGGAACGAGATCAAAGTTCCTCTTGCCTGCCTCCTCATTTACCTGGCTTCTTTCAGGCCTCAGCTCAGATTGTGCCTTCTGCAGGAGGACTTTCCCTGACTTTTCTAGGCTAATGTCTTCCTTTCTGAGATCACCTTCTCTCTACTCCACATGTATTGTATGTGTCTAGTGATTCACATGTTGTCTCCCTCACTAGATCGGGAGTTGTTGACGTGGGAGACATTTTTTTTGCCTCTCTTCATCTCCCCAGGGCTTAGCACCATGTCTGGTTCATGGTCAGTATTTGATAAATGTTTCTTGGCTAACTGGCAATAAGCACAAAGGAATCTTATATTCTCTACCCCTTTCAGTCAGTTTTGAGATGATAAAGATGAGGTCCATTATTGAACATCATTTAGTAATGCTTGTTGATTTCCTACTAATTCCATCATCCATAGATGGCTGTCATGGAGATGATTTCTAGATAAGACAATAGGCATGTAGGTCAGAGATTAATCATGTTTTCTCAGTTGCTTCTTATTCTGTATTAATAAGGGCTAGAATTTTTTTCCTGGACTTTTGGGGTATTTCTGGACTTCTAATACTTTCCATATTGGTCACTCATGCCATCATAGGAGTTGCTGCCTCTAGCACAAATAAACACATTTCTAATCCTACTGTGATCACACAACATGGTGTACAGTTAACCCAGCATGCTCAAAGGCTGTGTCAGCAGAGCATTAGCTCAAGATTTTCCTACCATTCAGGGAAGACTTTTAGTGCCACCCTTACAATGGACTATTTCATCCTCAAAGCTCAACCTACATAACTAGAGAAAGGCATATCACCAAGGTAGGACAACAGGGCCTGTTATTATTGGGGATAAGGGACTGGGCCAGTGATTTCATCAATATAAGGCACTCTCAGGTGAGAATTTATGATCTCAGAAGAGTTATCAAAAGCCGATGGTCACATTCAGGGTCAACAGGTAGTAAATATCAAAGGTAGGACTTGGTCACAGAACTTCATGAGTCTCGTTTTATATTATACTACATTACTCCTCTATTATTAGTAGTAGAAGCTAAGCCAAGAATGCCCATGACTGCTTTCATGACCATACTGGAGGGTATTTAAGGGCCTATCTCCACAGAAATCTTCCCAAGGATCATTTGGATAAGCAGCCAAAACAAATCAACTGAAATATGTCTTTGAAACTCTGAGGCCCTTAGAAGGAGAAGGAGAGAAAGCTTGAGAAAATAATTTGAGCTAATAAGATTGATCCAAGGTAGAATCCCATTCCTCGCATCTAGGAAGGCAAACCCTAGTTTCCTCCAGCCTCTCTGCAATTCTATCCACCTGAATTTCTCTGGGAGCTGGCCTTCCTGAGGAGCTTAGTGTCTGCTTGTCATTCTTCTTTCCCTTTCAGACAAGGGGAAGGAGGAGAACACAGACCACTGAGATTTTAGGTCACTCTTTTATGTGGAATGATGGCAAGGAGTTTGACATTTGGCAGGTGGCTGACATCTTGATTTTATGCACTTAGACATGGGATGGCAAATAGAAAATTGGATGTGGATTTCTTTTTAATGTTTCAGTGGATTGATATCCCTTGGGAAGCAACAGGGAGACAGGCAGGTGTGACGGTGATAGACTTGTCAGCAACCTCAACCTGTCATCCCTCACTGAAGGGTGGGGTGAAGAGATACTCCATGGGGATCAGATCGGGAGCATCCTTCAAACAGACTTGCACAGACTCCTTTCCAAATGATTGGGTGCAGTAGAGGCCAACCACACGTTCAACAACTCAGCTTTCTTTATATTGAAAATAATGAGGCTTTGTCAGGGTCCACTCAAAAGTCAAATCATACCTGAAGGGTCAGAACCTTAGGATACTGAGGGCCATTGGGCCCCTCAAATTATCCCAATAGCTGGCACTGATGGATCAATAAATCTTTTCAAGCCATAACTTTGCTTCATCCTCACAATGATCTGGAAATTCAGGAGAGGAGGGAATAGTCACCCCTCTTTCATATAGGACAATTGAAGCTCAAAGTTGAGATGTGAGCTGCCAAAAGTCACATAGAAAGGACTTGAACCCAGTACTCTGAGGAATCTGAGTAGCTGGCCTTCCAAGAAAGACCTTTCATTGGCTTATTTGCCCATTAATTAATCCTTACCCTTCTACCATTACCAACTATTATATATAGGGCCAGAAGCTCAGGACCTCCTACAGTAACAGTTTAAAATAAGGTAAACTGAGGCACAAAGTTCTGAGTATGACCAATTAATTGGCAAAGCATGAATCTGCCAATAAATAGATCTCAGCTTCCTCTGCAAACTGAGATGAGAAATGAGGGAGACATTTTTATAGGTTTGGGGGAGTAAAGAATAAAGAACAGAACAACATAAGTGGTGTGGGATTGGAGACACCATTATTGGTAACATAGCTAAGGCATGGAAGACAATAGGATTAATTGGAAGTTTGGTAATCGGGGTGGGGGGTAGCAACTACCCCCTCCTTTCCTGTGAGTGAGAAGTGTTTATTGTCTGAGTCCACTGGTAGGGTTACTAATAATGGCCCAGACTTTTGGACAGAAAACCAGACATCCTTGGTGAGTAGCTTTCAGCGTAAAGCTGTTTGGCCCACCTCCACTGTGGACCCAAAGCGTTGCCCCAGGTCAGCTTGTTCCTTGAGGCAAGAACGGATCAGCTTAGCAAGAGCATCAGATTTCTAAACTTGACCTATTAGAGACCAGTTGAACTGAGTTCAGAAACAGACACCCAAGACTTAAGCAAATACAGGACAAAAGCAGTTACAGGACAAAATCTATTAAGTGTAAGTAGGATCAATAAGAAAATGATACAGAACCAATCGATGATTTCACAGCTGTGTTCCTAGATCCACCTACAATCTTGTCTCTAACAATCAGGAGAGTGTCCAAGATAAAGGTGCTAGATGTAAGGGCCCAGGTGCAGCGAGGAGGAGGAGGGAGTGAGTTCAGACAGGAGCATTCAGCACAGGTTGACTAGAATTAGAGTGAAAGTGAATAATTCATAATAATAGCAATGATGGTGATAGTGAAAAGCCAACAGTTGTTTACCTGCTGGAGGTTTTCAAAAGAATTTCCGTACGTGATCTCATTTGATATTGGGAATCAGATCAGAAAGGGCATTTCAATACGTCCACTCCTTGAAGGGTTTCATTTCTGAAAACTCAGATGGGATAACTCTGCCCACACCTGGCCATCTCCATTAATCGGAAGTTCTTTCCTCCAGTGAACAGATAAGACACGAGCTTGAACTCGGAGTCAGGGAGGCCCCAGTTCAAATCTTACCTGCTGTGTGATCCTATGCAAATCACGCATACTCTCTTAGCTTCAGTTTTACTATTTGTAATATGGGAATAATAATAGCACCTATTCCTCTGAATTAGTGCAAGGATTCAATGGGAAACTGGATGTAAAGCGTTTTACAAGCCTTCCAAGGCTATATACCCATGAGTACACTAGAAACACTAACACTGACCTCCAGACGAGACTAGAGAGGCTGTGTGGTCCATTCGGAAGAATAGTGAAATTAGAATCAGGACACCTGGATTCCAATCTTATCTCTGAAAGGCCCTACTGCCTGCCCAGGTTCATACAAATAGCAAATGGAAGAATTAGAACGAATGTCCAGGCCTCTGACTCCTGACCTGGGTTCCTTCCTTCCAATCTACTGTCTTTTAGCAAAGTTTAAGGCCAGTACTCAGTATGATACCAGTTGCTGCCTCCAAAGAACCAATTAACTGGAAAGAGGATAAAGCCTGCAGTTAGAGAACCTGAGCTCAAATTTCATCTCTGACTGTTTGACTTTGACTAAATCTCTGCCCCTCTGTAGGTCACAGAGAAAACTAGTGGAACAGTAGACAGAAAATTAGGCCTGGAGTCAGGAAAACCTGAGTTTAAATCCAGTCTCGGACACTGCCTCAGGTTATGACCCTGGGAAAGTCACTTTACCACTATATGCCTCAGTTTCCTCATCTGTAAAATGGGCATCACAATAGTACCTACCCCCAAGGGTGGTTTGAGAATCAAACTAAATAATTTTGTAAAGCACAGCATAATGTCTGGCAAATAGTAGGCACTTAATAACTGTTTGTTCTCTCCCCTTGCTCCCTTCCATCATCATCATTTGAAAATGAAGAGGCTGATAAGAAAAAGTCTAAAGTCAAATTCATCTCTAAATTCATAAGCATGAAATTGCTCCCCAAAAGTCACTAATTGTGAGCAGAACAACCCCTAAACTGGTACTTGTATATGGGGGATGGGGAAGCTGCTGGGTGAAGCAAACTTGGGGTCAACAGAAAACAGAGAGCTCAGATGCCCACAGCAGCATCAGCCAGAGCTCCATTAAATTGTCTCCGGTGCTGGCTGGACTGTATTCCCATCTCTTAGGAAGGGTACCCTTCCGAGCCAGCTCTTCCTGATGTCTGACCCAGAGCTATGCCGACCTGCTTCAGAATATGGAATCTTCCATGAGCACTCATTGAATGGCAACAAGAGCGCTTGGAAAATCCATTAAGCAGAAAGGAAATAGGAAGAATTGTGCTCAAGTTCCAAGGAGAAAGGCACTTGCCAACAACAGATGGTCCCTGCAGAAGAGGGATAGTGATTGTCACGTTCCATGGGTACAGATAGAATTCACTGTGGTTGTATTTGAGTGTTTGTATTTTGTTACTTTAATGTTGTTTTTTTTTTAATTATTTAATGTTTATTTTAAATAAGGAAAGAAAAATAATTCTGTGGTCTACAGTTCTTACGATGCCACTTTCCTGCTCAAGAACCATTGGGGAAGAGAAAGACAGTTGTAGAATAAAAGAGAACCAGAGAGATATATAGGAAAAAGAGAGGATAAAAAGAGGGAGAGGGAGAGGGAAAGGGAGAGGGAGAAGGAAAGGGAGAGAGAGAGGGAGAGGGAGGCAAATTTCCTAGAGAAATCAAAATTGATTAACTCAGCCTGACACGGAAAAGGGTCATCTTATTCTCTGAAGCAAAGAAGAGAGAAGGGAAGATTTTGAAAGACTGAATATGAGAGAGGGGAAGTGAGGGAACCCACAGACCTGTCTCTTGCCTTTCAATATCAGAGAAAACAATGTATTCTGCTTAGAGAGAAAGGGAGACGCTGGCCTACAGGCTTAAAGAGGGAAGGGAAACTTCTGGAAAATGTATTCCAGCAAATGGGATAATGATTACCTTGGGGATTAACAAAAGGATTTCCATGTAACACTGAGCCCGCAACTGAAACGAGATAACACATACCTTTACTATACCCAGTGAGCAGTACTTTCTGATTTTGTTCAGGAACAGAAAAAGTAGTTAGTAGGGTCATGAGGTAGGAGATCAGCAGGGCAGGCATTGTGGAAAGTCCAAGGAGAAATGAATGAAAGGTAATGGATAATGCCTGCCTACACTGGTTGGCTAGAGGAGACTGTGAAGAAAAGAAAGTCCAGAATGGTGAACAAATACTGAGGTGATGGAGGAATGGAAATAAAGGAAGGATTAAAAACAGGTAAGGAGGGGCAGGATCATCAAAAAGGGAGAAGAGCAGGAGATGATGATCAGAGGGAATTGTTTTAGAGTCTACTGCCATTGAGGTGGGGAAGTTTAGGATGAAAAATGAAATTTGAGGCATGACTGGGCAATGAATGGCTGAAGGAGAGCTAAGGCAGATGTTCCGTGCATGGAGGAGACAGATGAATGGGAAAGCCAGGATATTCTGAGAGCCAAAACTGGTCCTTCTGGTGGGAGTAAAATTCAGATGTTTTTTAACAAAGGCACAGATGGGCTTTCAACAAGTGCAAAATAATGAGGTCAGGAGTTGGATACAAAGGCAGACTATAAGTCAAGCACTTATCTCCCTGATGCCAGAGGGTGACCTCACAGTGACATGAAGACACAGTCCTAAGAATTAGAAAGGCAAGAGGCCCAAGCTTCCAGCCATATGGGAGTGGTTTAATGGAAAAGGAAATGTCTCCCTGTAGATCAGCACTGGGACAGAGCCCTCCTTCAGTTTTAGACACGGTTCCTCTTTGTCTTTGCTGTATGTTTTTATCTTTGGTTCAAGTCCTCTCAATTCAGAGTACACATGCCAGCAAACTTGCCCAATAGCCTAGAAAAATCAAGTCCAAAAGACTTTTGTAGTCAGACAGTTCAGTGGCCTATCTGGACTGAAGACAAAACTAAAGCCCAGAGGAAGCATGTGACTTGTTCAAGGTCAAATCAATGGAAGCGTTAGGACTCAAACACAGGTCTCCTACCTCCTTGCCCAATGCTTTCCCCCCAAACTAGTTGGTTATTATAGCACATGTGAAAACTGCAGCATAAAATAATCCCTGAAACTCCCATTAGAGCAAAGCTGAAAAGGCTCATCCAATTTGGATCCAATAATAGCCTGGGGATGCCATTCTCAGAGACATAGAGCCACCATGACTGCCTGACCACCACACATGCTGCCCAGTGCCCACACGCTTCCTCCAACAAAGCTCTGACCGAATAATAACAAAGAAATCCAATGAAAACCTAAAGAAAGTGATTTATTTTAACTAGAACTGCATGGAAACTATATCATGGATGATGGGAATTGGTCAATGACCTAAGATATCAAGAGTAGAGGATCCCTCCAAGACAGATTAAAGTGGCAGTCGGAAAGCCACAGGGTGAAGAATGAGGAAACCCCAGAGATCAGTGTGATGCCAAAGTGCTCAGGATAGAAAGACCAGCCCCAGGAACCCTGAGACCCCTCACACTCTGTGCTGAGATGCCAAAGAGGGCCCTGGACATCCATTTGCTAAGACCTTCAGACATCTAAGGCAGTTTAACCTTGAGAGATGGAGATCAGCGCAAAAACCTAGGGGACCCAGGATGAGACCAAGCAGAGCCAACCACACTATCCAAAAGCACATTGGTGGAAGGAGTCTGGCCCAGGCATAAAGACCCAATTCAGCTAACAAAGCTGGTGAAAAGACTAAAGCAAAGATATATATATATACATATATAATTATATTATATAAGACATTACTAAATATATAATATATATTATAAATTATATAATATATAAATGTATTATAAATTGTAAATATATATAAAATAAATATATAAAAGTAGCTTGCAAACTAAAAATGTTCCTCCCCTCCCCAAAGAAGAAGTCAATAACTCCACAACCACTGTAGGCAGACACTGAAAGGAAAACATGGATTTTCTCCAAACACTACATGAATACCTAGAAGAAATGAATGAGATATAATAAATTAAGCAAAATCTCTAGAGGAAATAATTTGGAGAAGAATAAGTAACAGAAGAGAAAGTGGCCAATCTTCTCCTGTAAACGACTCCAGAAAACTGTAATAGACCAAAGAGAATTCAGTAAGCCCATGAGACAGCAAGAAATATTAGAATGAAATCAAAGGATTGAAAAAATAGAAGAAAATACAAGATAATCGGATGTGTTTGAAAAACGTATCTGAAAGGTACATCAGGGAGGGATCATTTAAAAGTCACAAAACTCCCTGAAACGATACTAAAAACAAAGCCTGGGTACTATATTTCAAGACACCATAAATAACAACAGCCGACATTTATTATAACTACAAACAAAGATAGAGACAGAAAGATTCACCAAAGGAATCCTAAAAAGGACAACAAAAACCCGGGAATGTCCAAGGCAAAGCCCAGAGCAGTGGCAGCAGAGAATGCCAGCCCCATCCTCAGAGAGTCAGGTCACCTGTTGGGAGAGCTGCGCTCAGGAAATCTGGGCCAGTGGAATCCGGGATCTCTATGTAACTCATGCTTTCAGGAAGATCTGTTCTCTTCGCTGCACTTACACTTGAAGCCCGGTGGGGGAGGGAGATGAATATAAATGAAAGGAGGTGAAAGCCAAGTTGCTTTTGTTTCAGAAAAATCATCTTGTGAAGGCCCGTGGCCCCCAGGATGATTTTGGGGGAAAGCTTTGTCTCAGCGGATTCAGCTTCCTCTATTTGTGATGAAGACAACGTACCTTCCCAATGATTCACACCATTTCTTCTCTGCATGTCGGATGGGGGCTCTGACATCTCAGTTTTATTTTATTGTTGTTTATTATTAGAAACCTAACTTTCATAAGAAATACCACTAAATAACCCAGACAAGTAATGGAGCCATAGAGAGTAGGAGGCAGCTGTACTTGAGGTCAGAACAGATGGATTTCCAATTCCCCCATCTGATATTTATTAAGTTTTTGACTCTGGGCAAGTCATTCACTCTCTCTGTGGCTTCAGTCTTCTCCATTAAATGGGTATAATAGTGGGAATGAGAGGCAGCATGGTGCAATTGATAATCTGATTGAGGAATCAGTCACCAGGGCCAGGGACTGTGCTAAATCCTGGGGATGCAAAGAGAATTAAGGAGCCCTGCTCTCCAAGACCTTTGATTCTCTGGCAGATGCTCTTTCAAGTCCTGACCATCTCAAATGGGCTGTGAGAGTTATCATGCCTCTCAGAAGGCCCAAGAAACCCCAGGATCAATCAGTTACTTATTAAATGCCTACTATGTGCTGAGTGCTGGGGGCACAAATACAAAAAAATGAAAGTATCTCTATAGAAAAAGAGTCTTCATTCTAATGGGGGAGATTAATACAGATGCATAAACACATGAGTAAAATGGAATACAAAAATATGTGAAGAAGTTGAATACAAGGTAATTTGATGGGGACATGTAAGACAGATAACAATAGCACACAGAAGGGCTACTAGTATGGGTTCATTCTTGATCTGGTCAGACAGGAAGACAGCTTCAGAGGGGTTAATAATCTTACTGTATTCTAGTCTAGTCTTCTCAAAAGGGTTGCTGATAATGGAAGCACCAACTCCTACAGCTTTCCCTAATCACCCTTGTTGTGGAAGCCAGCAAAAATGGGGAGGCAACTAACCCTATGTCTTGATGGGCTCAATTGAGACAGGCACAGCCTGTACATTTCCCTAAATCCCCTCAAGACTCAATGGGGGCTGGTAGAGCCAAACACAGATTACCCCCAAGCCTTGATGGGGGCCAGTCAAGGCACATACACAGCATTCTGGTTTGTGCATTCAACCCTAAGAATTCCCTGCTCCTTGACCACTGCCCTTCTGCTTTATAGGGCAATAGACAAAGAAGGCACATTGCCAGCAACAGCCTCACAAGTTTACACCACCTCATCCCTGTATCTCACTGTGTAAATAGAGTAGATATTTACAATTTAAACACCAATGTTTATATTATTTATCATTATATAATGTTGTGCAAACATGGTAGAGATGTTTTGAATCATAATCATGAGAACTCACATCTAACACCTGGGAACAAAAGATTTTTATGGCCATGGATCCTGGGAACCTAAACTCTAAGAGATAACAAAAATCTACTTTACACACACTAAAACCCACCTTGTTTACAGGGGGGGAAGGGGGAAGAGAGTATGGAGGGAGCCAACAGTTGGAGAAGGAGGAAAGATTTCCTGCAAAAATGGTCCTCTGTGAGGTAGAAAAAAGGAGGGAATATACTTCAGGCAATAAGATAGCCAAGGCAAAAGTTCAGATGGAGTAGACTTAAAGAAGAGAGAGACATACAGTTTGGCTAGGTTGAAGAGTATAGAAGGGGTAGTAATGCCCCCTGAGTCTGGAGAGAAAGGTTAGTCTGGTTGTGAAAGGCTCTAAAAGGGGGTTATATTTTAGTTAAGAAGGAATAGGGAGCCACTGGGAATTGTTGATGAGGGCAACCCCCTGGTCAGATCAGCATCTAAGCAAAGTTTGAAGTTGGGAAATTCTTGCAGATACCCCTTAGTAGAGGGGTTTCCTCCTCAGGAATTCTTCATATTACTGAAATCACAAGTCTGGGCTCTGTATATATATTGGTTCTACCTGTCTCACAGGATTCTTTCGGGAAAAGTGCAAATCATAAAATGCTATGGAAGAGAAGTTATTTTCATGGTCATATATGGAGAAAATCTCCAAATAAAATCATAAAATTTGAAGTATACTTCTATTGGTCCAAAGAGTCTTCTTGTGTACCCAGGAACACTGGGGCATAGATGTTGAGCAAATTCCTTGGCTCCATCCTTATTTTATGAAAACAAGGCCCCCAAAACAAGAAACAATAACAATAAGAATGTACATTTTGAGGAAATAAGTACTGGGATAACTGTTGTATGAGAGATGGTGGGAATAGAGGGAAAAGAGATGAACATGAATCCAGGAAGATCCTGCTTCTGGCCAGCACTGGCTGTATGACTCTGGGCGAGTCACCTGCACTCTCAGTACCCAAGCAAGTAAGATTCTAATTTGCAGAGAAAATGTCAATCTCCATTAGTAAAGGGGATTTCTTCCTCTGGGAATTCCCTACAATGGTGAGATCTCAGGTCCAGATCCAATCTCCATCCCAACCTCTGAAATAATTGTGAGTCTGTCTTTTTTTTTTTTTATTGATCCTACTTCCAGTTAATTTATTTTGTCCTGGAACTGCGTATATCGTGATTCTTTGTCTCTGAACTTAGCTCAAAATTCTTCTGGCCTGGAATGATTGGAATGCCAAGTATGAGCAGCTTTCCAGAAGAATGTTACTGTGAACAGCTTTTCAAGGTTCTGATTACATAGTACAGTGAATACTCTATTAATTACATAACAAATCAGAGCAAAACATTCACAGAAAATCATGGTACAGCATTCACAATGTTACAACTTATCACAGAAAATCAAAATACAGCATTCACAACAATTTATCACAGAAAATGGCCACATAGTTTTCACCACAGTGGTCACAAAGTTTTCAACCAAGAACAATCATTTAGTAAATCAATCATTTAATCATTCTTAAGGAGATTTGCCTCCTCAAGGAACATAAAGCACAATAGTCAAAATTCTCCACTCATGGGGCACACTAAATTAACTCAGTCAGTTATTCAGTCATTAGTCACTAAGTACAATCATTTAGTCAATCAATCATTCAATCAACTCAATCATTCAATCATCCTTCATCATTCACTATTCAATTATCAGAAAATACACAAACCCTCTACCTCTAGGTCACTGGTAAATTTACAATTTCTCAGTCAGTACACAGTATCCAAGTAAAGTCTTCTTTCAGTTTGGGGTGGTTTCCTGGATTCTCTGTATCCCCTTCCATGGTCCCAGATCCTACCTGGATTCACCAAACTGTTACCTGGGTTCAAAGGCAGACAGCTCTCAGGTCCTTGTCCAACTTTCTGTGCAGTTCCTGCTCCACATTGGAGCTTACAATGTCCAGTCCATCTCAAATCCTTCACAGTCTCTGTTCCTGGGAAGACAAGGCTTAACAAAGCCACCAACAAGTTTGTAAAAAGTACCAGCATCACAGTCATGCTTCCTCAGTCTTTGGCAGCTCTGGCAGGCCCTCAGAAATCCTCAGCAGCTCCAGCTGCCCCTTGGGCTCATCAGAAGTTTCAGCTTTTCCCAGAATCAAAATCATTCTCTCCAGCCTTCCAGCCTGGGGGGAGTGGTAGCTTCTACCTCCACAGAGTTTATGCCAAGAAGATCAACCTCTCCCTCTCTGGGTTTTTCCTTATATACAGTATTTCCCCTCCCTGTTCAACCCCTTCCTGTTACGTCAGCAACAAGAGACAGAAGTTCATACCTTTTGTTTCTTTAATGGAGGTTTAATCTGAACTAGGTGCTAAATACCTCTTAGTTTAACAATACAAAAGAAACTTCAAATTTCATTATTACTGTTACAATGATTAGCTCCTGCTAATCACTGTTCTCCTCTTGTCTCAAGGAAATCTGTTATCCTTAAGGGATGCAGGTGGACACCAGGGAGTCTAGTTTAATGTGTTTACTCCAAGCTATACTTCAAGAATGTCTGATTTGTTATCCATAGAAATCTGGCCCATTATCTCTAACCTTGCAGGTAGACTCAAGCAGTGAATATTTCTTAGTCACAAGAGGGAAAAGGGGGGTTTGTTGCTAGCCCTTCATTCCCAATTTCCCACTAATCATATTGTCCCCCATACCTCCTCTAAGTAGCCAATCATTTGCTTTCTCCATTCATGATATTGAACTCTTTTAACCAATCATAACATGGTCCCCACCTACAAAGTTCTGTTTTTGTTCTGTGCTCCCCAAACTATACAAGAGAGTTGTCCCCTTTACTTGGGGTCTTAGCTTTGCTGAGGAAGCTCATGTCATGCTCAGTCTACCTTAATTTTAACGTTTTACATCATATTAGGTTAGTATTGCCCCCCCCCCCCCAAGTCCTCCTGGGTAAATCAAAAGGCCCATTGTCTCTTGCTTTCTTTCTTCTGATGACTTGGAAGGGAAGGTAGGAGCCAAAGTTTTCCCTTCTATAGTCAGAATGCAATCCCAAAATAGCAGCAGAGTTACAAATCCAGTTCCAATAGAAGAAGCTTTCGTTCTCTCTTCTCCTCAAACTTTACTGACATTTGGATGCTACTTGTGGCACCTTGAGAGTAGCCTCCTTCCAGGGTAAAGAATTTCTAATAGGATTGTTCTCTGGGTTACTGCTGGCACTTCCATTGCCCCAGTGCTTATTTTCATGCCTACAACATGCCAAGACCTAGGGCAGTGTCTGTAACAGATCTGCCATTTTTCTGGGAAAAACTCTAGATCATTGAGTGCCAGAACTGGGAGAGACTTTGGAATATGGACTTTCTGAGCTGATGGATATCTTTCATACAGAGAATACTGACTATCAGAGTTGGGCGGAGTCTTGGAACAGAGACTGTCCAAGCTAGGAGGAGCCTTAAAATATAGAATGTAAATTATCAGAATCATAGAATTTGAGAATTAGAAGGAACTTCAATTGCCATCTGGTCCAACCCTTCCCCAAAAGGAATCCCTACTATAATAAAGCTGGCATAAAGTCATCTAATCTCTGTCTGAAGATCTCCAAAGAAGGAAAATCCACTTCCTCACAAGGCAACCACAACCAACTGGGACAGTTCTCATTGATGGGAAGTGATATAGACCCAAACAGGTTTCCTGGAACTTCCACTCATTGGTCTTTTTTTTTTTTTTTTTGCTATCTGTGCCAAAAAGAACAAACAAATCTAATCCTTCCACAGGATGGCCATTCATGTGTTTGACGACAGTGATCTTGTTTCATTAGGCTCTTCTCTTTAAGAGGTCAAATATCCCTAGTTGGGAGAGACTTCAGAAGGCAGAAGGACAGCGATAAAGACTAAAGTAAGGATAGATAAATAAGGGAAGTTAGAGTGTTAGCTCTGTGAGGGAGATAAGATCATCTAGGCAGTGATTATTTACCTGACATCTGTGGGCTTGTCTTGTTTGGAGCTTTCCTGCATTTCAGTAGAATTGATTTCCTTTGTTACTATCGTTGTGTAGTTGTTTCACTCAGATCTGACTCTTTGTCACCCCCTTTGAGGTTTTCTTGGCAGAGAAACTGGAATGATTTGCCATTTCCTTCTCCAGCTCATTTTGCAGATGAGGAAACTGAGACAGAGTGAAGTAACTTGCCCAGGGTCACACAGCTAGTAGGTGTCTGAGGTCAGATTTGAACTCAGGAAGATGAGTCTTCCTGACTTCAGGCCTAGTGCTCTATACACTGTGCCACCCAACTGCCCTCTGGTGGTCAATGCAGGGCTTTCCTTTGTAATCCTCCTGTTTCATGCATTTAAAAACATGATTCTGGGACAAGAGGCCATAGGCTTTACCAGACTACTGATCAAAAGGGTCTATGAAGCAAAAGGTTAAGAATCCCTGATTTAATCCCCAAATCTGATTTTTCTAGTGAGGAGACTGAGTCCCAGAAAAGGCAAGTGTGTTGCCTAAGGTTTTAAGAAGCAGAAGTCCAATTTGTCCTCAGGTCTGTGGATAGCAATGCCAGCCTTCTTTCCACTTCCCTATGCTTTCTACTAGTACAGAATCACAGGCTTTTAGGTGTAGATATGGAAGAACCTTAGGGGTCGTCTAGCTCAACACCATTGTACGAGTGAGAAGAATACAAGAGTTTCAGTGAATTTGTACAAGGTCACACAGGCAGTAAACATTCAAGGAGGATTTGAACCCAGATCCTTTTAGGATAGAGGCATGACTTTGAAGCTAGGAAAACCTGTGTTCTAGTCCCACCAGAACAAGTTAATGAACTTCTCAGTGCCCTAGGAAACTCCACATGACCCAGAGCAGGTGCTGACCTGCCAAGGGGATTTCCTCACATGAGAGTTCCCTATGCCAAAGAAATCACAGGTTTCTCTCTCCTCTGACCCCAAAATGAGGGCTCTTTCCACTGGACCATACTGCTTCTACAAAAAAGCAATTAATCTCTTTGAAGGTCATAACTGGAGAAAATGTTTCTAAAATACGTGGCAAGCATTAAAGGCACCTTAATAGTGCCGGTTTTAATGCCAGTTATAATAATAATAACTTGCTCACTAAATAATAATAATTATCTTTTTCCTGTTACTGAGTGAGAGGCAACATTGGATAGGTGGAATTATGGGTAGCCTGGAAGACTGTGGGAAGATTCAGTGGACTTTGGAGTCAGATGCTCTCAGTTCAAACTCTGCCTCTGAAACATTTCTCATGCTACCTTGAACAAGTCTCTTAATGAATCCAGGCCTCCTTTTCGAAATCTATAAAAAACAAAGGGTTACACTAAATGTCTTCTGAACTGCCTTCTAGCTCTGGACCAATGTGATCTTAGGACCCTAATTCTAGCCCTAATTTGCTGCTAAATTATTGTATGCTTTGAAGCATTCTAATTTTTCCCCCAATCAGCACCTCAGTTTCCTGGTGTGAAATGAAAGAGGGAACCAGATATATGATACCTATATCTTGCCTCCTGCTCAGATTCTTTGGTGTGGAATTCTGCTCCCTGGCTCTTCTTCTCTCCTTCCCTTCCCAGGGCCAGTCAGCATGGAGGCATCTTCTGGTCACAGGTTGATGAGAATGTCAGGGTAGGGCTCTCTGCTCTCTCCAGGAAAGATCTGAGCACTTGGTGGACATTTGCCCCTTAATCTTATGTCTTCACACTGGCAGAGCTGTGCATAAATATCCTCAGACTACAGAGATCACCACTAGACTACTGGAGGAACTTTTCGCATTTTGAAAAAAAAAATTCTATGAAAGGAATTTGGAGGGCCCTGATTTCTGCAAAGAAAACCCAAAGCTGCAAAGGGATTCAATTGTTGAGAATCTTGGCTAATTAGACTGTCAGAGCTGATGGCAAATCAGGAGGATTTTATTCAAGTCTTCTTTTCACAGTCATTTTATGGATGGCTTGGATTCATTCACGGATGGCATGTTTGGCTCACATCTGGAAAAGGCACAAAGCTGGAAGGAGAGCTAACATTGAATGAGAGATTGAGAGTCAGGATCCAGAAGAATTTTGCTGGTAAAATATTGGGCTGAATCCAAATAAAAGGTGGTATTTAAGAGAGATAAATGTAAAGTCTTAGACTTAGGCTCAAAAATCAACTTTGGAAGTCAAAGATGGTGGCAGCCTAGTGAGACAGAGGTTATCTAAAAAAGGCTCTAGGGGATGGCCAACTGGATACGGGTCACATGGATGATGTTCCCATCTCTCTGATCAGTTTCACCCTTTTCTTACTCTCCTTTCTTCTGTGCAGCCTCCAAATGTGTCTACTTTTCCCTAATCATAAGGAGAAAAAAAAAAAACTTTTTCCTCCTTCTATCCCCTCAAGCTATTACCCTTAATCTCCCCCACCCCAAGAGCAAAGTTGGAGAAAAAAAAAAGTCATCTCCACTCTTTGCCTCTCAGTCCTCACTTCTTAACCCCTTGCCTTCAATCTGCTGACCGCACCACTCCCTCCCTTACCATGATGTCTGAATTACTATAGCCCTTGACTTTGTCTCAGTCTCAGCATTCTGGTCTTCTGGACAGCTTTGCCATGGCAGACCCACCTCAGCACAAATGGCCAGTCTTACTTCAAGCTATTCCTCCTCAGGCACACATATCCAAGATAAAGGAAAGTGCTTAATGTTATGCATTTCATCTCCCACCACCATACCTTTGTACAGGCCTTCCTTGAATGCCTTCCATCTACTTTGCCCTAAATTTCACCTTTTGAAACAGGGAGCTTCCTTCATTTAAGAAATCACTTCCTTCCAAGTAGTAGAAGAGACCCTTCGGGTTTCTCCACTTTCTAGTACCCTCCTCTACCCAATCATTTGGTATTTACTTTACGCACTGTATACTTTTTCATAGGTTACTTCCCTGTGTCCATGTTCCTGCTATTCAGTACATAGGCAGCCCCTGGAGGGGCCTGACTGCTTCATTTTGTGTTTGGATGTTTAGTGATAAAACGCTGGCATATGTTAGACATTTGATAAATGTTCACCTAATTTACTAATTAGGAGACACAGCCCTTGTTACTTACTGTCAAACCAGAGCATGGTCATTATATTTGGAGGGATCTGGTCATCTGTTGTTCAGTTGTTTCAGTCCTGTCTGAGTCTTCCTGACCCCATTTGGGGTTTTCTTGGCAAAGGCACTGGAGTGTTTTGCCATTTCCTTCTCCAGCTCATTTTACAGATGAGAAAACCAAGGCAAACAAAGGTAAGTGACTTGCCCAGGATCACATAGCTAGTAAGTGTCTGAGGCTGGATTTGAACTCAGGAAGATGAGTTTTCCTTACTATAGGCCCACTACTGTATCCACTTTGATTATTTTACACTGTGTAGATAAGACATGTGTGTAAATATCTAGAACCTTCAGAAAATGGAATAAATTCTTCCGGGAAGAAGCATATTAGTTTATCCTTGCCCTCCTCCCCCAGATACACACACAATGGGAGTGACTTAAGCAATCTGAAACCCAAGTAGGTGCCCTGCTATCCAGGATGGGTTTTATCCAGAATTCCTTAAGTCTCAGAGTTCATTACTCTGACCTGGGAAAGGATTGTTCCATTGTTCCAAGCCATGGTTCACAGGTGCCACTTGATAGAAAGTCAACAGGCGCCAAGGAAGGCTGACCAGAATGATAACAGACTGGGTCATTTGAGCATCTTTGGAATAAACTAAATAAGCTTCTAGAACATGGGAACAGTCACTGAGTATTGGAAAGGCTCCCTAATAGAGCCAGGATCAGACATGTTCTGCTTACCATCGAAGGGCAGAACTACAAAGAATGTGTGCAAGTCTTCATCAGAAGGTTTCAGCTTAATGTTAGGTGAGGGGAAACCTTTTTTTTGGCTTTTTGGAGGGCAATTGGAGTTAAATGACTTGCCCAAAGTCACACGCTAATAAGTGTGTCTGAGGCCACATTTGAACTCAGGTCCTCCTGACTTCGGGGCAGGTCCTCTATTCACTGTGCCACCTAGCTGCCCCAGGGAAACCTTTGGTAATTAAAATAAACTATCTCAAGCATTGTAGACTTCCTGGGGAGGTGCTGAGTCTCATCATCACTAGACATCTTCAAGGAGATGATGACTGACCAATTTGTGGTGATATGGTAGAAATGATTCCTATTCCCATTGTTCAATCATTTCCATCCTGTATGATTCTTTAGGATCTCATTTGGGATGCTCTTGGCAAAGATTCTGCACTGGTTTGCCACTTCCTTCTCCAGACCATTTTTATAGATGAGAAATTATTGCAAACAGGGATAAGTTTCTGGTCTTACAGGTGGTAAATATGCGAGACCTGATCTGAACTCAAAAGACGAGTGTTCCTGCCTTCAGGCCCAGTGCTATCCACTGTGCTACCTGTCTGCTTCTGACTGATATATAACCTGTACCTTCACTGATAGAGCCCTGGGTGTGAAGTCAGAGACCCTGAGGCCAACTGATAACCTTCTCATCATCACAAAAATCACTTTCTGATCATTTGATGTTGTCTTATACTCACTCCCTTTTTCTTCCTTCCTTCCTCCCTTCTTCCTTTTCCCTTTTTTCTCTTTCCTCCCTTCTTCCTTTTCCCTTTTTTCTCCTTCCCCTCCCCCTCATCCATTTTTTCTTTTACTTTATATCTCAAATACTTAATAAGGTTCCTGGTATATAATACTTGCTGAACATGTACTAAATGAGTGGTTTTGAATGCAGTCTGTATATGTTTCCTCAAGGTGGCCCCTTCTCATCTCTAGGTTTCATATGTACCTCCTATGTAAAATGAAATGTGTGAACCCTGATTTTAGACTTTATATCCCAGAATCCTTTGACCCTTAATGTCTCTTCCCCTGGGGAAGGTTCTAGATACTTATAAATTAATAGCAACTCCTGAACCATTCATAAAAAGTATACATGCCCATGGGAGCTTCTCTGCTGTTTTCCTGAGGGTGCCCCAGGGAGATCTTAGTGACAGGAAGACTTGAAAGCCTAAGACCTCACCTCAGCCTGGCTGCCCCAGACTCCCCTAGGCTGTGGATAATGAAATGTTGCAAATGGAGAATTGCAAGGAGAAAGGGAACTTGGCTATGAGTGCAACAGAAATCAATGCATCTTGCTTGGGCCTCCATAACAAAGTTAGTGAGCTCCTACTTCCCGCAAAACCTTGAAAGAGGCCAGAGATTGATCAGTCACTTTTCTTTGTAGACACAGATACCAGGGCAATGTTTTCATTCCAGCCGTTTCTAAGTAATGAGCCCATGGATTGTGCAATGCACATCTGAACCCAGAAGGAGTCTTGCAGCCTGTCTTTGCCTCTGAATATCACACTGCAAACATTCCTATGTTAAGATCCCATTAACACCTCATCCTCTGCTGCTGGAATTTGGGTATTCTTGGCATGGGGAAAGAAAGAGAAAACTGTTGACTATTTGATGCCTGGGCTGTGGAATCCCAACCCAAGCTAGAGGTTAGAGTGTAGAAGGAAGATCTGGTAGAGACACCAGGAGCCAAGCCAGCTGGATGCAGAATATGGCATCAGCTACCAACATCTCCCCGACTGACACAGCGTATCATTATCAGTCAGAGGTTTAGAGCTTCCGAAGAGCTCAGAGGCCAGCTAGTCCAACCTCAGCATTATACACATGGAAATTAAAATCAGAGAAGTAAAGCCACTTCCTCGGGGCACACAGGTAATGAGAGGAAGAACAGGGCTTTGAAAGCCAGGTCTTCTGACTTTAGATCCAGACTTCTTTTGAACTGTCCCTGGATGCCTGCAAGTAGCCCCTAGAGTGGCCTAGATGGTCTCCTGACCAAGAGCACATAGAGAGCATCCTTACATTGTCAGCCAGATTAAATTCAGAGATGAAATTGTGGGTAGGGTCACTTGTTTGAGGGGGGAGGAGGCAGTAGCAGAGAGCTACTGAGGACGTTCCCTCAGTGAGTACAATTATATGAAGATGAGCAGCCTGTTTTCCCAGAGGATCTTGTCTTCCTCCACACCTCAAGAAAAACTAGATCATACTAATGGGACCTTGAGAGTGGTAGTTGAGAGTAGGTTTCTCCACACTTCTAGTGACTAGAAGTGAAGATCAAAGACAAGACAGGCCTCAGCAATTATTTAATCTCTGCAAAGTAGTTTCCTCATAACAATCCTGTGAAATAATTCAGTAATGATAATTTCCATTTTACAGAGGAATAAAGTGAGACTCAGGGATTTAAGGGTCTGGCCTCTAGTCACAAAGATAACGAGTCAGAGACCACCCCCCTCCAGGTCTTTTGCTTCTCTCTGTCTCTCTGTCTCTCTCTGTCCCTCTGTCTCTGTCTCTCTCTCTCTGTCTCTCTCTCTCTGTCTCTGTCTCTATCTCTGTCTCTCTCTCTGTCTCTCTGTCTTTCTGTCTCTCTGTCTCTCTTTCTCTCTGTCCCTGTCTCTCTGTCTCTGTCTCTGTCTCTCTCTCTCTCTGTCTCTCTCTCTCTGTATGTGTGTGTGTGTGTGTGTATGTGTGTGTGTGTGTGTGTGTGTGTGTGTGTCTTCCTCTATCACTCCCATCAAGTCAAATCAGAGAGTAACTAAGAAGTAGCGTATTGATCCAGGACATTAACACAGGGGTATAATTATGGGGAGGGGATCCCAAAATGTTGAAGAACTTTACTTTCATATAGTATAAGAATGGTATAAACAAACTGGGAATATTTAAACTGGGGAAGAGAGTAAACACTGGCTTAAAGTACTTAATGGGTTAGCATTTGGAAGATTAGACTTCTTCTGCTTGTCTCTCAAGGGGCAGAAAGGACACAAAACAAAGCAATGAGTTTGCAAGAAGACAAATGTATGTTTCACAGTGGGAAGTGAGGGGCTTCCTAATCATTGGAGCTCTTCAAATTGGAATGGGTTATTTTAATAGACAGTGAGTTCTCCTCCATTAGCCATCATTACATAAAGGTGGATAATCACTTACTATATCAAGTTAGTTACCAAAGCAGTGCTCATCTAGGTAAAGGTGAGACTAAATGGTCACTGAGGTCTTTCTAGAAAGGAAATTATGTATTTTTGCATAGGCCTGAAATATATTAAAGGATAGGAATTTTCATAATCAAATTTAGAGGAAAATCAATTTAACACTCCAAGCAATGACTGGATAATCAATTGCCTGATATGTTATATGCAGGTAAAGGTTGGACAACTTACTCCTGAGACCTCTTCCAACTTTGAGATTCTGTGAAGTTTCAGTGACAGCATTTGAGATGTTGAGAAGTTTAACATCCTGAAGAAACATCAATGATATGGAATCCACCATGAGTCAGAATGGTGCAGCAGCATTGGATTTGGCCTAAGAGGATCTGACTTTGATGAATCCTACACATGATGCATTGCTACTGGCATCATCTTGGACACCACTTGCCTCTGAACCAATACATTTACATCTGTTAAAATATTCAGATGAGATTACCTCCAAATTCCCTGATAGATATCACCACTACAATATGACCAAACTGTCCATTTTCTGACCTAGAATATAGTGAGCCAAGGTCAAGAAACTTCTGATTTGTTCCTGGCTCTATCAATGATTATATTACTTTAAACATGCCACTTTCCATTTCTGAAAATCATGTTTCTCATCTTTAAAATGGGGACAATATTAGACATTAGCCTAATGTACAGCCTCATTGGGAAAGAATGGTATCATTCACAGGGAGGTGGGGGAAGATAAGGAGAGGGAGAGCTATTCAGGGAGCCTGTGAAATAGGGCAAGGTTATTTGCAAGCCAAGGGAAACTGGAAATCAAAGTGGATGTGAGAATTGATTGTCCAGAAATAGTCTTGCCTCCATTGCATTAACAACATTTCATGAATTTTAACTGAAAATTTCTAACAAAATTCCATTAGCCAATGACACCATATGGCAAGGGTGGATTAGTACATACTTTCCACTTATGATTCAGCTTTTTCATAGGGTTTCTTCATGGATTTCTATTCTAGCCTGAGACTGAAATCTATACTTTTTTATATCCTACATATGCATTTCATTTTTGTCAGCCAATATTTCATTTTATCTAGAACCACACATCTTATCTAGAACCACACAAAATTTATGCACTGATAAACAACTTGTAGACATTGTCTATTCAATTGTTTATTAATCCAGGCAATAAGGATTCTTCATTTCTTTGGTTTTTCTTTTGTGGATGCCAAGCTCTTCTGATGCTTGTAGTTCAGGCAATCCAGGCACTCTCTCCACCCACCCAAACCCCTTGTCTGTCAGCTTGCCTGAAGCCAGACACCTCACTGTACGGCTTTTATAATGCACACTCTTTCTCAATGCTCTGGACAGTATCATCTCTAGACTGAACATCTATTGAAAACAATAACCTACTTAAGCCCATTCCTCAATGATTAACATATTCCTATCTCATCATTTCCTGCCCATCCCAGTGATTCTAAACCCCTAGTTGCCATTGTTCAAGTTTGACTCTTGCTCTCTCCTCAATATAAGAACTGCTACCTTATCCCCATCCCCTCAATCCAACCCATAAATGCACTACTCTAAAGTTTCCCACCCCTTCCATCATGTCCCCTTGTAATACATGCTAACAAATGGTCCTGCCTCTTAAACTTTTTCTCCCTTTCCCCTTCTTTGTATTTTTTTTTACGCTCACTGAGACCTAGTTCCCACCTGGTTACACAGCTTCCCTGGTCACCCTTCCAAGCATTGGCTACATTTTCCCATGTTCCCAGGAACATTCTGTTAAATGTCTGTTTTTTAAAAAATATTTTTTATTTATTTCATTACATGTTCCTGAATTACATGCAAAAATACAATTTTTTAAAAAAAAATGAATTCCAGATTCTCTCCTTCCCTCTCACCCTTCCTGTCCCCTAACGAAGGTAAGGATTATACAAATAAAGCCATGCAAAACATAGTTCCTTATTAGCTATGTTGCAAAAGAAAACACACACAGACAAAAGTAAGATAAAGTTGTTTGTGTGTATGTGTATGTGTGTTTAAGTATGCTTCAATCCGCATTCAGAACTCAACAGTTCTCTTTCTGAAGATTGATAGTATTTTCCATCATGGGTCCTTTAGAATTGCCTTAAATCATTGTTTTGATCAAGGCAGCTAAGTCTTTCACAGATGATTGTCTTTAAAATACTGTTATTGTAGTGTACAAGGTTCTCCTGGTTCTGCTCATTTCACTTTGCATCAGTTTGAATGTGTATTCCCATCCTGAAACCATCCTTCTCATCATTTCTTATAGCACAATAATATCCCATCATAATCACTTACCAAAATTTGTTCAGCCATTCCCCAAACCATGAGCATTCCTTTGATTTCCAATTCTTTGCCACCACAAAAGGACTGCACAAATAAGTCCTCTTTGGGATGTAGACCTACTAGATGCATTGCCAAATCAAAGTCTTTTGGGCATAGTTCCCAATTGTTCTCCAAGAATGGTTGGATTAGGGTGTAACTTCACTGATAGTGCATTAACATCCCAAATTTTCCACATCCTATTCAGCAGCCATCATTTTCCTTTTTTTCTCTCATGTTAGTCAATAAGAATTGTTTTAATTTTCATTTCTCCAATCAAGAGTGATTTAATGTATTTTTATGTGACTACTGAGAACTTTGATTTCTTGTTCTGAAAACTGCCCATTTGTATCCTTTGACCATTTATCAATTGGGGAAATGGCTCATATTTTTTTATGTAAATATGGCTCAATTTCCTATATATTTTAGAAATGAGGTCTTCATCAGAAAAAGTTGCTAAAAAAATTTTTGTCTCAGTTTCCTGTTTTTCTTCTAATTTTGGCTGCATTCATTTTGTTTGTGCAAAAACTTTTAAATTTCATATTATCAAAATTATCCATTTCATTTTCTGTGATCCTCTTTATATATTGTTTGGTCATAAACTCTTCTCTTATTCATAAATCTGACAGATACATTATTCTATACATCCCAAATTTACTTATGATATCACCTTTCATGTCTAAATTATTTATCCATTGTGACCTTAAGTTGATAAATGGTGTGAGATGTTAATTTAAGCCTAGTTTCTTCTAAACTTCTTTTCAGTTTTCCTGGCAATTTTTGTCAAATGATGAGCTCTTATTCCCAAACATTTTGATCTTTGAGCTTATCAAACATGAGATTACTATGATCGTTTACTACTCTGTATTGTGTACCTAATCTATTCCACTAATCTGACTGATAAATGTTTTAACATTCCACTAATCTTTCTGGTAAATGTTTAACAATCAGCTCTCCAGAAAAAAAGGAATGTATGCCTGACACACTTTAAAGTTTAATCTGCATTAATAACATTTTAACCATAACTTTCTTGTGTCTATGAAATTAACAAAATAATAAACTGAACCCTTATTTGTAGCTTTTGCTGACTTCCAAATTGAAAGTGTTCACACTGAAAATTTAATAATAGTTTCTCATAAGCTGACTGTAGCTGGCTCCAATATATCATTGCCTCAGACTCATTTCTTGTAATGAGGAAGTTGTGGTATTCTTTGTACCATGTTGCTACTACCAGGCTCTACATGTACTACCATCATCCAGTTACCTCTCTTACTTCGAGGTTCATATAATCTATATTTATCTCACAATCAACATTCTTGTGACTGTTGTCTACCACCATTCAGGACATTTGCCTTCATTCCTGAATGAGTTCATTCCCTGCTTTACTGTCCTCATTTGAGGGGGCTTCGACATACAATGATTATTGTTATTGTTCAGACATTTCAATCATGCCTGATTCATTTGGGTTTTCTGGGCAAAGATATTGGAATGATTTGCCATTTCCTTCTCCAGCTCATTTAACAGACAAGAAAATTGAGGCAAACAGGGTTAAGTGACTTGTCCAGGGACACACAACTAGTAAGTGTGTGAGGTCAGATTTGAACTCAGGAAAATGTCTTCCTGACTCCAGGCCTGGAGCTCTGCTCACTGCACCACCTAGCTACCCAAAGGCAGTTCTTTTAAAGTTCCTTAAATTAATTCACTATCCACTCACTGCAACAGCTCTTCCAAACTATTTCTATCTCTCCTCAAAATTGTTATGTCTCCCCCTTCCAAGTCCTCTCAACTGAAGACTTGCCTCACATTTCACTGAAAAATGAGGCCATTTGC
>CM053581.1:7000978-7016202 GCA_028627135.1 Pseudochirops cupreus | reverse complement strand
ATTCTTACTCATGGTTGTTCAGTCCGTGATTTTTTTCTTTTAAATCCCTATGGGGCTCTTCTTCCAGAAGGGAAAGCTCTGTCCCAAATTGCTGGGGTCCTCCTGGCTGCCGTAGCTCTCAGGAAGGTGCTGGGACCCTTCCTACTTACTTCTGGCTCACTGGATAGTGAAAACTCCAGGACCGAGGCCCAAGATGGTGATCCGGATCCAGGCCACTCAGTGCGAGAGCACTGGCCTCAGAACAATCGCTTAGTCCCCCTGCTGTCTGCAGCCCACGGGTGGGAAGCTGCAAAGTGGAGGCAGGTGCAAAACCTCTGCCTCTCACATTTCCACTCTGGAGGCCTTTTGGCTGGACGCTTTTCTCCCCCAATTGCAAGCCCCGCTGACCTAGTTCTGAATGCTGCTCGCAGCTGCCGCTAATCCGCTCACCAGAGAGGCTACTCTGCTCCTCCCATCCAGCTGCCCCTGGGGCACAGCCGCGGCTTCAGGCCAGGCTGGTTTTGGTTCGCAGTGCTGACATGGTTCCTCATAGCCGAGCTGACTTTAGTGTGAAGTATCTTTGCGTGCGTTTTGAAGTTCTAGGATTGGTTTAGAGTCCTATTTTATGTGTATTTTGGGGTGGCTATGTGAGAGCTGCGATATGTTGCTGCTGCTACGCCGCCATCTTGGCTCTGCCCCCATTTGTCAGTTTTTGTATGACTAGTGAGCCTCCTCCTGCCTTGTAAATTTCACTTGGAATAGAATCAGTACCAGACAGTTTGCCCCATGAGAGAAGCCTAATGGTGTTCAAAACCTCTTCTTCAATTGGAAGTTTGGTGAGACTGAGATTGGTTTCAACCTGAGGTATGTGGTCAATGGCTTCAGTATTGGTTGAGGATAATCAGTGGAGAACACTATGGAAGTGTTTAGCCCATCTTTCCAGGATCATGTCTTTATCACTCATCAATGTGTCTCTATCAACTCTAACTAGCTGAGACGCACCATAGGTCTTTGTTCTGTAAGAGACTTCATGACATCATAAAAGTGTTTTTGATTGTTACTGTCAGCATAAAACTGAATTTCATTTGTCCAGTCATTGAGAAAAGGATACTGCTTCTCTCTAAATTCTACTTGCACTTTACTTGTGATCAAATTAAGTGCTGCCTTCTTAGAGACAGATGAACTATTTTACTGGTAAACCCTGTGGAGTTCTCATTTTTCATTTAGTAGCTTCTGAATTTCTCCATCATTTTAATCAAACCAGTCTTGATGTTTATGAGTGTTTTGGCCCAGATGAGTAAATGCAGTGCTGTTCACCAAACCTCTGAAAGCTGCCCACTCCTTGTGTGTTCCACTGTTGCCAACAATGTATTTAGCTCAGCTTTCTCTCCAAGTTAGCAACAAACTGTTCGCCTTTGGAAAAGTGCTCTAATTTGTTGACTTTAACTCTTCTGGTAGTGGTCTTGCCTTGGGGCCACTGCTTTTGTTGAAAGTTAATGTAATCCTCTTTCATTTTATGATGAAGTTCATCCCATTCACATTCATGGTTCTGATTAATAACTGTGTATTTCCCTCCATACTAATTTTTCCATGTTTATCTTCTTTTTCTTTTTTGCTCTGTTCCTCCCCAAATGTGTCTTGCTTCTGAGCACTGCCTCTCTTAATCCATCCTCTCTTGTATCAACCCCTCCCTTCTTCTCTTATCTCCTTCCCTTCCTACTTTCCTGTTGGGTAAGATAGATTTATTTTATCTGTCCTAATTCCATACAAAAACACATTTTAACATTCTCTTAATTTTTTTTTTCAAATTTCAAATTCCCTCCGGGTTCTCTCTCCCCTCCTCCTTGAGAATAACGTTTTTTCATCATAAGTCCTTTGGAAAGGTCTTGGATCCTTTTATTGCTGAGAATAGGTAAGTCAGTTACAGGTAATTATGATACAATATTCCTTTTAGAGTATACAATGTTCTCCTGGTTCTGCTCATTTCACTTTGTATCAGTTCATATAAGTCTTCTGAGGTTTTTCTGAAAGCATCTTGCTTATAATTTCTTATGACACAATAGTATTCTAGTAAGATAGATTTCTGTACCCAACTGAGAGTGCATGTTCCCTTTGAACCAACCCTGACAAGAGTGAGGTTCAAGCATTGTCCACCACTCTTTCTAATTCTCCCCTCCCTCCCCCCCCTACTGTAAAAGATCTTACTTGTGTTCCTCTTTTATGTGAGATAATTTTCCCCATTCTTCCTCTCCTTTCACCCTTCTCCCATGGCCTACTTTCTTATCACTTAATTTTTTTTGAGACCATACCCTCAGAGTCAACTCAAACCTGTGCCCTCTATGTATACTCCTTCTAACTGCCCTATTAATGATAATATTACTTGGAGTCACAAGTATTATCTTCATATATAGGAATATAAACAGATTAATTTTACCCCTTACAATTTCTCTTTCATATTTACCTTTTTATGATTCTCTTGTGTCTGGTATTTAAAAGTAAAGTTTTCTATCCACCTGTGGACTTTTTATCAGGAATGCTTAAAAGTCATCTATTTCATCAAATGTCTATTATTCCCTTGAAGGATTATACCCAATTTTCCTGGGTAGTTTATTCTTGATTATAACTCTAGCTCTTTTGACTTCAGGAATATGATATTCCAAAGTCTTCACTTTTTTAATGTCTGAGCTGCTAATTCTTGTGAGATTCTCACTGTGGTTTCATAATATTTGAATTGTTTCTTTCTGGTTGCTTGCAATATTTTCTCCTATACCTGGCAGCTCTGGATTTGGCTGTAATATTCCTAGGAGTTTTCATTTTGGGAGCTCTTTCAGGATGTGATAAGCATATTCTTTCAGTTTCTTTTTTACCTTTTGGCTCTAGAATATCTATCTAGGATAGGGCGGGTTTCTATGATAAATTCTTGAAATACAATGTTGAGGCTTTTTTTATGATTATGACTTTTAGGTAGTCCAATAATTCTTAAATTACATCTCATTAATTTGTTTTCCAGATCAGTTGTTTTTCTTCTATTTTTCTATTCTTTTCTTTGTTTTATTGTTTCATGAGGGATCATGGAATCATTAGCTTCTGCTCTTCCAATTCCAATTTTTAATTTTTCTTTGGTGAGCTTATGGACATCTTTTTCCATTTGCTCAATTTTGCTTTTTAAGGGGTTCTTCTCCTCTACAGTGAATTTTTGTGCCTCTTATACTGATAGGTCAATTCTGTTTTTTTAAGGTGTTATTTTCTTCAGTATTTTTGTGCCTTTTTAAAAAAACAATCTGTTGATTTTCTTTTCACAGTTTTCTTGTTTCACTCTCATTTCTTTTCAGAAATTTTCCTTTATCTCTCTTAATTATTTTTAAAATCCTTTCTGAGCTCTTCTATGGATTTATGCTTGAATTGTTTCCAATTCAGATAGTTTTCTTTGGGATTTTTCTTGTAACTTTTTCAACTTTGATGTCTTCTTCTGAGTTTGTGTCTTCATCTTCCCTGTCACCAAAATGGCTTTTTATGGTCAGGTTCTTTTTTATTGTTTGCTCATATTCCCAGCCTATTTCTTGATTTTTAATTTTATGTTAAAGTTGGACTCTACTTATAAAGTGGAGAGGGCACTGTCTCAAGTTTCCTGCTTTTTATGCTGCTTTTTTTCAGAGGTAGTTCTTGGGGTTTGTAAGTTTTTGGTGCTTCTGAGGTGGTATGACCTATGCAGAAGAACTGCTCTTCTGGCCCATGTTCTTGTTTTCACCCAGAAGAGCCCTTATTTTCCTTGCTTCCTGAAGTTCTAGAAGTTTTCTTGGTCCTGGATTCTTGACCTGCTCCCCTGCTTTCCTGCAGCCCCAAATGTTAGTGTTCCTTTCTGCCTTGGAATGGAGACCAATGCTCCTGTGAGGGACCACAAGTGCTTTTCTCTGCCCTAGATCTGTGACCAGGACTCCTCTTTTCCTTCAGTCCCAAGAAGTAGTGTACCTTTTTTACGTTGGAACTGCAACCCAAAATTGTGTGTCGACAATGCAACAGCATCCTTCACCTAGTGCCAGCAAATTGCTTTCCTGAAATTGCATTCTGCCTTATTTTACAACTCCCTTACTGTCTGTGGGCTGAGAGCCCTGAAGGCTATTACTGCCACAGCTGAAGCCATTTCCAAGGTCTCCACCTGGTGCTGTTGCCAAGTTCTTTCTGGGCTGGCCCACATCCTGGGGTTACAGACGTCACCTACCAACTTTCTAAGTTTTCTTGGGCTAGAATTATGCTTCACTCTGACCTTTTGTTGGCTCTCATATTCTAGAATTCAATTTTAGGCATCATTTTCAATTGTTTGGAGGGGGATATTGGGAGACTTCTGCCAAGTTGCTGCCATAATTCTGTTATCTTGGTTCTTCCTCCAATTTGTATATATTTATTTTAAATTTATGAATAGGAAAAAATCAAGCTTCTCTACTAGGAGAGGTAACATGGTTAGATTGAGTCTTCAGGAATATTTCTTAGGCAGATACGTGAAGGATGGATTGGAGAAGGGAGAAGCTTATTGATTTACTGCCTGACCACAGGAAAGTCACTCCTCATTCTTGGCATTTTTTTTATCTGTTAAATAATGGTTTGGAATAAACACTATTCATTTGTCTTCTCAGTTCTTGTGTTCTGTAGTCTACATTCTAAGATTCCTTTCAGATATTCTCTATTCTATTATCCAAGATGCCTTCTTTCTTTGACATTCTATGCTTTACCTTTCAAAGCCCTTTCCAGTTCTGAAATTCTATGTTCAAAGATTGCTTCAGGCTCTGATATTTTATATTTTCTCCCAGCTCTGATGTCTTACATTACCTTTTAAGTTACCTCCCAACTAACACATTCTATTATATAACTTCTTAGCTCCCTCCTAGCTCTGATCTTCTGTGTTCTAATTTCTAAGTTAGCTCAATCTCTGACATTTTGCATTCTGAGGGTCTTTCTAGTTCTGACATTCCATGTTCTAATGTTCTCTCCCAGCTCTAATATTCTCTGATTTATATTTTAAAGAATCTTTCAGCTCCCTGTTCCATTTTCTTTAGGATTCTGTAACTTCCAACATTTTTTTAATAATCAATGATGTCCCCAAATGACCATTCTAAATGAACCTCTGGAGCCTCACACTGTATATATAGGGAAAGTCGATTCCAGCTTAAAGGGACACAAAGCAAGTTAAAATTGACCTCTCCCCACTTTCCCTTACCCAACCCCAAAAGAATACTTATAATCACAAGAAGGCATTGACTTAGTGTGCCACATCACTATTTTCTATCAAAATGCTCAACTCAGTCCATGTATGGGCTAATTGTATGACTGATTGGCACTGCTGCTTACCTGCACCGAATTGGGCAGGATTTCAGCTGTGCAGCCTTTTTTCTTGGGTTTGTAGTTGAGGATCAATAGAAGACAGAGTGAAGTTTTATATAAAGTAGACTAAGAGAGAGAGGGCAGCAGCCAAGCAACCATAACTTGACAATGGAGTGAACACAGGGACCCGGGAATAGCAAACAGGCTCTGAAGCATTAGGACTTGGTGGGTGGCAGCTAATGTCTATGCTGAATTGGGCTCCTCTGTACTCCTTGAATGCAATTACATTCAATTTAGTGGATCTGAGATTCTGGGAAAATCAGTGTATAGAGAAAGCGTTTTTCTGAGTGGGGCGGTTTTTGAAATTATACTCTCTGCAATGTTATACTTTGGCCTGACACGTCCTAGGAGAAAATGAATGGTGAACTTAACAGACCTCTGACCTGGCAATCATGATGCTGGTATCAATTAATCACCAAACATTATTGAGTATCTTGCTCTGTGCCAGTCTCTGTCTTAAGCACTGTTGATACTTTGAAAAAGGAAGGGAAGAAAGGAAAAAAAAAAGAGAAAGGAGAAAAGAAGGAGGAAGAAAAAAGGGAGGGGGGAGGCAGAGAGAGAGAGAGGTAGAAAGAAAGAAAAGGAAAAAAATGAGAGGGAGGGAAAGAGGAAGAAAGCATGGTTCCTGCCCTCACTAAGTTCACATTCTAGTGGATAAATCAACATAAAATAACTGGGTATGCACAAGATCTGTGTGGAACAGGTAGAAGGTGATGTCAGAGGGGAGGCATTAGGAGCTAGAGGGTCCAGGAAAGTCCTCCTGATGAAGATGAGATGAGAACTGAAAGATGAAGGAAACCAGGGAGGGAATACCAGAGGCAGAGGGGAGTCGAAAAGGCAGAGTAGAATCCAGAACCCTCGACTCTGCCCATAATTCTGTTTCATTTGGAGCAAGTCACTTACCCTTTGTGCCTCAGATTCTGCATTTCAAAAATCCATTATTCTTAAGAAAGGTATCTCCAACACTTAGGGAACTTGTGATAGTCACAGACAAATAATAAATGTAGGCGTTAGGAACCAAGGATTGATTTGGGGGTGATACGTCAAAGGAGATCTTTTTCCAAAAGGATTTACATTCCTTGTTTTCTGCCTTCCCTTTCATTTCCATGAGATGCAAGATATTGTTGGAATTAAACAAACTTGTAAGACCTCAGCTCAGACTCACCTAAGTCTTACAGGTTTCTTTGCCACACCGTATCTCCACATTAAAATGATTGGGGGAACAGTATCCTTATAAAGAAATTAAGTAGGAGTTATAAGGATGTTTTAACTTTAAGTCAGGTAGAAGCTTGGGAAAGGGTTATGTAATTATAGTTCTATAACTGGAAGGGGCATTAGAAATTTCCTGGTTCAACTCTGTCATTTTATATTTGAGAAAACTGAGGCCCAGAGGGGTTGTGATTTTCCCAGGCCCACATAAGAAGTGGCAGTGGTGGAATTTGAACTCAGATTCCATGAGGCTAAAATAATAATCTTTTCACTGAATCATATAGACCTTTTTAATTGGAAGATGTGGAGCTCAAACCAAATCTTCATAATGACCTAGAATATTCTTCCTAGCTTTTCTCTGTAGCAGTTATAAGTCAAGATATGGCTAAAGAATTGACAGACCAACCTTAGCAAGGAGAGGCTTTCTAGCCACTAACTTCTATCAAGTAAGAGAAAAACGGGCCAGCAGGTACCCTGAAAAGATGAAATCCAGAGAAAAGTTCAATAGCCAGGATACCAGTGGAAGCATTTAACCCATCAATCCCTCTCTAAAAAGTGACAATTCAAGTCAAGCAAAGAAAGACTCAGAATGGTGGGGAAGGGCGTGTACAGGGCTTGAGGAGTATTTATGGAACTTCTCCTAGTGACTATTTTAATTTTTCCCCATCTAGGAAGACCTAAGATTGTATTCTTATCTTTTGTCTTTTCCTTTATTTTTGGATGCAGTGGAATACACATGAGATGTGGAGTCAGTGAATGGAGGTTCATATGTTACTTCCTGCCTGTGTGAGCTTGAGGAAATTTCTTCCTCTTTCTGGGTCTCAGGTTCCTCTTCAATGAAATAACATGTTTGAAGTCAATGAGCTTTAAGACCTCTTTCTGCTCTCAATCCTATGACTTATGATGACTGGGTAAACTTTTCCCGTAGCTTTTTGTTCCATGGGATTGGACCTTGGGCTTAACAGACCACATGCAGGTCCTTGGCAAAGAACGGTGAACTACTGAATAGCCTTCCAAAAAGACAGTGCATGTCCTGGCTCCCTTGAGCAACAAGCTGAAGGTGTCTGCCCAGGATTTCGAGGTCATTAAGTGAAGTACAGAAAGAACAGACTATCTCCTTTTGTGTGGGGTCAGAAAGATGTACATGGGAACAATTCCCAGGAATGGTTCTGTAGGTTTAGAAGCTTTCTGATGGACCTGGAGCCACATAGGATGAATTGGAAGGAAATTTAAGCTAAAAGCCAGCCTTTATTTTTGTTGTTTAATTGTTTCAGTCATGTTTGACTCTTTGTGACCCCATTTGGTGTTTTCTTGGCAAAAATATTGGAGTGGTTTGCCATTTCCTTCCTCACCTCATTTTATGGATGAGGAACTGAGACAGCCAGGGTTAAGTGACCTGTCCAGGGTCACACAGCTAGTAAGAATCTGAGGCCAGATTTGAAGTCGGGAAGATGACTCTTCCTGACTCTTGGCCTAGCACTCTACCCACTGTGCCACCTAGCTGCCCACATTTATTTTATCAAAGTCAAAAGAATTGTGGTGTCAGTGAACATACTCAGTGGTTTCAGCAGAAACCAATGTCTTAAAGAGCTCACTTTGGGGATGGGAGAATGACTTTAAAGACCACAAACTTGGCTCAGGTATCATTCCTTTAGAAAAAGCAAGGGGTTTTCCAGTCTGGCTGATTTAGCTTCCTGGACAGTGAAATGCTCATTCCCACCAATTCCATCCTCATTCCAAGCCTGCCAGGACCCATTGGTCTTTCAGAATCAAGTATGTCTGAGTTGTTATCAGATCCATTTGTTGGGGGTACAAAAAACATTCCTCTTGCAGCAAATGAGCCTGAATTTGAATTCTGTCTCTGACACATAGCTGCTTTGATTTTGGACAAGTCCTTTAATTTCTCTGGACCTTAGTTCAATTATCTGTAAGAATGAATTTATAACATGGCCCAGGATCCTATTGTCTGATTCAATTCAAAAAGCATTTATTAAATATTTACTATATACAAGACACCATGATAACCACGGGGGCGAAAACAATCCCTGTCCTCGAAGTATTTACATTCTGCTGAGCAGTCGGACATGCATACAGAGAGGTAAATACAAGATGAGTTCATACCTGGGGAGGCTTCAAATGGGAGATGGCATGTGAGCTTAGTCTTGAAAGAAGGTATGACAGAAAAAGGTCTCTTTCCAGCCCTAAAGTTCTATATAAACAAGAGTTACAATGCAAACCAGGATAGCAGTTTTGTCCTTATTTGGCATATCTTGTGCTGAGGGGGCACTGAGGAGTGGGATGACTCCCTCCCACTCTGAGTTTTCAGTCCTTGTAAATCACGTGATTTCCAGTAAAGGGGACTCAGGCTTGTTTCCACAAGAAACCTTACTAGATTTTAGAGTATAGTCTGAGAAGTTTTCCCCTCCCTCTCTCTCTCAAGCCCATTATGCTTTTGCCTACCCTAAAATCCGCTAGGTGCTTTCCCACCTAAAACTGAACCAAAGGCCTTTATATCTTGATATCTGTGAAGTTACATGGTTCCATCAGAAGTACGTTAACTGGTTCTAATCAAGTCATGGAATCTTTCTCCAATGAGATCAAAATGTCATTTGGATTCAATAACTACAAAATTCTTACTGGGTCCAAGGTGGAGACTGATTACCTCAAGTTAAACATAAACTGCTCTGTTTGGCATTTAAAGCTTTGTGTAACTTGATCCTTTCCTCCCTTCCCAGTCTTTGATTTATTTCCTCTCTGTTGATCTAATCCAGCAACCCCAGACTTGTCATTGTTCCTCTCAGGCAACACAGTATGTCCCAACCTGCCATATTCCCATTTGGCTTTTCCCCTACCTGGAACACTCTTTTTCCTCACTTTCATCTCGTTTTCCTCTCTTAGCTTCCTTGGAGACTCAGATTGAATTCTTCCTTCCTCAGGTAGCTTTTCCCAGCTTTCCTCTCCCCCCTCCCCCCATTACTCTCACTACTAGCACCTTTTCTCTGAGATTACCTTCCCTTTACACTGTATACCTTTTGTGTACATAGTTTTTACCTGACTTCTCCATTAGTATCTGAGTCCATTGAAGGCAGGAAGTCTGGCTCTGCCTTTTCTTTGTATTCCTGATACTTAGCACAGATCGGTGCATTAAGTAGGCACTTAATAAATCCTTGTTGACTTTCAGTGAGATATGCCCTCTGTGCAGACTCCTCAGGGTGGTGGGGGAGAGACTGTCTTGAAACTAGAGACAGGCTTTGGGCAGACTGGACAGGCCTAAGTTTCAGTCTCCTAGAAATTACCCACTTTATGACCCTTCCCCTTCTTCACCGCCACCTCAGCATTAGGTTCACCAAGTAAGGACATGGACCTTTGTATTGGCTGTACCCTGAATCCTTGTTCTTTGTCTTTGGAGAGGATTTTCATGCCTAGATTGTAAACTTGATTCCCAGACAATAGGAATGAGAGATAGTGGTGGGAGGGGATTTGTTTACCCTGGGGTATATAATCCTGCTTTGTCTTCTGTAACATGTCTCCTTCCTCTAGTCTGTCCTAGTCCAAGTGACACCCTTTTCTCACAAGAACTGAATAAATGCTTTCTGTTCCTACCTTGAGATGCCTCTGAATTTTATAAAATTTGGGTAAGGGGGTTTTCAGGGTCCCTTAGCTCACAAAACTTGATACACATTAAGTACATAATAAATGCTTGATAATTGTTGATTGATTGACAGAAGGTCTCATGCTTGAACCAGGAAGTCACATTGAGACAACGAATAAAGGTGACATATCCAACTGCCTGGATCTCCTCCAGGAAATACTTAAAAGAGAAGGCTATGACTGAAGCATTAAAAGATTCAGTGGAATCTTGAAATCAAGGTTTGAGGGGAAGAACCCATTTAAAGCAATTAACACCTACCTAATACCAGTCTTAATATAAACTTTCTGATCTATAAGATGGGCCATAAGAGATTTGAAATCTCCTGACCCAAACCTTTGTGATGGTAAGTAAGCACCAGCCTCATCACAACAAGGCAGCTATAGATAAATGACCATATTCTCCTCACAAAGGAGAAAGAGAACTGAGAGCCATTTTTGGAACACATGATAAAAAGGTCAAAATGCTAAAGAACTTCCTTTGAAACAAGAAAACATCACTTTGCTAAGCAATAGTCAAGGAGGATAATAGATACATACCTTTGAATTTGTGGGTTCATTAGCGTATATTTTCAGTGTTATGTTGACCACATACAAATGACATTTTTATGTCATTGGAGACTAATACCATAAGAAAAAAGGAGATGGTTAGTGTTTTTGAGATGCAGTTGATGTGATTACCCATAAAGAGGGCTAGGGTTGCTCGAGACCCCAAAATACCAACATTCCAGGTCCTGCCAAAAGAATTCGACTCAAGTCTTCTCAGCCAAAGAAAAGTAAAGTTTATTGAAAGTTTGCCATATAGAGTAGAGTCTTAAGAAGCCTAGGTATCTGTGATGCTTGCATTGGGCAAGTGGGACAGAATCATTTGACATAGAGTAAGTCTGTGTCAGAGCAAGTCTGTGCTAAGTCATTCTATGGTGCTCTCACACCACATGGAGGGAAGATGGGATCCTATATACAGAAAGGTGTGGGAGGAATCTAGGGGTGGTCTAGAGGAAGAATTTGGGGAGGGTCTTCAGGAGGAGGCAGATGAGGTCAGACTCCAGTAAGGATTAAGGGTGGGTGTTGTCAGCTGGAGCTGACAGACAATGGTGGGCTAGGCCAGTTCAAGGGTGGAACAGGAAGATCAAGGGTGGGAAATTGCTGGACGAGAGGGCTAGCTAAAGACTAGTGCAGAACCACAAGGAAAAGCTTATGGCCTGAGGCAAATGCCTTAAGTGGGAAGATTCAGGGAGAGCTTAAGGGGCCTCCCAGAGCGTCCACCTCTTTAGGGTCATTTAGCTTGTTAGCATCCAGCGGTTCATATGAGGTTGTCCTTTAACTCAGTATTTCAGGTGGAAGTTATATTTGGTTTTATTGAAGAGAAATGATAACGGATTGATGCAAGAGAGGCAGAAGAGACAGTTACTTACAACCCCTCCCTATCTGTGTCCCCTCTGGCCACTCACACTTACATGTGAGTGCTCTGTCTGTAGGAAGCTAATTTTTAGTTGCTTGTGTTTTGTGAGATATTTTGGGCTTTGAAAGTTAGATTTATTTCTAAAAGCTGGGACAATTGGGCAGCTAGGTGGTGCAGTGGATAAGACACTAGGTCAGGAATCAGGAAGACTCTTCCTCATAAGTTCAAATCTGGCCTCAGACACTTACTAGCTGTGTGACACTGGCCACCTCACTTTACCCTGTTTGCCTCAGTTTCTCATCTGTAAAATGAGCTGGAGAAGGAAATAGCAAACCCCTCCTGTATTTTTGCTGAGAAAACCTCAAATGGGGTCATGAAAAGTTGGACACAGAGACAACCTGTGCAATGTTCATTTAAGATTTCTTGAAATATAACTCAGAAAAAACAGGCTTTTAAAATGTTTTTTAAAGGAGTCCAGAGAGTCTTTGGACTAGCCCCTTGTGTTTCTAATGGAGCTGCTTGACTAAGCCTTTAACCTAAATCACTCTGGTTTTCATTAAATGGTTAATGATAATCCACAACACAAGTCTCAGTCTATGGCTTGGCTCTTTGTTTAGGTTTTGACAGCTCAGAATGAGTGTGAATAGGAATTGTTTTCTGTTCTGGTCAGAAACTGAGGGTTTTCTCCTCTTGATTGATATATTTGTAACTTTAAATTGGGCCATCTTTTGTCTCAATTCCAACTTAGTCCTTAGTCATTGAATGGGTATTACCTTGGACAAGCTGAAACGTGGGGAAGTTGTTGTTTGTTCTTCCTTCTGGGAAGATGATGCTTTGACTTACAAGTGAATTGGATTTGAGTGAGAGAGGGTGATACTAGATCATGAACCTCACTTTCTCCTCTGGAGCTGTCTGGATCCAGTGCTAAGAGATGAATCCAGATGATTAGAGATGGCCCTTGGCCTAGGAAAGACTTCAGTTTAGAAAGGCTACTGGTATTGCATCCTGGGCCATCACCAGTCATCTGGACTTTTGTCTTGCCACTGAGCTTCAGTGACTCTGGAGGAGAGAGTGAGGCCAATGACTTCGAACAGCTCTGTCTCAATTAAATGCAATCTACATGCAAATCAAGATATGACTGTCATGATGTCACTGGTCCTCCTCCAGAACAAGGGATGGACAACAACAAAATGACAAAAATGGATTGATACTGGAATGATGGTAGATCAGCTTTACTAGATGGTGGCTCTAACTTAGGTCTGTTGTTATATTTTCCGTGTGAGTGTATACATCTGAGAAATCAGTAATCTACAAATCAGGATTTTGTTTTTCTTGTTATTTTTGATTGTCTCTACTTAAGAAAGTGATCAGAATACATATTAAAATGAAGTGTATGTATTGCCTAATTGTTAAATATTTACTAGGGCATCCCTGTATTCCTCTATAAAAATTTCTTAAGCTCAGTCTGAATGTGGCACAAGACTCCAGGCAAAAAGTCATTATCCCAACTGGAGTCCTGGTGATTATCGACTAATTAATAGTGATTATAATGTTAAGAGGAAATGGCATTTCTAGACTTTATTTGAGGTTTGCAAAATGCTTCATATCCATCATCTCACTTGAATCTTGAAATACTCCTAGATGTGACCACAATAGATTTACATTAAGAAAACCCAAACCATTTGGCCTCTGAATGGAGTTTAGGAAATAGCTAAGCTAGAAGAGCTGAATCAAAAGTCCCTCTATGATCAGCAAGCACATGAAGTCAGCCTACAGCACATTGACAAAGACATGTCTAACAAATGGCTGTCATGCACATGTAGTGTGCAAATGTGGGAGTGTCTGATGATGACTGAGGACCGAAGTTATCACCATCCCAAATTAATAAGGAGTTATACTTAAGGAGCTGGACTACAGTGATCAATGGGGATTATGCAAGGCAAGTGTATAAGTTGTGCAACACGCCACTTCAGTCTGCAATTATGATAACAAACAAAAATAACATCCACTAAACATAGTGTTTGATAAATGCTTATTGATTTCCCTGACTTTTCTTCCCTTCCTTTTCCTCACCAAAACATTGTCCACAATCATCAGTACATAACATTGATCAATACGAATCTTAAGAGCAATGTTTTTAATGCGTATTGCTATTCCCAATATGCAAAGTCTTCAAACTACCTGGAATGAAAAGCTTGTAGTAGGCAGAGAACTAGCAGAAGAAATCCAACTCAATGGGCAGAGGTTGAGACATTTACCATCTCTACCATCTTGTTTTGCTTTGCAGCTATACAAGAGATACTTCCTGTGAGAATATAGGAGATGAGTGTATGCATTAATCATTTTATTCAGTTTATGAAAAGCAGTTATTTCATCCAGTTGGATAATTCTATGTTGTTGCTGTGACTGGTCCTCTTCAAGAATGAAGGACGAGCAAGAACAGTAACAAGGGTACTGCATGAGGTCTCCATACAGGTTGAAGCCTTGGAGCACGTGTGATGGGTTCAACCTTTGTCACACATATTTTTCACTATCATGAGTGGACCAGGTTTTTTGGAGAACATTTTGTATCTGAGAAGATATCTTTGGTAAAAGTTAAAAGCTATTTGAACTATTGGATGACTGTCAGGAACTACTGCATATAGTACTCAGAATCTACAGTAGGAGAAGCACAATAGATGAAAGGTAGAAACCACCTGTGGAAGCTGCAGAAGAGACCAACCAAGCACCTAAGAAGCAGCCTGGATCTGGTCTGCAGATAAGCAACAACCATAACTGCTTGGAGTCTTTTCCATTTCTGGGAAGGTGGCAAATGTCCTTAGGATTTGTCTTCAAGCCTTTTCCTAACTTCACTTTTAAAGACTCTTAGATCAAAAGGATTCTATAATCAGTGAATAAGATTATTTTATGGGCACGGAGGTGGCACACAGTGGATTGCATCTTGGATTTAGAGTCAGGAAGAATTGAGTTTGAATCCTGTCTGTGACACTATGATCATGGATATGCCACTTCATCTCTATCAACTACATTTTTTACCTCTGAAAAACAGGGATAATGGAAACCTGTACCCCACAGGGGGTACACTGAGGATCAAATAAGATAGTATACATAAAGTGCTCTGCAAATGTTAAAGCTCTCTGTTGATGCAAATCATTATTGTTATAAAAACTTCTGAAGCATAGAACCTAGAAGGCCAGAATGCTAGAGGCCTTAAACCTTAAAACCTTGGGAGAGGGGGATGGTAACCTAGGGATTAATAGTACCCCAGTCACCCCACTTACACTCTGACTCAGATACACTGGATTATAGAAACATACAACAACAGTCAGATCCATGGACTTTTGGTTCTCTAGGGCACCAGGTACTTAGATCTTTGGAATAAGAGAGGTCTATGGTATTTTGGAACCACAAAAATAATCTAATTACAGAGGAGGAAAGAACATCAAAGGTCATTGACTTCAATTTAATTTGACAAGCAATTGTTAAGAACCTAGCATGTGCCAAGTGTTATGTTAGACAGGAGGCATATGTAACGACACTGGGATTTGAAGATCTTCCACGCCCCTTGAGCTTGCTGATGTAGCAGGAAGGGGTGGAGCAAGAGAACGCC